>OX451736.1:484774957-485374957 GCA_948472305.1 Vicia faba | reverse complement strand
GCGCATCCTCTTTGGTGCGATGTAAGTGTTGAGGGTTTCCTCCTCATGAAGTCGATGGGTAAGCTCCAAAACCTTCTTCTCACTGGCATAAAAGCTGGCTTCAAAAGTATTTCGTTATTATTTGAGTTGGATCCAACTCTTTTGCATTTCTTCCCAGGATGTTGGCATGTCAGGATGTAGGAGGGTGTATGGAACCTCTCCTTCCATAACAGGCTCTTTGATCAAGGGGAGAATGTGAGGGTATGGCATCATAAGATTCTGGGTGCGGGTTCGTGCCCACTTGAGATAAGGCTCAAGGGGGATGGAATTCTTGTGCCCCAATGTCTTACTATCCACTTTGTTGGGCATCCTCCAAGCTCCGATGAACCTTTGCCGAAGTCCTTGCGCATCATTGTCGAAGTCAAAAACTAGGTCAGGAATCAACATGTCATGAGGGTCATCCCTCTGAGCATATCCAAACTGTCTTAGAGCTAAACAAGGGTTGTAGGTAATGCCTCCCCTAATGCCAAGTAGTGGGACATTAGGTAATTCCCCACAACGATCAATGACGATGACATTTTCTCTGGATCGAGAACACCAATGTACATCAGAATGTGTGAGGGTCATCAACCGTTGTGACCACCTTAAACCCTGCTCATTCTTCAAAACTGATTGTGGAAGGTGAGAAATAAACCACCTTGCTAGGAGAGTAGTACAACACATGAGAACACCTCTTTTCCTCATTGTTCGTGTGTAAAATGAGTGTAGGATGTCCCCAAGCAATGTAGGTATACGATTCCTGGATATGAAAATCTTGACAACATTCACATCTATAAGCTGATCCGGGTTTGGGAACAGGACCAACCCATAGATAAGGAGTGCCACAATCTCTTCAAAGGCTTGTAGATCAAGAGAATTCCAGCAGTCTTGTGCCTTCTCAAACAGAAAATTTTCCAAGAAACCCTTGACACCACTTCTGATTTCCCAATGTCCCTTGATGTCAGATGGTTGCAAGTGTAATGCTTGAGCAACATCTTCAGGCTTTGTTTCTTTTTCTGTACCATTGTAGGGTAGTTGATGAAGAATAGGAATTCTCAGGAGTTGAGAAAATTCCTCCAAAGTAGGCACCAATTGGTAATCAGGGAATGTGAAACAATGGTGTAGGGGGTCAAAGAACTGGAAAAGAACTTTCACCATGTCTTCTTCAATGTTGGAGTTGACCAAGTTGAGAAGTCTACCATGTCTTTCACTAAAGAGAGAATTCTCTAGAATCCTGGAAGTGATCTCCTTGAGTTGAGGAGGGATTCTCACAAGATTGACTTGAATTATTTTCCTGCGAAGAGATTCCATGACCTACAAAACAAGAACAAAGATGAAGATCCAAACCCTTGAAATGGTTAGTGGATGCATATGATGCTTTATGATGTTCATGGTGTATGCACAAGCACATGTACAAGCAAGTCACACAAAACCCTAGTTTCAGGCTTGCATGAGGTTTCATAGGTAAATACCCTCTTGAGTTTAGTTGGCTCAAACCTGTCCTATAAACAGTAACCGGGTTCTAAGGAGCTCAATATCACTGGATTGTTTTCTATGTTCATTGTTTTGGTTTAGCCACTTAACTAGCGACCAAAATATTCCAAGAAAACAACCCTCAATGAGTGTAGTATCGAGTATCTACCAACTTCGGACTGCACCAAAGCCGGTCATCTCACTACCCCTAATAAAAGGCCAAGATGGTCAAGTAAGGTTCTAAGATTTCATTAGTGCTTTATGACATCACTAAACGGCCCCGTATTCTCTTTGATTGACTCAAAGGCTACCGGTACTCACAAATATGTCGCACTAATATAGCTATTGCTTCAACCATGTTAGTATACCCCGCACAGTTTCCACAACGTATTGCTATTTACCTATGAATGTTTCCCAAATCCGGGTAGAGGATTTCAAGCCCAAACAAGAGAACCAAATGTAAAGCAATCAAAGCAAACAATATAATCATGCAAAGGGTGATCTAAGCCCTAAGGTTACTCCACTTTTAAAGTTTTCCCCAGCAGAGTCGCCAGTTCTGGCGATACGGTGGGAGAACTGACTTGAGGTTTCGCGTTTGTTTTCGCACTTGTTCGGTTTAGCAAGAGTCGCCATTGACTTTTTATTTTATCCAAAGGAAAGGTTAAAAAGAACAGGAAAGACCTTTGAGATGTTTTCTTGGGTTCGGGTGGTAGATTATGAAAAGGGAAGGTGCTAGCACCCTTTTCATCCATGGTTATCCATGGGCTCTTAGTTACTTGTTTTAGATCACTTGCCTTTGCTTTTTAACTGTTTGAAATGGTGCTTTGTGTGTGTGGTTTTGAAAATGTTTTGAAAAAGATGCCTTGTCTAGGCAACCTTTGTAATGATTCTTGTTTGAATATATACAAAGGTGTGTGTCTTTTTGAAAAGATATTTCAATGTTTTGAAAGTTGTTTTGAAATTGTTTTGAAGTTATGTTGTGAAGTGTGTTTGAAAAATGGCAAGGATGTTTTGCAAGACTTTTGATCAAGTAACTAAGAGTTGTCTACCCTATTTTAATCAAAGATATTTCTTATGTTTTTAACCCTTTTGACAGTGTTGTTTCACCATTGTGTTTGGTGAACAACCTTGTGTTAGGATATTAAACGGGACAGGCGCGGGTCAACGTATACAATCATTGAAGGCAACTTGTGAGACGCTCTAGCAATTTTGTAAGGGACGAGATTGTTTTATCGAAGGTAACATCGAGGGTCATCGAGGGACTACGATCTTTGTTTATTGAAGGGGCATTTGCTAGAGTGTCTCATACTTGAGGGACATGATTGTATTTTCCGAGGCAACAAGCGAGGTTACCCTAGAGGTGCAAGTGTGAATTGTGTATTGATTCTCATGCATTTGTCTTGTATTAGGTCATCTAGCGATTGATTTTGAATCTTCGCATACAAACCTTAGTTACTATATAGTATATTGAAAGCAATAAATTACGGGAATTTAAAGTCTAAGTTATTACAAACGAATATCCGGGGATGTGGGTACAATTATTTACAAATGGGGATGAGTCTTATCAGAATAATAATGTCCAAGTATATATTACAACCAAATTGAACTGTCGCATTTTCAATGTAAAAATTATAACAAAGTATAAGATAAAGAAAATCAAAGAAATATGAGATGCATGTATTTATTTACAAATGAACAAATAAAATTTAACCTAATTAAGAAAGATTAAAAAATTATATTATTATATTGTGTTTTATGTTTTTTAGGAACTTATGTAAAAAAAGATTAGTTAAACAAAAATTCTAGTATTTGTTGTATTTAATTAAATATAACAAATACTAAATAAAATTATATCAAAACAAACTTTAATCTATTATTGGTTTTATTTATTATTAACAAAACAAATTTTTTAGAGTGAAAATAATTAAAAAGAAAAGTATTGGTTTAAAGAAAATTAATTAAAATGATATTAGTAAAGAAAAGAAAGAGTATTAGTTTGAAAATTGAAAAGAGAAAGATGATGGGCCTAGGATTATGGCCCAAAAAAAAAAGAAGGAGAACAAGAATCAGGGGGGTGTGCATGTTCAGTGGGCTTAGGCGTTTCGTTTGGGGCAAAGGCCCAATTGCTGTTGCACAAAGTTTGTTAGGGTTGATATTTGGTGTACTCAAAATTTAGGGTTTGCAATTTTGGCCTCAGTGGCGCCGCTTCTCTCATCTCTTCTCAGTTTCTCTCATTCCTCTCATGCGAAGCGTTTGATACTCTTAAGTCCTTAAGTCACCGGAGCGTCGCCCTATCTCACTTCCTGCTCTCTTCACGGTCGTCCATAATCTTGAATGAATGGTACGAATTGTTAACCTTCATTTTAGGGTTCCACAATTATGCTTTCGTTTTGCTCTTGCATGTTTTAATCTATGGTTGTTATAATGTTTACATGTAGTAAAGGCTTGAGGGACGTACCTTGAGTGTTTTGTTCTATAAAATGGAGGAGAAGGATGTGAGACCGGCCGGTGGCGCTCCCAGGAGGCTAGGAGGAGGATGAAGATGATGCTTTTCTGGTATTTTTGTTTCTTTGGCTTCTTTTTGAACGTTTGATGATGAGATTATTCTGAGAACTATTGTTGTTTGCTTTTGTTGATTCTCTTCCTCTGAGTGTTTGATGATGAGATTATTCTGAGAACTATTGTTGTTTGCTTTTATTGATTCTCTTCCTCTGAGTGTTTGATGATGAGATTATTCTGAGAACTATTGTTGTTTTGTTTTGGTTGATGATGAACAAATGTTCTGAGACCTGTTCTTTGTTTGTCACTTATGAACCTCTCTTCTTCCTTGTTAATGATGAACAGAAATTCTGAAACTTGTATTATTTCGCTTCTAAAACTTTTCCTCTCTCCTTGTGGATCATTAATGATGGTTGATAACCTCTGAAACTTGTTTGTTATTTATGGCTGGATGATTTGTTGGTTTGATGTTAGCTTGTGATTTTTGTGTTGATGATAGCTAGGCTGCGTTTGCAGTTTATGTAGTTTTTGGCCCAAACAGGTTTGGGTGTTTGGTTTGTGGTTGAATCTGTAGTTTGGGTACAGGTTTCTTGCTAGCAGGTTTTGTAGTTTTTCTTGTGCAGGCTGGTTTGATTTGTTGTGCTTAAAAATCTTAAAAATCAGAGAAAACCCTGGGGTTGTGATTTCTTGTGAAAAAGGGAGGGCAAATTTTGGGGTACAACACCCATGCCTCTGTACCTGCTGGAGAAAGTACATGCGGAGACTTTGTGGATAGATGAGTGGAATCCCAACTCCTGGGGTGCTTGATAAATGCTGATCAGGATGATAAACCTTCTACTGACTAAACAAGTGACGAGACAACATGACATAGTCATACGCTTTAATTCCTAACTTTTTCCTGGACTGTCTTTTCAGATTTTCAGTCCCTCAGGATACCCTTTTTTGTCCAAGCTACCTTTTCAGGTTTTTGACTTGTAGGGTGTACAAATTTTTTGTTTTTATCCCTAATTTTGCCCGAACCCTTTTGGTTCATCGGGATGCCCTTATTTTTTGCCTAGGCCAGTCAACCTAGCGGGTCTTTGTTCACGCGTATTGTTTTCCGACTATGTCTATGTTCACCGGGTACGGAGAATTGTCATTGTCCATTGTAGTAAGTGTTGCCATACTGCCAGAAGATGTTTGTTTGATCATACAAGATTCGTTGCTGGAATTCATGCCCAATGTCCCAAGTGATTCAGATGGAGATCTGCCCCTGGCTATTTGACATTTTTGAGAGATTACTTGAATATTGACTTGACTGCCCCAGATGATGGACAATGATCCTGCTGTGTCCCTTTGGTTGGAAGCGTTTTTCCACTTGAGGTGATCCTTTTCATTGAGAAGGTTTTTGTTCACTAGATATTCATTGTGTGAATTTCTCTGCCATTTGAATAATTAACCATGTGCAAACAATGTTATTTAAAGAATGCAAAACTTATGTCTGTCTCAAAAAGAATTTTTTTGAAAATGTGTTTTGTGTAGTAAAATTTAATTTGCAAGAATGTGATATCAACTCAGGATTCGTAGCAACTCCTACAGGAGTCAGGATACCTTTGTAACAGTATGCTCTCGAACTAACCCATGCTTCAGCTAGGACTTTTAAGGGTTGTAACATGGCCTGGTTCACGGTTTAAGAAACAAAGGATAAAGGCTCCAAATTTATTTGTACCCACCCGTTCTTCATGATGTTCTTCAGTCTTATGGTTTGTTAATTATGCATTTTGAATCCCAATTGAGTTTGGCTTCTTGTCCTTGATATTCTGGTGATAGTTCAGCAATTGAACGTTTGTTTGAAGAAGGCGGTCATTTTTGTAACCTTTTCTTTCTTTGTCGAGGATTTATAGTAACCTCTTTTTTTGATTTTACTATCCCTGTTTTTTGTCTAAACTTTTTCTTTTTGTGATTACAATCAACGGGATGCCCCAGTTTTTTTTTAAGTCTCCTTCATAGGTTTTGACTTAGCGGACTTTTATTTCGAGAGATAATGACTTCCTGTCTTGATGATTATGCAGAACCATCACCATCTTTTAAAGAGCATCTTCTACACTATTTGTCGTGTATGAAGGGAAAGTTAGCTATTGAATGCTCATCTGAATTAACTGAGGAAACTACCATGCCCTAGGTTATGATTAAGGGTTTTAATTTGTGTGAAAAGAAAACTCCTACTTCTTAGGCTCAAAGGGGTTGACTAGGGATTATCTTCCTTATAACTCCACTGTTTAGGATTTGAAACAACGCCTGTACATCGTCAGTGGAGTCTGTTCAAAGGCATACTGTAGAGATTGTGGTATCATTTTCGTCATCCTCCCTCTAAAGGCTTAGAGCTTTTGATCGAGAGTTGAATATCACGAAAAGGAAGTATAAAGCAGTTTAATCATAATGAAAACAAATTAATTCAAGACAAACATGTGTAATGCATTGATGAAATTACAAAGTTTTGACATGACAATAATTATTTGAATGAACAAAGAAAATACAGCTTGAGAATTCAAATGAACAAAATGCTTTCAATCCTAGCCATGATTTGGCATGGGAGAAGTGATCACATTGGGAGTCTCAGGAGGGTCTAACTCAATCTCCTTGGCGTCAATCATATTCTGAATCTTGTATTCCAGTGCCCAACAATCGTTAGCATAAGCACACCTTGCATCAAGATTGTAGTTAGGAGAGGAAGTCTTGGGGTTTGGATGAGGGTTTATCATCGTAATCAGATTCATCTTCAACATTTTTTGTAATGCTTGTGACAATGGCATGTTGATCTGGGTGAACTGTCTCTTAGGCTCGTCTTGCCTTCACTGATTACCCTGTTGATGTGGTCGTTGCACGCGTGCCGAATTAGAGACCAGCACTGCCCCCGCAGATTGGTGGTAGTCTGCCTTATTATGACCCCTCTGGCCGTGCACAACATTGGTTTCCCTCTTACCACCAAATTTCTTCATCTCAGCATTAGAAGATGCAGCCATCAGGGTCTTTCCGCTCCTGATATCACTTTCGATCCTCTCTCCAGTCAGAACCATCTCTGTGAACCCAGATGAGGAACTCCCAATCAGCAAATTGAAGAATAGGCCTGTCAGAGTGCCCATGAACATGTCTACCATTTTGAGATCATTTATAGGGGGTTGTACTCTGCCAGCTAGATCCCTCCATTTTTTGCATATTCCTTGAACCCTTCTCTTGAGCCCATGGACATATTTAGCAGTTGCACTCGAGTCGGGTTCCAGATCAGCGTTGTATTGGTACTGCTTGTAGAAAGCAGTAGCCAAGTCTTCCCAGGTATGGATGTCAGTTCCTTATAGCTGATAAAACCAATCTAGTTGAGTTTCAGCCAAAGTTTCTTAGAAGAAATGGATTCGTAACCTCCGGTCAGCAGTGTGAGGCTGTATCTTCCTGACATAGGACCTTAAGTGCAACTTAGGGTAGGAGATACCATCATACTTAGAAAATGTTGGAACCTTAAACTTTGGTGGGATTACTACTCCGGGAACCAGACTTAACTCTTCGAAATCCAGAACTGGTACCCTTTAAATCTCCATGGCATTGAGTCGATCCTCCAGCTGTTTGTATTTTTCATCAGCAGGAGGATACTGCTCCTCATCATAGTCAGGTTCATCTTCTTCAGACTTTTTATTTTTGTCTCCTTCATCTGATTCCTCATCTTCTTCCTCTTGATTACCTCCTCCCTTTGATGGGGTTGCAAAATCTAGAGCTCGGTTAGCTAGCCTTCTTCTTCCTACATTTGAAACACGAACTGGTTTCTTTGCCCTCTTAGCCTTCTTTTTAACGATCAGAGCTTTGAGGTCTTCTTGCCCCTGGGTTAGAGTCAGGAACATTTGTTGAAACTGAGCGTTTTGAGCCTGAAGGTCTTTGATTGTTTGTTCAAGAGTCATTTCTTTTGCTGAAATAAATAGCGAAAAGATGAGAAACATGTACTGGAAGACCTGTTATGCAATGATATGTATGATATATGTATGCAATGTTTTCAAGGATCTCGCGGGGTAAACAAGAAAATGTCAGAAGTTGAAATTGCAGCTTTGGTTGAAGAACTTTGTATCATTGAGTGTCCTTCTACGAGAGTCAAGCTCACCATATCGAGTGGGTCATAGCCCCTGACTCAAGTTATCGTGTTTTGATCTTTTGACAACATTGGCTAGAGGAAAATAAATCCACTTGCCCCTTGCTAGACGTCTGGTTCATCATAACCTGTCCTTGAAACGATTAGCATGATATGTCATGTTATGATGCTATGATGTGTATGCTATGCATCAAGCAAGAGTGTAGGGTGACAAACACAACTCTGCAAAGAATTCAAGTTGTTAGACAATGAAGGCAAACAAGTCACACAAGCCGCCTTAGGTTTAGGCTTGCACGGGGTTTGCAGGTAAGTACCTTCTTGAAGTTGGGTTGGTTCAACCTGTCCTAAATATAGTAACTGGGTTCTAAGGGATCTCAATATCATCGATCTTTCCCCCAAAATTTCATTCTGATAGACAATTGACTTACCACCAAACAAAACTCAAGAGTCAAACCTCAATGAGTGTAGCATCGAGTATCAACCGACTTTGGGTTAACACCAAAGACGGCTATCTCACTACGTCCTAAAAAGCCAAGTTGGTCAATTAAGCTACTATGGTCAGTTGACGCTTTATGATACCATGCAGCGGCCTCGTATTCTCCTTGATACTCAAGAGCTACCAGTATACACCAAAGTATCGCATCAATGTAGCTACTATTTCAACCGTGTCGGTATACCCCACACAACTCCCTCACAGTTTATTGCTACTTACCTAAAAGGAATTCTCTGATCTGGGTTTAGGATAAAAAAAAACCCAAACAGATACCCTTAAAATTATATCAAACAAGACAAGCCAAAGAAGCAATTTAAATGACCTAGATCCTAAGGTAAACCCGACTTTTTATTTGTCCCCAGCAGAGTCGCCAGTTCTGTAATACGGTGGCAGAACTGATTATTTTTTTGTTACTACTGGTTTTGCGTTTTTTGTTTGCAAATGTACGCTAAGTAAGAGTCGCCACCGCCTTTTATTTTATCCAACAAAGGAAAAGGGAAAAATAACAGAAAAAAACTTTTTTGAGATGTTTCTAAGTACGGGGGATAGATTATAGAAAGGGTAGGTGTTAGCACCCTTTCTATCCATGGTTTTCCATGGGCTCTTAGGTACTTGCTCATTTTGAAATTACTTTTGTGTGTGTTTTGAAAACCTTTAAAAATTCCTTAGTGCGGCGTTTCACTTTATGGTAACCCTTGTTTTAGTCCTCAAGAGTGTGATAAAGCGTTTTTGAAAACTTTGTTCGAAAAGCGTAAATGTGAAAAAACTGGTTGTTTTGAGCAAGTACTTAAGAGTTTCTACCTACTCGAAAAAGTCTGTTCGTTTTCTTTTTTCCTTTAGATATTTCTATCCTACTATTAAGGAGTAGGTAACTCCATCGTTGGAGTTTGAGGGACAATCGAAAGGGACGATTACGATCACTTAAGGTAATAGGGCAAGATCTCTTAGTAATTGTCCTAAAGTTCTAAGATCGCATTTTGTTTTACCGAAGCAACCTTCGAAAGGGACTTGCGATCTCTGAATTAGAGGACAGTCACTAAGAATTCTCACGTTCGAGAATAGTGACTATATTTCCGAGGCAACCGAAGTGGGAGATACCCTAGGGGTGAGCATGTGCAAGTGTTTGATTTTAGTTTATTTATCTTTGCACAGTTAGGGTGTTCTACTGTTTTAAACATTCGATTTATCTTTTGCATACAATCCTATTATCCATACATCTAAACCGTTTAAACAATTGCAGAAATTAAAAGCGGAAAAGAAAATCTACGCTATTATAGGGCTTCGGGGAATGGGGATTACATGACCAAAAACTTTGGGGATTCAACAGTAAATAAAAGCAGTAAAATAAATCCTAGTTAAAAACTATTACAAACTCGTAATCAGATACGATAATTGGAAAAATAAATAAGTAATCACGCGCGAGGAATGACATGGAAATAGATTAAATATCCTATAGAATTTACTTAATTAAAGAAAATATTTTTTGTATTTTTATTTAAGAAAATAAAGTAAAATTGAATTTTGCAAATTAGTCCTAATTTCTAATTAATTTTAATTAAGGAAAACAAATCAAGTTACCCTAATTAAATTATTTTATTTTTAAACAAAATTAATTTTAATAAAAAGAAAACTAATTTATAACTTTTTTTTTATTTCTTGATTTTATGATTTCATTAAAAAAAATGGTTTTTTTAAGACAATTAGAATAAATAATTAAAACAATAAAAAAATGTAATAAAGAAATTAAATCAAAAAATAAAATGGGCCTGCTAGGAATACCAATCTGGGGGGTGTGATTCTGAATTTTTCCAAAGCCCAAAATTGATGGCCCTTCTGCCTGCGCATGATCCAATGGGGATCACCTTTGGAGGGTCTACCATGCTCTTAGCTAGATGTATGTTGGATCTGATCAGTGGATGATCCAAGGTATGAGATTTTGAGGTGTATGGTGAAATCCTAGCTATGAAGCACGCTGGATCTGAAACAAGAAAATCAAAAATTATGAAAAATGTCTGGACCTGGGATCGAACTCAGGTCCTTCCTCTCACACGCGCTTGCCTTTACCATCTTTTCTAAATTGTTAGTCATGAATATATTTAAACAAATAAAATATAATATAAAAAAGCTATTATGTCCAGAAACGCGCGCAAATTCAAATCTCCCAATGGGAGTCTGCAACCTAATTGTCTTCTCCCTGGAACTATCGCCTTAGGGACTGAGCTTTTACCTACAGACAGATTTGTCACTATAGCCTATAGTGATAGTTCTTGTGCGTGGCTACGAACCCGTAAAACTAAAAAATGCAGCACAAGCAAAATAAATCCCAAACAAGGGCATGGATCGATTGGAAATAATCCCCTGAGCACGAATAGACCCTTAATTTTACCTAATTTTGCCTCTAACTAATGTTCCCCAAATTGGAGCTCCGAAACCCTAGCCATGGCAGATGCCCGTACCTGCACTCAAACTCCAATCAAAGTATTCCAGCACGTTGTAAACATGATAACAAGCATAGATATATAATAAAACATGTTTATGATGCCATAATCAAAGAAATCGAAATTGAGAGGATGTGTAAATCGTGATGAATGGTGGACGCGATTCTGCAGGTTTCAAGCCTTGGGAATGAGTGGGATAGCTTCAGTGAATGTCCAGGAGTGTTGTTGTGTCCTTCGAATTGCTTGAAACGGCCTATGGAGGGATATGTGATCAACACTTTTTTGACAAAATTTGAAATCTCTTCTTCCTTTGTGGGAGGCAGGTTGCGCATGTAATCTTCTCTTTAGGGTTGCAAATGATTTGTTATATGTAGTAGAATCAATCTAGGTCATTAGAATTAGAAAGAATCCAAGATATAATGGTCATGAATTTTTGATTCCAATCTTTCCATATTTGATGATTTCCTCTTGTTTTGAGCTTGCACGATTTTGTTCTTCATTTGACAAGTCATGAGATATTCAATCAATGCCAAAACAAATCTTATCCCATTTATTTGATTTATTTTTTATTTAATTTGATTTTATTTAAATTTTAAATAAATAAAATAAAAATAAATTAAATAAATAAGTGAATGAGGCATGGAGTGGTTCATGGGTCGTGCACCAGGCTAGGAATGTGTTTCAAGTATAAAAAAGTTAGGACCATTTGGAAAAAATGCAAATTTGGGCATTGTTGACTTTATGGAAATTTCCAAAAATAGCCAACTTTGACAATGCATATCTCTCTCAATTTTAACCCTAATAGGGTGCTCTTTGACTTTTTAGGAAGCTTAGGATGTCCTTTAAACAACCCTTATGGTTTCATCTCAATTGGATCTTCCATGTTCATGTATGGAGCTTTGACCCAAAAGTTGTTTTTGTTGACTTTTTGAAATGACGTATAATGTATGACCTTGTATCTTTTTATTGAAGCATTTCATGACCTTGAGTGATGAAGAGTAGTTTTAGGGAATTGGATTATCTTCAAATGAGCCTTGGTTGTAAAATTTCTGGAAAAGTATGAGAAAGTTATGCCTGGTCAAAGTTTGGTTGACTTTTCCTGTAGAAACCCTAAATTGCTATTTTTGACTTTTGATGAGTTAGGAGCATTTCTTGAGGAATCATGATCAACCCTTGATCAAATGATGGATAATAGTTAAAAATGTTAATGTTGACCAAAAACCTTGAAGTTTGACTGTATATAGGCCACATTTGACTTTCCACCTAGTATAGTTGATATTCAGGGATTTGAACAGTTGATTGAGAAAACTTGTTTTGCAAGGCATGACACTTGGCATGGATGATCTTGAGGACATATTAGGACAATAGAGATCATTTGGGACCCTTGGAACTCAAACATCTTGCTTGAAATTGAAACCCTAGTTTGAGCCTTGTTGCCTTAGGAGGAGGATTTGTCTAGTCAACCCTTAGTCAAACTTGAGCAGTTGAGGACCTCTAGAGGCATGTCTTTGAGTGAAATGAGAGGGAAAATTTTAGGGTGCAACACCTACTCACTAATAGTAGGATAACACTGTCTAAAGGATAGGATTAAAAGAACAGTCTTTTCGAGTAGGTAGATAACTGTTAGGTACTTGCTCAAACAAATTTTTACACCTCACTTTCAAACACTTTTCAAACAAAGTTTTCAAAACGCTTTATCACACTCTTGAGGACTGATACAAGATTTATCATAAAGCGAATCGCCGCACTAAGTCATTTTCAAATAAAAACTTTTTCACACAAACACGAAAGAAATTTTTGAAAATGAGATAGTACCTAAGAGCCCATGGAAAACCATGGATGGAAAGGGTGTTGACACCTTCCCTTTTGATAATCTACCCCCCTTACTTAGAAATCTTGAAAAAAGGTCTTTTTCTGTTCTTTTCTCCCTTTCCTTTGTTGGATAAAATAAAAGTCGGTGGCGACTCTTGCTTACCGCAACATTTATGAACAAAAAATGCAAAACCAGTATTAACAGTCGGTTATGCCACCGTATCATACTTTGGCATCAAATGAACAAATACAACCAATGAATCCAATTTTCAAATCAATCTCAAATTCAAACTTCAATCATAAAATGAATGAAGGAAACCAAAATATTTTGGTCATAAACTCAACCAACTTTCATTGATAAATATCAACGGAATTTCACACCAAAGTGAGAAACTTTGATCATATAGAAAACCACATGGTGACCTTACTCGGGACTTTAATCTAACTATCAAGCACACAACAATGCATCCAAGAATCACCAGAGAATCCACGTCTGTGAATTCGTGGCTTTGCAAAGAAATCCCAGAAGTGATGATGACAGGCATAGGAAAATGATGAACGCCTGAATTTACAACCTTGTAGCTTGATGGAGAGAATATCACAGTGATCAAGAATTCAAATCTTAGCTCTTTAGACAATAATTATTAAAGAACTAGTTAATTCAAGCTCGAGTGACAATGAGAACCATCAAAACCATAGAAACCCTAATTTCACACCTCAATACTTAAAGTCTTCAATCTTCAGATGAAATGATATACACGTTGAGATGCCTTGAGACATTAGATGCCTTGGTAGCCTTGAGGAATTAAAAACCCTTGGTGTATGAAGGGATACTTTTGAATGAAATGAGAGGGAAAATTTTTGGGTACAACAGTTACCCTTGTTCAATCTTCTTAAACCTGAAGAGTTAAATTGGCGCGTCCGCCGTTTGTGACTTGAAGGTAGAAGATGATTAAACACTTAAGTGCCCGAAAATTTGCACTCGCGTGTGCAAGAAGTAACTATATTGGTTGATTGATCGGGAATGGGCTTAAAGATGACATTTAGAGAGTGACAGAGTATTGTTGGAGATGGGCTAATAGATGCCATCTAGAGGTGATGGAGAGTCGTCAGAGATGGGCTTATAGATGCCATCCAGGATAACTGTTGATAAGAAAATTAGACTATGTCTATGCCCAACTTTGTCTTTAGAAAATGTAATTAGAACGAGTCTATGCCTGACTTCCTCTAGAAGAGTTTCAGAAGAAATATTTGCTTGATTTCATTTGTACTAGAAGATGTTTGCGCCTGACTTCAACTAGAAGAGATTGTGGGAAGGAGTCTACGCCCAAATGTTTCCACAAGAGTATCATAATAAAATCTGCGCTTGAACTTATCTGAACCAGAAGATGTCTACGCCCGACTTCAACTGGAAGAGGTATTGGAATGAATCTACGCCCGATTTTCCAAAAGAGTTTCACAAGGAATCTACGATTGATTTTGTCTGAATGATGTACTAGAAGATGTCTACGCCCGACTTCAACTAGAAAATATGTTGGAATGAATTTCTGGGGAAATGCTTAAGAATCTTACTTATCAGATTTAGTCTCTGAGGGAAATGCTTGTCAGAAATCAGTTTCGGAAGGAAATACTTTTCAGAATTCGGTCTCTGAAGGGGATGCTTTTTAGAATTCAGTCTCTAAAGGAAGTGTTTGTCATGTAGATAGTCATCCCGTCTTGTTTCAGGAATTGATCTACAATCTATTTTTGTTGGTAAACCCATCCTGTTTCGGGAGTTCATACCATTTGGTGATAAAGATAGTCGCCGCATCCTGTTTTGGGAATTGATCTAAAATCTATTTTTGTTGGTAAACCTGTCCTATTTCGGGAGTTCATACCACTTGGTGATAAAGATAGTCGCCTTCTCCTGTTTCAGGAATTGATCTTCATTTGTCCATAAAGATAGAAAGATAGTTTCTTGGACGTGTTTCGGGAGTTAATCTTTGCTCGGTTGTATTGATAGTTTCCCCGTCCTATTTCAGGAGTTAATACCACTTGGTGATAAAGATAGTCACCCTGTCCTGTTTCGGGAATTGATCTTCATATGTCCATAAAGATAGAAAGATAGTTTCTTGGTCCTGTTTCGGGAGTTAATCTTCAACTTTTTCATGTAAATAGTCGCCCCGTCCTGTTTCGGGAATTGATCTACAATTTGCTTCCACAAATATTTGCCATGTCTTGTTTCAGGAATTAATCTGTGTCTGGTCATACATAGTTGCCCTGTCTTGTTTCAGGAATTAATCTGCGACCTATTTGAAAATTGTTGATAATATTAGTCTCTTTGTAGACTTTTCCTGAAAAGATAAAGAGTTTGATGTGTGCAATATCATGATGTATGAAATGCATTGCGTAATGATGTTCTCAAAATAAATAAGATTGTGCTATATGCGTTTGTATGCATATGCTATGACGTTTGTAAATGATGGATGAATGTGAAATATCGTTGAAGTATAGCTCCATATAACATCTCGCTACGGAAAATAAATCCTTGAATGGTGTTAGGGATGAAGAATATGTGCAATCTTCAATCTCTTCTGGAATGTTGCCGCTAGGGATTCTTGCTTTCGGTTTGAGGATACTCCACTGGGGAACATTGATTTCTTCTTAGGGAGAAGAGTTAAAAATCATTGGTCGTTCATCGCTCTACTGGGGAATTTAATTCTTATATATCATGACTGGGGATAAAAGAGATGGACAACCTTTCGAGGTGTTGTCTGACCGAGTTTCTGATAAGGATGCCGACTTGTCTGGGGAGGATTAGGTTAAATGATATCTGGTCGGGTTTCAGATTCCGTAGAAACTCTCTGGGGATAGTAGCCTGGACTGTCCTTTGTTAAGGAGAGGAATTTTCCAATGATTTGTAGTAGTCATAGAAATAAACTCAAGCTAGGGATACTGGATTTTATTGGGGAAATAAACCTTGTTGGGGAAATAAACCCTGCTGGAGAAACTCTCTCTTGAGGAGATGAGCCTACTGGAGAAAAGAAATATGTAGGATTTTACAATCTTGGAGGAATAAACTCAGTTGGGGAAGAGAATTTCTATAAATTGTACTAATGTCATAATCTCTAATGAGGATTTAGGATCCGTAGGTTAGCGATATTGTCGGGGAAAAGATCATACTCCTCTGTCTGCTAAGGGGAATTTGCTGGTAAGTATGATAAGACTAATTTTGTGGGGATAATCCCATGGAAGTGGCTTTGTATGGATTTGTGGATAGCTCGAACGTTATCAAAACTCCTAGATTCTTGAGTAAATGCTTATTCCTATTTTTATGCATATATTTGTTAACAGTTAATTGTATCATATGCATATGCTCATTCAATTTTAGTCATTGGATGTTTTTGCAAACAAAATAGAAAAGTAAAAACAAAAAGTTTGAGTTTTGAAATCTGTATTTTTATTGATAGTTTTTCCCATAAATAAACGATTTTGTACAAAGAGACATAAATCCTAGTAAGAGGAAATTGTCGTGAAATGAAAGGATTACAAAGTGTAAACAAGATGATAACTATGTGGGAATAATCTCGTCGAGTTCCAACTCTGTTATTGCTCCTACGTCTTCAAGCATCCCATCCCTTGCTGACGGAAGAAGTTGATTAAACTAATTTGTATTCTTTGAACTTTGACTTTGGTAATAAAGCTTGTTGTTAGTGATCCAATGGGGACATAGTCGTGCGCTTTAACTTTTTCCTGGACCGCCCTTTCGAGTTTTCTGTCCACCGGGATACCCTTTTTTGCCCAAGCCGCCTTTTTAGGTTTTCAACTTGCCGGGTGTACAATCTTTTATATATATCCCTAATTTTTGCCGGAACCCTTTTGGTTCACCGGGATGCCCTTATTTTTTCCTAGGCCAATCAACCTAGCGGGTCATTTTCATGTGTAGTATCTTTTGACTATGTCCCCATTTACAGGGTGCGGGAAATCTTTACCGTCCATGGTGGTAAGTATCATAGCACCACCTGAAAATGTCTTCTTGACTATAAATGGACCTCCGTAGGTGGGAGTCCATTTTCCCTTGGGATCACCTTGCTGTAGGATGATGTGCTTTATTACCAAGTCACCAACCGAATATACCCGATGTTTGATCTTTTTGTAGAATGCTTTAATCATATGCGTCTGATACATCTGACTGTGACAGACAATCGCAAGTCTTTTCTCATCAATCTCATTTAACTGGTCTAACCTAGTCTGAATCTACTCATCCTCATCTAAGTCTTCATCTTTCATAATTCTCAAAGAGGGAATCTGGAGTTTGACAGGTAGGACAACTTCCATACCATAGGCCAGAGAGAAATAGGTTTCCCCAGTTGATGTTCTAGCTGAGTGCGATAGCCATGGAGAGCAAATGGTAACATCTCATGCCAATATTTGTAGGTCACAACCATCTTTTTCACGATCTTCTTTATGTTCTTGTTGGCAGCTTCCACTACGCCATTCATCTTTGGTTAATACGGATGTGATACGGTGGCAGAACCGACTATTATACTGGTTTTGCATTTGTGTTTGCAAATGTTGTGGTAAGCAAGAGTCACCACCGACTTTTCTTTTATCCAAATTAAGGAAAGGGTGAAAAGATAAGAAAAAGACTTTTTTTCGAGAATTTTCTGAGTAAGAGGGTAGATTATGGAAAGGGAAGGTGTTAGCACCCTTTCCATCCATAGTTTTCTACGGGATCTTAGATGCTTAGCTCATTTGAAAAATACCTTGTGCTTTTGTGTGTTTTTGAAAAAGTATTTTGAAATTGCCTTAGAGCAGTGATTTGCTTTGTGATAACTCTTGTATCAGTCCTCAAGAGTGTTGACAAAGCGAATGTTTTTGAAAGTGTTTTGTAATGTTTTTGTGTAGGTGTAAAAAGTTGTTTTGAAAAAGTATATAAGAACTTATCTACTTATACTCGAAAAGTTCGTTCTTTTCCTCTTATCCTTTAGACAGTGCTATCCTACTATTAGTGAGTAGGTAGCCCTATCGTTGGATGTATGAGGGACATTGAAGGGACATTATGGTCACAAAGGCAACTCGGCAAGGAACTTTAGTAATTGTCCTAAAGTTCTAAGATCACTTTTAACCGAGGCAACATCGAGAGGGTCATCGAGGGACTAGTGATCTTTAAACTGGAGGGTAGTCACTAAAAATTCTCATGTTTTAAGAATTGTGACCGTTTTCCAAAGGAAACCAAAATGGGGTACCCTAGAGGTGAATATGTGCAAGTGTGTTGCGTTAAGTTACTTTGTCTTGTGTTAAGTTTGATAATAGTTTAATTATTAATCTCTTGTCATGTATTCCTATTAACATACATCTAACAGTTAATATATGTACAGGAATTTAAATGCGGAAATTAAATCTATGCTATTACATGGCTTTGTGAGAGGTACATTGGAGAAATGCAGAAAGTAAAGTCCTAGTTACTATTACAGACCATGAGCAAGTACATTAATAATAAAAATGTGAAATTAAATAAATGTGCGTTAAATTGAAAATAACGTCTAAAAACATCCTAAAAAATAAAAATCTTTTTGTTTGCTTTTGATTTTTATGCAAAGAAAATAAATTGAGAAAATAAAACTAGACCTACATTCTAATTTATTTCAATTCTTTTTGAAAATAGGATGTTATAATCAATTAATCAATTATTTCAGAAATTTATTTAATTAATAAAAAAACTAATCCTAAGTTCTTTGTGATTCTTTTTTATTATAATTTTGATTTAAATGAAGTGAGTAAAAGTAAAAATAAGAATAAATGCAATAAAAAGAATCATTCGATCAAAGAAATGATGTTCTTCGATCCATGAAGGATGGCTTCTGATCCTATGAAGACAGGTGGTCTTCGATCCATGTGAAGGGTAGCCTTCGATCATGTGAAGACAGGCCTTCGATCCAGTAAAGAATGTTGTTGGAGGCGTCTGATGACTTGCTTTTGGAGGAAAGCACTGAAACCTGCTAGAAAAAGTGTCAACAAAGCAAAAGCATGACCTGGGTGTGAACTCAGGTCTTTTTCCTAATTCGACTCCTTTGAATTTGAATTTGGGTTTGTTTTCCTTAAATGAAAAGCACAGATTGTACCCTCTATATTTGTATGTCCATGTGAACACTGTGCTATATAATACCCTGGTCATAAATCAAACACTGGAAAATATCAGTACATCATGAAAACATAAATATAAATTCGAAAGTTTACCAATGATGAGATGCTTAGATTTGGAACTTCTGGGCGTGGCTTGGCTTGAAGCAGACTCTTGGGAGTCTCAAGAACACAAGTATGGTCTTCGTCTAGATTGAGGGTGCCTGCAAAACTGGTTAGAATTTTGATATGTTTTCTGTGATGGCGTGAGTGTTCTTTTGATAGGCAAACTCCCCTTTTTTTATGCTTGCTAATGTGTTCTTTATATAGAGAGGAAGGAGGAGACAAGAGAACAAAGGTTTAAACATCTATAAACATGTGTTTTCAAATCCATGAATGATGTTTTGAAACGTTGCAAAAGATGTGTAATTCTTGTCTCTTTTTGAATTTGAATGAATGTGGACACCTTTAGCTTTCGAATACCTTCAGTCCCTGCCCTTCGATTGGCCTTAAGTTTCCTCCTACAAATGGCTTTGGTTTCACCCTTATAGTTCCTTCGATTGAGTTTGTCCACCTCAATTCGAATTGCTCAGGTCTTGATTCGAATTGTATAAGGCCTCAACATACGGGCTTCTTCGATCAGCCTCTAAGCTCGCTTTCTTCGATTTCTCTTACCTTACTCAACTAGCCCAATCAAAAGACTTTACTCTGGCTATTTGAAGCTACCTTTGGCAGGAATGTACCTGTACAGGGGCTTGGGCTTGGCAATATGCAGGATTTTGGCCAGCAAGCATATTGGACCAAAACTCACCATAAAGCCAACTTGTATTCAATAGTCATGTGTCCTTCGAATGAACCAGTGAATGCTTCTTCGAAGGGACCACATGAATATGCCTTCGAAGGGACTATCTTGCATGTCAAAGTGTGAAAAACTGTTTCAAAGGGGAACCTTGCCCAGTCGAAGCTGGCACAAAGGCATCCAAAGCCTTGTAGGCGCTATCATGAGGCAGGTCAAAGCAAGCGTAAAAGAAGTCATTGCCTAGTGACTCAGAATATACATGCAGGAGTCCACTGTTGGTGGATCGAAGGGCATTTGTAGGGCGTTCTCGCCTAAATGAAACTTGGACCAATGCTTGCTCGAAAGGGGAACCAACACGCAATCGAAGCTGGTGGGCCAATGCTTGGTCGAAGGGTTTTAGGAGCCCAGTCGAATCTTTCCATTATGCCAATCGAAGGACACTGGTCTGATGTACCAATTGAAGGACACTGCTCTGATTTTCCAGTCAAAGGACATTATTCAGATGCCAGTTGAAAGGCATTGTTGGCATGCCAATCGAAAGACCCTGTTCAGATGCCAATCAAAGGAAATTGATGAATTGCCAATCGAAAGACACTTTGCTAACATTAAAAAATTTCATTTTCTTTAGGAAAGTGCTTGTAACCACCCATATAAGAGAAAAAACCTTGGGAAACATGAGAGGGAAAATTTTGGGGTACAACAGCTGCCCATGTTCAATCTTCTTAAACTTGAGGATTTAGATTGGCTTGTCTGCCTTTCATGATCTAAAGGTGGAAGATGATTGAACACTAGAGTGCCCAGAAATTTGCACTCGCATGAAATAACATTGTTAGTTGATGATGTTGGGAATGGGCTTACATATTCCATTTAGAGAAGATGACAGAGAGTTGTCAGAGATGGGCTTAAAGATGCCATCCAAAATAAATGTTGATTTCACACATGGTCCCTTTGGGGGTTCCTGTTCCTGCTATCTCAAGAGGAGTCCGTTGGAGAATGTGGGTTTCTGTTGTTCTCTTGCTTGAGGAAAACTCTGTGGGGAATAGAGTCTAGGAACTTCAGTTGTCTAAGGCTCTGCTGAAGAGTTATCTCTGGAGAGATGATAGTTTTCTGTATTTAAGTTGAAGTCCATGCTTCCAGTAATTTGCTAGGGATAATGGAATTAACCATTGTATGGAAATGTACTAGAAAGAGCCTGTATAGGGCCGTTTCAGGATGAGTCAGTGTTAGTCTGCATCCAGAGATATATGAGAAGGAGCCTATGTGGGGATATTTTAGAATGAGTTCGTGTTAGACTGCATCTGGAAATCATGAGATGAAACCCGTGTAAGATTTCTTCGTCTGGTCATGTAGATAGCTTTCCTGTCTGGTTTCAGGTGTTAATCTATAATCAGCTTGTTCATATAGTTGTCCTGTCTGGTTTCAGGTATTAATCTGGAATTTGAAAATTGTCGGTCATTTGAGATAGTTGTCCTGGCTGGTTTCAGGTATTAATTCATAGTCGTATGTCCATAGATAGTTCTCCTGGCTTGTTACAGGTATTAATCTGGAACTTGAAAATTGTCGGTTGCTGAGATAGTTATCCTGGCTGGTTTCAGGTATTAATCTCTAACCTGAGAAAGAAATATAGTTTTCCTGGCTTGTTACAGGTATTAATCTTTAATATCTTCATGTAGATAGTTCTCCTGGCTTGTTACAGGTATTAATCCACAGTCGGTCGTCCACAGATAGTTCTCCGGGCTTGTTACAAGTATTAATCTGGAACTTGTTTTGCTGGTCACATAGATAGTTTCCCCGTCTGGTTTCGGACATTAATTTGATGTCTGTTGTATTTGTTGGTAAACTCGTCTTGTTTCGGGAGTTCATACCACTTTTCCGTGTAGATAGTTTCCCCGTCTAGTTTCGCGCATTAATCTTTGACCTGCTGTAAAAGTTGATAGGGTTTGTCTGTCTACTAATTTAACTTGAAAAGGTAAAATCAGTTTCATGCGATGTCATGATGTATGAATTGCATGATTCTCCCAAAATAAAAGAGATTGTGATATATGTATTTATATGCACATGCCATGATGTATGAACATGTAATGCTGTTGCGCAGTATCTTTGTTTGGGAAAATAAATCACTGATAGTTGTTGAAGAGTACCGGGAAGCTGAATCCCAAACTGTTGTTGGTGAGTGAAGAAAGTGATTCTTCAATTTCCGCTAGGGACAATGAATGGAGATAGTTTTGTTGGCGATTCCCTTTCTCTGTCGGGGCTCTTTGACTTTTGTTTGAGAATGATTTTGCCGAGGGGAAGAGTTCTGTTGGAAGACTTCACCAATTTGGAGAAATAAACTCCACTGGGGTATGAATTTATATAGCTAGAGAAATAACCTATGCTGGGGATAAGGCTTTATAAACTACTTGAGATTTATAAAGCTCTGTTGTGGAAGGTGAACTCCATAAACTGCTTGGGGATTTTTTTGAAATCCTGTAGGGGAATCTTGAGAAGCTTGGTGACTTCACTGGGAATTTTTGTTGGAGCATTAATTAGAGATTCTTGCTCTGCTGGGGATATGAGAACCCAACACCATTAGGCTGCATGCTGAGAACATGGATGTGACCTTATAGTAGGATATCTCTGCCTCTGTACCTGCTGGAGCAAATATCTGCCGGGGAAAACATCTGCGGGGATTTTGTGGATGGCCCTTAGATATTATCCTGTTTCTTAAAGTCATTAGCAATTGTCTTTCTATTTTTAGGTGTATATTTATAAGAAGTAATCATATTCAAATGCATATGTTCAAGAATAATCACTGGACGTTTTCGCACACAAACAGGAAAATAAAAAACAGAAGTTTTGCACTTTCAAAGGAATAATTTTGTATTAACTTGAAATGAGTGTTTTTGTACAAGGAGACATGCATCCTAGTAAGAGAATGTTGTCGTAAGAATGGAAATTATGCGAATATAGTATACAAAGAAATACAGCTATGTGAAATAATCCCATTGGGTTCCCATTCTACTATTGCCTTTATGTCCTTGAGCATCTCATCACATTCGATGCTTGTCCTAAGCTGATTTGATTGATTAGTACTGCTTGAGCTTGATAATTGATATTGAAGATTGGTTGTAAGGTGATCCAACGGGACATAGTTATACGCTTTAAAGCCTAACTTTTTCCTGGACCTTCCTTTCGGGTTTTCAGTCCACTGGGATACCCTTTTTTGCCCATGCCGCCTTTTCAGGTTTTTGACTTGCCGGGTGTACATATTTTTTATGTATATCCCTAAGTTTTTCCCGAACCCTTTTGGTTCGCCGGGATGCCCTAATTTTTTCCTAGGACCGTCGATCTAGCGGGTCCTTGCTCATGCGTAGTATCTTTTAACTATGTCCGCATTTATCGGGTGCGGAAGGTCGTCACCGTCCATGGTGGTTAAGATCATGGATCCACCAGAAAATATGGTCTTGATCACAAATGGCCCTTCATATGGGAGTCCATTTGCCCCTGGGATCACCTTGTGGCAGGATAATGCACTTAATTACCAGATCACCAGCCTGATATGCCTGACATCTGACCTTTTTGTTAAAAACTTTGATCATACGTTTTTGGTACATCCGACCATGACAGACGACCGCGAGCCTCTTCTCGTCAATCATGTTTAATTGGTCAAGTTGAGTCTGAACCCATTCGTCTTTGCTCAACCCTGCATCTTTCATGATCCTCATGGATGGGATCTAGACCTTGATGTGTAGGACAACATCCATACCATATACCAAAGAGAAAGGAGTTGCCCCTGTTGATGTGCGCATTATGGTGCGGTAACCATGAAGATAAAATGGTAACATCTCATGCCAATATTTATATGTCATTGTCATCTTCTATATGATTTTCTTGATATTTTTGTTAGCAACTTCAACAACACCATTCATCTTCGGCCGATAGGGAGAAGAGTTATGATGTTGGATTTTGAATTGCATGCAGAGCTCGGTGATCATAGTGTTGTTTAGATTGGTACCATTATCTGTAATGATTCTTTCGGGAATACCGTACTAACAGATAAGATTGTGTTTGATTAATCGAGCCATAATGTTCTTGGTAACAGAAGCAAATGAAGTTGCCTCGACCCACTTCGTGAAGTAATCAATGGTAACCAGGATGAAGTAGTGCCCATTGGAAGCTGTAGGTCTGATCTCTCCAATCATGTCGATTCCCCACATTGCGAATGGCCAAGGAGAAGTCAAGACATTTAGAGGAACTAGAGGTACATGCACCTTATCAGCATAAATCTTGGCATTTATGGCACGTTCGTGAATGCTGGTAACAGTCTATTTCCGTGGTGGACCAATAGTATCCTTCCCGTAGGATCTTTTTAGCCGTTGAATGTCTACTGGAATGAGTGCCAAAGGTACCTTCGTGTAAGTCAACCATAATCCTTCCTGCCTCACTCTTGTCTACACACCAAAGCAAGGTAGAGTCGTGGTTGTGCTTGTAAAGGATTTCGTTACTGAGAAAGAAGTTAGCAGAGAACCTTCTTATCATTGACCGAAGCTCGCTCAGTATACTCTTGGAGTTCGAGATATCTTTTAATTTCATGGAACCAAGGCTTTTCCACTACTTCTTCAATACCAATCTTGTGACATTATGCTGGCTCGTCCATCGTCTCAATGGTGATATGAGGAGCCTCATTATCCCACCTGACCTTGAACATTGATGACATCGTAGCTAGCGCGTTCACTAGTTGATTTTCCTCTCGTGGAAAATGCTCAAAGGTAATTTCTTTAAAGTATGGGATTAATGTCAACACATGCTCTTTGTACGGGACAAGATTAGGGTGCTTTGTGTCCCATTATCCTTTTATCTGGATGATTACCGAAGCCGAGTCTCCAAACACACTTAGGAACCTGATCCTTAAATTGATTGCAGCTTTGAGACCTATGATACATGCTTCATACTCTATCACATTGTTGGTACAGTTGAAATATAGCCTAGTAGTGAAAGGAGTATGACAACCTTCAGGAGATATAATCACAGTGACGACGCCATTGCCAAGAGCATTGGAAGATCCGTCAAAAACCATAGTCCATGGGGATCCTTTTTCAAGTACTTCATCTGGTCCAGGTTCTTCAAAATCAGTTACTAACATGATGTTCTCATCCGGGAACTCAAAATTCATGGATTGGTAGTCATCCACGGCCTGATGATCCAAATGATCAGCTAGTACACTTCCCTTAATTGCTTTCTGGGTTGTATATTGAATGTCGTATTCGGTCAGGATCATTTGCCATCTTGCTATTCTTCTAGAGAGAGTGGGCTTCTCAAAGATGTACATGATAGGATCCATTTTAGATATCAACAAGGTAGTGTGAGTCGGCGAGCAGCCCATGCCAAAGCACAACAAGTTTTCTCGAGCAGTGAATATCTTGTTTCACAGTCGGTAAATTTTTGCTAAGGTAGTATAATGCATGCTCTTTTCGACCAGACTCCTCATGCTGCCCCAGCACACACCCCATTGAGTTCTCTAATACTGTTAAGTACATGATCAGAGGTCTTCCTTCAACTGGTGGCATCAAAATTGGAGGCTCTTGGAGATATTCCTCGATTTTGTCAAAAGTATACTGGAAATCATCATTCCACTTCATTGCTTGATATTTCTTGAGTAATTTGAAGATTGGCTCACAAGTAGCGGTAAGAGGGGAAATGAACCTGGAAATGTAGTTTAGGCGTCCCAAGAATCCTCTAACCTCCTTCTCAGTGCGTGGAGTTGGCATTTATTGTATAGCTTTGACCTTTGCAGGGTCTACCTCAATACCTTTGTCACTGACAATGAAACCTAAGAGCTTACTTGATCTTAATCTGAAGGTGCACTTATTCGAATTCAGCCTCAGTTTGTATTTCTTCAACCTTTCAAATAGCTTTTGTAGGTGATCGGGGTGCTCTTCTTCAGTTTGAGACATGGCTATCATATCATCAACGTAAACCTCTATCTAGTGATGGATCATATCATGAAACAGAGCTACTATGGAACACTGATAGGTTTCCCCGTTGTTCTTTATCCCAAATGGCATAACCTTGTAACAGAAAGTGCCCCACTGTGACGAAATTTTTTTTCTCCATGTCTTTGGGTTCCATTTTGATTTGATTGTAACCAGAGAAACCGTCCATGAAGGAGAAGATCTTATGTTGTGCGGTGTTGTTAACCAGAACAAAATGGGGGGAAGCGGGAAGTCATCCTTGGGGCTGGCCCTGTTCAGATCTCTATAACCCACACACATACGTACCTTACCATCCTTCTTAGGTACTGGAACAACATTGGTGATCCATTATGGATAGGACGTGACAGCTAAGAAATCGGCATTGAACTGTTTCATGACTTCACCCTTGACCTTTTCTGACATATCCGGCCGCATATGAAGAACCTTTTATTTCACTGGAGGGAAATCCTCTTTTGTAGGTAGGCGATGAACCACAATATCGGTGTTTAGTCCCAACATGTCTTTGTATGACCAGGCAAAAACCTCAACATAGTCATGTAGCATCTGTATTAACCGTTGTTTGACATTGGGCTCTAAGTTAGCACCTATCTTGACTTCTTTTATGTCCTCTTCAGTACCCAAGTTCACTGTCTCAACTGGCTCCACATGAAGTTGTATTGCCCTTTCTTACTGTTGTAACAGTCTGGCAAGCTCTCCTGGTACCTCACAATTTTCCTCACCTTCTTCCTCGGCTTGGTTGATCAGACTTTCAAAGTCATAATGAGCAATAACATAACCATTATCAATGGGATCCAGAGTGGATGTGGATCTGCAGTTTTGATATGTGAGTGTGTGTAAGAGCATAGCTGTATATTTTTTATAAAGTAAAGAGTAGAAAAAAAAACAAAGAGCGTAAAATTTGTATGTGAAACATCCAATGTTTTATTGATGATATATGAAAATGAAACAATGACCTCACAAATATACCATTGTGCCTCGCGTAAGACACAGGGATTTAATGTTTCAATTGTTCAAATATCACATTTCCTTAAAACAGAAAGAAAAATTACTCTTGAATAAAAGTAATGGGCACAAAGTCTTTAGCCTCCCAATTGATGAGTCCACCGCCGAAGGTTGGGAAGATCCACTTGTCTAGGTCATAATCATTATTTTTGTCTTCCAGAGCATTGACTTCATGGTTACTGATACCCAAAGGTGGTCTCCCGGTGCGAGCACGATGGACAGCTCTTTGGGCTCCTTCTTCAACTACTTCTTTGGCATCTTTCAGAGAAGCCATCTTCAGCGGAGGCTTAGTAGGTTTTGGAACACTGGCAGTGGTCTTGGTTGCAGCAACGGTCTATGGAACCTCCTCAAAGTTCTGACAGGGAGTCTCAATGAACTCGCCATCCATTTGGACATACCTGAAAGAGTTTAGGTGGCTCACCATGTACTCCTCCTCCCCATGGACTGTGATAATTTTCCCATTAACTGGGTACTTCAGCATCTGATGTAGGGTGGAAGTCACAGCACCAGCCCCATGGATCCAGGGTCGACCCAATAAACAAGAGTAGGACGGGCGAATGTCCATCACATAGAAAGTGGAATTAAAAGTATGAGTACCCACTTTGATAGGGATGTCCACCTTCCCATGCCCCATTATTTTAGAACCGTCGAAGGCTCTCACTACAATGTTATTGGGATTCAGAGTCAATCCTTCACAATCTAATCTATAAAGGGCTTTCTTAGGCAGAACATTCAGCGATGAACCTGTATCCAATATGTGATACGGTGGGAGAACTGACTTGGTGTTTCGCGTTTGTATTCGCACTTGTTCGGTTTAGCAAGAGTCGCCACCGACTTTTTATTTTATCCTAAAGGAAAGGTTAAAAAAGCACAGGAAAAACCTTTTGAGATGTTTCGTGGGTTCGGGGGGTAGATTATGAAAAGGGAAGGTATTAACACCCTTTTCATCCATGGTTATCCATGGGCTCTTAGTTACTTGGTTTTAGATCACTTGCCTTGATTTTTTATTGTTTGAAATGGTGTGTGTATGTGTTTTGAAATTTTTTTGAAATAGACGCCTTTGTTTCGGCAACCATTGTAATGACTCGTGTTTGAGTATATACGAAGGTGTGTATCTTTTCAAAAAGATGTTTCAAATGTTTTTTGGAAGTTTGTTTTGAAAGTGTTTGTGGAGTGTGGTTTGAAAAGTAGGCAAGTGTTTTTGCAAGTTGATCAAGTAACTAAGAGTTTTGTCTACCCCTAAGTTTACTCAAAGGTTTTTCTCATGTTTTAACCCTTTTTAACAATTTTGTTCCACCATTGTATTTGGTGGACAATCTTGCGTTTAGGATGTTTAACGGGACAGGCGCGGGTCATCGTATGGACCATGAATACAATGGTGCCAAGTGTCTTTGGCAATTTGCTTGAAGGGACTATGATCATTTTGATAGGCGACTTTCGAAAGCGTCATCAAGGGACTTATGATCATTTGTTTTGTTTTGCCAAAGAAACTCGACGTGCAAGCATGGCCCATTTTGGAAGGCAACAAGCGGGATTACCCTAGGGGTGCAAGTGTGATTGTGTATTGATTTCATGTATTTGTCTTGTATTAGGTTATCTAGCGTTGGGTTTTATTTACATACAAACCTAGGTCTAACCATGGTATAATTCAAAAGCGATAAATTGCGGGAATTAAAAGTCCTAAACTATTACAAATAATATCCGGGAGTGGGGGTACAAGTATACAAATGAGGGATGAGACTTATAGGAGAATAGTATCCAAATAATTACAACCAAATCGAATTGTACAAATGTAAAATATAATGTATAGCAATGCATAAGAATAGAAAATGTATATGCGTAAAGCAAGGTAAGTGTATCGACGTATTTGTATATTGTAAATGTGTAAGTGTATGTGTAAAAGTATGAGGTTTATTTACAAGTTTGAGAAATGTTAACTTAATGAGAAAATTAAGTATTTGATTTTAATTTTGTATTTTTGTACTTTACTTATATATTGTTATCATGTTTTGTATTTTGGTTAATATGTACAAATAAGAAAATTTAATTAAAAGAAAAGAAAATGTTTTAAGGTCTATTTTTAGGTATTAAAAATAATGTATTTTAATTAATTATGTACAAAAATGTTTTAGTTTAAAAAAAAAGAATATTCCTCCTAAAATCTATTTTTTATGTATTTACTAATTAATGTATTTTAATTAATCTTTTTTATGTACAAAAAATTTTAATTAAAAGAAAATGTTTTAAAATTGAGAAAATCATTATGTTCATGTTTTTTTAGTTAATATTCTATACAAGATTATCATTATGTTATATATATATAAAAAAAAGTATTATCAATAAGAATTTGATGTAAAAATAAAATTAATAGTAAAAGGTATAAGTTTTAAAACAAATGGGCTAAAGGGGTTTTACAACCCAATCAAAAGCAGCAGGCTAAGTCAGGGGGGGGGGGTGCACGACTGAGTGGCAATGGGCTTTAGGTGCTTGAAAGGGGTTGAGGCCCACTTGTTTCACAAATTATTTGTAAGGGTCTGAGTGTTTCGTTTCAGAAAGGGGAAACTAGGGTTTCAGCGAGGCGCCGTTCATCGTTTCTTTCTTCGTCTTCTTCGTTCATTCTCAATACCATGGATTCTGAGCCAAAATCCTTCATGTAAGGCCACCAGACGCCATCATTCCTCCTTCTCCCTCCGTAGACCACCCAGGCGAAGTTTACAAGGTCTGATTTCGGCCTCAATCGCGTTAGGGTTTTCGTTATTTCTTTTGATTTCACATTTTGATTTCGTATTCTGATATTATGTGTTTTCGTTTGCCATTTGAAATGCATAAAAAGGGTATAAGAATACTACCTTTTGGAGACGGAGGAGGAGGGAATTTGGAGGCGCCTAGGACGGCTGAGGGCAGAGGAAGCGGTGGAGCTGGCCTTTGGCTGGAAGAACCGGTATTTCGTATTTTGTCTTTTTGTTTTGTGATGAGCTTCTGAAAACAATTCTTTATCCTCTTCACTTTCGTTCGTTTCTGTTGCCTCTGAATATGCTTGTTATGAAATGCTTGCTATCCTATGATGATTCCAAACTGAGGGTTTATATTGCCTGGGTGTGCTTGTTTATTGCTGATATGCCAATATTGATGCTTCTTTATCCTCTTCTCTTTCACTTGCTTCAGTTGCCTCTAAACATTTTGTATGCCTCTGAGGTGTTTGATATGTTGTGCTTGATTTGTTGCCTCAGTTGTCTTGTATGTTTGCCTATGATGAAAGTTTTCTGAGGCTTTTTGTGTTGGTTTGGAAGCTAGTTTGGGAAAGCTTTGATGATGTTGTTGTTGGCCCAGTGATGAAAGTTTTCTGAGGGCCTTGTGGCTTGGTTATGATGTTTGGATTTTTAGGCTTGACAGTTCACATTTTGGCTTCGGTTTCAGTCTTGGCCTCTGCAGATTGGGTTTGAGGTGTTTGTTGATAGTGAAGGCAGGTTAGGCTTTTTTGAATCTTGGCTTCAACAGTTTTTAGGCTTGGCTTGTGTAGTTTGCATTGAAACAGGTTAGGTTTGTAGAAAAGTCTTTGAGGTTTATGCTTCTGTTAGGCTTTATGCAGGATGATGCTTGGAAGTATGGCAGGTTTGATGTTTTTCATGTGTTCACAGGTTTTTGTTTACAGGTTAGGGGTTTGGCCTTTTACAAGTTAGGCTCTTATGGACCTGTTTGTGAGTTTCAGTAGGTTGAGTGTTTAAGGCATATGCAGGTTAGGTTTGTGTTGGTTTTTGGAGAGGCTTTGACAGTTCAGGCTTTGATGTTACTTGATGGTTAAGGCTTGTGGCCTTTGAAGGTTAATGCCCGTTCTTTAAAAGGTTGAGAGCTTTACTCCTTTATGCAGGTTCAGGGCTTGTGAAAGCTTTGAAATGTTTTTGGCTTCAGGCTGGACAGTTCTGTTTCCTTTTTGACAGTTTTGTTTGTATTCTGATTTATGTAATATCTCTGCCTTCTTCTCTTCACTGTGTTATTACAGTTTGTTTTTATATCTCCTTCAAGCCTAAGCCTGTAAGCCCTTCTTCTTTTCTTTCTTCTCTCTCTCTCCAGTACAAATTAAAGCATTTTAATATTGCTTAGAAGTACTTTTTTTTTCTGAAAAGGCAACTGCTGGAAAATGATGTAATTTGATGTTGCTTGCACTTGTATATTTTCCTCTGCATACCTTGTACTTCTTGATATTTGCATATCTCTTTTGACATCTTTTGGTGGCCTTTTGTACTTGCTTGATATCTTGATATCTTTCCATATCCTTGGACAGTTTTTTGACATTTAGTTCAGTTTGGATTTGGACTTTGTTTGGCATGCTGTTTGTTTGGAAACTATGCAGTTGGTTGACAATTTGAATTTGTGCAAAATCATAACTTTGTGCATTCATATCTTTTTCTTTTGCAAGTATTTTCATCCCTCTCTGTGAACCGGGAGAAATCTCGTGATTTGTAGAGAGGGCAAACTAATTCCGGCCAGTTGCCTTTAATGATGAATCTTTAAATTACTGGCTGTCTTTTTAATTTTATCTGCTTTGACTTTTGCTTTTTTTTCCTTTGTTTTGCAGATAAACATCAAATGGAGCAAAATAGGAGGAACAGTAGAAGATGAAGACTTAGGAATTTTCTTAGGATAGTTTTATTTCCATTTCAATTATTTGTAATAATATTATTAAATAACTGTAAATAAATTTAACAGTATTTAAATAATATCTGTAACAAACAATTCAAAGTGAATAAACATCCTTTCTATCAGTTAATTCTTCTTTCAACTCAATGTTCATTTAATTATTTTGAATTTCTTAAATTAAAATAACCGGAAGTATCCAATTATTCTGTCTTTTAGAAAAATAATTAATAAACATCGTGGCCTTGTCATTGAATCAATAATAAACATGGCGCTTCAAATATCCAATGCACAGTTAATCGAACCAAAATCCAGATATTTATCTTTTTACTGATCAAATCAAACACTGTAGATTCTCAATTTAAGTACCTCAGCCTTTATCTCATCTCAAATCAAATGCCTTAGCCTTTACTGATTAAACAAACCTGCAAGTTCTTGATTCAAATGCCTCAATCCAAAACTCAGAGTAAACTGAATAGAACTGTAGGATTAATTCTTTTTGCATGCACAAAACCCTGATTCTTGATTAAATGTCAAAGAAACGTCCGCCCGATCAAAACCTGAGCCAACTCAACCAAACCCTAGCAATCTGCCTGAGCTGCTTAAAATCAAAGAGAACCCTAATTTTGTCTGACTGATAAGAAAAGTCTGTTTGACCGATTCTTGAACCAGTCTGAAAAATCGGGAAGAGTCCAAAACTGTGATTTCTTGTAGAAAAATGCGAGGGCAAATTTTGGGGTACAACACACTAGAACATGGGCTAATGTAGTGCCCCTACACTCAATAGAGACATGTAGGGCATCATTGTGTTTCCTTCCCTTGGGAGTTAGGTCTGCATCAGAGAATCACCGGCCATTTTCGGCAGTCAAACTGGCAACACAGTCTTCGAACTGATCAATGGAGGTTTCTTGTGGCACGAGAGCAGTCTTGAGGAATTTCACCAAAGCCTTAGCATGGGCTTCAGAGCATAATAACAGGGCCATCATTGAGATATTGGAAAGGGTCTGCCCTAATTGTTCAACCACATTGTAGTCACTCTTCTTGATTATTCTCAATATCTCTTCCATCTCCTTTTTATAAGCCTGAGGAATGGCTTCTGGATGTGCCTTCGTTCGGACAGGCTCGACCAATACCTCCTTGCCTCGAGTCTCGGCCGACCCAATAGCAGGGATAACAGTAGGGCTAACAGTAGGAGTAGCCATGGGAATACTGACAGGAGTAGCAGCAGGAACAATCACAGGAGTAACAATGGGAGTATTAACAAGAGTCGCAGCAGGGATGATCAAAGGAGTAACAATGGGAGTATTAACAGGAGAAGCAGCATGGATGATCACAGGAGTAGCAACAATTTTAGGAGGAGAGATCTCGGGAGAGAAAACTCTTCCGCTTCTTGTTATCTTACCGGTCCCAGCGACATTACTAATGTCAGGATCAGAGTCTTTGGCATCTTTATCTTTAACAACCAGCAAATCTTGCTTGACGCCATGGTAATAGACGTCAGCCCCATAGTTCCAGGGAACAACTTTATCCGAGGAAAATGGTATAGGTCTAGGGAAAGTAATTATCAATGGAGAAACTTTTGGAATAGATATAATCCTGACAGGTCTATTGGAGGAGACCTTGGAAGGAGAGGTGGAAATGGTGATGATAGAAACATCTTCACACGGAGCATTTATAACTGGAGTCTTCTCAAACAGAATTTCTTTATCATCCATCAGGCACTGAACGCCTTCCTTCAACAAATGGCAAACATTAGGTAGGGACAAACATAAGTGACAACCTTCACCACAACCCGGAAATAAACCGGCCTGCAAAATATTATTTTTAATAGTCAGGAGTGGATTAGCTAGCTCATCAATAGAAGCAACAAACATGTCAACATCAATAGCATTAACACCATGGTTGTGCTTGGGCATAGGGGAAGTTATAACATTAGGGGTCTCAGGAGCATCGAATTCAATCTGCTTTTCCTCAATCAAATCATGCACCTTGTTATTCAAAGCCCAACAATCGTTTGTATCATGGCATGGACTTTTAGAATGGTAAGCACACCGAGCATTTGAATTGTAGTGAGGAGATGTAGTGTTGGGATTTTTGGGATCCTCCTTCAGAGTTACCAAATTGGACTTCAGCAGGTGTGGTAAAACCTGGGATAAGGTCATGTTGATCTGGGTAAACTGTCTCCTTGGCTTATCTGTTCTAGACTGATTGTTTCGTTGTTGGTTTGAGGAAGGATTGGAAATCATAACATCCCCTACCGTCGGACGATGCTCAGTTTTGTTATGATTTATTTTGCTGTAAGAAGCACTGACCTCCTTCTTTCCCATGAATGGTTTCTTTGTTGTACTATAGGATGCTTCTCTCTGTATTTTACCACTTTTGATGTCAGCCTCTACTCGTTCAACCGTTAAGATCAATTCAGTAAACCCAACAGAAGAACTTCCAATCAGGTGGTTAAAGAATGGCCTGGATAATGTGCCCAAGAACATGTCCACCAGCTCCCTATCAGACAATGGGGGATTGACTCTTACCACAAGGTCTCTCCATTTTTGGGAATAGTCCTTAAAACCCTCGCCGGAACCCATAGACATACTTTGCAACTGTGTACGAGTCGGGGCAAGGTCAGCATTATATTGTTACTGCTTGTAGAAAGCAGAAGCTAGATCTTCCCAATTACGCACATTGGTTCTTTCTAGTTGATAGAACCATTCCAGCTGAGTCCTTGCCAAACTTTCCTAGAAGAAGTGTACCCACAGATCCCTATCAATATTGTGGGGTTAAATTTTCCTGACATACGACCTTAAATTCAGCTTAGGATAGGAGACACCGTCATACATAGAAAATGTATGGACCTTGAACTTGCGCAGGATGACCACCCTTGAGACCAGTCCTAGCTCTTCAAAATCTAACCCGGGTACCCTTCAAATCTCCATGGCATTGAGTCGATCCTCTAGCTATTTGTATTTATCATCAGCAGGAGGATACTGCTCCTCAGAATAGTCAAGTTCATCTTCTTCAGACTCCCTTGTATTGTGGTCTTCTTCTCTTGGCTCTCCTTCCTGATTCTCTCTCTCTCTCTCTCTCTCTCTCTCTCTCTCTCTCTCTCTCTCTCTCTCTCTCTCTCTCTCTCTCTCTCTCTCTCTCTCTCTCTCTCTCTCTCTCTCTCTCTCTCTCTCTCTCTCTCTCTCTTCTCTCTCTCTCTCTTGATGGAGTTGCGAGCTCTGAAACTTGCTTCACTGGTCCTTTAATCCTTCTTCCCAAATTCAGAACACCCACTGACCTCTTTTTCTTCTTCTTGTCCTTGAGAAGCAGAGCTTTCAAATCTTCTTTTCCCTTATCCAGATTTAGGAACATTTCTTGGAATTGGGCATTCTGTGCCTGAAGCTCCCTAGTTGTTTGTTCAAGAGCCATTGCTGAAATAAATAGTGAAGAAGATAAGGAACCTGTCTTGGGAACCTGTTTACGCGATGGTATGTATGATATATGTATGCAATGCTTTCAAGGGCCTTATAAGATTTAAACTCTTTTAACCAAAACAGAAACAAAGGCTTTTTATTAGTAATCTCAAATGAAATAAAAGTTTACAAAGGAATAACAAATAAGAAACTTCTAAAACTTCTAAGTCTCCCAAGGAAGCTTCCTTTTGGTGCTAATGTAGGCATTGAGATTCTGCTCTTCGTGAAGCCTCTTTGTCAGTTCCAAGACCTTTTTCTCACTGGCATAGAATTGGGACTCAAAGGTATCTTGTTCTTCTTTGAGCTGTATCCAAGATTTTTGCAATTCTTTGAAGTTTGTTGGCATATCAGGATGAAGAATGATGCGAGACTCGACCCCTTGAACAATAGGCTCTGAAACCACTGGCATAATAGCAACATACGGCATCATAAGATTTTTAGCACGAGCTCACACCTATTTGAGGTATGGTTCCAAAGGGATAGAGTTCTTGTGTCCTAGAGTCATGCTATCAGTCTTCTTAACCATCCCCCAAATGCAGATGAACCTCTGATGATAACCTTGTAAGTCATTTGAATAGTCGAACACAATACCTTGAATGAGCATATCATGAGGACCATCCCTCCAGGCGTAGCCGAACTAACGTAAAGCTAAAGAGGGGTTATAGGTGATGCCTCCTTTAATGCCAAGGAGTGGCACATTGGGAAATTCTCCGTAGCAATCAATAAAAAAGATGTCTTCTTGGGAGCGAGGGCACCAATAGATGTCAGAGTGAGAAAGAGACATTAATCTCTGGTTCCATCTTAAACCTAATTCATTCTTCATTACTAACTGAGGAAGGTGTGAAATAAACCACCTATAGAGTAGAGGTATACAACACATATTCGTGTATGGAGTGAGTGCAAAATATCCTCGAGCAATGTAGGCACTAATTTGTGAGAAAGGAAAACGTTGATGGCACTGCCATCTACAAACTGGTATGAATTGGGGAACAAAACCAACACGTAGATCAAAAGAGCTAAAACATCTTCAAAGGCATGGTAACTCATAGCATCTAGGAACACTTGGGCTTTCTTCATCAGGAAAATTGTGAGGAGGCCCTTAACTCCACTCCTTCTTTCCCAATTGAACTCAATGTCAGATGGATTCAAATGCAAAGCTATGGCAACATCTTCAGCAGCTGGATCTTCTTCTAAACCGGTAAATGGTATTTGCTCCAATATAGGCAAACTGAGTATTTTTGAGAATTCTTCTAACGTAGGCACCAACTGATAGTCTGGAAATGTGAAGTAGTGGTGCTTAGGGTCAAAGAACTGGAATAAGACACTCATCAAACCTTCGTCAAAATTGGTAGTAACCAAACTGAGCAAGTATCCATATCTCTTGTTGAATGAGGAACTCTCAGGAACCTTTGAAACCAATTCTTTTAGTTTAGGAGGGATCTCTACAAAATTGATTCGGATGGTTTTTCTGCAAGCTGAATCCATGACCTACAAAACAGATAAGAGATAAATCCATAGGCCCTTGAAATGGTTAGTGTACATGACATGTTATGATGTTTATGATGTTATGATTATGCTTTTAAATAACAAGTATAACAAACGCAAACAAGTCACACAGAGACCTTAGGTTTAAAGGCTTGCAGGAGTTTTAAAGGTAAGTTCCCTCTTGAAGTTTCAGTTGCCTCAACCTGTCATATTAATAGTAACCGGGTTCTAAGGAGTCTCATATCACTGACCTTTCTTTTAAGCATTGTTATAGCTCAAGCACCGAAGTATTATGGCCAAAATATCCCAAAAGTCTAGTCTCAATGAGTGTAGTATCGAGTATCAACCAATCTTCGGTTGGAACCAAAGTCAGCCATCTAACTAATTTCTAATGGCTTAGGATGAGTCAATTAAAGTTTCTAAAGGTCAATTAGCGCTTAATGACACTATGGAAGCCTAATGTTATCCTTGACTGACTCAAGGAACATTAGTACAAGATAGAGTATCACGCTAACATAGCTATCACTTCGTCCATATCGGTCTACACCGTATAGCCTCCATGATTTATTGCTACTTACCTAATAAGGTGCCCTAGATTCGGGTGTAGGATCTTTACAAGAATACCCCAACAAAATCCTCAAAGGTAAAACATACAAAACACACAATGTAAAGCAATAAAGAATGAACTAAACTCTAAGATAACCATACTTTTTATTTATATTCCCCTGCAGAGTCGCCAGTCCTGTGATTTGATGGCAGAACCGACTGTTATACTGGTTTTGTGTTTGTGTTTACAAATGTTGCGGTAAGCAAGAGTCACCACTGACTTTTCTTTTATCCAAATTAAGGAAAGGGTGAAAAGAACGGAAAAATACCTTTTTAAGAATTTTCTGAGTAAGGGGGGTAGATTATGGAAAGGGAAGGTGTTAGAACCCTTTCCATCCGTAGTTTTCTACGGGCTCTTAGATGCTTAGATCATTTGAAAAATACCTTGTGCTTTTGTGTGTTTTTGAAAAAGTATTTTAAAATTGCCTTAGAGCGGTGATTCGTTTTGTGATAACTCTTGTATCAGTCCTCAAGAGTGTTGACAAAGCGAATGTTTTTTAAAGTGTTTTTGAATGTTTTAGTGTAGGTGCAAAAAACAATTTGGGCAAGTATCTAAGAACTTATCTAATTATACTCGAAAAGGTCTTCCTTTTCCTCTTATCCTTTATACAATGATATCCTCCTATTAGTGAGTAGGTAGCCCTATCGTTGGATGTATGAGGGACATCGAAGGGACGTTATGGTCACAAAGGCAACTTGGCAAGGAACTTTAGTAATTGTCCTAAAGTTTTAAGATCACTTTTAACCGAGACAACAACGAGAGGGTCATCGAGGGACTAGTGATCTTTAAACTGGAGGATAGTCACTAAAACTTCTCACGTTTCGAGAATTGTGACCATTTTCCGAAGGCAACCGAAGTGGGATACCCTTTAGGTGAATATGTGAAAGTGTGTTGCGTTCAGTTATTTTGTCTTGTGTTAAGTTTTCTAATCGTTTAATTATTAAGTTCTTGTCAAGCATTCCTATTAACATATATCTAACAGTTAATATATGTACAGAAATTTAAATGAGGAAATTAAATCTACGCTATTATATGGCTTTGTGAGAGGTATATTGGAGAAATGCGGAGAGTAAAGTCCTAGTTACTATTACAGACCATGAGCAAGTACATTAATAATAAAAATGTGAAATTAAATAAACTTGTGTGAAATTTAAAATAACGTCTAAAAACATCATAAGAAATAAAAATCTTTTTGTTTGTTTTTAATTTTTATTAAAAGAAAATAAATTGAGAAAATAAAATTAGACCTACATTCTAATTTATTTTAATTCTTTTTGAAAAGAGGATGTTAAAATAAATAAATTAATTATTTCATAAATTTATTTAATTAATATAAAAAAACTAATCCTAAGTTATTTGTGATTCTTTTTTATTTGATTTTTGATTTAAATGAAGTGAGTAAAAATAAAAATAAGAATAAATGAAATAAAAAGAATCCTTCGATCAAAGAAATGATGGTCTTCGATCCATGAAGGATGGCTTCTGATCCTATGAAGACAGGTGGTCTTCGATCCATGTGAAGGGTAGCCTTCGATCATGTGAAGATAGGCCTTCGATCCAGTAAAGAATGTTGCTGGAGGCGTCTGATGACTTGCCTGTGGAGGAAAGCACTGAAACCTGCAAGAAAAAGTGTCAACAAAGCAAAATCATGACCTGGGTGTGAACTCAAGTCTTTTCCTAATTCGACCTCCCACTAATTCGACTCCTTTGAATTTGAATCTGGGTTTGTTTGCCTTAAAACTCATGGTTTCTTGAGATTCAATGAAAAGTACAAATCGTGCCCTCTATCTTCGTATGTCCATGTGAACATTGTGCTATATAATACCTTGGTCATAAATCAAATACTGGAAAATATCAGTACATCATGAAAACATAAATATGAATTCGAAAGTTTACCAAGGATAAGATGCTTTGATTTGGCACTTCTGGGCGTGGCTTGGCTTGGAGCAGACTCTTGGGAGTCTCAGGAATACCAGTATGGTATTCGTTTGAATTGAGGGTGCCTGCAAAACTGGTTAGAATTTTGTTATTTTTATGTGACGGCGTGAATGTTCTTTTGATAGGCAATCTCCTCTTTTTTTTCATGCTTGCTAATGTGTTCTTTATATAGAGAGGAAGGATGAGATGATAGAACAAAGGTTTAAACATCCATAAACAAGTGTTTTCAAAGCCATGAATGATGTTTTGAAACATTGCAAAAGATGTGGAATTCTTGTCTCTTTTTTAATTTGAATGAATGTGGACAGCTTTAGCTTTCGAATACCTTCAGTCCCTGCCCTTCGGTTGGCCTTAAGTTACCTCCTTCGACTGGCTTTAGTTTCACCCTTATAGTTCCTTTGATTGAGTCTGTCCACCTCAATTCGAATTGCTCGGGTCTTGATTCGAATTGTATAAGGCCGTAACATTCGGGCTTCTTTGATCAACCCCTAAGTTCGCTTTCTTCAATTTCCTTGACCTTACTCAACTAGCCCAATCGAAAGACTTTACTCTGGCTAGTCGAAGCTACCTTTGGCAGGAATGTACCTGTATAGGGGCTTGGGCTTGGAAATATGCAGGATTTTGGCCAGCAAGCATCTTGGACCAAAACTCACCACAAAGCCAACTTGTCTTCAATAGTCATGTGTCCTTCGAATGAACCAGTGAATGCTTCTTCGAAGGGACCATATGAATATGTCTTCGAAGGGACTATCATGCGTGTCAAATTGTGAAAAACTATTTCGAAGGGGAACCTTGCCAAGTCGAAGCTGGCACAAAGGCATCCAATGCCTTATGGGCGCTAGCATGAGGCAGGTCAAAGCAGGCGTAAAAGAAGCCATTGCCTAATGACTTAGAATATACATGCAGGAGGCCACTATTTATGGATCAAAGGGCATTTGTAGGGGATTCTCTCCTAAATGAATCTTGGCTTTGTGGATAGATGAGTGGCATCCCAACTCCTGGGGTGCTTGATAAATGCTGATCAGGATGATAAACCTTCTACTGACTAAACAAGTGACGAGACAACAGAACATAGTCATACGCTTTAATTCCTAACTTTTTCCTGGACTGTCTTTTCAGATTTTCAGTCCCTCAGGATACCGTTTTTTGTCCAAGCTGCCTTTTCAGGTTTTTGACTTGTAGGGTGTACAGATTTTTTGTTTTTATCCCTAATTTTGCCCGAACCCTTTTGGTTCGTCGGGATGCCCTTATTTTTTGCCTAGGCCAGTCAACCTAGCGGGTCTTTGTTCACGCGTAGTGTTTTCCGACTATGTCCATGTTCACCGGGTACGGAGAATTGTCATTGTCCATTGTAGTAAGTGTTGCCATACTGCCAGAAGATATTTGTTTAATCATACAAGATTCATTGCTGGAATTCATGCCCAATGTCCCAAGTGATTCAGATGGAGATCTGCCCCTGGCTATTTGACATTTTTGAGAGATTACTTGAATCTTGACTTGACTGCCCCATATGATGGACAATGATCCTGCTGTGTCCCCTTGGTTGGAAGCATTTTTCCACTTGAGGTGATCCTTTTCATTGAGAAGGTTTTTGTTCACTGGATATTCATTGTGTGAATTTCTCTACCATTTGAACAATTAACCATGTGCAAACAATGTTATTTAAAGAATGCAAAACTTATGTCTGTCTCAAAAAGAATTTTTTTGAAAATGTGTTTTGTGTAGTAAAATTTAATTTGCAAGAATGTGATATCAACTCAGGATTCGTAGCAACTTCTACAGGAGTCAGGATACCTTTGTAACAATATGCTCTCGAACTAACCCATGCTTCAGCTAGGACTTTTAAGGGTTGTAACGTGGCCTGGTTCACGGTTTAAGAAACAAAGGATAAAGGCTCAAAATTTATTTGTACCCACCCGTTCTTCGTGATGTTCTTCAGTCTTATGGTTTGTTAATTATGCATTTTGAATCCCAATTGAGTTTGGCTTCTTGTCCTTGATATTCTGGTGATAGTTCAGCAATTGAACGTTTGTTTGAAGAAGGCGGTCATTTTTGTAACCTTTTCTTTCTTTGTCGAGGATTTGTAGTAACCTCTTTTTTTGATTTTACTATCCCTGTTTTTTGTCTAAACTTTTTCTTTTTGTAATTACAATCAACGGGATGCCCCAGTTTTTTTCTTAAGTCTCCTTCATAGGTTTTGACTTAGCGGACTTTTATTTCGAGAGATAATGACTTCCTGTCTTGATGATTATGCAGAACCATCACCATCTTTTAAAGAGCATCTTCTACACTATTTGTCGTGTATGAAGGGAAAGTTAGCTATTGAATGCTCATCTGAATTAACTGAGGAAACTACCATGCCCTAGGTTATGATTAAGGGTTTTAATTTGTGTGAAAAGAAAACTCCTACTTCTTAGGCTCAAAGGGGTTGACTAGGGATTATCTTCCTTATAACTCCACTATTTAGGATTTGAAACAACGCCTGTACATTGTCAGCGGAGTCTGTTCAAAGGCATATTGTAGAGATTGTGGTATCATTTTCGTCATCCTCCCTCTAAAGGCTTAGAGCTTTTGATCGAGAGTTGAATATCACGAAAAGGAAGTATAAAGCAGTTTAATCATAATGAAAACAAATTAATTTAAGACAAACATGTGTAATGCATTGATGAAATTACAAAGTTTTGACATGACAATAATTATTTGAATGAACAAAGAAAATACAGCTTGAAAATTCAAATGAACAAAATGCTTTCAATCCTAGCCATGATTTGGCATGGGAGAAGTGATCACGTTGGGAGTCTCAGGAGGGTCTAACTCAATCTCCTTGGCGTCAATCATATTCTGAATCTTGTATTCCAGCGCCCAACAATCGTTAGCATAAGCACACCTTGCATCAAGATTGTAGTTAGGAGAGGAAGTCTTGGGGTTTGGATGAGGGTTTATCACCGCAATCAGATTCATCTTCAACATTTTTTGTAATGCTTGTGACAATGGAATGTTGATCTGGGTGAACTGTCTCTTAGGCTCGTCTTGCCTTCACTGATTACCCTGTTGATGTGGTCGTTGCACGCGTGCCGAATTAGAGACCAGCACTGCCCCCGTAGATTGGTGGTAGTCTGTCTTATTACGACCCCTCTGGCCGTGCACAACATTGGTTTCCCTCTTACCACCAAATTTCTTCTTCTCAGCATTAGAAGATGCAGCCATCGGGGTCTTTCCGCTCCTGATATCACTTTCAATCCTCTCTCCAGTCAGAACCATCTCTGTGAACCTAGATGAGGAACTCCCAATCAGCAAATTGAAGAATGGGCCTGTCAGAGTGCCCATGAACATGTCTACCATTTCGAGATCATTTATAGGGGGTTGTACTCTGCCAGCTAGATCCCTCCATTTTTTTGCATATTCCTTGAACCCTTCTCTTGAGCCCATGGACATATTTTGCAGTTGCACTCGAGTCGGGTGCCAGATCAGCGTTGTATTGGTACTGCTTGTAGAAAGCAGTAGCCAAGTCTTCCCAGGTATGGATGTCAGTTCCTTCTAGCTGATAAAACCAATCTAGTTGAGTTTCAGCCAAAGTTTCTTAGAAGAAATGGATTCGTAACCTTCGGTCAGCAGTGTGAGGCTGTATCTTCCTGACATAGGACCTTAAGTGCAACTTAGGGTAGGAGATACCATCATACTTAGCAAATGTTGGAACCTTGAACTTTGGTGGGATTACTACTCTGGGAACCAGACTTAACTCTTCGAAATCCAGACCTGGTACCCTTTAAATCTCCATGGCATTGAGTCGATCCTCCAGCTGTTTGTATTTTTCATCAGCAGGAGGATACTGCTCCTCACCATAGTCAGGTTCATCTTCTTCAGACGTTGTATTTTTGTCTCCTTCATCTGATTCCTCATCTTCTTCCTCTTGATTACCCCCTCCCTTTGATGGGGTTGCAAAATCTAGAGCTCGGTTAGCTAGCCTTCTTCTTCCTACATTCGAAACACGAACAGGTTTCTTTGCCCTCTTAGCCTTCTTTTTAACGATCAGAGCTTTGAGGTCTTCTTGCCCCTGGGTTAGAGTCAGGAACATTTGTTGATACTGAGCGTTTTGAGCCTGAAGGTATTTGATTGTTTGTTCAAGAGTCATTTATTTTGCTGAAATAAACAGCGAAAAGATGAGAAACCTGTACTGGAAGACCTGTTATGGAATGATATGTATGATATATGTATGCAATGTTTTCAAGGATCTCGCGGGGTAAACAAGAAAATGTCAGAAGTTGAAATTGCAGCTTTGGTTGAAGAACTTTGTATCGTTGAGTGTCCTTCTACGAGAGTCAAGCTCACCATATCGAGTGGGTCATAGCCCCTGACTCAAGTTATCGTGTTTTGATCTTTTGACAACATTGGCTAGAGGAAAATAAATCTCCTTGCCCCTTGCTAGACGTCTGGTTCATCATAACCTGTCCTTGAAACGGTTAGCATGATATGTCATGTTATGATGCTATGATGTGTATGATATGCATCAAGCAAGAGTGTAGGGTGACAAATACAACTCTGCAAAGAATTCAAATTGTTAGACAATGAAGGCAAACAAGTCACACAAGCCGCCTTAGGTTTAGGCTTGCACGGGTTTTGCAGGTAAGTACCTTCTTGAAGTTGGGTTGGTTCAACCTGTCCTAAATATAGTAACTGGGTTCTAAGGGATCTCAATATCATCGATCTTTCCCCCAAAATTTCATTCTGATAGACAATTAACTTACCACCAAACAAAACTCAAGAGTCAAACCTCAATGAGTGTAGCATCGAGTATCAACCGACTTTGGGTTAACACCAAAGACGGCTATCTCACTACGTCCTAAAAAGCCAAGTTGGTCAATTAAGCTGCTATGGTCAATTGACGCTTTATGATACCATGCAGCGGCCTCGTATTCTCCTTGATTACTCAAGGGCTACCAGTATACACCAAAGTATCGCATCAACGTAGCTACTGTTTCAACCGTGTCGGTATACCCCACACAACTCCCTCACAGTTTATTACTACTTACCTAAAAGGAATTCTCTGATCCGGGTTTAGGATAAAAAAAAACCCAAACAGATACCCTTAAAAGTATATCAAACAAGACAAGCCAAAGAAGCAATTTAAATGACCTAGATCCTAAGGTAAACCTGACTTTTTATTTGTCCCCAGCAGAGTCGCCAGTTCTGTAATACGGTGGCAGAACTGATTATTTTTTTGTTACTACTGGTTTTGCGTTTTTTGTTTGCAAATGTATGGTAAGTAAGAGTCGCCACCGCCTTTTATTTTATCCAACAAAGGAAAAGGGAAAAATAACAGAAAAAAACTTTTTCGAGATGTTTCTAAGTACGGGGGTTAGATTATAGAAAGGGCAGGTGTTAGCACCCTTTCTATCCATGGTTTTCCATGGGCTCTTAGGTACTTGCTCATTTTGAAATTACTTTTGTGTGTGTTTTGAAAACCTTTGAAAATGCCTTAGTGCGGCGTTTCACTTTATGGTAACCCTTGTTTTAGTCCTCAAGAGTGTGATAAAGCATTTTTGAAAACTTTGTTCGAAAAGCGTAAGTGTGAAAAAACTGGTTGTTTTGAGCAAGTACTTAAGAGTTTCTACCTACTCGAAAACAGTCTATTCGTTTTCATATTTCCTTTAGATATTTCTATCCTACTATTAAGGAGTAGGTAGCTCCATTGTTGGAGTTTGAGGGACAATCGAAAGGGACGATTACGGTCACTTAAGGCAATAGGGCAAGATCTCTTAGTAATTGTCCTAAAGTTCTAAGATCGCATTTTGTTTTACCGAAGCAACCTTCGAAAGGGACTTGCGATCTCTGAATTAGAGGACAGTCACTAAGAATTCTCACGTTCGAGAATAGTGACTGTATTTCCGAGGCAACCGAAGTGGGAGATACCCTAGGGGTGAGCATGTGCAAGTGTTTGATTTTAGTTTATTTATCTTTGCACAGTTAGGGTATTCTACTGTTTTAAACATTCGATTTATCTTTTGCATACAATCCTATTATCCGTACATCTAAACCGTTTAAACAATTGCAGAAATTAAAAGCGGAAAAGAAAATCTACGCTATTATAGGGCTTCGGGGAATGGGGATTACATGACCAAAAACTTTGGGGATTCAACAGTAAATAAAAGCAGTAAAATAAATCCTAGTTAAAAACTATTACAAACTCGTAATCAGATACGATAATTGGAAAAATAAATAAGTAAACACGCGCGAGGAATGACATGGAAATAGATTAAATATCCTATAGAATTTACTTAATTAAAGAAAATATTTTTTGTATTTTTATTTAAGAAAATAAAGTAAAATTGAATTTTGCAAATTAGTCCTAATTTCTAATTAATTTTAATTAAGGAAAACAAATCAAGTTACCCTAATTAAATTATTTTATTTTTAAACAAAATTAATTTTAATAAAAAGAAAACTAATTATAACTTCTTTTTTTATTTCTTGATTTTATGATTTAATTAAAAAAATGGTTTTTTTAAGACAATTAGAATAAATAATTCAAACAATAAAAAATGTAATAAAGAAATTAAATCAAAAAATAAAATGGGCCTGCTAGGAATACCAATCTGGGGGGTGTGATTCTGAATTTTTCTAAAGCCCAAAATTGATGGCCCTGCTGCCTGCGCATGATCCAATGGGGATCACCTTTGGAGGGTCTACCATGCTCTTAGCTGGATGTATGTTGGATCTGATCAGTGGATGATCCAAGGTATGAGATTTTGAGGTGTATGGTGAAATCCTAGCTATGAAGCATGCTGGATCTGAAACAAGAAAATCAAAAATTATGAAAAATGTCTGGACCTGGGATCGAACCCAGGTCCTTCCTCTCACACGCGCTTGCCTTTACCATCTTTGCTAAATTGTTAGTCATGAATATATTTAAACAAATAAAATATAATATAAACAAGCTATTATGTCCAGAAACGCGCGCAAATTCAATTCTCCCAATGGGAGTCTGCAACCTAATTGTCTTCTCCCTGGAACTATCGCCTTAGGGACTGAGCTTTTACCTACAGACAGATTCGTCACTATAGCCTATAGTGATAGTTCTTGTGCGTGGCTACGAACCCGTAAAACTCAAAAATGCAGCATAAGCAAAATAAATCCCAACCAAGGGCATGGATCGATTGGAAATAATCCCCTGAGCACGAATAGACCCTTAATTTTACCTAATTTTGCCTCTAACTAATGTTCCCCAAATTGGAGCTCCGAAACCCTAGCCATGGCAGATGCCCGTACCTGCACTCAAACTCCAATCAAAGTATTCCAGCACGTTGTAAACATGATAACAAGCATAGATATATAATCAAAACATGTTTATGATGCCATAATCAAAGAAATCGAAATTGAGAGGATGTGTAAATCGTGATGAATGGTGGACGCGATTCTGCAGGTTTCAAGCCTTGGGAATGAGTAGGATAGCTTCAGTGAATGTCTAGGAGTGTTGTTGTGTCCTTCGAATTGCTTGAAACGGCCTATGGAGGGATATGTGATCAACACTTTTTTGACAAAATTTGAAATCTCTTCTTCCTTTGTGGGAGGCAGGCTGCGCATGTAATCTTCTCTTTAGGGTTGCAAATGATTTGTTATATGTAGTAGAATCAATCTAGGTCATTAGAATTAGAAAGAGTCCAAGATATAATGGTCATGAATTTTTGATTCCAATCTTTCCATATTTGATGATTTCCTCGTGTTTTGAGCTTGCACGATTTTGTTCTTCATTTGACAAGTCATGAGATATTCAATCAATGCCAAAACAAATCTTATCCCATTTATTTGATTTATTTTTTATTTAATTTGATCTTATTTAAATTTTAAATAAATAATAAAAAAAATTAAATAAATAAGTGAATGAGGCATGGAGTGGTTCATGGATCGTGGACCAGGCTAGGAATGTGTTTCAAGTATAAAAAAGTTAGGACCATTTGGAAAAAATGCAAATTTGGGCATTGTTGACTTTATGCAAATTTCCAAAAATAGCCAACTTTGACAATGCATATCTCTCTCAATTTTAACCCTAATAGGGTGTTCTTTGACTTTTTAGGAAGCTTAGGATGTCCTTTAAACAACCCTTATAGTTTCATCTCAATTGGATCTTCCATGTTCATGTATGGAGCTTTGACCCAAAAGTTGTTTTTGTTGACTTTTTGAAATGAAGTATAATGTATGACCTTGTATCTTTTTATTGAAGCATTTCATGACCTTGAGGGATGAAGAGTAGTTTTAGGGAATTGGATTATCTTCAAATGAGCCTTGGTTGTAAAATTTCTGGAAAAGTATGAGAAAGTTATGCCTGGTCAAAGTTTGGTTGACTTTTCCTGTAGAAACCCTAAATTGCTATTTTTGACGTTTGATGAGTTAGGAGCATTTCTTGAGGAATCATGATCAACCCTTGATAAAATGATGGATAATAGTTAAAAATGTTAATGTTGACCAAAAACCTTGAAGTTTGACTGTATATAGGCCACATTTGACTTTCCACCTAGTATAGTTGATATTCAGGGATTTGAACAGTTGATTGAGAAAACTTGTTTTGCAAGGCATGACACTTGGCATGGATGATCTTGAGGACATATTAGGACAATAGACACCATTTGGGACCCTTGGAACTCAAACATCTTGCTTGAAATTGAAACCCTAGTTTGAGCCTTTTTGCCTTAGGAGGAGGATTTGTCTAGTCAACCCTTAGTCAAACTTGAGCAGTTGAGGACCTCTAGAGGCATGTCTTTGAGTGAAATGAGAGGGAAAATTTTTGGGTGCAACACCTACTCACTAATAGTAGGATAACACTGTCTAAAGGATAGGATTAAAAGAACAGTCTTTTCGAGTAGGTAGATAACTGTTAGGTACTTGCTCAAACAAATTTTCAAACCTCACTTTCAAACACTTTTCAAAACGCTTTATCACACTCTTGAGGACTGATATAAGATTTATCATAAAGCGAATCGCCGCACTAAGGCATTTTCAAATAAAAACTTTTTCACACAAACACGAAAGAAATTTTTGAAAATGAGATAGTACCTAAGAGCCCATGGAAAACCATGGATGGAAAGGGTGTTAACACCTTCCCTTTCGATAATCTACCCCCTTACTTAGAAATATCGAAAAAGGTCTTTTTCTGTTCTTTTCTCCCTTTCCTTTGTTGGATAAAAGAAAAGTCGATGGCGACTCTTGCTTACCGCAACATTTATGAACAAAAAATGCAAAACCAGTATTAACAGTCGGTTCTGCCACTGTATCATACTTTGGCATCAAATGAACAAATACAACCAATGAATCCAATTTTCAAATCAATCTCAAATTCAAACTTCAATCATAAAATGAATGAAGGAAACCAAAATATTTTGGTCATAAACTCAACCAACTTTCATTGATAAATATCAACGGAATTTCACACCAAAGTGAGAAACTTTGATCATATAGAAAACCACATGGTGACCTTACTCGGGACCTTAATCTAACTGGAAAGCACACAACAATGCATCCAAGAGTCACCAGAGAATCCACGTCTGTGAATTCGTGGCTTTGCAAAGAAATCCCAGAAGTGATGATGACAGGCATGGGAAAATGATGAACGCCTGAATTTACAACCTTGTAGCTTGATGGAGAGAATATCACAGTGATCAAGAATTCAAATCTTAGCTCTTTAGACAATAATTATTAAAGAACTAGTTGATTCAATCTCGAGTGACAATGAGAACCATCAAAACCATAGAAACCCTAATTTCACACCTCAATACTTAAAGTCTTCAATCTTCAGATGAAATGATATACACGTTGAGATGCCTTGAGACATTAGATGCCTTGGTAGCCTTGAGCAATTAAAAACCCTTGGTGTATGAAGGGATACTTTTGAATGAAATGAGAGGGAAAATTTTTGGGTACAACAGTTACCCCTGTTCAATCTTCTTAAACCTGAAGAGTTAAATTGGTACATCCGTCGTTCGTGACTTGAAGGTAGAAGATGATTAAACACTTAAGTGCCCGAAAATTTGCACTCGCGTGTGCAAGAAGTAACTATATTGGTTGATTGATCGGGAATGGGCTTAAAGATGACATTTAGAGAGTGACAGAGTATTGTTGGAGATGGGCTAATAGATGCCATCTAGAGGTGATGGAGAGTCGTCAGAGATGGGCTTATAAATGCCATCCAGGATAACTGTTGATAAGAAAATCATACTATGTCTACGCCCAACTTTGTCTTTAGAAAATGTAATTAGAACGAGTCTATGCCCGACTTCCTCTAGAAGAGTTTCAGAAGAAATCTTTGCTTGATTTCATTTGTACTAGAAGATGTTTGCGCCTGACTTCAACTAGAAGAGATTGTGGGAAGGAGTCTACGCCCAACTGTTTCCACAAGAATATCATAATAAAATATGCGCTTGAACTTATCTGAACCAGAAGATGTCTACGCCCGACTTCAACTGGAAGAGGTATTGGAATGAATCTACGCCTGATTTTCCAAAAGAGTTTCACAAGGAATCTACGATTGATTTTGTCTGAATGATGTACTAGAAGATGTCTACGCCCGACTTCAACTAGAAAATATGTTGGAATAAATTTATGGGGAAATGCTTAAGAATCTTACTTATCAGATTTAGTCTCTGAGGGAAATGCTTGTCAGAAATCAGTCTCGGAAGGAAATACTTTTCAGAATTAGGTCTCTGAAGGGGATGCTTTTCAGAATTCAGTCTCTAAAGGAAGTGTTTGTCATGTATATAGTCATCCTGTCTTGTTTCAGTAATTGATCTACAATCTATTTTTGTTGGTAAACCCATCCTGTTTCGGGAGTTCATATCATTTGGTGATAAAGATAGTCGCCCCCATCCTGTTTTGGGAATTGATCTAAAATCTATTTTTGTTGGTAAACCTGTCCTATTTCGGGAGTTCATACCACTTGGTGATAAAGATAGTCGCCTTCTCCTGTTTCAGGAATTGATCTTCATCTGTCCATAAAGATAGAAAGATAGTTTCTTAGACGTGTTTCGGGAGTTAATCTTTGCTCGGTTGTATTGATAGTTTCCCCGTCCTATTTCGGGAGTTAATACCACTTGGTGATAAAGATAGTCACCCTGTCCTGTTTCGGGAATTGATCTTCGTATGTCCATAAAGATAGAAAGATAGTTTCTTGGTCCTGTTTCTGGAGTTAATCTTCAACTTTTTCATGTAAATAGTCGCCCCGTCCTGTTTCGGGAATTGATCTACAATTTGCTTCCACAGATATTTGCCATGTCTTGTTTCAGGAATTAATCTGTGTCTGGTCATACATAGTTGCCCTGTCTTGTTTCAGGAATTAATCTGCGACCTATTTGAAAATTGTTGATAATATTAGTCTCTTTATAGATTTTTCCTGAAAAGATAAAGAGTTTGATGTATGCAATATCATGATGTATGAAATGCATTGCGTAATGATGTTCTCAAAATAAATAAGATTGTGCTATATGCGTTTCGTATGCATATGCTATGACGTTTGTAAATGATGGATGAATGTGAAATATCGTTGAAGTATAGCTCCATATAACATCTCGCTAGGGAAAATAAATCCTTGAATGGTGTTAGGGATGAAGAATATGTGCAATCTTCAATCTCTTCTAGAATGTTGCCGCTAGGGATTCTTGCTTTCGGTTTGAGGATACTCCACTGGGGAACATTGATTTCTTCTTAGGGAGAAGAGTTCAAAATCATTGGCCGTTCATCGCTCTACTGGGGAATTTAATTCTTATATATCCTGACTGGGGATAAAAGAGATGGACAACCTTTCGAGGTGTTGTTTGACCGAGTTTCTGATAAGGATGCCGACTTGTCTGGGAAGGATTAGGTTAAACAATATCTGGTCCGGTTTCAGATTCCGTAGCAACTCTCTGGGGATAGTAGCCTGGACTGTCCTTTGTTAAGGAGAGGAATTTTTCCAATGATTTGTAGTAGTCATAGAAATAAACTCAAGCTAGGGAGACTGGATTTTATTGGGGAAATAAACCTTGTTGGGGAAATAAACCCTGCTAGAGAAACTCTCTCCTGAGGAGATGAGCCTGCTGGAGAAAATAAATATGTAGGATTTTACAATCTTGGAGGAATAAACTCAGTTGGGGAAGAGAATTTCTATAAATTGTACTAATGTCATAATCTCTAATGAGGATTTAGGCTCCGTAGGTTAGCGATATTGTCGGGGAAAAGATCATACTCCTCTGTCTGCTAATGGGAATTTGCTGGTAAGTATGATAAGACTAATTTTGTGGGGATAATCCCATGGAAGTGGCTTTGTGGGGATTTGTGGATAGCTCGAACGTTATCAAAACTCCTAGATTCTTGAGTAAATGCTTATTCCTATTTTTATGCATATATTTGTTAACAGTTAATTGTATCATATGCATATGCTCATTCAATTTTAGTCATTGGACGTTTTTGCAAACAAAATAGAAAAGTAAAAACAAAAAGTTTGAGTTTTGAAATCTGTATTTTTATTGATAGTTTTTCCCATAAATAAACGATTTTGTACAAAGAGACATAAATCCTAGTAAGAGGAAATTGTCGTGAAATGAAAGGATTACAAAGTGTAAACAAGATGATAACTATGTGGGAATAATCTCGTCGAGTTCCAACTCTGTTATTGCTCTTATGTCTTCAAGCATCCCATCCCTTGCTGACGGAAGAAGTTGATTAAACTAATTTGTATTCTTTGAACTTTGACTTTGGTAATAAAGCTTGTTGTAAGTGATCCAATGGGGACATAGTCGTGCGCTTTAACTTTTTCCTGGACCGCCCTTTGGAGTTTTCTGTCCACCGGGATACCCTTTTTTGTCCAAGCCGTCTTTTTAGGTTTTCAACTTGCCAGGTGTACAATCTTTTATATATATCCCTAATTTTTGCCCGAACCCTTTTGGTTCACCGGGATGCCCTTATTTTTTCCTAGGCCGGTCAACCTAGCGGGTCATTTTCATGTGTAGTATCTTTTGACTATGTCCCCATTTACAGGGTGCGGGAAATCTTTACCGTCCATGGTGGTAAGTATCATAGCACCACCTGAAAATGTCTTCTTGACTATAAATGGACCTCCGTAGGTGGGAGTACATTTTCCCTTGGGATCACCTTGCTTTAGGATAATGTGCTTTATTACCAAGTCACCAACCGGATATACCCGATGTTTGATATTTTTGTAGAATGCTTTAATCATATGCGTCTGATACATCTGACTGTGACAGACAATCACAAGTCTTTTCTCATCAATCTCATTTAACTGGTCTAACCTAGTCTGAATCTACTCATCCTCATCTAAGTCTTCATCTTTCATAATTCTCAGAGAGGGAATCTGGAGTTTGATAGGTAGGACAACTTCCATACCATAGGCCAAAGAGAAATAGGTTGCCCCAGTTGATGTTCTAGCTGAGTGCGATAGCCATGGAGAGCAAATGGTAACATCTCATGCCAATATTTGTAGGTCAAAACCATCTTTTGCACGATCTTCTTTATGTTCTTGTTGGCAGCTTCCACTATGCCATTCATCTTTGGTTAATACGGATGTGATATGGTGGCAGAACCGACTATTATACTGGTTTTGTATTTGTGTTCGCAAATGTTGTGGTAAGCAAGAGTCACCACCGACTATTCTTTTATCCAAATTAAGGAAAGGGTGAAAAGATAAGAAAAGACTTTTTTTCGAGAATTTTCTGAGTAAGAGGGTAGATTATGGAAAGGGAAGGTGTTAGCACCCTTTCCATCCGTAGTTTTCTACGGGATCTTAGATGCTTAGCTCATTTGAAAAATACCTTGTGCTTTTGTGTGTTTTTGAAAAAGTATTTTGAAATTGCCTTAGAGTGGTGATTCGCTTTGTGATAACTCTTGTATCAGTCCTCAAGAGTGTTGACAAAGCAAATGTTTTTGAAAGTGTTTTGTAATGTTTTTGTGTAGGTGTAAAAAGTTGTTTTGAAAAAGTATCTAAGAACTTATCTACTTATACTCGAAAAGGTCGTTCTTTTCTTCTTATCCTTTAGACAGTGCTATCCTACTATTAGTGAGTAGGTAGCCCTATCGTTGGATGTATGAGGGACATTGAAGGGACGTTATGGTCACAAAGGCAACTTGGCAAGGAACTTTAGTAATTGTCCTAAAGTTCTAAGATCACTTTTAACCGAGGCAACATCGAGAGGGTCATCGAGGGACTAGTGATCTTTAAACTGGAGGATAGTCACTAAAAATTCTCATGTTTTGAGAATTGTGACCGTTTTCCGAAGGCAACCAAAATGGGGTACCCTAGAGGTGAATATGTGCAAGTGTGTTGCGTTCAGTTATTTTGTCTTGTGTTAAGTTTGCTAATAGTTTAATTATTAATCTCTTGTCATGCATTCCTATTAACATACATCTAACAGTTAATATATGTACAGGAATTTAAATACGGAAATTAAATCTACGCTATTACATGGCTTTGTGAGAGGTACATTGGAGAAATGCAGAAAGTAAAGTCCTAGTTACTATTACAGACCATGAGCAAGTACATTAATAATAAAAATGTGAAATTAAATAAATGTTCGTGAAATTGAAAATAACGTCTAAAAACATCCTAAAAAATAAAAATCTTTTTGTTTGCTTTTGATTTTTATGCAAAGAAAATAAATTGAGAAAATAAAACTAGACCTACATTCTAATTTATTTCAATTCTTTTTGAAAAGAGGATGTTATAATCAATTAATCAATTATTTCAGAAATTTATTTAATTAATAAAAAAAAACTAATCCTAAGTTCTTTGTGATTCTTTTTTATTTGAATTTTGATTTAAATGAAGTGAGTAAAAGTAAAAATAAGAATAAATGCGATAAAAAGAATCATTCGATCAAAGAAATGATGTTCTTCGATCCATGAAGGATGGCTTCTGATCCTATGAAGACAGGTGGTCTTCGATCCATGTGAAGGGTAGCCTTCGATCATGTGAAGACAGGCCTTCGATCCAGCAAAGAATGTTGTTGGAGGCGTCTGATGACTTGCTTTTGGAGGAAAGCACTGAAACCTGCTAGAAAAAGTGTCAACAAAGCAAAAGCATGACCTGGGTGTGAACTCAGGTCTTTTTCCTAATTCGACTCCTTTGAATTTGAATTTGGGTTTGTTTTCCTTAAATGAAAAGCACAGATTGTGCCCTCTATATTTGTATGTCCATGTGAACACTGTGCTATATAATACCCTGGTCATAAATCAAACACTGGAAAATATCAGTACATCATGAAAACATAAATATAAATTCGAAAGTTTACCAATGATGAGATGCTTAGATTTGGAACTTCTGGGCGTGGCTTGGCTTGAAGCAGACTCTTGGGAGTCTCAGGAACACAAGTATGGTCTTCGTCTGGATTAAGGGTGCCTGCAAAACTGGTTAGAATTTTGATATGTTTTATGTGATGGCGTGAGTGTTCTTTTGATAGGCAAACTCCCCTTTTTTATGCTTGCTAATGTGTTCTTTATATAGAGAGGAAGGAGGAGACAAGATAACAAAGGTTTAAACATCTATAAACATGTGTTTTCAAAGCCATGAATGATGTTTTGAAACGTTGCAAAAGATGTGCAATTCTTGTCTCTTTTTGAATTTGAATGAATGTGGACACCTTTAGCTTTCGAATACCTTCAGTCCCTGCCATTTGATTGGCCTTAAGTTTCCTCCTACGAATGGCTTTGGTTTCACCCTTGTAGTTCCTTCGATTGAGTTTGTCCACCTCAATTCGAATTGCTCAGGTCTTGATTCGAATTGTATAAGGCCTCAACATACGGGCTTCTTCGATCAGCCCCTAAGCTCGCTTTCTTCGATTTCCCTACCCTTACTCAACTAGCCCAATCAAAAGACTTTACTCTGGCTATTCGAAGCTACCTTTGGCAGGAAGGTACCTGTACAGGGGCTTGGGCTTGGCAATATGCAGGATTTTGGCCAGCAAGCATATTGGACCAAAACTCACCATAAAGGCAACTTGTATTCAATAGTCATGTGTCCTTCGAATGAACCAGTGAATGCTTCTTCGAAGGGACCACATGAATATGCCTTCGAGGGGACTATCTTGCATGTCAAAGTGTGAAAAACTGTTTCAAAGGGGAACCTTGCCCAATCGAAGTTGGCACAAAGGCATCCAATGCCTTGTAGGCGCTAGCATGAGGCAGGTCAAAGCAAGCGTAAAAGAAGTCATTGCCTAGTGACTCAGAATATACATGCAGGAGTCCACTGTTGGTGGATCGAAGGGCATTTGTAGGGCATTCTCGCCTAAATGAAACTTGGACCAATGCTTGCTCGAAAGGGGAACCAACACGCAATCGAAGCTGGTGGGCCAATGCTTAGTCGAAGGGTTTTAGGAGCCCAGTCGAATCTTTCCATTATGCCAATCGAAGGACACTGGTCTGATGTACCAATTGAAGGACACTGCTCTGATTTTCCAGTCAAAGGACATTATTCAGATGCCAGTTGAAAGGCATTGTTGGCATGCCAATCGAAAGACCCTGTTCAGATGCCAATCGAAGGAAATTGATGAATTGCCAATCGAAAGACACTTTGCTAACATTAAAAAATTTCATTTTCTTTAGGAAAGTGCTTGTAACCACCCATATAAGAGAAAAAACCTTGGGAAACATGAGAGGGAAAATTTTTGGGTACAACAGCTGCCCATGTTCAATCTTCTTAAACTTGAGGATTTAGATTGGCTTGTTTGCCTTTCGTGATCTAAACGTGGAAGATGATTGAACACTAGAGTGCCCAGAAATTTGCACTCGCATGAAATAACATTGTTAGTTGATGATGTTGGGAATGGGCTTACATATTCCATTTAGAGAAGATGACAGAGAGTTGTCGGAGATGGGCTTAAAGATGCCATCCAAAATAAATGTTGATTTCACACATGGTCCCTTTGGGGGTTCCTGTTCCTGCTATCTCAAGAGGAGTCTGTTGGAGAATGTGGGTTTCTGTTGTTCTCTTGCTTGAGGAAAACTCTGTGGGGAATAGAGTCTAGGAACTTCAGTTGTCTAAGGCTCTACTGAAGAGTTATCTCTGGAGAGATGACAGTTTTCTGTATTTTAGTTGAAGTCCGTGCTTCCAGTAATTTTCTAGGGATAATGGAATTAACCATTGTCTGGAAATGTACTAGAAAGAGCCTGTATAGGGCCGTTTCAGGATGAGTCAGTGTTAGTCTGCATCCAGAGATATATGAGAAGGAGCCTATGTGGGGATATTTTAGAATGATTCTGTGTTAGACTGCATCTGGAAATCATGAGATGAAACCCGTGTAAGATTTCTTCGTCTGGTCATGTAGATAGCTTTCCTGTCTGGTTTCAGGTGTTAATCTATAATAAGCTTGTTCACATAGTTGTCCTGTCTGGTTTCAGGTATTAATCTGGAATTTGAAAATTGTCGGTCATTTGAGATAGTTGTCCTGGTTGGTTTCAGGTATTAATTCATAGTCGTTTGTCCATAGATAGTTCTCCTGGCTTGTTACAGGTATTAATCTGGAACTTGAAAATTATCGGTTGCTGAGATAGTTATCCTGGCTGGTTTCAGGTATTAATCTCTAACCTGAGAAAGAAATATAGTTTTCCTGGCTTGTTACAGGTATTAATCTTCAATCTCTTCATGTAGATAGTTCTCTTGGCTTGTTACAGGTATTAATCCACAGTCGGTCGTCCACAGATAGTTCTCCGGGCTTGTTACAAGTATTAATCTGGAACTTGTTTTGCTGGTCACATAGATAGTTTCCCCGTCTGGTTTCGGACATTAATTTGATGCCTCTTGTATTTGTTGGTAAACTCGTCTTGTTTTGGGAGTTCATACCACTTCTCCGTGTAGATAGTTTCTCCGTCTAGTTTTGTGCATTAATCTTTGACCTGCTGTAAAAGTTGATAGTGTTTGTTTGTCTGCTAATTTAACCTGAAAATGTAAAATTAGTTTCATGCGATGTCATGATGTATGAATTGCATGATTCTCCCAAAATAAAAGAGATTGTGATATATGTATTTATATGCACATGCCATGATGTATGAACATGTAATTCTGTTGCGCAGTATCTTTGTCTGGGAAAATAAATCACTGACAGTTGTTAAAGAGTACCGGGAAGCTGAATCCCAAACTGCTGTTGGTGAGTGAAGAAAGTGATTCTTCAATTTCCGCTGGGGAAAATGAATGGAGATAGTTTTGTTGGTGATTCCCTTTCTCTGTCGGGGCTCTTCGACTTTTGTTTGAGAATGATTTTGCCGAGGGGAAGAGTTCTGTTGGAAGATTTCACCAATTTGGAGAAATAAACTCCACTGGGGTATGAATTTCTATAGCTAGAGAAATAACCTATGCTGGGGATAAGGCTTTATAAACTACTTGAGATTTATAAAACTCTATTGTGGAAGGTGAACTCCATAAACTGCTTGGGGATTTTTTTGAAATCCTGTAGGGGAATCTTGAGAAGCTTGGTGACTTCACTGGGGAATTTTTGTTGGAGCATTAATTGGAGATTCTTGCTCTGCTGGGGATATGAAAATCCAACACCATTAGGCTGCATGCTGAGAACATGGATGTGACCTTATAGTAGGATATCTCTGCCTCTGTACCTGCTGGAGCAAATATCTGTCGGGGAAAACATCTGCGGGGATTTTGTGGATGGCCCTTAGATATTATCCCGTTTCTTAAAGTCATTAGCAACTGTATTTCTATTTTTAGGTGTATATTTATAAGAAGTAATCATATTCAAATGCATATGTTCAAGAATAATCACTGGACGTTTTCGCACACAAACAGGAAAATAAAAAACAGAAGTTTTGCACTTTCAAAGGAATAATTTTGTATTAGCTTGAAATGAGTGTTTTTGTACAAGGAGACATGCATCCTAGTAAGAGAATGTTGTCGTAAGAATGTAAATTATACAAAGATAGTATACAAAGAAATACAGCTATGTGAAATAATCCCATTGGGTTCCCATTCTACTATTGCCTTTATGTCCTTGAGCATCTCATCACATTCGATGCTTGTCCGAAGCTGATTTGATTGATTAGTACTGCTTGAGCTTGATAATTGATATTGAAGATTGGTTGTAAGGTGATCCAACGGGACATAGTTATACGCTTTAAACCCTAACTTTTTCCTGGACCTTCCTTTCGGGTTTTCAGTCCACTGGGATACCCTTTTTTGCCCATGCCGCCTTTTCAGGTTTTTGACTTGCCGGGTGTACATATTTTTTATGTATATCCCTAAGTTTTTCCCGAACCCTTTTGGTTCGCCGGGATGCCCTAATTTTTTCCTAGGACCGTCGACCTAGCGGGTCCTTGGTCATGCATAGTATCTTTTAACTATGTCTGAGTTTATCGGGTGCGGAAGGTCGTCACCGTCCATGGTGGTTAAGATCATGGCTCCACTAGAAAATATGGTATTTATCACAAATGGCCCTTCATATGGGAGTCCATTTGCCCCTGGGATCACCTTGTGGCAGGATAATGCACTTGATTACCAGATCACCAGCCTGATATGTCTGACGTCTGACCTTTTTGTTAAAAGCTTTGATCATACGTTTTTGGTACATCCGACCATGACAGACGACTGCGAGCCTCTTCTCGTCAATCATGTTTAATTGGTCAAGTTGAGTCTGAACCCATTCGTCTTTGCTCAACCCTGCGTCTTTCATGATCCTCATGGATGGGATCTGGACCTTGATGGATAGGACAACTTCCATACCATATACCAAAGAGAAAGGAGTTGCCCCTGTTGATGTGTGAATTATGATGCGGTAACCATGAAGATAAAATGGTAACATCTCATGTCAATCTTTATATGTCATTGTCATCTTCTATATGATTTTCTTGATATTTTTGTTAGCAACTTCAACAACGCCATTCATCTTCGGTCGATAGGGAGAAGAGTTATGATGTTGGATTTTGAATTGCGTGCAGAGCTCGGTGATCATAGTCTTGTTTAGATTGGTACCATTATTTGTAATTATTCTTTCGGGAATACCGTACTAACAGATAAGATTGTGTTTGATTAATCGAGCCATAATGTTCTTGGTAACAGAAGCAAATGAAGCTGCCTCGACCCACTTCGTGAAGTAATCAATGGTAACCAAGATGAAGCGGTGCCCATTGGAAGCTGTAGGTTTGATAACTCCAATCATGTTGATGCCCCACATTGCGAATGGCTAAGGAGAAGTCAAGACATTTAGAGGAACTAGAGTTACATGCACCTTATCAGCATAAATCTTGGCATTTATGGCACGTTCGTGAATGCTGGTAACATTCTATTTCCATGGTGGACCAATAGTATCCTTCCCGTAGGATCTTTTTAGCCGTTGAATGTCTACTGGAATGAGTGCCAAAGGTACCTTCGTGTAAGTCAACCATAATCCTTCCTGCCTCACTCTTGTCTACACACCAAAGCAAGGTAGAGTCGTGGTTGCGCTTGTAAAGGATTTCGTTACTGAGAAAGAAGTTAGCAGAGAACCTTCTTATCATTAACCGAAGCTCGCTCAGGATACTCTTGGAGTTCGAGATATCTTTTAATTTCATGGAACCAAGGCTTTTCCACTACTTCTTCAGTACCAATCTTGTGACATTATGTTGGCTCGTCCATCGTCTCAATGGTGATATGAGGAGCCTCATTATCCCACCTGACCTTGAACATTGATGACATCGTAGCTAGCGCGTTCACTAGTTGATTTTCCTCTCGTGGAAAATGCTCAAAGGTAATTTCTTTAAAGTATGGGATTAATGTCAACACATGCTCTTTGTACGGGACGAGATTAGGGTGCTTCGTGTCCCATTCTCCTTTTATCTGGATGATTACCGAAGCCGAGTCTCCAAACACACTTAGGAACCTGATCCTTAAATTGATTGCAGCTTTGAGACCTATGATACATGCTTCATACTCTATCATATTGTTGGTACAGTTGAAATATAGCCTAGTAGTGAAAGGAGTATGACAACCTTCAGGAGATATAATCACAGTGACGACGCCATTGCCAAGAGCGTTGGAAGCTCCGTCAAAAACCATAGTCCATGGGGATCCTTTTTCAAGTACTTCATCTGGTCCAGGTTCTTCAAAATCAGTTACTAACATGATGTTCTCATCCGGGAACTCAAAATTCATGGATTGGTAGTCATCCACGGCCTGATGAGCCAAATGATCAGCTAGTACACTTCCCTTAATTGCTTTCTGGGTTGTATATTGAATGTCGTATTCAGTCAGGATCATTTGCCATCTTGCTATTCTTCTGGAGAGAGGGGGCTTCTCAAAGATGTACATGATAGGATCCATTTTAGATATCAACAAGGTAGTGTGAGTCGGAGAGCAGCCCATGCCAAAGCACAACAAGTTTTCTCGAGCAGTGAATATCTTGTTTCACAGTCGGTAAATTTTTGCTAAGGTAGTATAATGCATGCTCTTTTCGACCAGACTCGTCATGCTGCCCCAGCACACACCCCATTGAGTTCTCTAATACTGTTAAGTACATGATCAGAGGTCTTCCTTCAACTGGTGGCATCAAAATTGGAGGCTCTTGGAGATATTCCTCGATTTTGTCAAAAGTATACTGGAAATCATCATTCCACTTCATTGCTTGATATTTCTTGAGTAATTTGAAGATTGGCTCACAAGTAGCAGTAAGATGGGAAATGAACCTGGCAATGTAGTTTAGGCGTCCCAAGAATCCTCTAACCTCCTTCTCAGTGCGTGGAGTTGGCATTTATTGTATAGCTTTGACCTTTGCAGGGTCTACCTCAATACCTTTGTCACTGACAATGAAACTTAAGAGCTTACTTGATCTTAATCTGAAGGTACACTTATTCGAATTCAGCCTCAGTTTGTATTTCTTCAACCTTTCAAATAGCTTTTGTAGGTGATCGGGTGCTCTTCTTCAGTTTGAGACTTGGCTATCATATCATCAACGTAAACCTCTATCTGGTGATGGATCATATCATGAAACAGAGCTACCATGGAACGCTGATAGGTTTCCCCGTTGTTCTTTATCCAAAATGGCATAACCTTGTAACAGAAAGTGCCCCACTGTGACGAAAGTTGTTTTCTCCATGTCTTTGGGTGCCATTTTGATCTGATTGTAACCAGAGAAACCGTCTATGAAGGAGAAGATCTTATGTTGTGCGGTGTTGTTAACCAGAACACAATAGGGGGAAGCGGGAAGTCATCCTTGGGGCTGGCCCTGTTCAGATCTCTATAACCCACACACATACGTACCTTACCATCCTTCTTAGGTACTGGAACAACATTGGCGATCCATTGTGGATAAAACGTGACAGCTAAGAAACCAGCATTGAACTATTTCATGACTTCAGCCTTGACCTTTTCTGACATATCCGGCCGCATATGAAGAACCTTTTGTTTCACTGGAGGGAAATCCTCTTTTGTAGGTAGGCGATGAACCACAATATCGGTGTTAAGTCCCAACATGTCTTTGTATGACAAAGCAAAAACCTCAACATAGTCATGTAGCATCTGTATTAACCGTTGTTTGACATTGGGCTCCAAGTTAGCACCTACCTTGACTTATTTTATGTCCTCTTCAGTACCCAAGTTCACTGTCTCAACTGGCTCCACATGAAATTGTATTGCCCTTTCTTACTGTTGTAACAGTCTGGAAAGCTCTCCTGGTACCTCACAATCTTTCTCACCTTCGTCCTCGGCTTGGTTGATCGGACTTTCAAATTCATAATGAGCAATAACAGAACCATTATCAATGGGATCCAGAGTGGATGTGGATCTGTAGTTTTGATATGTGAGTGTGTGTAAGAGCATAGCTGTATATTTTTTATAAAGTAAAGAGTAGAAAAAAAACAAAGAGCGTAAAATTTATATGTGAAACATCCAATGTTTTATTGATGATATATGAAAATGAAACAATGACCTCACAAATAGACCATTGTGCCTCGTGTAAGACACAGGGATTTAATGTTTCAATTGTTCAAATATCACATTTCCTTAAAACAGAAAGAAAAATTACTCTTGAATAAAAGTAATGGGCACAAAGTCTTTATCCTCCCAATTGATGAGTCCACCGCCGAAGGTTGGTAAGATCCACTTGTCTAGGTCATAATCATTATTGTTGTCTTCCAGAGCATTGACTTCATGGTTACTGATCCCCAAAGGTGGTCTCCCGGTGCGAGCACGATGGACAGCTCTTTGGGCTCCTTCTTCAACTACTTCCTTGGCATCTTTCAGAGAAGCCATCTTCAGCGGAGGCTTAGTAGGTTTTGGAACACTGGCAGTGGTCTTGGTTGCAGCAACGGTCTGTGGAACCTCCTCAAAGTTCTGACAGGGAGTCTCAATGAATTCGCCATCCGTTTGGACATACCTGAAAGAGTTTATGTGGCTCACCATGTACTCCTCCTCCCCATGGACTGTGATAATTTTCCCATTGACTGGGTACTTCAGCATCTGATGTAGGGTGGAAGTCACAGCACCAGCCCCATGGATCCAGGTTCGACCCAATAAACAAGAGTAGGACGGGCGGATGTCCATCACATAGAAAGTGGAATTAAAAGTATGAGTACCCACTTTGATAATGATGTCCACCTTCCCATGCCCCATTCTTTTAGAACCGTCGAAGGCTCTCACTACAATGTTATTGGGATTCAGAGTAAATCCTTCACAATCTAATCTATAAAGGGCTTTCTTAGGCAGAACATTCAGCGATGAACCTGTATCCACTAGAACATGGGCTAATGTAGTTCCCCTACACTCAATAGAGACATGTAGGGCATCATTGTGTTTCCTTCCCTTGGGAGTTAGGTCTGCATCAGAGAATCACCGACCATTTTCGGCAGTCAAACTGGCAACACAGTCTTCGAACTGATCAATGGAGGTTTCTTGTGGCACGTGAGCAGTCTTGAGGAATTTCACCAAAGCCTTAGCATGGGATTCAGAGCATAATAACAGGGCCATCATTGAGATCTTGGAAAGGGTCTTCCCCAATTGTTCAACCACATTGTAGTCACTCTTCTTGATTATTTTCAATATCTCTTCCATCTCCTTTTTAGAAGCCTGGGGAATGGCTTCTGGATGTGCCTTCGTTCGGACAGGCTCGACCAATACCTCCTTGCCTCGAGTCTCGGCCGACCCGATAGCAGGGATAACAGTAGGGCTAACAGTAGGAGTAGCCATGGGAATACTGACAGGAGTAGCAGCAGGAACAATTACAGGAGTAACAATGGGAGTATTAACAAGAGTCGCAACAGGGATGATCATAGGAGTAACAATGGGAGTATTAACAGGAGCAGCAGCAGGGATGATCACAGGAGTAGCAACAATTTTAGGAGGAGAGATATCGGGAGAGAAAACTCTTCTGCTTCTTGTTATCTTACCGGTCCCAGCGATATTACTAATGTCAGGATCAGAGTCTTTGGCATCTTTCTCTTTAACAACCAGCAAATCCTGCTTGACGCCATGGTAATAGACGTCAGCCCCATAGTTCCAGGGAACAACTTTATCCGAGGAAAATGGTATAGGTCTAGGGAAAGTAATTATCAATGGAGAAACTTTTGGAATAGATATAATCCTGACAGGTCTATTGGAGGAGACCTTAGAAGGATAGGTGGAAATGGTGATGATAGAAACATCTTCACACTGAGCATTTGTAACTGGAGTCTTCTCAAACAGAATTTATTTATCATCCATCAGGCACTGAACGCCTTCCTTCAATAAATGGAAACCATTAGGTAGGGACAAACATAAGTGGCAACCTTCACCACAACCCAGAAATAAACCGGCCTGCAAAATATTCTTTTTAATAGTCAGGAGTAGAGTAGCTAGTTCATCAAAAGAAGCAACAAACATGTCAACATCAATAGCATTAACACCATGGTTGTGCTTGGGCATAGGGGAAGTTATAACATTAGGGGTCTCAGGAGCATCGAATTCAATATGCTTTTCCTCAATCAAATCATGCACCTTGTTATTCAAAGCCCAACAGTCGTTTGTATCATGGCATGGACTTTTAGAATGGTAAGCACACCGAGCATTTGAATTGTAGTGAGGAGATATAGTGTTGGGATTTTTGGGATCCTCCTTCAGATTTTCCAAATTGGACTTCAGCAGGTGTGGTAAAACCTGGGATAAGGTCATGTTGATCTGGGTAAACTGTCTCCTTGGCTTATCTGTTCTAGACTGATTGTTTCGTTGTTGGTTTGAGGAAGGATTGGAAATCATATCATCCCCTACCGTCGGACGATGCTCAGTTTTGTTATGATTTCTTTTGCTGTAAGCAGCACTGACCTCCTTCTTTCCCATGAATGGTTTCTTTGTTGTACTAGAGGATGCTTCTCTCTGGATTTTACCACTTTTGATGTCAGCCTCTACTCGTTCAACCGTTAAGATCAATTCAGTAAACCCAACAGAAGAACTTCCAATTAGGTGGTTAAAGAATGGCCTGGATAATGTGCCCAAGAACATGTCCACCAGCTCCCTATCAGACAACGGGGGATGGACTCTTCCCACAAGGTCTCTCCATTTTTGGGAATAGTCCTTAAAACCCTCACCGGAACCCATAGACATACTTTACAACTGTGTACGAGTCGGGGCAAGGTCAGCATTATATTGGTACTACTTGTAGAAAGCAGAAGCTAGATCTTCCCAATTACGCACATTGGTTCTTTCTAGTTGATAGAACCATTCCAGCTGAGTCCTTGCCAAACTTTCCTAGAAGAAGTGTACCCACAGATCCCTATCAGTAGTGTGGGGTTGAATTTTCCTGACATACGACCTTAAATTCAGCTTTGGATAGGAGACACCGTCGTACATAGAAAATGTATGGACCTTGAACTTCCGCAGGATGACCACCCTTGAGACCAGTCCCAGCTCTTCAAAATCCAACCCGGGTACCCTTCGGATCTCCATGGCATTGAGTCGATCCTCTAGCTGTGTGTATTTATCATCAGCAGGAGGATACTGCTCCTCAGAATAGTAAAGTTCATCTTCTTCAGACTCCCTTGTATTGTGGTCTTCTTCTCTTGGCTCTCCTTCCTGATTGTCTCTCTCTCTCTCTCTCTTTCTCTCTCTCTCTTGACGGAGTTGCGAGCTCTGAAACTTGCTTCACTGGTCCTTTAATCCTTCTTCCCAAATTCAGAACACCCACTGGCCTCTTTTTCTTCTTCTTGTCCTTGAGAAGCAGAGCTTTCAAATCTTCTTTTCCCTTATCCAGATTTAGGAACATTTCTTGGAATTGGGCATTCTGTGCCTGAAGCTCCCTAGTTGTTTGTTCAAGAGCCATTGCTGAAATAAATAGTGAAGAAGATAAGGAACCTGTCTTGGGAACCTGTTTATGCGATTGTATGTATGATATATGTATGCAATGCTTTCAAGGGCCTTATAGGATTTAAACTCTTTTAACCAAAACAGAAACAAAGGCTTTTTATTAGTAATCTCAAATGAAATAAAAGTTTACAAAGGAATAACAAATAAGAAACTTCTAAGTCTCCCAAGGAAGCTTCCTTTTGGTGCTAATGTAGGCATTGAGATTCTGCTCTTCGTGAAGCCTCTTTGTCAGTTCCAAGACCTTTTTCTCACTGGCATAAAATTGGGACTCAAAGGTATCTTGTTCTTCTTTGAGTTGTATCCAATATTTTTGCTATTCTTTGAAGTTTGTTGGCATATCAGGATGAAGAATGATGCGAGACTCGACCCCTTGAACAATAGGCTCTGAAACCACTGGCAGGATAGCAACATACGGCATCATAAGATTTTTAGCACGAGCTCACACCCATTTGAGGTATGGTTCCAAAGGGATAGAGTTCTTGTGTCCTAGAGTCATGCTATCAGTCTTCTTAACCATCCCCCAAATGCAGATGAACCTCTGATGATAACCTTGTAAGTCATTTGAATAGTCGAACACAATACCTTGAATGAGCATATCATGAGGACCATTCCTCCAAGCGTAGCCGAACTAACGTAAAGCTAAAGAGGGGTTGTAGGTGATGCCTCCTTTAATGCCAAGGAGTGGCACATTGGGAAATTCTCCGTAGCGATCAATAAAAAAGATGTCTTCTTGGGAGAGAGGGCACCAATAGATGTCAGAGTGAGAAAGAGACATTACTCTCTGGTTCCATCTTAAACCTAATTCATTCTTCATTACTAACTGAGGAAGGTGCGAAATAAACCACCTATAGAGTAGAGGTATACAACACATAATATTCCCTCGCTTCTTCATGGTTCGTGTATAGAGTGAGTGCAAAATATCCCCGAGCAATGTAGGCACTAATTTGTAAGAAAGGAAAACGTTGATGGCACTTCCATCTACAAACTGGTATGAATTGGGGAACAAAACCAACACGTAGATCAAAAGAGCTAAAACATCTTCAAAGGCATGGTAACTCATAGCATCTAGGAACACTTGGGCTTTCTTCATCAGGAAAATTGTGAGGAGGCCCTTAACTCCACTCCTTCTTTCCCAATTGAACTAAATGTCAGATGGCTTCAAATGCAAAGCTATGGAAACATCTTCAGCAGCTGGATCTTCTTCTAAACCGGTAAATGGTATTTGCTCCAATATAGGCAAACTGAGTATTTTTGAGAATTCTTCTAACGTAGGCACCAACTGATAGTCTGGAAATGTGAAGTAGTGGTGCTTAGGGTCAAAGAACTGGAATAAGACACTCATCAAACCTTCGTCAAAATTGGTAGCAACCAAACTGAGCAAGTATCCATATATCTTGTTGAATGAGGAACTCTCAGGAACCTTTGAAACCAATTCTTTTAGTTTGGGATGGATCTCTACAAAATTGATTCAGATGGTTTTTTTTACGAGCTGAATCCATGACCTGCAAAACAGATAAGAGATAAATCCACAGGCCCTTGAAATGGTTAGTGTACATGACATGTTATGATGTTTATGATGTTATGATTATGCTTTGAAATAACAAGTATAACAAACACAAACAAGTCACACAGAGACCTTAGGTTTAAAGGCTTGCAGGAGTTTTAAAGGTAAGTTCCCTCTTGAAGTTTCAGTTGCCTCAACCTGTCATATTAATAGTAACCGGGTTCTAAGGAGTCTCATATCACTAACCTTTCTTTTAGGCATTGTTATAGCTCAAGCACCGAAGTATTGTGGCCAAAATATCCCAAAAGTCTAGTCTCAATGAGTGTAGTATCGAGTATCAACCAATCTTCGGTTGGAACCAAAGTCAACCATATAACTAATTTCTAATGGCTTAGGATGAGTCAATTAAAGTTTCTAAAGGCCAGTTAGCGCTTAATGACACTATGGAAGCCTAATGTTATCCTTGACTGACTCAAGGAACATTAGTGCAAGACAGAGTATCACGCTAACATAGCTATCACTTCGTCCATATCGGTCTACACCGTATAGCCTCCATGATTTATTGCTACTTACCTAATAAGGTGCCCTAGATTCGGGTGTAGGATCTTTACAAGAATACCCCAACAAAATCCTCAAAGGTAAGACATACAAAACACACAATGTAAAGCAATAAAGAATGAACTAAACTCTAAGATAACCATACTTTTTATTTATATTCCATGCAGAGTCGCCAGTCCTGTGATACGATGGCAGAACCGACTGTTATACTGGTTTTGTGTTTGTGTTTACAAATGTTGCGGTAAGCAAGACTCACCACTGACTTTTCTTTTATCCAAATTAAGGAAAGGGTGAAAAGAACGGAAAAATACCTTTTTGAGAATTTTCTGAGTAAGGAGGGTAGATTATGGAAAGGGAAGGTGTTAGAACCCTTTTTGCGCTTTTTGCGCTTTTGTGTGTTTTTGAAAAAGTATTTTAAAATTTCCTTAGAGCAGTGATTCGTTTTGTGATAACTCTTGTATCAGTCCTCAAGAGTGTTGACAAAGCGAATGTTTTTTAAAGTGTTTTTGAATGTTTTAGTGTAGGTGCAAAAAAAAAAATTGGGCAAGTATCTAAGAACTTATCTACTTATACTCGAAAAGGTCGTCCTTTTCCTCTTATCCTTTATACAATGATATCCTACTATTAGTGAGTAGGTAGCCCTATCGTTGGATGTATGAGGGACATCGAAGGGACGTTATGGTCACAAAGGCAACTTGGCAAGGAACTTTAGTAATTGTCCTAAAGTTTTAAGATCACTTTTAACCGAGACAACAACGAGAGGGTCATCGAGGGACTAGTGATCTTTAAACTGGAGGATAGTCACTAAAACTTCTCACGTTTCGAAAATTGTGACCATTTTCCGAAGGCAACCGAAGTGGGATACCCTTTAGGTGAATATGTGAAAGTGTGTTGCGTTCAGTTATTTTGTCTTGTGTTAAGTTTTCTAATCGTTTAATTATTAAGTTCTTGTCATGCATTCCTATTAACATACATCTAACAGTTAATATATGTACAGAAATTCAAATGAGGAAATTAAATCTACGCTATTACATGGCTTTGTGAGAGGTATATTGGAGAAATAAAAAGAAATAAATGAAGTGAGTAAAAAATAAAAATAAAAATAAATGAAATAAAAAGAATCCTTCGATCAAAGAAATGATGGTCTTCGATCCATGAAGGATGGCTTCCGATCCTATGAAGACAGGTGGTCTTCGATCCATGTGAAGGGTAGCCTTCGATCATGTGAAGATAAGCCTTCGATCCAGTAAAGAATGTTGCTGGAGGCGTCTGATGACTTGCCTGTGGAGGAAAGCACTGAAACCTGCAAGAAAAAGTGTCAACAAAGCAAAAGCATGACCTGGGTGTGAACTCAAGTCTTTTCCTAATTCGACCTCCCACTAATTCGACTCCTTTGAATTTGAATCTGGGTTTGTTTGCCTTAAAACTCATGGTTTATTGAGATTCAATGAAAAGTACAAATCGTGCCCTCTATCTTCGTATGTCCATGTGAACATTGTGCTATATAATACCTTGGTCATAAATCAAATACTGGAAAATATCAGTACATCATGAAAACATAAATATGAATTCGAAAGTTTACCAAGGATAAGATGCTTTGATTTGGCACTTCTGGGCTTGGCTTGGCTTGGAGCAGACTCTTGGGAGTCTCAGGAATACCAGTATGGTATTCGTTTGAATTGAGGGTGCCTGCAAAACTGGTTAGAATTTTGTTATTTTTATGTGACGGCGTGAATGTTCTTTTGATAGGCAATCTCCTCTTTTTTTTCATGCTTGCTAATGTGTTCTTTATATAGAGAGGAAGGATGAGATAATAGAACAAAGGTTTAAACATCCATAAACAAGTGTTTTCAAAGCCATGAATGATGTTTTGAAACATTGCAAAAGATGTGGAATTCTTGTCTCTTTTTTAATTTGAATGAATGTGGACAGCTTTGGCTTTCGAATACCTTCAGTCCCTGCCCTTTGATTGGCCTCATGTTACCTCCTTCGACTGGATTTGGTTTCACCCTTATAGTTCCTTTTATTGAGTCTGTCCACCTCAATTCGAATTGCTCAGGTCTTGATTCGAATTGTATAAGGCCTTAACATTCGGGCTTCTTCGATCAACCCCTAAGTTCGCTTTCTTCAATTTCCTTGACCTTACTCAACTAGACCAATCGAAAGACTTTACTCTGGCTAGTCGAAGCTACCTTTGGCAGGAATGTACCTGTATAGGGGCTTGGGCTTGGCAATATGCAGGATTTTGGCCAGCAAGCATCTTGGACCAAAACTCACCACAAAGCCAACTTGTCTTCAATAGTCATGTGTCCTTCGAATGAACCAGTGGATGCTTCTTCGAAGGGACCATATGAATATGCCTTCGAAGGGACTATCATGCGTGTCAAATTTTGAAAAACTATTTCAAAGGGGAACCTTGACAAGTCGAAGCTGGCACAAAGGCATCCAATGCCTTATGGGCGCTAGCATGAGGCAGGTCAAAGCAGGCGTAAAAGAAGCCATTGCCTAATGACTCAGAATATACATGAAGGAGGCCACTGTTTGTGGATCAAAGGGCATTTGTAGGGGATTCTCGCCTAAATGAATCTTGGACCAATGCTTGCTCGAAATGGGAACCAACACGCAATCGAAGCTGGTGGGACAATGCTTGATCGAAGGGTTTTAGGAGCCCAGTCGAATCTTGCCATTATGCCAATAGAAGGACACTACTCTGATGTACAAATATAAGGATACTGCTCTAATGTGCCAGTCGAAGGACATTATCCAGATGCCAATCAAAAGGCATTGTTGGCATGCCAATCGAAAGACCTTGTTCAGATGCCAATCGAAGGACATTGCTGAATTGCCAATCGAAAGACACTTTGCTAACATTAAAAAATTTCATTTTCTTTAGGCAAGTGCTTGTAACCACCCATATAAGAGAAAAAAACCTTGGGAAACATGAGAGGCCAAATTTTGGGGTACAACAACGTAGAAGAGTTGTGGTGCTTGATCTTGAACTATATGCATAGTTCGATGATCATAATATTGTTGAGATTGGTACCGTTGTCTGTGATAATCCTTTCAGAGATGCCATATCGACAAATAAGGTTATGTTTTATGAATCGGGCGACCATATTCTTGGTGACAGAAGCAAATGAGGTTGCTTCAACCCATTTTGTAAAGTAATCAATGGCGACGAGGATGAAGCGATGTCCATTAAAGGCAGTAGGCTTGATCTCTCAAATCATATTGATGCCACACATTGCGAATGTCCAAGGTGTAGTCATAACATTCAGAGGGACCGGAGGCACATGAACTTTATCAGCGTAGATCTGGCGCTTATGACAAGTTCTCGAGTGGTGGTGACAGTCAATTTCCATAGTCTACCAATAGTAACCAACTCTCAAAATGTTTTTATCCATTGTATGCCCACTGGAGTGAGTACCAAAGAAACCTTCATACATACAATGATGCAGAGATGAATCATGATTACGCTTGTATAAAGTTCCATTTCTCAAGAAGAACTTAGCTGAGAACCTCCGTAGGAATTTCTTGTCATTGATTGATGCTCCTTCAGGGTATTCTTGAGCTTCAAGGTACCTTTTTACTTTATGAAACCAAGGCTTTTCCTCTACTCCATCAGTGTCAATTTCATGGCAGTGTGTCGGTTCATCGAATCTTTCAATGGTAATTCTGGGAGCCTCGTTGTCCCATATGACCTTGAACACAAGTGACATGGTAGCCAATGCGTTTCCTAACTGATTTCTTCTCTTGGGATATGCTCAAAAGTAATCTCTTCAAAATGCGGAATCAAGGTTAGCACATGTTCTCAGTACGTGATAAGATTTTGATGCTTCGTATCCCATTCTCCCTTGACCTGACTAATCAATAGGGATGAGTCTCCATACAATTAAGAACTTTATTCTTAGGTCAATAACAGCTTTAGTTCCCATGATGCATGCTTCATATTCATCCATATTATTAGTGCAGTCAAAGAAAAGTCTGGAAGTGAAGGGCGTGTGACAACCCTGAGGAGAGATAATTACAACATTGATTCTGTTACCAAGTGCGTTGGAAGCTCCATCAAAAAACATAGTCCATAAGGATCCTAGCTCAGGTCCTTCATACGGTCCAGGCTCTTCATAATATGTAACTAGCATAATGTTCTCGTCCGAGAATTCAAAATTCATAGACTGATAGCCATCTATAGCTTGATGTGCCAAATGATCTTCCAGTACACTTCCTCTGTTGCTTTTTGAGTGGTGTACTGAATATCATATTCTATTAAGACCATTTTCCATCGGGCTATTCTTCCGGAGAGAGTTGGCTTATAAAATATGTACTTGATAGGATCCATTTTAGAGATCAACAAGGTAGTATGGGTCAACATATATTGTCTTAGTCGGCGAGCATCCCATGCCAAAATGAAGCAAGTTTTCTCGATAAGTGAATATCTTGTTTCACAGTCGGTAAACTTTTTGCTAAGGTAGTATATTGCATGCTCTTTTTGACCAGACTCGCCATGTTGCCCCAGTACACACCCCCATTGAATTCTCTAGCACTGTTAGGTACATGATTAGAGGTCTTCTTTCAATTGGCGGCATCAAAAAGAGGTTCTTGTAGGTACTCCTTAATTTTATTAAAGGCTATTTGACAGTCGGCGTTCCACTTTACTACTTGATCTTTCTTCAGCAACTTGAAAATTGGCTCACATGTAGCAGTCAAATGAGAAATTAAAAGGGCAATGTAATTTATTCGTCCTAAGAAACCTCTGACTTCCCTCTCGGTACAGGGAGTCAGCATTTCTTGGATGGCTTTGACCTTTTCAAGATCAACTTCAATACCTTTACATTTAACAACAAAACCCAAGAGTTTACCTGATCTCACCCCAAAGGTGCACTTGTTCGGGTTTAGCCTTAGCTTATACTTCCTCAGTCTTTTAAATAATTTATGCAGATGATCAAGATGCTCTTATTCAGTCTGTTACCTTGCTATCATATCATCGACATAGACCTCTATCTCGTGATGAATCATGTCATGAAATAAAGCTACCATGGCATGCTGATAAGTTTCCCCGGTACTCTTCAACCCAAAAGGCATGACCTTATAACAGAAAGTGCTCCACTGTGTGACGAAGGTAGTTTTCTCCATGTCTTCAGGCGCCATCTTGATTTGATTATAACCCGAGAAACAATCCATGAAAGAGAATACCTTTTAGCTGAGCACTGTTGTTGACCAGTACATCAATATGCGAAAGTGGGAAGTCATCTTTAGGGATTTCCCTATTTAAGTCCCTGTAATCCACATACATATGTACCTTTCCGTCTTTCTTTGGTACTGGAACAACATTTTCAACCCATTGAGGATATGACATCACTGCGAAGAAACATGCGTTGAACTGTTTCATTACCTCAACTTTGATCTTTTCTGACATCTCGGAACGCATGCGACGAACCTTCTGCTTAATCGGAGAACAACCCTCTTTCATTGGCAGACGATGAACCACAATATCAGTATCGAGTCCTGGCATGTCTTCATATGACCAAGAAAAGATTTCCACATATTCATGCAACATCTGGATTAACCTATTCTTAACACTGCTCTCTAAGTTGGCGCCTATCTTGACTTCCTTTTTATATGTCTCGGTACCCAAATTTACCACTTTGATCGGCTCTTCGTGCAGTTGGATAGCCTTTTCTTCTTGTATTAAGAGTCTGGAAAGTTCTCTAGGTATTTCACAATCTTCCTCACTTTCGTCCTCGACTCGGTAGATTGGATTTTCAAAGTCATAAGCGGCAATAGCAGGATCGTTATCAAAGAGATCCAGAGTGGATGTGAATCTGCAATGTAGTGTGTGGGTGGGTGTAAGAACACATAACTATTTGAAAATGCAATAAGATTAAATAAAAACAGAGATCACACAATTTGTATGCAAAATGTCCAGTGTTTTTTATTGAATGAACAATGTTTATGAATTATCAACCCTCAACAAATGAACCAATGTGCCTTGGGTAAGACACAAGGTTTAAAGTCATTGTTTATTACATAACTGTTGTACCCCAAAATTTTCCCTCCCTTTTCTTCAAGACATTCTCTTATGGTTTTCAACTCCTCAAGGCTCCCAAGGCTTCTCAAGCTTCAAGACATGTCAATTTTTTTTTTGTTTCATCAAGGGTTCAAGGTTGCAAGTGTTTCAAAAAAGTGAATCATGTTTCTCCCATCTATTGGTTCTTGTGTTAGGGTTGTTGATTATTGAATCTGTGACGGCTTTCTTGGCAAAATCTCAGAGGCATTATCGCCATGAGTATTACCTCAGTACACCTTCAATCATCGACTGAGGTTCACTAGAGGTTTTATTCATTGATTCCATTCTTATCTTTTTCAAAGACTCTTCAAAGGCAATATATCATTCTTAAGCTCGGTGATTAAGGAAAGATTCTATGTGGATTTTCATTAGAAAGATTTTATCTAGTTTCTAAAAATCAAGTGGATTTTTGGTTATTTGTTGGTTCAACTTTCGAGTTCAAATGGTGAAGTTATGACGCAAGTTTAAGTGAAGAGATCTTTTGGGCTTATCATGGGAGTTCAACCTTTGGTTTATATGTTCATCAAGTTCCATTTCAAGTGTCATTCATCATTATTCAACTCCATTTAATTCAAGTTTATAAGGCACTTTTTGTTTTCAATTTCTTTTTCCTATAATACAAGTGGAAAGTATTCTTTCAAATTCTTAATGTGAAAAGTTATTCAATCATGGCATTCAAATTCCCTCCAAATCTATTCAATTACATTCATGGTTCAAAGTTACAACACTCCATCCATAAAACAATAGTAAAGGGATTCATTAAAAACTTCAAATAATTTGCAAATTGTTACAAGAAAGTTACATTGTTTCTAAGTTTGTTTCATTACAAGATTTAAAACAAAAAGGTTGAGAATTACAAGTCCAAGTGGTAAAAAGATACACTAATTCATCATTATTCAATTTTAAACTTCTAAGTTCATAACAATTACAATATCAAGTCTTTCTTTTACAAGACCAAACCAAAGAGAATTCTAAACCCTAAGCTATCCTATGAGATTCTATTGGCCAAGATTCAATTATTCATCTCTTGTTTTTCTTCCAATCCCTTCCATAGCTGCCACAGTTTTCTTCTTCATCTTTGCCAAAGATCCATCTTTTTCTCATCAACCATACATGAAACAAGGAAAGAAGACATGTTAGTACAAAATAATCAAAAACATGAACATAAACATGAAACTTTCAAAGAGTATTTTCACAATTTCATCATTAGGGTTTTGTTCAAGGAATCAGAAAAAGGGTTGTTTCTCAATCATGTTCAAGCGTACATTAAAGCCTCATAAAATCAAAATTTCAAGGTTTAATCATGGGCAGCAATTCATCTATTGCAAATCACAAGTCAATATTGGTTCACAAGAGACAAATTGAGAAGAGACAAAGATTAAACTAAGAATTCCATCACAGTTCCCGCCCAATGGCAAAGTACAGAACATCACACTTTCGAGCCTAACAAGCATATCAGAAAAGATAACAAAATTATCTCATCAAGTACATAATAACAGTCTAGCCCAACAAAATCCTCATATCGCATTTGTCTCACAGCAAAAAAATCATAAGTACAATGTTAATCATAGACCCAATTATCCTATTGTAAACCTCAAACAAACACATAAAAGGGGGGTTCATTTGATTCACAGTAAAACAAAGCAGTAAAATATCACAGCTCATCGAGATCAAGTACAAACAAGGCTGCAGTAACACTGAATTCACACAAAACCAGCAAAGCATATCAAGAAAATAACAAAAACAGAAAGTCAGAAGCCTAATACGAAAATGAAATTCTGACAGGCCTGCCATTCCAATCATTGAATCCATCAACAGAAAAACCCTAGAGTAATTTCATAGTATATAAACATTCATTTGCATAAAAATCAAGGAGAGCATTGTTCATATCAGAAAAAACGCAAAAGTTATGCAAGCATCCAATAAAAAAACCCTAAAAATTTCATCACCTCCCTTATCTCAAAACCCTTCAAAAATTGTTCATAGAAAACATAAAATAGGATATTGTTTATACACAGTTGCGAAACTCACAAACCCTAATCAGATACTCATCACTTTCCCAATAAACAAACCCTTCATAATCGATAAAAAAGAAGAAGAAGGACAAAGACTTCGAATCATGGAGCTTAAACACAAAAATCCAGAAAAGATTAGAAAGATCTCACCAAAAGGTTGTAAACTTGCGAATCCGAGTCTCACGGCCTCCGTCTCTCTCCTTTCCTTTCATTTTCTCTTCTATTTACGCATCCATAATCATAATATTTGCTGTTTTCAAATATGAGCACTTAGGGTTTTAGAATTTCCATTTTAGATCTAGGGTACATCTTTGAGTTTCTGCGAAAAACAAGTAGATATTAAGCATTAGAAGAAGAAGAGGATTCATAATATATAAGAAAAATGTGAGAAAGGAGCTATGCCACCACCGTCACCATCGTGAGGCGATTCCCGCGCGTGAAACATTCTGCATCTCCGGCGGAGGCTATTCAGAGAGAACGAGAGAGTGTTAAGAGAAGAGAGAGAGGATTATTGTATGTTAATATTTTAATTTGTTTTTTTTTGTTTTATTTTGTTAAACATTACTAATTATAGCCTAATCCTGTGGTGACACTTCTCACCACCTTTAATCCAACATTTTTTCAATCTTGCGGACCACCCCACACCGGCTATCTCATGCACCCTCAGCCTCCTTCTGTTTGATCACAACCAGATCATCATCATCATCATCCAATGCTCAGACTAGCATTGTCCACCATAGGCCCTTCCTGGAACAACATACTGGATCGCATGGACTCTTGGGTCTTCCCTTTGATTGGGATTGGCTGGTTTACTTTCTCCACCCCCCCCCCCCCTCCCCAGATTTCTTCAATCAGGCCCATTTCTAACTTTTCTCTTATATTTTCATTTGTTTATATTTATTTAGCTTTAATTTATATTTTAGTATTTATTTAAATTTGTAAATAGATTAATATTGTCTTAAGTAATTATTAGTTTTAAAATAATTTTTGTTTGACATTATTAATTAAATTATTAATTAATTTTATCAAACGAAAAGAGTTTTAACTTAAATAATTATGTAATAGTTTGACTTGTATTGTGTGATTAAATTATAGCTTAGGTGTTTATTTCTTATGTCATCCCCATTCATAAATTTGTACCCCCATTCCCGAAGCATTGTAATAGCATAGAATTTTATCTTCGGCACTTTACCGCATTTACTTATCATTGTACAGTAATTAGGCGTATATGGAAAGATTTAAAATCAACTGCTAGATAATCCTAATCAAGACAAATTAAGTGAAATCAAAACACCATTCACACACGCACCTCTAGGGTGACCTCATTTGTTGCCTTCGGATAAAACAATCATGTCCCTCGAACGTGGGACGCTTTAGCAAAGAACCTCGATTAAAAAAGATCGTAGTCCCTCGATGACCCTTCAATGTTGCCTTCGGTAAAGGATCTTAGTCCCTTATGAAAATTGCTAAAGTGTACTGCAAGTTGCCTTCTATAACTATATAATGACCCGCGTCTGTCCCTTGCATCCAATTATACGGCTTCCTACTAACTAATGGTAGGTAGCACTATCTAAAGGAGGAGGAAAAGAACAAAGACCTTTTAAGTAGGTAGATTTCTCGTAATCGCTTGCTCACAAACTAAAACAGTTTTCACACCTCACACTATCCAAAACAAATACTTTCTTCCAATAAATATTTTCAAAACAAACATTTTGTACACATTCTCAACAATGCGAGAATTATTATAAAATTGTCGCACTTAGGCATTTTTAAAATATTTTCAAACATACACAAACAAAAAGCATTTCAAAAGTGAGCTAGCGATTAAGAGCTCGTAGATAACTATAGATGAAAAGGGTGCTAACACCTTCCCTTTTCATAACCTACCCCCCTTACTTAGAAAATTCTCAAAAGGTCTTTCATGTTCTTTTCACCCTTTCCTTTATTGGATAAAAGAAAAGTCGGTGGCGACTTTTGCTATCCACAACATTTGTGATAAAACACAAAACCTAAAAGTCAGTTCTCCCACCGTATCACAATAACCAACCTTCTTAAAGCAATAAAACATAAATAGCTATTACTCCTGACTAAAGGAGATATGGAAAATGTCTTCTGCTTTCCAATTGTCAAGTCCATCACCAATGGTAGGGAATATCCATTTTTCGAAATCACAATCATTGTCAGCGTCTTCTATAGCATTGATTCCATTGTTGCTCATATAGAATGGAGGTCTTCCAGCTCGAGCGCGGCGAACAATCCTTTGACCCTCTTCTTTTATAAATGCTTTGGAACCTTTCACAGAAGCCATCTTGTGCGGAGTTTTGGTGGTCTTTGTAATGGATGAGACATATTTAATAGCAGCAGGGGAAATCACTTCAAAGGTCTGACAAGGAGTCTCAATGAACTCTCTATCCATATCCACGTACCGGAATCAATTCAGATGGCTGACCATGTATTCCTCTTCTTCACAGACAGTAATAACCTTAACTTTCATAGGATACTTTAATTTTTGGTGCATGGTGGATGTGATGGCACCTACCCCATAAATCCAGGAGCGTCCCAATAGACAAGAATAAGTTGGCCGGGTGTCCATTACATAGAAAGTGTACTCAAATATTTATGAACCCACTTTAATAGGCAGGTCCACTTCTCCATGCACTATTATTCTGGACCCGTCAAAGGCTCGAACTATGATATTAATGGGTTTCAGCACAACCCCTTTGCAATCCAGTCGGTCAAGAGCGCCTTTTGGGAGAACATTCAGAGAAGAGCCAGTATCAATTAACATATGAGCCAATGTAGTGCCCCTGCATTCAATGGAGACATACAGGGCCCTATTATGATTTCTCCCCTTTGGAGTCAGGTCAACATTGGAGAAGCCTAATCCATTATCAGTTGTTAAACTCGCCATGCAACTTCCAAATTGGTCAGCCGAAATTTCTTGCGGCACATGAGCAGTCTTCAAGAATTTTACTAAAGCTCGTGCATGGGCTAAGAACACAGAAGTAAAGATAACATGGAAATTTTAGACGGGGTCTGCCCCAACTGTTCAACAATTTTATAATCGTTTCTGCAAATGATCTTCAAAACCTCTTCCAACTCTTGTTCAGAGGTGTCCTTGATTGTCGTTTCTTTTGGTGCCTCCATCCAGGCAGGCTCTATCATTGGCTCTTTACCCTGAGCCTCAGCAGTTGTCTTGGTAACTGTGACTTAAACAGGTGGAGATATTTTCGAGGAGAAAATCCTTCCGCTTCTTGTCACTTTGTTGGTCCCTGCAATATTGACAATGTTGGGATCAACCTCTTCATCATCTTTATCAGACAACTCTTGTTTAATTCCATGGTAATAGACGTTAGACCCATAATTCCATGGAATAGTATTTTCCGAGGAATATGGGATGGGTCCAGGTGTTGTAATGATCAAATAAGTAGCTTTTGGATTGGCGGTAATCCTTACAGGACCTTTGGAAGTGATCTTGAAAGGAGTCCCAAATATGACAGCTAAATCTTGGCACAAATTCTCTGCATACAGAACTTTTTCAATCAAAATTATATGTTCATCCATCAGGCGTTGAACAACTTTCTTCAGTAACCCGCAGCCATTGAGTTTGACTACACAACAATAATATTCTTCAACATAACCCAAAAATAAATCGGCTTGTAATAAATTCTTTTTTATTGCCTAGAGGGGAGTAACCACATCACCTACAATGGTAATATACATAACATCTTTAATAGCATTAATGCATTTGTCATGCTTCGGCATAGGTACAATAATCACGTTTGGCATCTCCGGGGGATCAAACTCAATTTCCTCATTATCAATCATGTCCTGAATTTTTTTAGGGCCGAGCAGTTGTTGCTGTCGTGTCCATGACTGTTCGAATGATAAGTACATCACACGTTTGGATTATACTTTGGAGAGGATGTGTTGGGATTTGGATGAGGATCCCGCAGTGTTATCAATTCTGCCTTCAACAGATGTTGTAATGCTTGAGACAATGGCATACTAATCCTGGTGAACTGCCTTCTCGGGGCGTCTGACCTACACTGACTGCCCTATTGTTATTGTTGAACAGGTGCCGAATTAGAAATCAACACCGCTCCCACAGACTGATTGCAATCACTTTTACCACGACCCTTTTATCCATAAACAACATTGGTCTCTTTCTTATTATTGAATGTCTTCTTCGCAGCACTAGAAGACGCAACCATTGGAATATTTCCGCTCTTGATACCACTTTCCACTCGTTCCCCAGTCAGAATTAGCTCAGTAAATCCAGATGAAGAACTCCCAATTAGATGATTAAAGAATGGGCCTGTCAGAGTACCCATGAACATATCAATTAATTCCCGGCCAGACAAGGGAGGTTGGACCCTTCCAGCTAAGTCTCTCCACTTTTGGGCATACTCCTTGAACCCTTCATTTGAGCCTATGGACATGTTTTGCAATTGTACACGAGTCAGTGCAAGGTCAACATTATATTGATATTTCTTGTAAAAAGCAGCAACCATGTCTTCCCACGTGTGAATGTTGGTTCCTTCCACCTGATAGAACCATTCAAGTTGAGTGCCGGACAAACATTCTTGAAAGAAATGGACCCATAATTTTCGGTCAGCAGTATGAGGTTGAATCTTTTGAACATATGACCTCAAATGGAGTTTGGGATAAGAGACCCCATCATATTTATCAAAGACAGGGACCTTGAACTTATGTGGGATGACCACCCCCGGGACCAGACCTAGTTCTACAAAATCCAATCCAGGCACATTCTGGATTTCCATAGCCTCGAGTCTGTCTTCCAACTGCTTGTACTCGTTATCTGCGGGAGGGTATAGTTTGTTGAAGTAGTCTTCATCTTCATGAATAATCCTAGAACCCTGGTTATTTCTTCCTTCAGCCCTGACACTTCTACCATCTTCCTCTTGGTTGTTGTCTTCATCATAGGAGATATCATTCACTTGAACCAGTTGCGTAGGACCTTTGAATCTTCTCCCCATATTGAGGGTAGCAATTGGCTTTCTAGTTTTCTTCTTCTTGGCAAGAAGTGCCATCGGATCTTTCTGTCCATGTGCCATATTCAGAAGAGTCTCTTGAAATTGTGCATGCTGAGCTTGGAGTTCCTTAACGGTTTGTTCGAGGGCCATCTTATACTGAAATAAACAGTAAGTAGATGAGAAAACATGTATGAAAAACCTGTTATGTAATGATGCATAATATGTAAATTCAATTTTTTCAAGGACCTTATGGGATTTAAATTCATTAATCAAAAGGAAACAGAAACAAAGACTTCATTAGTAAGCTCAAAATTACATATTTCCTCTTAGGCTTTCAATAAAAACAAAAGAGTCTCAAAGAGACAACAATATGAACTTCTAAAACCTAAAACTCAAGTCTCCCACAGACGCTTCCTCTTTGTGTTGATGTATGTATTAAGTATTTGCTCCTCATGAAGTTACTTTGTCAGCTCCAACACTTTCTTCTCGCTAGCATAGAACTGAGCCTCAAAGGTGTCCATTTCTTCACTCAGTTTAATGCAATACTTTTGTAGCTCTTCAAGGTCAGTAGGCATATCTGGATGAAGAATGGTATAAGGAATATCCTCCTCAGAAACAGACTCCACAATTACTGGTAAGACAATAGAATATGGCATCATAAGGTTTTGAGCATGAGATCGTGCCCATCTGATGTAGGTCTCCAAAGGGATGAAATTATTTTGTCCTAAAGTATTGCTATCATTCTTGTTTACCATGCCCTAAGCATGTATAAACCTTTGGCGATAACCTTGAAAATTATTCTCGTATCAGTGTAACTTGAAAATTATCTGCTTATGGAAATCCTGGACTTAGAGATTCTGTATCAGTGTAACACTCACTCTTCTGACCTTTTTATCTTCTGATTTCAGCATGTTCTGTCTGAGGCTTACGTGTTGAACCACGTTTACAACTTCTGACCGAGTTGATGTAGCTGTTGAAGAGCCAACTTCTGACTGTGTTGATGTGGCTGCTGAAGAGCCAACTTTTGACTGTATTGATGTGGCTGCTGAAGAGCCAACTTCTGATTGTGTTGATGTGGCTGCTGAAGAGCCAACTTCTGACTGTGTTGATGTGGCTGCTGAAGAGCCAACTTCTGACTGTGTTGATGTGGCTGCTGAAGAGCCAACTTCTGACTGTGTTGATGTGGCTGCCGAAGAGCCAACTTCTGACTGCGTAGAGCCAAGCTTGCAACTTCTGACCGTTTCTATCTGGAGTTTGATCCAGAAGTTCTGAAGCGCCAATTTTTTCTTAAACACCCATTTTTTAGAGGAAAATTCCAAATGTTTAGAATTTAATTTTTCTCAAGATAAAAGCGTTGCCTTTAGAGCTTGTGTGATCATTTTGCTCTTGTAAATGGCTTGCTTGGGCAAAAATGATAATTCAGGACTTGGATTTGTTTCAGAGGGACTCTGAGAATCCAAGATGATTTCCTGGAGAAAGAGAGGGAAAATTTTGGGGTACAACAGTATGGAAAAACTACCTGGGTCTTTAAGTTTAGGAGGCATGTTGTTTTGTATTATAGCACTGCACTCAACAGTGAGCAATACAGTTTCGTTATCCTCAAGCTTTTTCTTATTGGATAAGATTTCTTTAAGAAATTTAGCGTAGGAGGGCATTTGTGTGATAGCTTCTGTAAAAGGTATGGTAATGTTAAGTTGTTTTAGAAGTTCAACGAATTTATTGAATTGCCCTACGTTCTTAGACTTAGCAAGTCTTTGAGGATATGGAATGGGTGGTTTATAGGGCGGCAGAGGCACATAAGGTTCTTCTTTTTCTACAGCCTCTTCGTCACCTTCTTTTTCTACTTCCTTTAGTTCAACTTCCTTCTCAGTTTCTTTTCCATGTTTTTGGTACATGGCTGGGTTCTCGATTCTAGGTTCAGTTGGTCCGCTTAGTTCTGTCCCACTTTGTAGTATTATGGAGTTAGCGTGTCCCTTCGGATTTGGTTGGGTCTGTCCAAGAAAAGTTCCAGCTGGAGCAGTTGTAGCCGCTTGCTGTTGGGCAACTTGTGAAATTTATGTTTCTAACATTTTGTTGTGTGTGGAAAGGGCATCGATCTTATTAGTCAATTGCTGAATCTGTTCACTAGTGTGAATGTTTTGATTCATGAAATCTTTGTTAGTTTGAGCTTGGTTAGCTACAAAGTTTTCTATCATGATTTCGATGTTGGACTTCCTAGGGTATTTGGGACATTTTGGGTGGATTTCTGAAATCCTGGAGGTCTAGTAGGAGCTTTCCCTGGTGCGCACAAAACGTTATTGTTTTTGTATGAAAAGTTTGGATGGACGTTAAACAAAGTTTGACATTAATAGATAATTGTTTGAATAACAAAGAGATTACAACTTGAAAATTTAAATGAACAGAAGCCCTAATTAGTACAACTAGTTCTCTATCAGTTAGTGGTGGTTGGACCCTACCAGCAAGATCCCTCCATTTTTATGCGTACTCCTGAAACCCCTAATTAGTACCCATTGTCATACCTTGAAGTTGGACTCTAGTTGGTGCCAAATCGACATTATATTAATAATGATGATAAAAAGCAGTGGCTAGATCTTCCCATGTGTGGATGCGGGAACCCTCCAATTGATAGAACCATTCTAATTGAGTCTCAGCTAGACTCTCTTGAAAGAAATGGATCCAGAGCTTTTTGTCGGTAGTGTGCGGCTGTATCTTGCGCATGTAAGACCTTATATGAAGTTTCAGGAAAGAAACCCCGTCATACTTGGCGAAGACCGATATTTTGAACTTATGGGGAATGACAATTCTAGGTATTAAGCGCAACTCACTAAAATCCAAACCAGACACTGCTTAAATTTCAACAACATTTAGTCTATCCTCCAACTGCTTGTATTTATCCTCCGCCAGAGGATATTGCTCATCAAAATAATCTTCGTCTTCGGAAGCTTGATTATTGGCACCCCCAGCATGGGTGCTCCTTGCCTCCTCATCTTGATTTTTATCCTCCTCAGACGACTCTTCGACTATCTGTACTTGACGAATCAAACCTTTGAATCTCTTACCCATGTTGATGAAGGCCTTCTTTTTGGTTTTCTTCTTGGCTACTAGCATAGTCATCAGCTCTTGTTGCCCCTTATCCAGGGTCAACAAGGTCTCTTGGAACTGGGAATTTTGCGCTTGCAAATCCTTCATTGTTTGTTCGATATCCATCTTACTAAAATAAACAGTAGAAAGATAAGGAAACCTGTTGTGGAAAACCTATTTATGTTATGATGCATGAAAATGCGTATGCAAGTGATTTCAAGGACTTAGAAGATTTAAGTTTGTTTAGACAAAAGGGAACAAACATTAATTGTATTAATAAGTTCATATTGATTACAACATGCCTCTTTAGCTTATAATGGAGGAAATAAACACAAAATAAACTCCTAAGACAAAAGGTCGAGCACATCCTCTTCGGTGCAATGTAAGCGTTCAAGCTTCGCTCTTCATGAAGTTGTCTCGTAAGCGCCAAAACCTTCTTTTCACTTGCGTAGAACTGGGTTTCGAAGATGTCTCACTCTTCCTTTAGCTGAATCCAAGCTCTTTGCAGATCTTCAAGAGAAGTAGTCATGTTAGGATAAAGGACAGTATACAAAACATCTCCTTTGGCAACATGCTCCATGATGATAGGTAAGATGGCTTCATAAGGCATCATGAGGTTTTGGGTACGAGTTAGCACCCACTTGAGATAAGACTCCAAAGGAATGGAGTTATTATGCCCCAACGTCTTGCTATCAACCTTGTTAACCATGCCCCAAGCTCGTATGAATCTCTGAAGATAGCCTTGGACATTGTTCTCGTAATCGAATGCAATTCCTTGGACAAGTGCATCATGAGGGCCATCCCTCATAGCATACCCAAACTATCATAAAGTCAAACAAGGATTGTAGGTAATACCTCCCTAATGCCAAGCAGAGGGACTTTAGGGAATTCCCCACAACGGTCAATAATAGTAAGGTGCTCCATAGATCGGGCACACTAATAAATATCAAAATATGTGAGTGACATTAATCTTTGAGACCATTTCAAGCCTTACACATTCTTCAACGTTGATCGAGGTAGGTGTGAAATAAACCATCTAGAGAGTAATGGAATTCAACATAAAATAGTACCCCTTTTCTTCATGGTGCGAGTGTGGAAACAATGTAGTATGTCTCCAAGCAAAGTAGGTATGGGATTACGAGAGAGAAAAACCTTGATGGCATTCACATCTATGAGTTGGATCAGATTTGGAAATAGAACCAAACCATAGATTAGGAGGGCCAAGACATCCTTAAAAGCTTGAAAATCCAAATCTTCCCAGAACAAACGAGCCTTCTCCAATAGAAATTTGGCTAAGAAACCGTTAACTCCACTTCTTGTCTCCTAATTTTCCACAATGTCAGATCTCTTCAGATGCAAAGCTTTGGAAATAACTCAAGGTTTTGGAGTCTCTTCTAAACCGGTGAATGGTATTTGATCAAGCACAGGCACTCCTAACAATTGAGAGAATTCTTCTAATGTAGGCACCAATTGATAGTCGGGGAAGGTGAAGCAATGATGCATAGGATCAAAGAATTGGAAAAGCACATACATCATTTCTTCTTGGAAGTTTGAGGTAGCCAAGTTGAGAAGTCGACCATATTTCTTGGTGAAGGGAGAATCTCCAGGCACTCTTGATGCTAACTCTTGAAGTTAAGGATACACTTTCACGAAGTTGACTCGGATGGTATTCCTACGAGTGGAAGTCATGACCTACAAAACAAAACAAAGATAAATTCCCAAGTCCTTGAAATGGTTAGTGAGAATTCTTATGATGTTATGATGTTTATGATGACATGAATAATAATCACAAACAAAGCACACCAAGACCTTAGGTTTAGGCTTGCATGGGTTTCATAGGTAAGTACCCTCTTGCAGTTTAGTTGGTTCAACTTGTCCTACAATGTAATCGAGTTCTAGGGAATATCAATATCATTGATCTTTAATCATTGGGCATTATCTCAGCATAATCAATCTTTTCTTATGGACGAGATATCCCAAAAGTCTGATCTCAATGAGTGTAGTATCGAGTATCAACCAATTTTCAGCTTTCCATCAAAAATGGCTATCTCACTACTTCCTAATGGACAAGTTGTTCAATTAAAGGTTCTAAGATTCATTAGTGCTTCATGACATCACTCAGAGGCCCCGTATTCTCCTTAATTCTCCATAAGGGATACTGGTATCCACAAATATGTCACACTAACATAGCTATTGTCTTAACCATACTGGTCTATGCCGTACAATCTCTATAATCTTTGTTATTTACCTAATGATGTTCCCAGATCCGGGTAGAGGATCAATACAAACCCAAACAAGGACCCATAAATGTAAAGCAAACAAATCAAACATTGAAAGCAAATAAATGTGATCTAGCTCTAAGGTAACCCCACTTTTAAGTATGCTCCCCAGAAGAGTCGCCAGTTCTGTAATACGGTGGGAGAACTGACTTGGGTGTTTTACGTTTTATCACAATTGTTGAGGATAGCAAGAGTCGCCACTGACTTTTCTTTTATCCAATAAGGAAAGGGTGAAAAGAACAGGAAAGACCTTTGAGATATTTTCTTGAGTTCAGGGGGTAGGTTATGAAAAGTGAAGGTATTAGCACCCTTTTCATCCGTAGTTATCTACGGTCTCTTAGTTACTTGCTAGATCACTTTTGAAATTGCTTTGTTTGAAATGTGTTTGTGGTGAGTTTTGAAAGTATTTTTGAAAATAGCCTTTGTTTAGGAAAACTTTGTAATGATTCTCGTCTCTATAAGAATGCATACAAAGTGTTGGACTTTTGAAAATATTTGATGTTTTTTAAAGTGTTTAGTGTGTTTGAAAATATGTTTGTTTTTGAAGATGGATTGTGAGCAAGCAACTAAGAACGTTCTACCTACTCAAAAGTCTTTTGTTTATTTCTTCCTTCCTATGATATTGTTATCTTATCATTGATTGGTAAGAAGCCTTATATTTGGATGTGAAGGGACGGGCGTGGGTCATCGTATAGTCATAAAATGCAATATTGTGAGATACCTTAGCATTTCTCTTGAGGGACTAAGATCATTTGTAAGGCAACATTCATAGTGTCATCTATGGACTATAATCTTGTATTTTTTAATTTGTTTTGGCTAAGGTATCTCACATGCATATCATGATCATTTTCTCAAGGCAACAAGTGGAGTTAACCCTAGAGGTGCAAAGTGTGCAAGTGTTTGTATTTCATGCTTGGTTTATCTTGTATTAGGGTTTTCTAAGCATTGATTTTATCTTTCCATACAAACCCTTAATTACTAGCATTTATATGAAACCGATAAATTGCGGATAGTAAATATCCTACGCTATTACATCATTTGGGGATGGGGTGTACAAATTTATAAATGAGGATTGCAAGAAATTAAACCCAATTATCTATTACAACCATATTGAACTTGAATAATGTACAAGAATTGAAATGTATATAATATACAAGAAATGGAATGAATATAGTGCATAAAAATAAAAATGGAAAAAAGAAATGGAATTTGTTTTGGATTTTACTTAAGAAAATGGGGTTTTAACCTAATTAACTAAAGGAAAATAATTAACTAAAATAAGAAAAAAAATTAAGATTAAGTTAATAAACAAAGAAACTAATTTTATTTGAAGAAAGCAAGTTTTTAGGGTTTTATAGAAGAATGTTGATTAAATTAGTATACAAAGTTAATTAATTGAGAAATCTTAAATTATAAAGAAAATGAACTAAATCTAAGTTTAATATTAAGTTAAAGAAAATAAGTTAAATAGGAAAATGTTTTTGGTATTTTTATTTTAAGAAGTTAAATAAAAATAAACTAAATAATCTAAATATTTAATATAATATACTTTTGGTGTTTCTGATTAATAAAAATAATAATAATAATGATACTAAAAATAATAAAGGAAATAAAATAAAAATATAAAATTAAAGTCAGGGGGATTTAGAAAGTGGAAATGATGTTTGTAAGTAAAACTGATTTCTGTTTGGTTTAGGCCCAAATGTACTTTGTGATCAGAATCAGAAAGAAAATAAAAAAAAGGTTATGCTGGGCTGCATGATGAAAAAATGGATGTGGGGGGGGTCTTGCTGGAAGCAAAATGAGAAAGCCCAGAAGTTTTGTGCCCAGACGCGCTGCTAACAAGTAAGTGGGGGGGTGATGGTGGAAGAAAAAATGAGAAAGCCCAGAAGTTCTGGCCCATGCGTGCTGTTAACAAGTAAATGGAGGGCGGGGGTGATGCTGGAAGCAAAAATGAGAAAACAGAAGTTCTAGCCCAGGCGTGCCGTTAACAAGGAAATGGGGGGGGGGTGTTGGAAGCAAAAATGAGAAAACCCAGAAGTTCTGGCCTAGGCGTGCTGTTAACAAGTAAATGGGGTAAAATGATAAGAAATAAAAACAAAAGGTGCTCCTAGGGCTAAAACCCAAGACCCTTAACACTAATGCCTTACACGCGTGCTCTCTACCACTGGGGTGGATATACATACGGTATTATAAACAATACCATAAATATATATTACAAAATCAGTTCTGATGATGAACTTCATCTTCTTCCTCGCGCCAGCTAGAGCATCTGCAACTCATTCATTTCTCAATCAAAATGGAAAATGTAAACATGAAAGTTATGGTAAATTTCATCATGGTTCCAGAACTTTAAAGCATTAAAACTATAAACCAAAAACAAACATGAATTTTGCTAGACCTAATCTGAACACTAATTTTTCCAGGAAGTTCTGATCCAAAATTCTCTCTACTCAGGCCAAATGAAATCTATGGATATGTACAGTTTCAGGACAATGATATCTACATTTTGTCTTTGAAAATGCAAGCCTAACGATGCCTAAATAATGAGATGAGAATCAGAAAGAACTCACCTTGCAGCTGGAGATCGTATTTTGAGTTAAAGCCTGATTCAAGTTACTGTGATGATCTGATTAGCTTCCTCAAGTTCTCAGAAATCTAATGCAATGATTATCTTGAGCTATGGATGGCTGAAATGTTCTGGAGAAGTCAAAATGTAATGCTCTGTTTTTGAAAATAGAGGTTGATGAAAGTGATGTTACAGTTTGAAAATAGAGGTTGGGATAGCTTCTATATGTGAATTAGATTCTTTGTGGATGGTTTGGCCAAGAAACGCACGAGGGGAGTTGGATATTGGATTCAAAAGTCAGAAAATGACAAGTCTTTTGTGCTTGTGCTACAATTTCTGGTTCTAGGGAGTTTTATTGAGTTTCAGGGCTTTTCCAATCCCCTTTTAGCTTGCAAATGAAGGTTTAATTTATAGGCAAAGGGTTTGGAAGCTTGGAGAAGTCAGAAGTACAAAATCACATGTTGTGGATTTTTGACTTGTTTTTGAAGCAAGCTTAGACAAACATGGTTTCAAGACAAGGTAGGGTGGCTAGCAACTTTAAACATGTATGTTTTGAGTTTGTAGGGGATGCTTGTGCAGAAAGAACAAACACAAAGCTCAAGGAGAGTGGGCTTTGTGATTAAAGTCACTTTTCCAAAATGGAAGTGTGAACTTTCTTCCTTAAATGGCAAGGTGTATTGGACAAAGATTAAATCAAGTGGTTCATTGCTCAAAAGCTTGTGTAATCTTATGATTAAGTATAGATACACAAGTTAGAGGGCCTGAAAAGTGGGATTATACAGCATTGCTTGGAATTGGATCAGATGTTCATCATGAAAATGACTTATAATTTAAGAATGCATGTCCAACTTCTGATCTTCGATTCTCCATGCTCCAGCATGATCTGAAGGAGTTCTTGAACTTTTAGAAAGCTTGTAACATGCTCTACAATCCCTATTTGAATCACTTTGGAAAATTCCCATTGTAGCTGTGTGAAACTTGGCCCAGAAGTTGTGTCAAAATCCTGACTTAAAATGCTCAGAATTTTACTAAGTGTTTTAGTTTCATGGACATGTCTTCATGGATTTATAACTTGAGATACAAGCATTTCTAGAAAAGGTTCTGCCCTACAATGTTTTAGATCTCATTAAGATCTACAACTTCCATGTTGAAAGTTTTTCTTGAATCATCTTGCATCATGGTGAAAATTTGGCACAAAGTTATGAAATTATCATATTTTTCTTAACACTTAGAAAAATTTCTAAGTGTTTAGAACTTTGAATTTTTTCAAAGTAATCTTTACTTTTGATTTCTTGATGAAAAATCTTCATACTTTGACATATCTTGATGAAATATGATTTTTGAAACTTGATTTTGATCCAAAAGTCAAAGTTTGAGTTTTCAGTATACAATTGACTTTTCATCAGTTGACCAATTTTCAACTATCAATCAATTGATCCTGAGAAATATTTTGAACCATGTCATTAGGTCAAAATGATGCATTTGGATTCTTGATATCATGTCTCAAACCAATAAGTCATGTGCTAGGTCAAAAGTCAAAAATTGAACCTTCTCAGTCAAAACCCTAATTTTGACCATTTTGTCATTTTGATGATCTGATCAAATTTCTTGAGAAGTTATGATCCAAACTTTACCAAATGGTTCACATGAGTTTAATATGTTTGTATGGAAAAAAATTATGAAGTTTGACTGTAAATTGGCCACAGTTGACTTTGTACCCAATACAATGATTTTAGGTCATCTGATCAATTGACTGAGCAAACTTGAACTGCAAGAGTTAAAATTTGACATGAGCATTCTTGAAGGTCCAAGATGATCCATGAAAGTCATATGAGGAATTAAAATTCCATTTATCCTTGTGAAAACTGAAACCCTAGTTTGAGTCATCAATGTTGAGGAAGTGTCTTGAGTTGATCAGTCTTTGTGCAATTTTGAGCAATTGAGAATCTTGTGAGAAATCTATTGAGAAATAAGACAGTAAGTTTTGGGGTACAACAACGCCAATCTTGACTTCTTTCCTGTATGTCTCGGTACCTAGGTTGATAACTTCGACCGGCTTTTCATGAGGTTGAATAGCTTTGTCCTCTTTCATCAGCAGCCTGGCTAGTTCTCCTTGTATTTCACAATCTTCCTCGCCTCCGTCTTCAGCTTGGTTAATTGGATGTTCGAAGTCATAATTGGAAATAGTAGAGTCGTTGGCAATGAGATCCAGAATGGATGGAGATTTGCAAGTGTGTGTGTGTGCATGTAAGACACATGGCTGTTTTGAAAATGCAAATAAAAAAAGAAAGACAATGAGCGCAAAATTTGAATGCAAAAGGTCCAATGGTTTATATTAAATGATCATATGATAAATGAACATGAACAAAACCCTTAACAAATGGACCATAGTGCCGCGGGAAAGGCACATGGCTTAAAAGTCATTGGTTTGGAATTAAGATTATAGATAAATGTTCTTGAATTGACAGAAAATAGTAAACAGTAATTACTCCTCATTGAAGGAGATGAGAGTGAAGTCCTTTGCATGCCAGTTGTTGATATTTCCTCTGGAAGTGAGGTAGATCCATTCTTCCAAAGCGTATTCATCATCAGAGTCTTCCACAATGTTTACTTCATTATTTCCGATGTGAAGAGGTGGCTTTCCCACACGAGCGTGCATGACCTCTTTCTGAGCATTGATGTTGAAACCCAACCCAAATTTGTCTGCTTTAAACGAAATATCGGGAAGTTGCCCCAGATAATACGGCTTCCAACTTCGACCACTGCACACAAGTCACACAAGACAGCCCTTAGAGTTTAGGCCAGCATGGGGTCTAGGTATTACCCTCTTGAGGTTGGTGGGCTCAAAACATGTCCTATCAAAAGTAACCGGGTTCTAAGGATCTCAATATCATTGGATTATTTTTTGTGTTCATCGTTTCGATTTAGCCACTGAACTGGCGATTGAAATATTCCAAGAAAACAACCCTCAACTGAGTGTAGTATCGAGTATCAACCAACTTCGAACTGCACCAAAGTCAGTTATCTCACTACCCTAAAGAGGCCAGGATGGTTCAATTAAGGTTCCTAAGGTCAGTTGATGCTTCACGACACCACGCGGCGGCCCTGTACTCTCCTTGACTTGACTCAAGGGTTACCGGTACTCACCAAAGTGTCACATCACCATAGCAGACTGCTTCAACCGTGTCGGTATACCTCACACAGTTCCCTCACAGTCTTGTTGCTACTTTCTAAGAAGGTATCCCCCAGATCCGGGTTAGGATCTATAGAACTCCCAAGATAGTGCCCACAATAATAAAGCAAACAAAACAAAGCAATTTAAATCACAAGTATGAGCTATCCTAAGGTACACCTCACTTTAAGTATCCCCAGCAGAGTCGCCAGTTCTGTGATCGATGGATTTAGAACTGACTGTTTAAAGCTGGTTTCGCGAAATGTCGCGGAAGCAAGAGTCGCCACCGTCTTTTAATTTCTCCAACATGGACAGGACAAAAGCACATCAAAATTCCTTCTTTGAGATGTCTCTCGGTTCGGGAGGTAGATTTATAGAAAGGGAAGGTGTTAGCACCCTTTCTATCCGTGGTTATCCACGGGCTCTTAGATACTTGCTCTTATGTTTTCAAAATGTTTGATTTTCAAAATGTGAGTGGGTTTGAAAAAGTTTCTTTGAAAGATTTCTGAATAACTCTTGTATCTGTCCTCAAGAGTGTTTGAAAAATTTGCTTTGAAAGTTTTTGAAGGTGTCAGTGTGAAAAGATTTTTGATTTGTTTTTTAATAGAGCAAGTATCCATGAGTCATTTACCTACCCTAAGGAATTAGGCTGTGTAAATGTCCTTAAGGTAGTGCCATCCCACCATTGAGAGGTAGGTAGCACCACCGTTGGAGGTGTTCGGGTCAATTCGATTGTAGGGACAGTGTGGTCACCGAAGTAACAGTAGGACACCTTAGAAGCTACCCTTATATCCTAGATCCTTTTTAATCCGAGGCAACCGTTTCGAGGCAACTGTTTCGAGGCAACTGTTTCGAGGCAACTGGATCATGGACATAAGGACCGCTAAAACGTCCTATACTTGATGACCACGTTTCGAAGGCAACAAGTGAGGCGTACCCTAGAAGTGGTGTGTGCATTTGTGTTTTTTTTTTCATGTTATGTTTTATCTTTGATCATGGCATTGTGAGCTACGCGTTGTTTTTAATTACATACATTCTTTCATGCGAGTTTAGCAGTTAGGAGTGCGGAAAATTAAAAGACGGAAAGGTAAAAGCTACGCTATTACAAGGCGCGGGTCTATACATCGCCAAAATACAAAGACCCGTTTTTGATAAAAGATGCGGAAAGTAAAAGAAAATACCTAATTACTATTACATTCCTTGGACAGTTACATAATAATCAATAAGAAAATAATGCGCGAAATAGAAATTAAAATTGAACGTCCGAGGGTTTTGACCCTTTGCTTGAAATTAAATGAAATTAAAGTCTATTTAATTATTTAATTAAAGAAAAGTGTTTTTTGTGTTTTTTTTATTTATGAAAATAAAGAAAATTAAAATTAGAAGGAAACCCTAGTTCTAAATTATTTTAATTATTAATAAAATGTCAAAGTTGACCTAATTTAAACTAATTAGTTAATTTACATATTTATGTACAAAAATAATGGTTAATAAATAGTAATAATGAATAATGATGCAAATAATTAATTAAGAAAAAAGTGTCAAAAACCTAATTCTATGTAATTTTTATTTATTAAGAAAAAGTGTCAAAATTAAAACCTAATTTAAACTAGATTAATTGTTAGTTATTTATTTACAAAAAAATAGGTTAGTGGTGAAATTAATAATAATTAAATATAAAACATTTTTTTGGTTTCTGATTTTTTATTATGAAAATTAATTAATGGTGAATTAATAAAAAAACAATTAAAAACAATTGAAAAGAATTATAATTAGAAAAGAAAAGAAAACAAATATGCAAACCAAGGGGGGGGGGGGTGTTAGGCCCAAATGGAGGTTTGATTGCAGAATTCTGGCCCATTGAAGCAAAGTCACGTCTGACTTTCAGAATTGTGTACACGCTCATTGACTGGAGTGCACCATGGGTGTTGTTTCCTGACCATTAGATTGGATCTCCTGGCCACTTGGCAAGCCACGCGTGAGAGTGCATGATGGACTTCCAAGCATACGCTGCATGTGAACGCTTTATGAAAAAATAGAACAAATTATATGGGGGGACCTGGGGATCGAACCCAGGTCCCAGCACTCACCAAGCCACGTCCCTTGCCAATTGAGCTATTGTGCGCGTTTGTACATATAATGGAAAACAAATATTATAAAAAACAAAGGTTAATGATATAAAACAAAAAAATACTCGCGCAGTTTGAATCTTCCAATCACGCCTGGACACCTCAGCTTTCTTCTTCGTTTTCACCTGCAATATGAATGAGATAGCGGGGGTTTTGAACCCCCACTAAGTGTAATAGTGAAAGATAGAGATTACGCCCACAGATGATATAAATTGGGCGCGAGTATCTCAATGAATCAGGCTTGTTGTAACGAGTTCGTCCATATTGGTCTTGAGGTCCAATTTTACCATATATGAAAACCCCAAATATTGAAGCTCTGAAACCCTAATATCCTTCAATGGTGGATTTTGATACAAGAAGTTTTAGAACAATTAAACGTTACCAAAAGCTTCAGGGAGATGTTAGTAGCATAAATCAATAATCAAAACACATGAATGATGCATAGAAATTAGAATTCAATTATGGAAATATTTGTGAAAAACGTGACTTTGTTCTACCGTTTCTTTGAGTATGAGAGCCTGTTCTTGGTTGCAATAGCTTCCTGGTAACTCAGGCAAGATGATGGAATTCTTTTTAGGCGTGGAAAGGCACTGCAAGTATGGTTTCAGTTTCACAACTTTCTTGAAATTTTTGCAAAGTGAGTATGTTGTTGCAGCAGCTTTTTCGTGTATGTCTCAGTAGGGTTTGCTTATGCCTTTGTATGTGAAGCAAATTAGGTCAAAACAAGGCCCATGAATCCATTGAATTGATGACTTGAATATTTGATTTTCAATTATGTATTTTCCAATATTTTGCCATGAAAACTTTGCCAATTATGGAAGATCTTGTCCCCTTGAGTGATGCACGAAATCTTTAGCATGTGTGGAGTATATTTGCTGCATAAAAAGATTTGACAACCATTATTTGATATTTTTCTACAATTAAAACTAATTAAATGAATTAATAAGAATAAAAATTCAATTAATTAATTAAAAATAAGAAAATAAATCCTTTTAAGCTCAATGGGTCGTGCATAGGCTTTGGTTAATGATTCAAGAAAGAATTTGAGGCCCATTAGCAAATTTGAGGCTTTTTAGGCAAAGTTGACTTTTGAAAGTTCCCAAAACTTTCCCAACTTCTCCAATGCATATCTTGCTCAATTTTGAAGCTATGAACATGTTCTTGGACATTTTGGAAAGGTCTTGAAGTCCTCTAACCAATGTCTTTGGTCCTATGTCATTTTGATTTACCAATCTCAAGTTATGGTCTTTGACTTAAAGTGCCTTTTTGTTGACTTTTGAAAATGACCTATAATGTTGAAATTGATAACTTTTTGTGAGAGCATTTCTTGGACTTGGAGTGTGAAGATGAGTTGTAGGAAATGTCATCCCCTTAAAAATGAGCTTTGGATGGGATTTTTCTGATAAACCATGAGGAAGTTATGCCTTGGTCAATTTGCAGTTGACTTTTCAACTGTCCAAAAATAGAAACTTTTGGCATCTTGATGATTTTTGAGCCATGCTTTTGGAATTATGACCAAGAATTGATCAAATGATGATTGTGGCTTCAAAATAAGATGTTGACCAAAAATTTTGACTTTTGACTGTCAAATGACCATTTTGCCCCTACAGTTGACTGTGGAGCAATTAGGGTTTTTTGACTGTGCAACTTGATGTTGTGAGTCTTGAAACTTGACATATGGATGCTTGACAATGTATTTAGGCATATGGGACTTGATTGGACCCTTTAAAACCTCATTTTCTTTGCAAGAACAAAAACCCTAATTTTGACCGTGTTAGGAGGCAATTGGACTGTGCAACCTTTGAGGGATTTTGAATCATCTGGAGATTGATCTTGCCAAATCTTGGAGAATATGGGAGGGAAAATTTTGGGGTACAACAGAACACATCATAACTAGTCAGTTCCAATGCTTAATAGAGACATGCAAGGCTTTATTGTGGTTCCTTCTCATAGGAGTCAAATCAGCATCGGAGAACCCTAATCCATTGTCAGCCGTTAAACTCACCATACAATTCTCGAACTGGTCAGTTGTAGTCTCTTGGGGAACATGAGATTTCTTCAAGAACTTAATTAAAGCTTGGGCATGAGCATCGGAACAGAGTAGTAATGACAACATGGAGATATTGGAGGGGGTTTTCCCCAGTTGTTCAAATATTTTGAAATCAATCTTCTTTATAATTTCCAAGATTTCCTCCATCTCTCAAGTGGAGGGTTCTTCATCATTAGTATCTTTGGTAGGTGCCTCTATCCCAGCAGGCTCACCTTCTTTCTCTCCGCATCTAGTGTTGGCACTAGACTTGTTAATTGTTATATGGACATGAGTTGTTATAGTAGTGGGTGGTTAAATATCAAGGGAAAAGATCCTCCCTGTTCTTGCTACTTTACTAGAACCTGCAATATTAGTAACATCAGCTTTGTCTTCATTAATCCAAGAATCTTGTTTTATCCCATGATAATAAACTTCGGCACCATAGTTCCATGGAACCGCTTTGTTGGAGGAGTAAGGAATCAGACTAGGGACAATGATTATTAAAGGGGCAATGGTTGGTTCATTTGAAATACTAATAGGACCTTTTGAGGAGATCCTAAGAGGTTTGTTGGAAATTGTTATGATGGAAAGGTCTTCAGCTTTGTTGGTTAAACTTTTGATGGTAGGAATCTTCTCAAACAGAATCTCGCGGCTATTTATCAGGTGTTACACACCTTCCTTCAGCCGCTTGCACCCATTTACTTGTTGATCACAACAAACATAATCTTTAGAACAGCCAGGGAACACCCCAGCTCTCAGAAAATTATCCTTCACAGTAGTTAATGGAGTTGTTAAATCCTTAATGGAGGAAGCAAAAGTAGTATCGTCAATCGCGTTGACACCTCTGCCATGGTTTGACATTGGTGCGGTTATCTCATTTGGAGTGGCAGGTGGATCGAACTCAATCATCTTATTGTCTATCAGATCTTGAATCTTGATCTTCAGCACCCAACATTGACCGGTCTCATGCCCAGGATTGTTCAAATGATATGAGCATTTGGCATTAGGATTGTACTTTGGTGATGAAATGTTTGGATTGGATGGTGGATCACGCAATGTCACTAAGTTGGCCTTCAACAGATGTTGCAAGGCTTGGGACAATGACATGCTAATCCTTGTGAACTGTCTTCGAGGAACTTCAGATTTTTGATGGTTAGATGATTGCCTTTGAACAATTGGAGGGTTGGAGATTAACATAGCATTAACAGAGGGTCGGTGGTCCTTCTTGGTACAGACCCTTGCGCCATACACAATATTTGTTTCCTTCTTTATAGCGAATGGCTTCTTTACAGAGTGAAGTAGATGCCATGGAAATTTTTTCGCTCTTAATGCCGCTTTCGACCCTTTCACTAGTTAGGATCAACTCGGTGAAACCAGACGAAGAGCTTCCAATTAACAGGTTGAAAAATGGTCCAGTTAATGTACCCATGAACATATCATCTAGTTCTCTGTCAGTTAGTGGTGGTTAGACTCTACTAGCAAGATCCCTCCACTTTTGCGTGTACTCTTTAAATCCTTCATTAATACCCATTATAATTCCTTGAAGTTGAACTCTTGTTGGGGCTAAATCAACGTTGTACTGATATTGATGATAAAAAGCAGTGGCCAGGTCTCCCCATGTGTGAATGCAGGAACCCTCCAATTGGTAAAACCATTCTAACCGAGTCTCAGCCAGACTCTCTTGGAAAAACTGGACCCAAAGTTTCTTGTCCATAGTATGTGGTTGTATCTTGCGGACGTAGGACCTCAGATGAAGTTTCAGGCATGAAACTCCGTCATACTTAGCAAACACTGGTATTTTTAACTTATGGGGAATGCTGACCCCAAGTACAAAGCCTAAATCACCAAAATCCAAACCAGGTACGACTTAAATTTCAACAGATTTCAGTCTATCTTCTAACTGCTTGTATTTATCCTCGGTCGATGGGTACTGTTCATCAAAGTAGTCTTCGTCCTCGGAAGCTTGATCATTTGCACCCCTAACACGGGTGCTCTTTGCTATTCCACATGGTTCTCGTCTTCCTCGGATGACTCTTCAACTATCTGCACATGATAGACTGAGCCTTTAAACCGTTCCACATGTTGATGAGGGCCTTCTTCTTAGTCTTCTTTTTGGCCACCAGCTGTGTCATAAGCTCTTGTTGTCCCTTGTCCAGGGCCAGCAAGGTTGCTTGGAACTTGGAATTATGTGCTTGCAAATCTTTCACGGTTTGTTCGATATCCATCTTACTGAAATAAACAGTAGAAAGATAAGGAAACCTGTTGTGAAAAACATGTTTATGTTATGATGCATGAAAATGCGTATGCAAATGATTTCAAGGACTTAGAACATTTAAATTTGATTAGACAAAAGGGAATAAACATTAATTGTATTAATAAGTTCAAATTGATTACAACATGCCTCTTGGGCTTACATTGAAACAAAAGAAACAAAATGAATTAAAATACAATAAGAATGGCTCAATTCTCCTATGGATGCTTCCTCTTTGGAGCGATATAGGCATTTAGGTTCCTTTCCTCATGAAGTTTTCTCGTGAGCTCTAATGTCCTCTTCTCGCTTGCATAAAACTGGACTTCAAAGGTGTCTCACTCCCTCTTTAGCTGAATCCAAGCTCTTTGCAAATATTCAAGAGAAGTAGGCATATCAGGATAAAAGATAGTATATGGAACATCTCCTTCGGCAACAGGCTCCATGATGATAGGTAGGATGGCTTCATAAGGCATCATGAGGTTTTGGGCGCGAATTTGAACCCACTTGAGATAAGGCTCCAAAGGAATTGAGTTCTTATGCCCCAACGTCTTGCTATCAACCTTGTTAACCATGCCCCAAGCTCGTATGAATCTCTAACGTTAACTTTGGACATCGTTCTTGTAGTCGAATGCAATTCCTTGGACAAATGCATCATGAGGGCCATCCCTCCTAGCATATCCAAACTGTCGCAAAGCCAAACGAGGATTTTAGGTAATACCTCCCTTAATGCCAAGTAGAGGGACATTAGGGAATTCCCCACAACAGTCAATAATAGTAATATCCTTCATGGATCGAGAACACCAATAAATATCAGAATGTGTGAGCGACATCAACCTACTAGACCATCTTAATCCTTGCTCATTCTTCACAACAGATCAGGGTAGGTGCGAAATAAACCACCTAGTTAGTATGTGAGTGCAACATATAAGAAGTCATCTTCTCTTCATGGTACGAGAGTGAAGAGAATGCAAGATATCCCCAAGTAAAGTAGGCACCAGATTGCGAGATAGAAATTTTTTGATTGGGTTCACATCTATGAGTTGGTCAGGATTGGGAAATAGAACCATCCCATAGATGAGAAGGGCCAACACTTCTTCAAAGGCTTGTAAATCCATAACATCCTAAAAATATTGAGTCCTCTCAAACAAAAACTTGGCTAGAAACCCTTTGACACCACTTCTTGTTTCCCAATTGGCCACAACATCGAACCGAGGTAAATGTAGAGCTCGAGCATTATCTTCAAGTCTTGGGTCTCTTTCAATACCGTTGAAGGGTAGTTAATCAAGAATAGGAATTCCCAAGAGTTGAGAGAATTCTTCTATAGTAGGTGTTGTACCCCAAAATTTGCCCTATCATTTTCTCAAGAAATCACCCTGGATCCTCAGGTTTACTTCCATCCAATCCCGAGCTTTGAATTACAAATTTTTCAAGAAAGTCGCCTGCAAGGGCAAAATAGTCATTTTCACATTAAAAGGTCAAACTTTGACTTTTGGATCAGAATCAAATCTCTGAAATCATATTTCATCAAAACATGTTGGAATATGAAGTTTGTATCATCAAAAAGTTCAAAAGCCAAATTTACTATGGAAAAGCCAAATTTCTAAATACTTGGGATTTTTTCTAAGTATTTAAGAAAAAATGACACTTCAGAACTTCTGAGCCAGCCTCCAGGTAGGCGCAGTCAGAAGTTGTAAACATGGTTCAGCACATAGTCTTCAGTTAGAACATGACTCTTCAGCATCTATGCAAGTTCAGTCAGAGTTTGCTAGAGTAATGCAAAGAAGGTAATAAAGCGTAATACGAAGCCTGAAAGCTCCTTCAGAACATGCTGGAGCCAGAAGGTAAGAGGATCAGAAGATTGGATGCTACGCAGAAGCAGAACTTCTAATCCAGAGTTTTCAAAGGTAAACCAAAGAAGGTTACTTGAAAGCCTGGGGAATCCTTCAGAGTTTGCTGAGGCGACATGATACTAAGATTAGAAGTAGGGTGTTTTGTTCTAGACTACGCTGAAATGGAACTTCTGATCCAAAATTAAGCAATGATGCAAAATCTCACATTACAGGATTTCTGATTTTTGACAAATCTCATCATCATTTAATGCTCATTAATGCTCATTAATGCTCACAACCACTTTTGAGTCTTTGTCCAAAGGATCTCTCCACGTGTAGCGTAGAAATACTTTTGTACAGAATTAGGTAAGGGTCCATGCGCTACTTTTTGCTTGTGGGTTCACTTTTTCTTAATCCCTGCTTGATAATCCAGCCTAAGCTAAAAACTGTAAATTATTACACCTTTTTTTGAACTTGCTTCAAGAGAAAGTCAACATCTAGTGTATGAAGTTGGCCCTACTTGGAATTTCAAACCCATAAAACTTTGCCTATAAATAGAACACCATTGGTCACTGAGAAGGGGTCCAGAAAAAATTTGTGAAAGAGGTCAAAAATTTGAGAAAGAAAAGCCTTGAATCCCTGCCAAAATTCCAAGAGTTCCAAGAACTGTAAACACAACACATAAAAACCTTGTTGACTTTTGATTCCTTTCATTCAAGACTCCACTTGTTCTCAAATATTTCTTGACTAAAAACCATTCACACAGTTTCTGATCCACACGTTAGAAACTGCCTAAACTTCTGTGTTCATACTACTATACACCCTCCATCCATCCACTCAAAGAAATCAGAGCACCACCTCCTTGCCATCCCCAGAAGTTGAAAACTTCTAGCTTACAGAGTACGTGAAGAAGCTGTTCAGAGCATCATCAGAGTTGAGGTTAACTCCAGTTCACATAACTTCTTCCAACTGCAAGGTAAGTTTCTGCTGACCCTCACCATATTACTTAAGCATTACCAGATTTACATGCTCAGATACAATGTAGATATCAGGTTCTTGGTGTCATACATATTCTGAGATTTCATGCCTTCTGTTTGTCTAAATAGGGAATAAATCAGTTCAGAACCTCTTGAAGGAATTAAAACTCAGAATTAGGATTAGCAAATTCATACGTGCCTTTGATTTATAGTTCTGATATTTCCTATTTCTGAAACGCTATGACACCTTCTATAACTGTTCTATGCATGTCTTCTGTTTTATGGAGAAATAACCAAATTACAGATGTTCTGACTAGCATAAAGAGAGAGACCAAGTTCTGCTAGTGGTATCAGAACTTCTGAAGCTTGTTTTATTACTAGTGATCTCAGAACTTCTGAAGCTTGTTTTGTTGCCAGTGGTGTCAGAACTTCTGAAAACTATTGTGTTCTCAGTGGGTTCAGAACTTCTGACCTTATACATTTTCACTAACAGGTTTCTGTTTTGCAGCGTGCCAGGGTCAGAACCTCTGACTCCATTTTTATCAGCAACACGCTGATTCTTTTTTTATTTTTTTTTATTTTTGCTATCACTCTCCATTCCATTAATCAACAAACATCAAACGTATTTCTTTCACACTTTTTTTTTATTTCTTAAAACAAAAGACCAAAAATATTTTCTTAAAACAAAACAAGTTCGTTTCACATTTCTTGTATATTCTTATGCATTTCAATATGGTTGTAATAGTAATTTAGGATTTATTTTTACTTGCAACCCCCATTCATAAATTTGTACCCCCATCCCCTAAATATTGTAATAGCGTAGGATTTTACATTTTTGCAATTTATCACTTTCAAATGTAAATGCTAGTAATTAGGCGTGTATGGCAAGATAAAACCAACAAGTAGACCACCAAAAATCAAAGACAAATGCATGCAATCAAACACACTTGCACACATGCACCCTTAGGGTAATCTCACTTTTTGTCTTACAAAAATGGCCATGTTATGCATATGGGATGTCTTAGCACAAACAAATCTCGAAATACAAGATCATAGTCCCTCGATGACGCTATCAAAGTTGCCTTTCAAAATGATCTTAGTCCCTAAAAGAAAAGTGCTAACTCATCTCACAACATTGCTATCATGGTCATACGATGACCCAACGCCCGTCCCTTTACATCCAACGATGGGGATTCTTATCAATTCAATGGTAAGGTAGAAACATCTAAAGGAGAAGGAAAAGCAAATTTAAGACCTTTTGAGTAGGTAGATTAATTTTAGTTACTTGCTCAATTTCAAACAACTATCCTTGCTATTTTGAAAACAAACACACACATTTCCAAACATCTTACAAACATTGAAAACCTTTTCAAAAAAGACAAACATCTTTGTATACATTCTTATGAACGAGAATCATTACAAAGATTTCCTAAACAATGGCCTCTTTTACAAAATACTTTCAAAAACCACACAAAGCACAATTTCAAAACAAAAATCAAGTGATCTAGCAAGTAACTAAGAGCCCATGGAAAACCATGGATGAAAAGGGTGCTAACACCTTCCCTTTTCATAATCTACCCCCCAAACTCAAAAACATCTCTAAAGGTCTTTCCTGTGCTTTTTCACCTTTCCTTATTGGATAAAAGAAAAGTCGGTGGCGACTCTTTCTAAACCTCAACATTTGCGAACACAAACATAAAACACCTCAAGTCAGTTCTCCCACCGTATCACAGTAGGCACAAGTTGGTAATCAGGAAAGGTAAAGCAATGGTGTTTAGGGTCAAAGAATTAGAATATAACTTTCACCATATCCTCTTAAAAGCTTGTTGTAACCAAGTTGATGAGATGACCGTATTTCTTGGTGAAGGGAGAATAATTGGGGACCCTTAATGCCAATTCCTTAAGTTGAGGAGGCATTTTGACGAGGTTGATTTGGACAGTATTCCTGCGAGTGGGAGCCATGTCCTAAAAAATAAGACAAAGATAAATATCTAGGTCCTTGAAATGGTTAGTGCAAAATGCCATGGTATGATGTCATGATGTACAAACAAACATATACACACAAAGCAAACACGTCCTTAGGTTTAGGCTTACATGAGGTTCATAGGTAAGTACCCTCTTGAAGTTTAGTTGGTTCAACCTGTCCTAGAAAGTAATCGGGTTCTAGGGAATCTCAATATCACTGATCTTTATTCATCGGGCATTGTTTCAGCGCAAGCCTCTTTATTAGTGGCCTAAATATCTCGAAAGTCCGATCTCAATGAGCGTAGTATCGAGCATCAACCAACTTTGGACTGCACCAAACCGGCTATCTCACTACTTCCTAATGGCCAAGTTATTCAATTAAAGGTTCTAAGGCCAGTTAGTGCTTCATGACACCATACAGCGGCCCCTTATTCTCCTTGACTAAACTCAAGGGCTGCCGGTACCAACAAATATGTCACACTAATGTAACCATCGCTTCAACCATGTCAGTATACCCCACAAAGTCCCCACGATCTATTGCTACTTACCTAATAATGTTCCCCGATCCGGGTAGAGGATCAAAACAAAACCCAAACAAGGACCCAAAAATGTAAAGCAAGCAAGTTAAACAAGGAAAGCATTATAAAGGTGATCTAGCTCTAAGGTAACCCCACTTTTAAGTTTATTCCCCAACAGAGTCACTAGTTCTGTAATACGATGGGAGAACTGACTTGGAGTGTTTTGCGTTTTTATGGAAATTATTGCGGATAGCAAGAGTCGCCACCGACTTTTCTTTTATCCAATAAGGAAAGGGTGAAAAGAATAGGAAAGACCTTTGAGATATTTTCTTGAGTTCGGGGGGTAGATTATGAAAAGGGAAGGTGTTAGCACCCTTTTCATCATAGTTATCTATGGGCTCTTAGTTGCTTGCTAGATCACTTTTGAAGTTGCTTTGTTTGAAATGTGTTTGTGGTGGGTTTTGAAAGTATTTTTGAAAAGTTCCTTTGTTTAGACAAACTTTGTAATGATTCTCGTCTCTATAAGAATGCATACAAAGTGTTGTACTTTTTTTAAAAATATTTTCATGTTTTGAAAGTGTTTGGTGTGTTTGAAAAGATGTTTATTTTTGAAGATGGATTGTGAGCAAGAAACTAAGAACGTTCTACCTACTCAAAAGTCTTTTGTTCATTTCTCTCTTCCTTTTACATTTCTATCTTACCATTGATTGGTAAGAAGCCCTATCTTTGGATGTAAAGGGACAGGCCTGGGTCATCGTATAATTATAAGATGCAATGTTGCGAGATACCTTAGCATTTTTCCTAAGGGACTAAGATCATTTGTAAGGCAACATTCGCAGCGTCATCGAGGGACTATGATCTTATATTATTGATTGTTTTTGCTAAGACGTCTCACATGAATAACATGACCATTTTCTCAAGGAAACAAGTGGAGTTAACCCTAAATGTGTTTGTGTGAAAAGTGTGTTTGATTGCATGCATTTTGTCTTTGAGATTAGGGTTTTCTAAGCATTGATTTTATCTTTCCAGACACACCCTAATTACTAACAATTATATGAAAACATTCGGAAATTAAAATCCTACGCTATCACATCATCAGGGGATGGGGATACAATTTACAAATGGGGATGAAATAGGAGCTTAAATATTACAACCATATTGAATAGCAATGAAGAAAGCATGTAAAATATGTAAAAACAGTGTCAAAGAGAGGAAAATTGCATTTTTGAACATTATGTGTCGGCACATGCTCCTTTGCATCGACACATAAGCTTTTCTTGCTCTTGTAAGTCCAAATCAACTCAGTATGAGTCGATGCATAAGGAATGTGTCGACTCATTCCCTGCATGTGTCGACTCATACGTGCTTTGTGTCGACTCATACACTCTTAATTCCTTCTATTTTGTCTCTGTATAGTAGTATGTGTTGACACATAAAGGCTTTGTGTCGACTCATAACCTATTTTTCTACTAAGATATGTCGACTCATATAGGTATGTGTTGACTCATACTGTAATTTTTTCATTCCAACATTGTTTTATGGTCTGTACAAGTCAGTTCTTAACATATAATTGACAAGGTTGGAAGACAAGCAAAAGGTTAGCTTCAAGGGAAATGGTTATTACATTTTATCTTCAAAGATGAATCATTAATGATGCTTTAAATGAAGGGTTAAAGTCAAGAAGACTTACCTTGAAGCTGGAATTTATGCTTTGAGCTTGAGTTGCTGCCTTGACTATTCTTGAACTTGGAAAAAAAGAGGTGTTACAGAAGCTTGTTCTTGAGTTTGAACAAACTTCTATATGATGTATGTGGAGTGTTTGGATAGTTTGTTTCGGCAGAGCTCTGCAAGGTATGAGAGGTTCAAAGGTTTGGACTTCAAAACTCAAGAGTAGAAGCTATGTGGACTGTTATGGCTTTTGTAAATATGATATTTTGAGGGTTTATCAACAAAACTTCTGGCTTTTCTCTCTATTTTTCTGACCTCTTTCTCTTGCAAATGCTTCTTCTATTTATAGGCAAGAGGTTTGTGTATATGAGCTGATTAGGTTTGCAAGACAACATGTTGTGGTTTGGTTGGATTGCAAAGATCAAACTATGTCAAGTACTCCATAATCCCAAGATGAAGTACCAAAGTTGTTGGTTTAGAGGGGTTGCTTTCCATGATTATGGTGGAGCAAAATCAGAAGCAAACAAAGTATGGGCTCAAGACAAATTTGTACCAAAAAGTTTGCTTTTCAAGAATAGCAATGATAAATTTATGCCATAAATGTAAATATCTTTTGGATAAAGGATTAAAAACTTGGGTAATATCTCAAAAGTGGGTGTAAGCATTAAATTATGATGATATTTTCAAGAAAGGAGGCCTACAGCACAAGATTATGTAGTATAGCATAAGGGTTTTGTTATGTGTTCTTCAATAAAATGACTTGCAATTCAAGAATGGATGCCCAACTTCATGCCCTTGAATATTCTAGCTCAAGTATGATAAATTCATGCTCTTGGATGTTTTAGAAATATTGAAACATGCTCTATAACTTTCATGTTGGCCATTTTGACAAAGTCGTCTTGGAACTATGTGAAAAAATGCCAAGAAGTTGGGATAAAATCCTGACCAAAATCTGTTGAAAAATTTCTCTAAGTGTTAGATGAAAATGTCATGACTTCAGGAATTTATAACTCACAATCCAAGAAATTCTAGGATTTGATAAGTAAAGCAAAGTTTTAGATCTCATCAAGATCTACAACTTTCATATTGAAAGTTTTCTTTGAATCATCTTGCATTTTGGTGAAAAATTGTCATGAAGTTATGAAATAAACAAGTATAAAAACACTTAGAAAAATTTCTAAAAGTCTTGGAAAGCTTGACTTTTCAAGTTGACTTTTGACTTTCTTGACTTCTTGATGATCAAGCTTAATATTCTTGAATATCTTGATGAATTTTGATCTTTTGAATGTAATGTTTGACCAAAAAAGTCAAAGTTTGACTTTTTAGGGTACAATTGACTTTTTCATCAGTATAGCTGTTTTTAGGTCATCAGATCAATTGACTGAGCAATTTTGTGATTCGAGGCTTGAAACTTGTCACGAGCGTTCTTGGAGGTCCATATCGATCCATGAAAGTAATTTGGAGTATTAGAAGTCCAATTGTCTTTTTGCAAACTCAAACCCTAATTTGAGGTATCAGTGTTGAGGAAATTGCTTAACCTAGTCAACCCTCGTGCAAGCTTGAGCCACTGAAAATCTTATGAAGAATGTGTTGAAAAAAGGGAGGGAAAATTTTAGGGTACAACAATGTCCTGCAAAACAAAACAAAGATAAATCTCTAGGTCCTTAAAATGGTTAGTGAAAATTCCATGGTATGATGTCATGATGTTATGTACATGTAAACATATACAAGCAAAGCACATAAGTCCTTAGGTCTAGGCTTGCATAGAGTCCATAGGTAAATACCATCTTGAAGTTTATTTGGTTCAACCTGTCTTAGAAAGTAATTGGGTTCTAGGGAATCTCAATATCATTGATCTTTCTTCATTTGGCATTGTTTCAGTGCAAGCCTCTTTATTAGCGACCAAAACATCCCGAAAGTCCAATCTCAATGAGTGTAGTATCGAGTATCAACCAACTTTTGGCTGCACCAAAGCCAGCTATCTCACTACTTCCTAATGGTCAAGTTGTTCAATTAAAGGTTCTAAGGTCAGTTAGTGCTTCATGACATCACACAGGGACCATGTATTCTCCTTGACTGGACTCAAGGGCTAACGGTACCAACAAATGTGTCACACTAACGTAGCTATCTCTTTAACCATGTCAATATACCCTGCACAGTCCCCATGATTTATTGCTACTTACCTAATAATGTTCCCCGATCCGGGTGGAGGATCAATAAAAACCTAAACAGTGATCCATAAATGTAAAGCAAACAAATCAAATAATGAAGCATTTAAGGGTGATCTAGCTCTAAGGTAACCCCAATTTTAAGTCAATATCCCCATCAGATTCCTTGTTCTGTAATACAGTGGGAGAACTGACTTGGGTGTTTTGCGTTTTATCGTAATTGTTGAGGATAGCAAAAGTCGCCAACGATTTTTCTTTTATCCAATAAAGGAAATTGTGAAAAGAATAGGAAAGACCTTTTGATATATTTTCTTGAGTTTGGGGGGTAGGTTATGAAAAGGGATGGTGTTAGCACCCTTTTCACCCGTAGTTATCTACGGCCTCTTAGTTGCTTGATCACTTTGAAAATGCTTTGTTTGAAATGCGTTTTTGATTTGTGTGAGTTTGAAAATATTTTGAAAACGCCTTTGTTTCTCCAAACTTTGTAATGATTCTCGTCTCTATAAGAATGTATACAAAGTGTTGGTTTTGAAAATAGTTCAAAGAGATGTTTGTTTTTGAAGATGTTTTGAAAGTGTGAGTGTGGAGATGGTTTTAGTTTGTGAGCAAGCAACTACGGGCATCCTACCTACTCAAAAGATCTTTATTATTTTCCTCCTCCTTTAGATATTGCTATCTTACCATTTATTGATAAGAAGCCTTATCTTTGGATATGAAGGGATGGGCGTGGGTCGTCGTATAGTCATAGAAGGCAACTTATGAGACGCTTTAGAAATTTTCGTAGGGACTAAGATCATTTTACCGAAGGTAACATCGAAGGGTCATCGAGGGTCTACGGTCTTTTTTTATCGAAGGTATTTGCTAAAGCGCCCATATTTGATGGACATGACTATTTTCCGAGGCAACAAGCGAGGCTACCCTAGAGGTGCGCGTGTGTGAAGTGTGTTTGATTGCATGCATTTTTGTCTTTGATATTAGGGTTTTCTAACAGTTTATTTTATCTTACCATACACACCCTAATTACTAACAATTATATTAAAGTGATAAATTGCAAAAATTAAAATCCTACGCTATTACATCACTTAGGGAATGGGGGTATAATTTACAAATGGGGATGAAATAAGCTTAATTATTACAACCATATTGAATGGCAATGAAGAAAATATATAGAAAACATAAAAATAGTGTAAAAGAAAGGAAAGCAATATTTTTTAACCATTATGTGTCGACACTTGCATCTTTGCATCGACACATAACTTTTCTTGTTCCTGTAAAACCAAAATCAACTCAGTATGAGTCGATACATAATGGTATGTGTCGACTCATTTCTTGTTTGTGTCGACACATTCGTGTTTTGTGTCGACTCATACACCTTTTGTCCTTCTGTTTTGGGTCTGGATAGCAGTATGTATCTACACATAAGGATTTGTGTCGACTCATACCCTATTTTGTCACTAAAATGGGTCGACTCATGTGAGTATGTGTCGACTCATGCTGCATTTATTTAGCACTAACATTGTTCTATTGTCTGTATAAGTCAGTTCTCAACATATAATTGATAAAAATGAACAACAAGTATGTGATTAGCTTCAAGGGTAATGATTACTACATTTTATCTTCAAAAATGAATCATTAGTGATGTATGAAAAAAATGCAAATTCAAGAAGACTTACCTTGAGACTGCACTTTGTATTTTCAGTCTGAATACTTTTTTCAAGATGCTGCAAGGGCTTCAATGAACCTCCAAAAAAGCTGTTGAACTTTCCTTTGTATTGAAAGTTGTTGAAACAACTTCAACCTAGTCAAGTTGAGGAATATTGTCTTTTGTTTGTGTTTGAAAGGTGATGATAATGACACTACAGAAACTGTTCTTGTGTTTGAACAATCTCTATGTGATATGAAGTGTTTGGATGGCTAGTTTATGGGAGAGTTTGCAAGATAGAATAATGAGTTGAGGTTTTTTTTGAATGAAAGTAGAGATGGTTTTTTGAATGAGCAAAGGTTAAAAATACTTCTGTTTTTTTCTCTTCTCTCTTTTCTCTCTAAAAGCCAACCTTTTATGTGTTGTGAAAACAGTTTATTTGTAGATGAAATTGGCGGAGATTTGGGAGGGAAACAAATAAATTTTTGAACTGTTTGGGTATACTATTTCATTGCCTTTTAGATGCAGTTATTATGTGCTAATTTGGTGCAAATATGGAACTGATATAGGGCAGGTTTGGAGGCAGCATAGCAGGACTGTTTTGTAGTAGTTTTGAAGTGGAGTGGCAGCTTGGTGCAGGGCTGTTTTGTAGCAGGACATCAGACTGTTTTTTAACATAGTTTTGGGATTGTAACAACAAGCTTGGACTTGGAAGCAAATCATATTTTGGGGATTTTCTTGATAGCATCATTTTTAGCATGATACAAGTCTGGTTTTGTGGACAGCATAGTGCCAAAGTTTGAGTCAAAGGAAAAAGTTCAAAGAAGACAAAGCTTTAGGATTTGTAACTTAATAATTTCTAACTAAAAAAAATGCAGCCTTGTATTAACTTGAATTATTTGTAACATCTTGAATTATTTGTAACATCTTGAATTATTTGAATTGTACTGAAAAGATATCATGAAGAAATGAAATTAACAAGCATACAAATACTTAGAAAAAATTCTAAGTCTTGCAAAGTTTGACTTTTCCAAAATAACTCTTAACTTTCTTGATTTTTGATGATCAAATTTCGTTTTTTGAATTCCTTGATGAAATGTGATATTTGAAACCCAAATTTGATCAAAAAGTCAAAGTTTGACTTCGTAGTGTACAATTGACTTTTTTTCTTCTAATACAGCTGATTTTAGGCCATCTGATCAATTGAATGAGCGGTTTTGTGATCCAAGACTTGAAACTTGACAAGAGAAATCCTGAGGGTCCATAATGGTCCATGAAAGTCATCATAAATATTGGAAGTCCAACTGTCTTTGTGCAAACTCAAACCCTAATTTGAGGCATCAGTGTTAAGGAAATTGCTTGACCTAGTCGATACTTGCGCAAACTTGAGTCATCGAAGATCTTTGTAAGAAATATCTTGAGAAATGAGAGAGTAAATTTTGGGGTACAACATAGGGAAATGGGAAGCTATTTAAAGCTTACCTGAAATATGTTCGACACTTCAAGGACAAGTATATTCTTGTGCAGCCTCTTTCGAGGAGGGCAATGCTGAATGTTTTCCGGGCTACTCCAGAATATGATGAGAATGAGGCCTCTGTCTTGAATGAGCTGGGGGAGCACGTGAGTAAGTTGGTCTACATGTTCCCCTTCCAGTGGACGAGGAAGCATTTTGATAACAAGTTGGGTTACTACGTGTGGAAGGAGGGGGAGATTTGTGACAAGGACCATACGAGCTTCGTCGTTTTGACTGCTTTTGTTGCGCGGATTCCTCGCGTCCAACGCATGGGCCTGGGAGGAAAGTCGGTCACAGATAAGAACGGGGAGATCGTGTATGAGCCCAGTATGATATCTGTTTAAGAGATCCTCGATATCAAGGACCCGTTAGATGCTTGGGTATTTATCTTTATGTTTTGAATAATTATATATGGTCGGCATTTCTATGTCCTTGTTTGCTAACTTGAATTTTGTTGTTTGTTTTGCAGATATCATGAATCCTGGTCAGGAACACATAGCCATGAACTTTACCGCGAAGGTGAAGAAGGCGTTGAAAGATTCCCAGGCCGGTTCGGGGATTTCCCCCATGCCAGGTTCAGGCAACTCGTCCTCAGGTCAAGTTGTTATCGCCCTCTCTCCCGCTCTTGTGTCCTTGAAGGCAAAGAGACCATGCATTAAGGAGAGCATTGATTTGACTGGAGAAAATGGAATAGGGAAGTTTGATCTGCCCCTGCTGGCTGGAAAGGGCTTTCTTTGCGGGTGCCGCTCTACAATTTCCCTGAGCCAAGTCTCTTCACCTCGAGGGGCTGGATCACCCAAAAAAAGGACAGTGTTGGTGCACGATGCTGGTGTCCTGATTAGGATAATGGAGTTGGTGGTAGCCTACACCGAGGGGAGCTCTTCTCAAGAATCTGAGCTGAAGAAGCTACGGGATAAAATGGCCGCGGTTGAGAAGGGGCAGAGCGACAAGGAGAAAGCCCGGAAGCTGGCCGAGGAGGATCTAAGGAAGCTATCCAAGGAGCACAAGGCCTGGTTACTCAAAATGAAGGTTCTAAAGGAGAGGGTGGCGGTTATGACTAACGAGGCTACGCCCACTAAAGATGAGTCGGAGGACACAAAGGTCCTGAAGACCCGAGCTAAGTTGGTCGCTCGTTTTCAACTGGAGATGGATGATGCTCAGACTGCCTTCGAGGGTAGCTTCGAAATTGCGTTGAAGCACCTTCGCGTCTTGAATCCTGGGGTCTTGCTTAATACCTCCGGGATGGGTGTGATATGGTGGAAGAACCGACTATTGTACTGGTTTTGCGTATGTGTTTGCAAATGTTGCGGTAAGCAAGAGTCGCCGCCGACTTTTCTTTTATCCAAATAAAGGAAATGGTGAAAAGAACAGAAAAAGACCTTTTGAGAGTTTTCTGAGTAAGGGGGGTAGATTATGGAAAGGGAAGGTGTTAGCACCCTTTCCATCTGTATTTTTCTACGAGCTCTTAGATGGTTAGATCATTTTGAAATACCTTGTGCTTTGTGTGTTTTGAAAAAGTATTTGAAACGCCAATAGTAAGGTAATTTTCTTTATGATAACTCTTGTATCAGTCCTCAAGAGTGTTGATAAAGCGTTTTTGAAAATGTTTTTGAAAGTTGTTTTGTGTAAGTGTAAAAATTTGTTTGAGCAAGCATCTAACAACTATCTACTTTATTCGAAAGGGTCCTTCTTTTCCTTTAGACAGTTCTATCCTACTATTAGTGAGTAGGTAGCCCTAGTCGTTATATGTTTGAGGCACATTCGAAGGGACGTTTATAGTCACAAAGGCAACTGGGTAAGAAACCTTAGTAACTACCCTAGGGCTTTAAGATAATTTTTACCGAGGCAACATCGAGAGGGTCATCGAGGGACTTATGATCTTTCAACCGGAGGGTAGTGTTGTACCCAAAAATTTTCCCTCCTATTTTCACATAAGACATACTCTTAGAGGTTCTCAATTGCTCAAGGTTGACCAAGAATTGACCAAACAATTCTCCTCCTAAGGCAATGAACCCCCGACTAGGGTTTCCATTTTCATCAAGATGGTTGAACTCCAATGGTATCAAATACTTTCCATGGTCCTAATATGTTTTCAAGATCATCCATGCCAAGTTTCATGCCTTGTTCAATAAGTTTGCTCAGTCAATTGCTCAAGTATTGGAAAATCAACTGTACTAGGTCAAAAGTCAACTATGACCCAAATACAGTCAAACTTCAAGATTTTTGGTCAACGTCAACATTTTAAAGTGATATCCATCATTTGATCAAGGTTTGATCGTTATTCCTCAAGAAATACTCCTAATACATTAAAAGTAAAAAATGGCAAATTAGGGTTTCTATAGGAAAAGTCAAGCAAACTTTGACAAAGCATAACTTTCTCATACTTTATCAGAAATTTTCCATCCAAAGCTTATTTTGAAGATAATCCAATTCCCTACAACTTATATTCATCCCTAAAGTTCAATAAATGCACCATTTGAAAGATACAGGTTCATACATTACAGGTCATTTTTAGAAAGTCAACAAAAGCCACTTTTTTCCAAGACCTTTTACATCAAGATAACGTCTTCAAATGCAAAATTGATCAAAAGAGGGATTGAAGTAGACATATTGGACTTTCCAAAAGGTACAAGATCATCATAATTCCCAAGTTGGGAAAATTTTGGAAATTTCAAGATTGGTGCATTGGGCAAATTTAAATTTTTGGGTCAATGGCCTAACTTTTTAAGATTCAAATATCTTCCTAAGGTCATAGAGAACCTATAATATTAGTTTCGCATGGCCTTGCATTTTCTACCTATTTTTTACATATTTATTTTAATTTATTTCAAATAAATATAAAATAAATTGTATAAAATATTTGGAAATGGGCTTAGGCATGTGGGCTAGTGTCTTGGCTTGCTTAGAGGCCCAAGATTTCTTGCAAGATACATCCAAAGGGATCAGATTCATGCAAGTGACCAAAGAGGCAAAGATATCACAAATATGGACATTTTTCAATGTGTTATATCCTTGTCTCCAATGTTATGAATGCATTGATTCTTTACCATGGTTGTTCACTCCTATCTTCCCTCTATAAATACATAACATTACAAGCCAAAGGGAGCACAAAATTTCTCTCCAAAAAGCTCTCCAAAAGCTCTTCAAAAAGCTCTCGAAAAATCAAAGAATCGGTGCAAGTCATATATCAAGGTTCGGTCTCTCTCGATTGACACCAAGCCTCAAACCATCCTCCTGAAGTCTCCAGGAGTCTTACAAGGCCCAAGAGCAGTCCATCACACGCCTAGCACGTCCCCATTTGACAACACGAGTTTGGTAAAATTTTAAACTTTGAATCTCTTATTTTAATCACATTTCATGGCATGCTAACGTTTGTTTGAGTTTATATAGAACAATTATGGATGGTTGAATCAGAGGTTCCACACAAGAATCTGAAAACACCATGGTTAGGGCATGAAGCTTTCAAAGATTCGGGCCTAGGGAATTCTGATGATTGGACCCCGTGTTTACTTTTGTTACTAGGCCCATCTTTATTTTCTTGTTTTATTCATTTTATTTATTTCGTTTAATTCCTTTTTTATTTATTTTCATCAATAAACAAATATAAAAATCACATAAAAATAGATTTAGGATTTTTTCTAATTAATTTTAATTTTGTAAATTAATTAATTTAACTATTTTAACCATTTTTTTCTTTAATTAAAATTGAATTAAAACTTAGGATTTAATTTAGATTTAATCATTTCTTTTTCATAATAAAAACTAAAAAAAAAAGAACTTAGACTATTTCTTAATTAATTTATTTTAAATAGACTTTAGGATGTTCATTTTAAGCATTTCCTAAATAAAAATAAAACCAAAAAAGACTTTCATTCTTAGGATTTTTAGACGTAATATTTTATTTCGCACGCATTATTTTTTTCTCACATTTTATATAATAATGTAACTGATTATGGGATGTAATAGTCTAGATTTAAAATTCTGCACTTCATTTTTGCACCTTTTTTATGTAACTGCCCCGAAGCCCTGTAATAGTTGTAGGGCGTTATTTCTTGCTTTTTATTTTCTTATGTGCTTATATAATTGCTAGTAATTAGGTGTGCATGACAAGACTAATCAAATCAATCCTTAGATCACTAACATAAGATAAATAACTGAAAAACACACACTTCTCACACTTGCATCCTTAGGGTATTCCTCACTCGGTTTCCTCGGAAATGGTCATGTCCCTCGAACGTAGGGATATCTTAGCAAAGATCCTCGGTATAAAAGTCATTATAAAATATCATGGTTCCTAAACGTCCCTCGAGTTGCCTTTCGGTAAATGATCTTGTCCCTCGATGTTTCCAATATGATGATAGTCCCTTTGAAATGCTAAGATATCTTTACATGTTGCCTTCAATGACCATAACGTATGTGATATGGTGGCAGAACCGACTGTTTAATACTGGTTTGCGTTTTGCATTTTTTGCTTGCAAAATGTCGCGGTAAGCAAGAGTCGCCACCGACTTTTATTTCATCCAACCGGAAAGGAAAAAAGTACCAAAAAAAATCCTTTTTTGAAATTTTGAGTACGGGGGGTAGATTTTAGAAAGGGAAGGTGTTAGCACCCTTTCTATCCATGGTTTTCCATGGGCTCTTAGGTACTTGCTCATTTTTAAATTGCTTGTGTGTGCTTTGTTTTGAAAATGTTTTACTTCGTGATAACCCTTGTATCAGTCCCCAAAGGTGTGACGAAGTTGTTTTGAAAAATTGTTTGAAAATGTGTAAGTGTGAAAAGTTTTGATTTGAGCAAGTACCTACTAGCATCTACTTACTCGAAAAAAGATTGTTTCTATTCTTGTTTCCTTTAGACAACGCTATCCTACTATTGAGAAATAGGTAGCACCGTTGTTGGAATTTGTAAGGGTCAATTCGAAAGGGACGTACGGTCACTAAAGCAATATTAGGACACCTTAGTAATAACCCTAGAGTCTTAAGATCTTTCGAGGCAATATTTCCGAGGCAACATTTCCGAGGAAACATTTCCGAGGCAACATTTCCGAGGCAACATTCGAATGGGACATTTTGATCTTTTTAGACTGGAGGGCAACCACTAAGACATCCTATGCTTAATGATCGTTTACCGAAGGCAACCGAAGTGAGAGCATACCCTAAGAGTGATATGTGTGAGTGATTTGTTTCAGTTATTTATCTTTGCATATTAGGGTTTTCTAACTGTATTAATTTATCATGCATTCTTGCCATACAATCCTATTAGCATACATTTAGACAGTTAAATATTTGCAGGAATTAAAAATGCGAGAAAATAAACGTACGCTATTACAAGGCTTCGGGGAGGGGAATTAATTACATAGCCAAAAACTCGGGGATTTAAACAGTAAATAAAAACCCTAAATTAACTATTACAAACCATGAACAGTTACAAAATATTGGCAAAATAAATAACAAGCGCACAACGAATTAAATGTGAGGCGATTAGGGTTTTGACCCTTTGACTAATCCTATTTGCGATTGATTAAAAAAAGATGCTTTTGTCATGTTTTGTTATTTGAGAAAATAATGAAATAATTAAATTAAAAGAAAATCCTAAGTTCTAATTAATATTAATTAAGAAAAATAAATTAATTCATTCTAAAAAACCTATTTTTATATTTTTATTTTATTTGAGAAAGAAAAATTAAATCAAGAGTTTAAACCTAATTTGCTAATTAGTTTTAATTAAAAACAAGTTAAAATTTCCCTAAATTAAATTAAACTAAATTAAATTAAATTTGATTAAAAAAAACCTAATTCTAATTTTTATGATTTCTTGATTTTATGATTTTATGAAAAAAATTGATTAATTTTGTGAATTAAAATAATTAAGCAAATTAATTAAATAAAAGAAATAAATAGAGAAGAAAAAATGGACCTGATTGTTAGCAAAAAAGGGGGTGCAAATCTGATTTTTGTGGCCCAAAAACTCCAAGCCTGTTTGACTACGCTTGCTCTAGTGTGGGTGTTGACTTGAGTGTTATGGTGGACCTTCAATGCTGGCACGTTGGATCTGGCTTACTGATGATCAAATGAATGAATGTTGATGATGTATGGTGGACGTCATGATGAACAACGCGCTGGATTCCTTATATGAAAATAACACAAATAAAATGCTGGGACCTGGGGATCGAACCCAGGTCCTTATGCTCGCTTCCAGTGCTCGCTTGCTAGCTGTGCTCGTTGTTTATTTGTTCATATAATAGAAAAAATTAATATAATTAAATCAAGTAATATATTCAGAAAAATGCGTGAAAATTCAAATGGACGAGTCACACGCTGCCACGCAAGCTTCTTCTTCCTAGAAACCGTCATTTTAGAAAACAAGGCTTTTACCTACAGACGCTTACTGTAGGTACAAACCTGTTCATCTCCAAAACTGCATACGAGCAAGATAAATGACAAGTACTGGTACCAATCAACTCGTCTCATCCTCACGAGCATCATGGTACCAGAATCAAAGCCCAATTTTTCTTGCATTGAAAACCCCTAAACAAGAACATGAAACCCTAACCATGGCAGTATCACGTACATGCATCAAAAATGTAATTAAATGGCATGGTTAGCTTGCAAACATGATGATAATCACAACTATGACAATTAAAAGTGCTAAAGATGCATGAATCGTGCTAATCGAATTACAAAAATATGTCAAACCGTGGGGATCTTAGCGCGCATTTCTGGGCGTGTTGAAGCTTGCAAAGGATGTTGTTAGCTTCCGGAGATGTTTAGCAAATGATTGGGATCACTAGCACACCTTGAATTGGCCTGTAGAATGAAAACCAACTCCCATTTTTCTTTGGATTTTTCAGTTTTGTTCCAAGCTTCTCACGACCTCTAACCCTCCTCTTTTGATCTGCAAAGCTTTATTATATAACCTAGAATGAATTAGGTTAACAAACTTGGCATGAATCTTTGAATTTATCCAATATTTGATTTGATTTTCAATTTGTATGACATATTTCTATTTTCATTCCAATCATGCCTTTCTTGTACCAATTTCCATTGATTCTAATTGATCATGCAAGCTCAGCATATCTTGATTGTCAATCTGTAAAAAAAAACAAATCAAATCATATCTTTGATAATTTTTATCATTTATTTGATTTAATTCAATTTTTAATTAATGAAAAATCAAAATAAATTGAAAAATGAAGCAAATAATGTGTGGATAAGTATTTGAGTCGTGGACCACATTATAATTGAAGTGCAAGCATAAAAAAATGGGCCAATTTAGCAAAAAAATGCAAATTTGAGCACATTTGACTTTTGGCAATTTTGCAAAAATGGTCAACTTGGTCAATGCATAACTCTCTCAATTTTGACTCTAGAGAGGCGTTATTGGACTTTTTAGAAATCTTAGGATGTCCTCTAAGCAACCCTTCTGGTCTCATCTCAATTGAGTTTTCCATGTTCATGTATGAAGCTTTGACCCAAAAGGTGTTTTTGTTGACTTTTCAAAAGGACCTATAATGTCAAAATTCATATCTTTTTGTGAGTGCATATTTTTAACTTGGGAGATGCATATGAATTGTATGGAATTGAATCCTATTAAAAATGAGCTTTGGATGGATCATTTCTGATAAAGTATGAGAAAGTTATGCTTGGTCAAAGTTGAGTTGACTTTTCCTATAAAACCCTAATTTAGAAACTTTTGGGTTTTGATGGATTGTGAGCAATCCTTGAGGAATCATGATCAACCCTTGATCAAATGATGAATAATACTTCAAAATGAGGATGTTGATAAAAAATATTGAAGTTTGACTGTATGTGGGCCACAGTTAACTTTTGACCTAACATAGTTGATTTTCAGGCATTTGAGCAATTGACTGAGCAAACTTCTTCTGCAAGGCTTGAAACTTGACATGGATGATCTTGAGGACATATTAGGACAATGGTGAGCATTTGAGTCCTTTTTGGTTCACACATCTTGATGAAAATAGAAACCCTAATTTGAGGTATATTGCCTTAGGAGAGAGTTTGTCTGGTCAACTCTTGAACTTCCTTGAGCAATTTGGGGACCTCACTTGCCATGTGTTGAGAAATATGGGATGGCAAATTTTGGGGTACAATAGCTGCCCCTGTTCAATCTTCTTAAACCTGAAGATATAGATTGGCTCGTCTGCCTTTCGTGATCTTAAGGTGGAAGATGATTGGACACTAGAGTGCCTAGAAATTTGCACTCGCATGAAGTGATACTTGACTTGTGATATCGAGAATGGGCTTATAGATTCCATTTGGAAGTTGCTAGAGAATCGTCGGAGATGGGCTTAAAGATGCCATCCGAAGAAGTGTTGATCGCATAAGAGATTCCTTTGCGAGAACCTGTATACCTGTTGTTGAGGAGGACTACGCTGGGGAATGCTGGTCTCTGTCTTGGGAGAAATAGAGTTTTAGGAGCTTCAGTTGTCCGTTACTCTACTGGGGAATAACACCGGTATGGGGAGCGGAAGTGAACTGCGTGTCTGGTAGGGGTATATGTTGCACCGTAACTTTCTAGGAAAATGTGAAATCAATTGTGTTTGATTGGGTCCCGGTCTTACAGTGCTATGGACTGCTGTCTGGGGATAAGAGAGGAAGAACCAGGATAGTAAGGTTATGAGAAGGAACCTGGATAGTAGGGTTACTTTGATGTGAAAGCTTGAATAGTAGGTCTGTGAGAAGGAACCTGGATAGTAGGGTTACTTCGACATGAAAGCCTGGATGTAGGGCTGTGAGAAGGAACTTGGATAGTAGGGTTACTTCGATATGAAAGCCTGGATGGTAGGGATGTGAGAAGGAACCTGGATGGTAGGGTTACTTCGGGATGAAATCCTGGATAGTAGGGCTTGAGAAGGAACCTAGATAGTAAGGTTATTTCGATATGAAAGCCTGGATAGTAGGGTTGTGAGAAGTAACCTGGATAGTAAGGTCACTTTGATATGAAAGCCTGCATAGTAGGGCTGTGAGAAGGAACCTGAATAGTAGGGTTACTTCGATATGAGAGCCTGGATAGTAGGGTTATGAGATGGAACCTGGATAGTAGGGTTACTTCGATATGAAAGCCTAGATAGTAGGGTTGTGAGAAGGAACCTGGATAGTAAGGTTACTTCGATATGAAAGACTGGATAGTAGGGCTGTGAGAAGGAACCTGGATAGTAGGGTTACTTCGATATGAAAGCCTGGATAGTAGGGTTGTGAGAAGGAACCTGGATAGTAAGGTTACTTCGATATGAGTTTAGGTAAAACTGCAGAGGGAACCTGGGTAAGGTTGCTTTGTGATGAGTCGGTGTAGGACTTCAGGAAGAACCTGGGTAAGGTTGTTTTTGTCGCACCGATGATAACTCTGTTTAGCTTCGAGTGTTGATCATGGACCTGCTGGAAACTGTTGATAATAATTGTCTTTCCTAAAAGAAATACAAGGTTAGTTATGCGCGATGCATGAGATGCATTGTGATGAGGTTCTCAAAATAACTGAGATTATGTTATATGTAATGTATGCACATGTCATGATGTATGAACATGAAATATTGATGTAATAAATTGAGTCCAGGAAAATAAATCCCTGACTGCTGTTTGGAGAATATGAGAAATGGTATTCTTGACTGCTGTAAAAAACCATAGTTCCTCTATTTCTGTTGGGGATGGTGAGCAAAGATGACTATGCTGGGGATTTGCCCTTCGTTTACGGATATTTTGCCGAGGAGAGACTCTATTTGAGAACAACTCTGCGGGAGAATAACTCTGTTGGAGAGGAGATACTCTATTGATAGATCTGCTGATTTGGAGAAATAAACTCCAACGAGGATGAATTTCCATTGCTGGTGATAATGAATTCTGTTGGAGATTGAATTTCTATTTGTGCGAGAAATAAACTCTGCTTGGGGAAAAATTTACCGACTCACTCGCGATTGTGAACCTCCGCAGGGGAGAGTTATGTCCTGTTCAGGAAAGCTAACATCACTGTCCTTGGATACTTTTTACTTTGTCGGGAGTGTATATACCACCACTCATGCTCTCCAGCTGGTTCTATCCCGATACCTGATGGGCAGAGTAATTGTAAGGTTTGAGCACTTCTTGTTTTCCCTGTTTTTGGCATTACGAGTAATCGTCTTTTATTTCTTGTGTAAATGTTTATGAGCAGCAATTATTTTCAAATGCATATATCAAAAATGAATAATTGGACGTTCTTGCAAAACAAAACAGAAAAAAGAAAAACAAATTGAAATTTCTTGTAAAAAACTAATTGTATTGATTTTTGAAGTTGGCCCGTAATAGGCGTTTTGTACAAGGAGGCTGACGTCCTAGTATGAGAACGCCGCCGAAAGATAGAAATTACAATTTGTGTAAAAGAAAGAAAAATAGCTATGTGAAACGACCCCATTGGGTTCCAACTCTGCTATTTCCTTTATATCTTCAAGCGTCTCATCACTTTGCTGCTTGGTCAAAGGTGGATCAGATTGATTGGCGTCGTCCGAGCTTGATAGTCGATACTGAAGTCTGGTTGTGAGATGATCCCATGAGACATAGTGTTACGCTTCAATCCCTAATTTTTTCCTGGACCTCCCTTTCGGGTTTTTAGTCCACCGGGATACCCTTTTTTTCCCAAGTCTCCCTTTCAGATTTTTGACTTGCCGGGTGTACAGTTTTTTTTTTAATTTTCATCCCTTACTTTTGCCCTAACCCTTTTGGTTCGCCGGGAAGCCCTTATTTTTTCCTAGGCCAGTCAACCTAGCGGGTCTTTGATTATGCGTAGTATCTTTTCACTATGTCTGCATTGACGGAGTGAGGAAGGTCGTCACCGTCCATGGTGGTTAGAATCATAGCTCCTCCTGAGAAAATGTTCTTAACCACAAATGGCCCTTCGTATGTGGGGGTCCATTTTCCCCTGGGATCACCTTGCGGTAGTATGATGCGTTTGATCACCAGATCCCCGACTTGATATTCTTGACGTCTGACTTTCTTGTTAAAAACCTTGATCATTCGCTTTTGATACGTCTGACCATGACATATAGCAGTAAGTCTCTTTTCATCGATTAGATTCAGCAGATCAAGTCGGGTTTGGATCCAGTCGTCTTCGTTCAAACCCACGTCCTTCATAATCCTGAGAGAGGGTATCTGGACTTCAATGGGTAGGACTGCCTCCATGCCATATACCATAGAGTAGGGTGTTGCCCTTGTCAACGTCCGTGCTGAGGTACGGTACCCATGAAGAGCGAACGGTAACATATCGTGCCAGTCTTTGTATATCACCGTCATCTTCTGTACAATTTTCATGATGTTCTTGTTATCCGCTTCAACAACCCCATTCATCTTCGACCGGTACGGAGAAGATTTATGATGCTGAATCTTGAACTGCTTGCAGAGCTCGGTGATCATTGTATTATTGAGATTTGTACCATTGTCAGTAATAATTCTTTCCGGGACACCATATCGACAGATCAGATTGTGTCGGATGAACCGCGCCACGACGTTCTTGGTTACTGTAGCAAAGGAAGCTTCCTTAACCCACTTCGTGAAGTAATCAATGGCTACCAGAATGAAGCGATGTCCGTTAGACGCAGTAGGTCTGATCTCGCCGATCATTTCGATGCCCCACATTGCAAAGGGCCAAGGAGCTGTCAAGACATTCAGGGGAACTGGAGGTACATGCACCTTATCAGCATAGACTTGGCACTTATGACAGGTTCGAGAGTGCTGATAACAATCGGCTTCCATAGTGGACCAGTAATATCCTGCCTGTAGGATTTTCTTTGCCATGGTATGTCCATTGGAATGAGTTCTGAAGGTACCTTAATGTAACTCTGCCATGATCCTTTCTGCCTCGCTCTTGTCTACACACCGTAGTAAGGTTGAATCGTGGTTACGCTTATAGAGGATTCCATTACTGATGAGGAACTTCGCGGAGAACCTTCTCAGAAACTTCTTATCATTAACAGATGCCCCCTTGGGGTATTCTTGAGCCTCAAGATACCTCTTTACCTCATGAAACCAGGGTTTGTCGGCCACTTCTTCGGTGTCGATCTCACAGCAGTGTGCGGGTTCATCCAAGCTCTCAATGGTAATCTGGGGAGCTTCATTGTCCCACCTGAATTTGAACATAGAAGACATAGTAGCTAGCGCGTCCGCTAACTGATTCTCTTCTCGTGGGAAATGTTCAAAGGTTACCTCCTCAAAGTGTGGGAGCAATGTCAGTACATGATCTCTGTAAGGGATGAGATTCAGGTGCTTTGTATCCCACTCGCCTTTGATCTGACTTATCACCAGAGCGAAATCTCCGAATACACTCAAGAACTTAATCCCCAGGTCAATAGCAGCTCGAAGACCCATGATACACGCTTCATACTCCGCCATATTGTTGGTGCAGTTAAAACATAATCGGGCGGTGAATGGAGTATGACAGCCCTCGGGAGATATAATTATAGCGCCAATTCCATTACCCAATGCGTTCGAGGCTACATCAAAATACATATACCATCGAGATTCCTCCTCGGTTCCTTCATCCGGTCCAGGTTCTTCGCAGTCGGTTACCAACATGATATTCTCATCCGGGAACTCAAAATTCATGGACTGGTAGTCATCCACGGCCTGATGCGCCAAATGATCCGCCAATACACTCCCTTTGATTGCCTTTTGGGTTGTGTATTGGATGTCGTACTCAGTTAAGATCATCTTCCATCTTGCTATTCTTCCGGATAAGGCGGGCTTCTCAAAAATATACTTGATTGGATCCATCTTTGATATCATCAAGGTAGTGTGAGTCAGCATATATTGTCTCAGTCGGTGAGCAGCCCATGCCAAAGCGCAACAAGTTTTCTCGAGCAATGAGTATCGGGTCTCACAGTCGGTAAACTTTTTGCTAAGGTAGTAAATGGTGTGCTCTTTTCGACCAGACTCGTCATGCTGCCCCAGCACACACCCCATTTATTTGTCTAGCACTGTCAAGTACAATATCAAAGGTCTTCCTTCAACTGGAGGCATCAAAATTGGTGGTTCTTGAAGGTATTCCTTGATTCTTTCGAAAGCGGCCTGGAATTCATCATTCCACTTTACCACTTGATCTTTCTTCAGCACCTTGAAGATTGGATCACAAGTAGCAGTCAGATGTGAAATGAACCTGGCGATGCAATTCAGACGTCCCAAGAAACCTCTAACTTCCTTCTCTGTGCGGGGAGCCGACATCTCTTGTATGGCCTTTACCTTTGCAGGGTCCACCTGAATACCCTTATCATTGACGACAAAACCCAGAAGCTTACCAGACCTTACCCCGAAGGTACACTTGTTCGGATTCAACCTCAGCTTGTACGTATTCAACCTGTCAAACAATTTCTAGAGATGATCAAGGTGCTCTTCCTCAGTCTGGGACCAGGCTATCATGTCATCAACATAAACCTCGATCTCGTGGTGAATCATATCGTGGAACAAAACGAACATGACGCGCTGATAAGTTTCCCCAACATTCTTCAACCCAAAAGGAATTACCTTGTAACAGAAGTTGCCCCACTGTGTAACGAAGGTTGTCTTCTCCATGTCCTCAGGAGCCATCTTGATCTGGTTGTAGCCAGAAAAACCATCCATGAAGGAGAAGATCTTGTGCTGCGTGGTGTTGTCGACTAGAACATCAATGTGAGGAAGTGGGAAGTTATCCTTAGGGCTTGCCCTGTTCAGATCTTTGTAGTCTACACACATCCGTACCTTACCGTCCTTCTTAGGCACCGGAACAACATTGGCAACCCACTGCGGATAAGAAGTGACAGCTAAGAATCCTGCGTCGAACTGTTTCATGACCTCTGCCTTGATTTTCTCTGACATTTCAGGGCGCATACGGCGGACCTTCTGATTTACCGGAGGGCAGTCTTCCTTAGTCGGCAGGCGATGTACCACAATATCAGTGTCCAAACCAGACATGTCTTTATAGGATCAGGTGAAGATCTCAACATAGTCGTGTAGCATCTGTATTAACCATTTTTTGACACTAGGCTCCAGATTCGCACCTATTTTAACCTCTTTCCTGTCTTCCTCTATACCCAAATTCACTGACTCAACTGGCTCTTCATGAGGCTGGATGGCCCTTTCTTCCTGCTGTAACAGTCTAGCAAGTTCTCCAGGCACCTCACAATCATCTTCACCTTCGTCCTCGGCTTGGTTGATCGGATTTTTGAAGTCATAACTGGCAGTAGCAGAGTTGTTATCAATGGGATCCATAGTGGACATGGATCTGCAGTATGATACGTGAGTGTCTGTAAGAGAATAGTTGTTTTGATAAAGTGAGAGACAGAAAAGAAAAACAAGGATCGCAAAATTTGTAATTCAAGAAACGTCCAATGCTTTATTAATGATTATGAAATGACAAATAATAAGCCCTCACAAGCAAAGCTAAGGTGCCTCGGGCAAGGCACCGGGCCGTAAAGTTTCAAATTGTTTATTACAAATCTTAAAATAAATGAGTCAATTACTGCGGAATAAAAGAAACAGGTATGAAGTCCCTAGCCGTCAAGTTATTCGGTCCACCATTGGTTGTTGGGTAGATCCAACTGTCGATGTCGTAATCCTCTTCACTGTCTTCAATTGCATTAACTCCCCGATTGCTGATGTGTAAAGGAGGTCTTCCAGCCCGGGCGCGCCTAACAGCCCTTTGAGCCCCTATAGTAAAGCCCAAACCAAATTTGTCAATTTTGTGAGTAAAATCAGGGAGCTGACCCCAATTGGTACACCCACCTTCTTCAATCACAGCCCTAGCGTCCTTGAGGGAAGCCATCTTCAACGGAGGTTTGCCAATAGTAACTTCAGTTGATGCCAAGGTCTGAGGGACCTCTTCGAAATTCTGACAAGGAGTTTCTAGGAATTCCCTATCCATCTCTATGTAGCGGAAGGAATTGAGGTGGTTCACCATATATTCTTCTTCACCTTGCACTATGACAATCTTTCCCTTCATTGGGTACTTAAGCATTTGATGGAGCGTGGAAGTAACTGCCCCAGCCTCGTGGATCCAAGGACGACCCAGCAAGCAAGAATACGACGACCTAATATCCATCACGTAGAAGGTGGACCCAAAAGTCTGAGAACCCACTTTGACAGGGATGTCCACCTCCTCGTGTACCATTCTCTTCGATCTGTCAAAAGCCCTTACCACAATGTTGCTAGGCTTTAGAGTCAAACCCTCACAATCCAAACGGTCTAACACTTTCTTTGGCAGAAAATTCAGTGAAGTCCCGGTATCTACCAACACATGGGCCATAGTGGTGCCCCTGCACTCGATCGAGACATGCAGAGCATCTTTACGATTCCTTCCTTTCGGCATCAGATCCGCATCTGAGAAACCCATCCCATTGTCAGCAGTCAGGCTGGCCACACAATCTTTGAACTGATTTGCTAATGTTTCCTGCGGCACATGCACAGTCTTGAGAAACACAATCAAAGCCTTCGTATGGGCTTCAGAACACAACAGCAGAGACAACATGGATATATTTGATGAGGTATGCCCCAGCTTGTCGACCATATTGTAGTCGCTTTTCTTGATGATTTTCAGTATTTCCTCTATTTCTTGCTTAGAGGCTTCCACAACGACTTTCCTAGGTGCCTCCGTCCGGGCAGGCTCACCTATGATTTCCTTGCCCCGAGTCCCAGATGGCTCAGCAGCAGGGGCAATAACTGGAGTAGTAACAGGAGAAATGTTAGGAGTGCTGGTTGGAGCAGCAGTTGGAATAACAGTAGGCTTGATAATCTTCGGAGCAATCTCAGGAGAGAAAACCCTTCCACTTTGGGTAACCTTACTAGTCCCGACAATATTATTGACATCAGTATCAGCTTCTTCATTCTTCAGATCTTGCTTAATGCCATGATAGTACACATCACCACCATAATGCCATGGGACAGCCTTGTCTGAGGTGTACGAGACGGGACCAGGAACAATGATTATCAGCGGAGCAATTCTTTGAACAGGTATAATCCTAACAGGTCTTCTCGAGGAAACCTTGGAAGGATTGGCGGAAATGGTTACAATAGTGACGTATTCAATGAGAACAACATGGATCACAGTGTTCTCGAACAAAATTCTTTATTATCCATCAGGCGCTGAACACCTGACTTCAACAAACGGCAACCGAAAGGTAGAATCGAACAAATGTGGAAATCTTCACCACAACCCGGAAATAAACCGGCCAACAGCAAATACTTCTTAACAGTCATAAGAGGAGTAGAAACTTCTTCAATAGAGGTCACAAATAAATTAGTGTCAGCAACATTAACTCCACGACCATGTTTGGGCATGTGAGCAGTTATAACATTCGGCTTTTCCGGAGCATCAAACTCTATCTCCTTGGCTTCGAGCAAGTCTTGTACTTTGTTTCTTAGAGCCCAGCAATCATTTATATCGTGGCCAAGACTCTTAGAATGGTAGGCGCACCGCGCGTTGGGATTGTATCTGGGGGATGTAGTGTTTGGATTCTTAGGAGCCTCTCTCAAGGTTGCCAAGTTGGATTTTAACAAATGAGGTAGAACTTCGGCCAAAGTCATGTTGATGCGGGTAAACTTACGTTGTGGTCTTTCCACCCTTTGTTGATTGTTACATTGTGGAGCAACTGCGGGTCTTGATATCACTACAGCATTTACCGTTTGACGGTGTTCAGATCTACTTTAGCCCCTCGGGCTATAGACTGCACTGGCTTCCTTCTTACCAGTGAAAGGCTCCTTTGCTGAACTCGAGGAGGCATCCTTCTGTATTTTACCACTCCGAATTCCAGCTTCTACTCTTTCTCTAGTTAAAATAAGCTCGGTGAAACCAGATGACGAGTTGCCGATTAAGTGATTGAAAAATGGACCAGATAGCGTCTCTAGAAACATGTCAACAAACTCCCTATCAGACAACGGGGGTTGAACTCTCCCATCCAAGTCTCTCCATTTTTGGGCATAATCTTTAAAACCTTCACCTGCACCCATTGACATACTCTAGAGTTAAGTACGAGTAGGAGCAAGGTTGATGTTGTACTGATACTGCTTGTAGAAAGCAGCACCAAGATCTTCCCAGTTTCGGACACTGGCTCCCTCCAACTGGTAGAACCATTCAAGTTGAGTCCCTGACAGACTATCTTGAAAGAAGTGCACCCACAGATTTCTATCAACTGTGTGGGGCTGGATCTTCCTGACATATGAGCGGAGATGGAGTTTTGGACAGAACACTCCATCATACTTGGCAAAAATTGGAGCTTTGAATTTATGAGGGATGACCACTCCCGATACCAATCCCAATTCTCTGAAATCAAAACCAGGTATCTTCTAAACTTCCATAGCACTCAGACGTTCTTCTAGTTGCTTGTACCTATCCTCAGCAGGAGGATATTGCTCATCATTGTAATCAGTATCATTGTCAGAAACTGCAGGACTAAGGTCCTTTTCCCCTTCTTGGTTCTCCCCTTCTTTGGATGAAGAGGTCATATCAGTTTGATGCTTCAACCTTTCTCCAAATCTTCTACCCATATTCAGAATACCAGTCTTCTTCTTCTCTTTCAGAATGAGGGCTTTCAGATCCTCTTGCCCCTTAGCCAGACTAATGAACATCTGTTGGAACTGGGCGTTTTGTGCTTGAAGATCTTTGACAGCTTGATCGGAAGACATTTCTGCTGAAATAAACAGCGAAGAAGATGATAAACCTGTAGTGGTACCTGTAATGATGTGTATGATAATGGCATGCGCATGTAATGATTTCAAAGACTTCGGTAAATTTAAATTTGCAAACCAAAAATAAACCAAAACTTTATTAGCTTAAATTTGAAGGTTCAAAATACCTTTAAGGCGTTACAAATAAGTGAATAAAACAAATATAAAACTAGAAAAGAAAAAATCAAAAGTCCCATGGACGCTTTCTCTTTGTGCTGATATAATCATTGAGCACTCTTTCTTCCTCGAGCTGCCTGGTGAGCTTTAAAACCTTCCTCTCTTGATCATGGAATTGTTCCCTGTAAGTATCCCTCTCATTCTTCAGCTGAATCCAAGACCTCTGTAACTCCCCAATATCAGTGGGCATGTAAGGATATAGAACCGTGTAAGGAATGCCATCTTCAGTAGTGGGCTCCACAATCACTAGTAATACAGCCACATAAGGCATCATAAGCTTCTGGGCACGAGCTCGGACCCATTGGAGGTAAGGCTGCATAGGAAGGGAAGTCTTCGATCCCAACTCTTTGGGGTCAGATCTGTTTACCATGCCCCAAGCTCGTATGAACCTCCGGCGATGCTCCTTAACATCATCCTTATTGTCGAATACAATGTCCTCGAGAAGTAACTCATGGGGACCATCCCTTCGAGCACGAACAAATTGTCGCAAAGCTAGACAAGGATTGTAAGTTATACCCCCTTTGATACCAAGTAATGGGACATTAGGGTACCCCCCACAGCGGTCAATAACAACAATGTCTTCCATAGCTCGGGAACACCAAAGAATATCCGTATGAGCGAGTAACATTATTCTGTGTGACCAACCCAAACCTTCTTCGTTCTTCAGTATAGACCTAGGGAGGTGAGAAATAAACCACCTCGACAACAACGACATGCAGCACATAAGAGTCCCTTTTCTCTTCATGGTACAAGTATGGAGAGCGTGTAAAATATCTCCAATCAAGGTAGGCACAGGGTTGTGAGAAAGGAAATCTTGATAGCATTCACATCTACGAAAGAGTCCGGATTAGGGAAGAGAACTAAACCATAGATAAGAAGAGCCAAGACATACTCAAAAGCCTGAAAATCCAAATCATCCCAAAATAGCCGAGCCTGGTCTATCAGAAATTTGGCTAGAAAACCCTCGACTCTGCTTCGAGTTTCCCAATTGGTTACCACGTCGGCCTGTTTTAGATGTAAAGCTGAGGCAATGACTTCTGGCTTAGGAACTTCTTCCATACCTGTGAAGTGTACCTGTTCAATAATGGGTATGCCCAATAGCTGAGAGAATTCTTCCAAGGTGGGTACCAACTGATAATCTGGGAAGGTGAAGCAGTGATGCTTGGGATCGAAGAATTAAAAAAGTACGCTCATCATCTGTTCATCAAGGTTTGAAGTAACCAGGCTGAGAAGTTGACAGTGTCTCTTAATGAAAGTAGAAGTTTTAGAAACTCTTGATGCTAGCTGTGATACGGTGGGAGAACTGACTTGAGGGTTTTGCGTTTTATCGAAAATGTTGCGGTTAACAAGAGTCACCACCGACTTTTCTTTTATCCAAAAGGAAAGGTGAAAAATCACATGAAAGACCTTTGAGATTGTTTCTTGAGTTCGGGAGGTAGATTATGAAAAGGGAAGGTATTAGCACCCTTTTCATCCATGGTTTTCCATGGGATCTTAGTTACTTGCTAGATCACTTGCTTTTCTTTGAAAATGTGCTTTGTGTGGTTTTTGAAAGTATTTTGTAAAAGAGGCCATTGTTTAGGCAATCTTTGTAATGATTCTCGTTCGTAAGAATGTAGACAAAGATGTTTGTCTTTTTTGAAAATGTTTTCAATGTTTATAAGATGTTTGGAAATTTGTGTGTGTTTGTTTTTGAAAATAGCAAGGATGGTTGTTTAAAATGGAGCAAGTAACTAGAAGTAATCTACCTACTCAAATGTCTTTCTTGTTCATTTTCTTTTCCTTTGATATTGTTGTTTTACCATTGATTTGGTAAGCAACCCTATCTTTGGATGTAAACGGGACGGGTGCGGGTCATCGTATAACCATGATTAGCAATGTTGCAAAGTATCTTAGCATTTTTTATAGGGACCAAGATCATTTTGTAAGGCAACTTTGAATAGCGTCATCGAGGGACTATGATCTTATACTTGTTTATTTTTCCAAGATACTTTGCATGCGTAATATGGCCATTTTTGTATAAGGCAACCAAGTGGAGAAACCCTAAGGATGTTTGTGTGCAAGTGTGTTATTTTCATGCTTGATTTTGTCTTGGATTTAGGATTTTCTATTTGATTTGTTTTGATCTTGCCATACAAACCCTAATTACTAGCATGGTATATAAAAGCGATAAATTGCATAATTTTAAAGATTACTACGCTATTACAACACTTTGTGGGAGGGGGTATACAATTTATGAATGGGGATTTGCAAGAAAGTAAAAACCCTAATTATCTATTACAACCATATCGAATTTATCAACTGTACAAAGAAACGAATGTAAATACAATGTGTAAGAAGTGAAATGAATATAATGTACAAGTATGAATAAACAAGGCCATGGATGTTGTTTTGACTTTAATTAACTTAGGAGAAAAAGAAATAATTAATTAAACAGAATACTAGAATTAAAATAACAAAAGAAACTAGTTTAGAGAAACAAATTTCTAAATGAATAATAATCACAAACCTAATTTAAATATTTGATTAAATTAAAAAAAGAATTTTAACAAGAAAATATTTTAGTCTATTAAAAAAACATGAATATATTTAATATATATATGCATAAATAATATTTTTTGAGTTTTTTTATTTATAAAAATAAATATTGTTGTAATATTAATAATAGTAATTAAAAAGTAAATAAATAAAAATAAAATATATAAAATAGGTTAAGGGGGTTAATGATTAAAAGGGGTGTTTGAAGAAAGAAATTAAATAAATAAAAACTATTGGGCTTTCATCCCACAAAAATCAGATTTGTTAAGGGGATGAGGGGTGTACCGAATCAGAGGGGGTTGGGCTCAGCATTTTGGTCTTGGGCCTGAATGAGCAGGCCTGGTTGTTTTAGACAAAACAACCAGGGTCCAAAGTCGTGGCTCATTTTGTTGTTTTGCTTCTCTCTCTCACTTCTGATTCTCTCTCTCTAGTTCTCTGAAGTCCCTCTATCGGAGAAGAAAAATAGGCCGCATCGGAAATCACCTTGCGGCGGTGACGGCGGCGATTAGGTTCAAAACCTCAAATTTTTTACATTAATCCCTTCCTCTCTTCTTCCTCATTATTAATTCATTTTTTGATTTTGCAGAAAACAAGAGATTCGGCCTAGATCTAAAAGGGGATAACCGAAACCCTAGGGGTTCCGATTTGCATCTTCTACGCGATTTGGTGACATCTCTCCTTTCTTCGCTAGTTCTGAGGGGTTAGGCTCTTTGAAAATGATGATAAAAATTAGGGTTTATGTCTTGCATGCATTACTGTATCTATCTTGTATACTTATGAATTTGAAAGAATGGTTTTTTTGGCGGGTTTTGACAGTTTGGGTTGCTATGATTCTGTATATTACTTTTCATTGGATATAAACGAAAGGATTTGTTGGCTTCCTATGACTTTGGTTCTGGATACTTCTATATTTCTGATGATGAGGAGAAAATGGGAAATGGTTTGGTTGTTTTTTTTTTCTATTTCTGAGTAATTCGTATGTTTTGGATAAATGGTTTTTCTGTTTTGGTTTTGTTTGTTTGTAAGGCTTTGTATATTTTGTAGAAAAAGAACTTGAAATGATTTTGAGGTTTTTGACAGTTTGTATTGGAATCTCTGTATATTTTTTCTGTAAAAGGAAAATGATGCTTGTTTGCTGATTCTTTCTTGAGGTAAATGAAAGATGGCTTGGTGTTTATTTCTGTTACAAGTTTTTCTGTCCCTTTGGCTTTTTTAATTGAAACTAAACTATATGTTTTGCAAAAAGAATGCTAAGAAACAGTTTTCACAAAGTTTGTATATTTCTATGAAAAGAATTTGGAAATAGTTTGAGAAATCACCTTTGTTGTTGTGTTTGGGATATCCCATGGCTTGTTGACTGTGATCTTTGATGGTCTTGTGATGAAAGTAGTGGCCTGACTTTTATCTCTTTTGTATGTTCTTCTTGCTTTCCCCAAAACAAAAAACCCGCTTTTTTGTGCACAGTATGGCTGCCTTTTATATTGGTTGTTTTATGCTAGTTGACTTTGCTTGTTTGCAGTTAGTACAATGCTTGTTGTACTGACTTTGCTTTTTCTGTACTTGCTGTATATTTTCTGACTTTGGCTTCTCTTGTGATCCAAGACTTAAATGGTTGAGATTTTGTACAGCCAACCCCCCCCTTCTTTTGAGTTTTCTCCCTTACTTTGTGATTTTCTGCATTGCTTCCTTTCAAACTTGTATTTGCCGATAGTTTTTATATTTAGTCACTTGTGGATTTTTGCTATGAACCAAACTTTGCTTTGAGATTTGTGGTAAAGTACTCTAGGCCTATGACATTACTTTATAAATTTTGAGGCTCTTTGATTGTTGATTGTACTGGTTTTCTTGTTGAGACCATTTTCTAATTTGAAACAACATGAGACTTTTGCTTGTTGATTTGATATTTTCTGATTTTCTCTTTATCTCTTGTGAACCAAGATTTGAGATTTGCAAGAGATTAACCCTAAATAATGATGTATGATCCTGATTTTCTGTTGCTTGTTGTACTGGTTTTCTTCTGAATTAAACCTGCACCTGTTGCTTGATGAATTCTGGTTTGCACCTTTTAGTTTGTTGTGAACCAAATTTTGAGATTTTCAATATAACCTTAGCCTATGATGAAACTAGAATTGTATGAGGCTTTTTTTTAATTATTTTAAATCACGTTGGGCTGAAATCTGTTGGGCTTGTACTTGTGTTGGGCTTGAAACTCCATTTGCACTATTGTGAACCAATTCTTTTGAGATTTGCAATGTAATTTTGGCCTATGATAGAACTGAAGTTGTATGAGGCTTTTGAACACATGACCTTCTTTTTCTGAACTTCTGGTATTTTGCTGCCTATTGTGCAGCTTGCCCTGTTGTTGGTTACAGTTTTCTTGCATTATCATCTTGCTTCCTGTTATGCTTGCCCTACTATTTGTTGCAATTTGCTTGCATTGTTTGTGAACAAAGTTCCCCCTTGTGATTTGCAAACTATAAACCCTTAGGCCAATGATTAAGAAAAAATGCATGAGGCCTTAGCATACAAACCCTTCTTTTCTGATTCAGCATAAACCACCCCAATGATGAATTTAGGATTACCTTTGTATGTTTTGTTCATTTTTATGAATATTTGAACTACTAACAAACTTTTCCTTTTCTCTTTTCATGAACATGAAGAATGGATGGCAAGCAAAGGCTGGAGAGATTGCTTGAGGATGAAGACTTAGGATTTCTCTTTTAAACATTTTTTTGTAATTTATTGCATTGCTAGATATTTCTTTTGTAAAATTCAAAATTTGTAATGTAATGAATACAATACTTTTGAATAACATTGTGAAAATATTGTACCAAATTCAATCTTTGGAACTTGTAATTCTTATGTTTTTTTTATAGTAAAAAACCTCATTCTAGGTAACTTATATTTCAAGCAATCACCAAAGATGATCAAATAAAACAAAACTCTCAGCACTCCAATCAAACCTTTAAAAAAATGAAAATTTGAGAATTCCATTTGATTAACTTAACCTCAAAGGCCGATGATAAAAAAAAGTCTTAATCTTCAATTCTTATTCAAAGCTAAACTGGTAACCAAAATGAGTTTGCATGTCATTCTTGATTCAAACGGGATTTCATCTCTACCAAACATGTTTTAAGAACAATCATCAGTCTTGTAGAATTAACAAACTTCAGCGAATTGTGTTTAAGAACATTTGAAATTTTGAAGACTCAATTACCCCTGAGAAATCCCAAACCCTAATCATTGATTTTCCATCTAGGAAGAGAATCTGTTTGATCGACCCTCGAGCTAATTGTATGCACCAGAAACCCTAGGATAGCATCTTGTATGAAAATTTAGAGGGCAAATTTTGGGGCACAACAACTGCCCCTGTTTAATTTTCTTGCACTTGAAAAGCGAAATTGGCGTGTTTGTCGTTTGTAGCTTGAAAGTGGAAGATGATTGAACACTAGAGTGCCTGAAAATTTGCACTTATTGGTGTACGAAGTAATGCCTTGAATATATTGTATTGGGAATGGTCTTAAAGATGCCATTGAATTAACTGAGGGATATCTGTCGGAGACGGGCTTACAAATGCCATCCAAGGGTGACTGTTGACAGGAAATGGACTAAGTCCGACCTTGACTTCAACTGAAAGAGTGTCAGGATGACATCCATGTCTGGAGCGTGTCTGAACCGTATATGTAAGATGCTCTGAATGAGTATTAGAATGGCGTCTGAGTCTAGAGCGTATCTGAATTGTATCAAAAGATTGAATCTGAATGAGTATCTGAATGGCGTCCGTGTCTGGAGTATATCTGAACTTTATCTGAAAGGGTAATCTGAATGAGTATCAGAATGGCATCCGTGTCTGGAGCGTATCCGTACTGTATCTGAAAGTTGAATCTGAATGAGTATCAGAATGGCATCTGTGTCTGGAGCGTATCCGTACTGTATCTGATTGCATATTGTTAATGGTAGTTGTTAATCTTATCCTGAAAAGGGTAAAATGTCAGCCGAAACACAAAGTTATGTTGCATGAAATGTATGATGCAATGTATTTTATTTATCAATGTTTATGATATATGGATGCAATGTATACGCATGTGAGCTTAATTTGCTGTATTGTTGTTTGATTGAGGAAAATAAATCCCTGAATGCTGCTGAGGACATGTTGAATTTTATGTCTTGAAGTTGAAGTATTGATGAACTATTGTTGAGAGAAGTAAATTTTGTTGTGAGGGCAGTGCCATGTACTGCTTGTAAGATCTGCTTGGGGAATCCCGAGAAATTTGACGATTTCTACTGGGGATTAAAAACTTGAAGTTTTGTTCCGCTGGGGATTTAAATGATGTATTGTAGGGGATTACTTATGGAATAGCCTAGAGACATTTTCCTTTTCTTTCAACCCATTAGTAATTGTCTCTCCCATTTGTTTTATTTGTACACAGTAATTATGTTCAAATGCAAATGTTCATCAATGAATCATTGGACGTTTTTTGTAAACAAAACACAAGCGTAAAGAAAAAGACAAATAGTTTTTGCACTTTCAAGGGGGTATCTTTGTATTGACTTTGAATAAATATTTTGTACAGAGGGGAAAAATATTGTAGTAAGAGAATGCTGTCGTAAAACAAGAAAAATTTATACAGAGAAGGATAGCTACGTGTAATAATCCCATGGGGTTCCCATTCTGCTATAGCCTTCGTATCTCCGAGTATCTTGTGTATTTGCCTTGTCCGAAGATGATTGAATTGATCAGAAACTCTGAGTTTGTTAGTGGAAGCCAAAGGTTGTCCATCAACTGATCCGACGGGACATAGTCATACGCTTTAATTCCCTAACTTTTTCCTGGACCTCCCTTCCGGGTTTTCAGCCTACCGGGAAACCCTTTTTTGCCCAAGTCGCCCTTTCGGGTTTTTAACTTGCCGGGTGTCCATATTTTTTTTTATTTTATCCCTAATTTTTTCTCAAAACCTTTGGTTCGCCGAGGTGCCCCTTGTTTTGCCTAGGTGTGTCAACCTAGCGGGTCTCTTATGCGTAGTATCTTTCGACTATGTCCGTGTTCGCAGGGTGTGGCAGGTCGTCACCATCCATGGTGGTCAAGATCATTGCCCCACCGGAGAATATGTTTTTGATTACAAACGGTCCTTCATAGGTAGGAGTCCATTTGCCCCTAGGATCACTTTGTGGCAAGATGATACGTTTGATAACCAAATCCCCAACTTGATATACTTGGCGCCTGACTTTCTTGTTGAAAGCCTTGATCATCTGTTTTTGATACATCTGACCATGGCAAACAGCAGTAAGTCTCTTTTCATCAATTAAGTTCAGTTGATCAAGTCGAGTCTGGATCCACTCGTTTTCAATCAATCCCTCATCCTTCATAATTCTCAGAGAGGGGATCTGAACCTCAATAGGAAAGACAACCTCCATGCCGTAAACCAAAGCATAGGGTGTTGCCCCGGTTGATGTGCGAGCCGTGGTACGATAACCGTGGAGAGCAAATGGTAGCATCTCATGCCAGTCTTTGTATGTGACTATCATTTTCTGTATGATCTTCTTAATGTTTTTATTTGTAGCTTCGACAACACCATTCATCTTTGTCCGATAGGGAGAAGAATTGTGATGGTGAATCTTGAATTGATCGCACAAGGCGGTGATCATAGTGTTGTTAATATTTGTACCATTGTCAGTGATGATCCTTTCCGGGATACCATACCGACAAATGAGGTTTTTCTTGATGAAGCGAGCAACAACATTCTTGGTAATGGAAGCGAAGGAAGCTGCTTCAACCCACTTGGTAAAATAGTCAATGGCCACTAGGATGAAGCGGTGTCCATTGGAGGCTGTCGGCTTGATCTCTCCAATCATATCAATCCCCTACATAGCAAAGGGCCAAGGAGATGTTAAGACATTCAGAGGAACCTGAGGTACGTGCACCTTGTCAGCATAAATCTGGCATTTATGACAGGTTCCAGAATGTTGATAGCAATTTGCTTCCATGGTAGACCAATAATATCCCGCCCGTAGGATTTTCTTCACCATCGTATGCCCACTGGAGTGGGTGCCAAAAGTACCTTCATGTAATTCAGCCATGATCTTTTCATCTTCAACCTTATCCACGCACCAATGCAAAATGGAGTCATGATTGCATTTATACATGATGCCATTACTAAGGAAGAACTTAGCAGAGAATCTCCTTAAGAACTTTTTATCATTGATTGAAGCTCCTTCTGGATATTCTTGAGCCTCAGGATACCTTTTGACTTCGTGAAACCAAGGCTGGTCCACTACTTCTTCAATATTAATCTCGTGACAATGCGCTGGTTCATCCATTCGTTTGATGGTGATCTGGGGAGCCTCGTTATCCCAATTAAGTATAAACATAGATGACATTGTGGCTAGAGCGTCTGCTAGCTGATTTTCTTCTCATAGGAAATGCTCGAAGGTAATCTTCTCAAAATATGGTAGCAATGTCAAAACATGTTCTTTGTAAGGGATAAGGTTTGGGTGCTTAGTGTCCCATTCCCCTTTGATCTGACTGATGACCAAAGCTGAATCTCCAAACACGTCTAAGGATTTGATTCCCAAGGCTATGGCAGCTCTGAGACCAAAGATGCACGCTTCGTATTCCGCCATGTTGTTTGTACAATTGAAGCAAAGTCTGGTAGTAAAGGGAGTATGACACCCTTCCGGAGATATGAGTACAGCACCGATGCCATTACCAAGTGCATTGAATGCTCCATCAAAGAACAGGGTCCATCAGGATCCTTGTTCAGGTCCGTTATATGGCCTGATATCTTCACAGTTGTCTAATGTCATGATGTCTTCATCCAGGAATTCAAACTTCATGGACTGATAGTCTTATACAGCTTGATGAGCAAGGTGATCAGCAAATACACTACCCTTTATAGCTTTTTGGGTAGTATAATGTATGTCGTACTCCGTTAGGATCATCTGCCATCTTGCTATCCTCCCAGACAGAGCAGGCTTCTCGAAGATATATTTTATCGGATCCATCTTAGATATCAGCAAGGTAGTATGAGTCAACATATATTGTTTTAGCCGGCGAGCAGCCCATGCCAGAGCGCAGCAATTTTTCTCGAGCAGTGAATATCTGGTTTCACAGTGGGTAAACTTTTTGCTCAAGTAATAAATAGCGTGCTCTTTTCTCCCAGACTCGTCATGCTTCCCCAATACACACCCCATTGAGTTTTCTAAAACAGTCAGATACATGATCAGTGGTCTTCCCTCGACTGGTGGTGTGATCGGTGGATCTGGAACTGACTGTTTAACGCTGGTTCGCGAAATGTCGCGGAAGCAAGAGTCGCCACCGTCTTTTATTTTCTCCAACAAGGAAAGGACAAAAGCACAGAAAAATTCCTTTAAAGAGATTGCTCTCGGTTCGGGAGGTAGGTTATAGAAAGGGAAGGTGTTAGCACCCTTTCTATCCATGGTTATCCATGGGCTCTTAGATACTTGCTCATTGTGTTTTCAAAATATGGTTTGTTTGCTTTTCAATGTGGGTTTTAAAAAAGTTTCTTTGAAATTTCCAGTTCGACTCTTGTATCGGTCCTCAAGAGTGTTTGAAAAATTGCTTTCGAAAGCTTTTTGAAAATGTGTTGGTGTGAAAAGTATTCTTGAATTTTGTTTGAAATTTAGAGCAAGTATCTAGAGTCGTCTACCTACCCTAAGGAATTCGTCTGTGTAAATGTCCTTAAAAGTAGTGCCATCCCACCATTGAGAGGTAGGTAGCACCACCGTTGGAGGTGTTCGGGTCAATTCGAGTTTTAGGGACGTGGTGGTCACCAGAGCAATGGGAAGACACCTTAGAAGCTACCCTCATGCCAGGTTCCCGGATCATGAGGACTTACTAAGACGTCCTCTACTCGACGACCACCTTTCGAAAGGCAACAATGAGGCGTACCCTAGGGGTGGTGTGTGCGAATTGTGTGTCATGTTTCAGTTATTTGTCTTGTCATGTTTGTCGTGTTCTATGCTTGATTTTAATTTGTCCATTCATTCTTGCATGCATATTTAACAGTTATAAAGTTTGCGAAAAATAAATCTAAGGCTATTACAAAGGCGCGGGTCCACATCGCCAAAATTAAACCGGACCCGATTTAGCGGAAAATAAGTAAAACGATAAAAGTGCGATAAATAAATGTACATGGCCTTGGGAGAGATACAGAATTATAATAAGCGATAAAGTAAATGCGCAAAAGGAAATAATTAAAACACAACTAGGGCGTTGGACCCTTTTGCAAAATATTAAAAGTTAATGAGAATTAAAAAATTAAATGATCAAATGTTTTTTTGGTATTTTGTGTTTTTTTAGATTTAAAAGAAAAAAAGAAAAATTAATTAAAATTAAAATGCTAAACCCTAATTCTAATGTTTTTTTAAGTTTATTATGAAAGAATTAAATTAAAACCTAAATTAAACTCTAAATTAATTTATGTACAATTTTTAATTTATGAAAATAAAATAATAAATAAATAATATTGTTATTCTGAAAAAAAAGGAAAATTAAAAAAAAGAAAATAAAAGGTTATTAAACCTAAATTCTATGTTTGGATTTTTATTATGAAAAATATTTGATAAACCTAAATTAAAGCTAAATAATTACAAGCATTTATTTAGAAAATAATTAAAAGAAAAATTATATTATTTTTGGTCTTTTCTGATTTTTTGTGATGTTTTTGTATTTTGATTAAAAATTAAATAAACAATAATTAAAATAAACACAACAATTAAAATAATAATTAAAAGATATAAGAAAAAGAAATAAAATTTGTCAAACCAGAGTGGGGTGTTGCCCCAAATGGGAGGTTCAGGCCTTAGAACATTGGCCCATTAAGCCTTGAATTTGCTGACTTTTCAAGATTCCATATGGTGCGTTGACTGGAGTTTATTGTGCTCCTGGGATCCATGCCTTTGATTTGGTCGTCTGGGACACGTGTGTGGCTTGATGATGAGAGAACATGATGTACCTGGATGTTAGCATAGCATAGGATCTTATTTTGAAAAATAACATGGAATTTTGCCAGACCTGGGACTTGAACCCAGGTCTTGAGGGTTATTCACATCACGTGTTACCAACTGCGCCACTGCATCTCATTTAATATATTATAGTTAATAAACAACAAAAATCAAAACCAATGCGTGATGGTTAAAACGCGCGAAATTTCAAACGGACGTATCACTGGCTGCCACGACTTCTTCTTCTTCGCGTATCTGAAAAAATAAAACACAATAGCAACGGTTTTAACGCGTTGCTTTAAGCATGCTATGGGAAAATAGCGAATAGGGCTATGGTGCATATAAATTGATCGCGAGGCCTGGGTTTGTTTCGTCTTGACATGACAAATTAGCCTGTACCAGTTTGGGGATCTAATTTTACGCCTTGCACAAAGCCCCAATTTTGGAACCTTGGAACCCTAGAATCTGTCAATGGTGGAATCTTATACACAACGAAACAATGCAATTAAACGTAATAGTTAGTTTAGAAACATCAATATGAACATGAATCAACAAAGAAAAATGCAAAAAGATGATGGAATCATGCTGTGCGATTTCAAAAATTTCAAGGCACAGTCCGGATTCTTGATACCAATTCAGGGCGTTTTGATGGTTGATATTGATTAAGAATCGTTCAGTGATGTCTCAGGATGATGATAGGACAAGAATTGGGGTTTGAATCGAGCTAGAAACTAGTTTTCAGTATTTGAGTTTTTTTGAGATTTTTTCAAGTTTGTATGTGGTTCCTCAGCGCAGCTTGCAGTCTCCAGGCATTAGGGTTCTGATCTAGTACTTGTATGGAACGATTTAGGTCAAGAAAACTAGACAAAATCCATTGCTTTGATGATTTTTGAATATTTGATTTCAAGGATCTTTTCCAATCTTTTTCTCATGTGCATTTTGGTTCAAATCTGATCAATTCTCATCAAAACTTGCCTATTTAAGAAGTGCACGAAATATTGACCTTGGAATGTGCATAAAAAGATTGTTTTAGGTCAAATTTATATTTTTCATGTATTAAAATAATTTAAATGAATTAATATTAATATAAATTCAAATAAATAATTAAAAAATATGAAAATACTTCCCTTTGGGCCTAATGGTCGTGCATAGGCTTGGCATGAAGAAACTTGGAAGAAAAATGGGCCCATTTGCATTTTTAGGCCTTTTGCATCAATGTTGACTTTTCAAAATTCCTAAAAATTTCCCAACTTCCACAAGGCATAACTTGGTCAATTTTTAAGCTTTTCACATGTTCTTGGACATTTTGGAAAGGTCTTTGAATCCTCTAACCAATGCCTTTGGTCCCATGTCATTTTGATTTACCAATCTCAAGTTATGGCCTTTGACTTGAAGTCCCTTTTTGTTGACTTTTGAAAATGACCTATAATGTTGAAATTGGTAACTTTTTGTGAGAGCATTTCTTGGACTTGAAATATGAAGATGAATTGTAGGAAATGTCTTTCTCTTCAAAATGAGCTTTGGATGGAATTTTTCTGATAATCCATGTGAGAGTTATGCCCTGGTCAATTTCAGTTGACTTTTTTAGCTGTCCAAATATAGCAACTTTTGCATCTTTGATGATTTCTGAGCCAAATTTTGAGAATCATGATCAAGCATTGATCAAATGATGTTTATGGCTTCAAAATGATGTATTGACCAAAAATTTGAACTTTTGACTGTCAAATGACCATTTTGCCCCTACAGTTGACTGTAGTGCAATTTAGGGTTTTGACTGTGCAATCTTGAGCTGAATGCCTTGAAACTTGACATGAGGATGTTTGACCACATTTATAAGCATATGAGACTTGATTGGGCCTTTGAAAAGTTCATTTGCTTGACCAGAACTCAAACCCTAGTTTTGACTGTATGGGAGACAGTTGAGCTGCACAACCCTTGGGGAGAATTTTGTGACCTGACTTGACAAATCTTGATGAATATGGGAGGGCAAATTTTGGGGTACAACAGTTGCCCCTGTTCAATCTTCTTAGACCTGAGGATGCAGATTGGCTGACGTGCCTTTCGTAATCCGAGGGTAGAAGATGATTGAACACTAAAGTGCCCAGAAATTTGCGCTCACATAGTAGCAGTGATGGGGGGAATGGGCTTATAGATGCCATTTAGAGGTTGCTGGATAGGATGATGGGCTTATAGATGCCATCTGGATGTTGATCGCGTAGGAGATTCCTTAGCGATAACCTGCATACCTGCAAAAGAGAAAATGAGTACCTGACACGTTGCAGGAGTTGATTTTAGATGCTTGGTATAGATGTGTCCTGACTGGTTACAGGAGCTGAATCTGGAGCTTCAAACGCTGATGAATGAACCAGGGATGGTTGCTACCTTAGCATGAATGGTAAGGGAACCTTGGGCGATTTTAACTTTAACAACGCTCGTTGAGAAAAATCTTGGGTGTCTTCTACTGGGATAAGAATCAGGGAGATCTTAGGGTCGATCTGACTGAACCGGAGAGGCCTTTGACTGGGTAGGAATCAGGAAAATCTTAGGGTCGATTTAACTGAACCGGACAAGGTCTTGGAATATCTTCAACTGGATAAGCATCAGGGAGATCTTAGGGTCGATCTGACTGAACCAAGAGAAGGCCTTTGACTGGGTAAGAATCAGGAAAATCTTAGGGTCGATTTAACTGAACCGGTCTAGGTCTTGAAACATCTTCAACTGGATAAGCATCAGAGAGATCTTAGGGTCGATCTGACTGAACCAAGAGAAGGCCTTTGACTGGGTAAGAATCAGGAAAATCTTAGGGTCGATTTAACTGAACCGGTCTAGGTCTTGAAACATCTTCAACTGGATAAGCATCAGGGAGATCTTAGGGTCGATCTGACTGAACCAGAGAAGGCCTTTGACTGGATAAGCATCAGGAAAATCTTAGGGTCGATTTAACTGAACCGGTCTAGGTCTTGAAACATCTTCAACTGGATAAGCATCAGGGAGATCTTAGGGCCGATCTGACTGAACCAGAGAAGGCCTTTGACTGGATAAGCATCAGGAAAATCTTAGGGTCGATTTAACTGAACCGGACAAGGTCTTGGAATATCTTCAACTGGATAAGCATCAGAGAGATCTTAGGGTCGATCTGACTGAACCAGAGAGGCCTTTGACTGGGTAGGAATCAGGAAAATCTTAGGGTCGATTTAACTGAACCGGACAAGGTCTTGAAACATCTTCAACTGGATAAGCATCAGGGAGATCTTAGGGTCGATCTGACTGAACCAGAGAAGGCCTTTGACTGGATAAGAATCAGGAAAATCTTAGGGTTGATTTAATTGAACCGGTCTAGGTCTTGAAATATCTTCAACTGGATAAGCATCAGGGAGATCTTAGGGTCGATCTGACTGAACCAAGAGAAGGCCTTTGACTGGATAAGCATCAGGAAAATCTTAGGGTCGATTTAACTGAACCGGTCTAGGTCTTGAAATATCTTCAACTGGATAAGCATCAGGGAGATCTTAGGGTCGATCTGACTGAACCAAGAGAAGGCCTTTGACTGGATAAGCATCAGAAAAATCTTAGGGTCGATTTAACTGAACCGGACAAAGTCTTGAACCATCTTCAACTGGATAAGCATCAGGGAGATCTTAGGGTCGATCTGACTGAACCAGAGAAGGCCTTTGACTGGATAAGAATCAGGAAAATCTTAGGGTTGATTTAACTGAACCGGTCTAGGTCTTGAAATATCTTCAACTGGATAAGCATCAGGGAGATCTTAGGGTCTATCTGACTGAACCAAGAGAAGGCCTTTGAATGGATAAGCATCAGGAAAATCTTAGGGTCGATTTAACTGAACCGGTCTAGGTCTTGAAATATCTTCAACTGGATAAGCATCAGGGAGATCTTAGGGTCGATCTGACTGAACCAAGAGAAGGCCTTTGACTGGATAAGCATCAGAAAAATCTTAGGGTCGATTTAACTGAACCGGACAAAGTCTTGAAATGTGATTGAGACTTTAAACTGCATCTTTCCTGAAAGGTAAAAGTCAGTCATATGCAATGCATGATATGGATCAAGCAATGATGTTCTCAACATAAAGGAGACTTGTATGATGCAGTGCGTTATGCATGCTATGATGATGTATGTGAAGTTTTATGTATGTTTTTGTCTAGGAAAGTGAATCCTTGACGGGTGCCGGGAAGTTGTATCCTGGGCTGACGTTGGAGAATAGATTTTGCTTCCGCTGGGGATGATAACTGCAAGAATACCGGTAGGAGAAGATAACTCCATTGAGGAATAAACTTGGCAAATGAACGATTCTGCGGGGAGAAAAGATACTCTGATGACCATGCTGGGAAGCAATACTCTGTGGGGATAGAGATGCTTTGCTGAATGTTGATAGTAGTTTGCTGAGGATACCCTTATTGTATAGGAAGTGTTGAAGGACTTCGTTGGGGTAAGAAGACTTTGTCGACGACGCTCTTTCCGCGGCTTTTGGCTGAGGATAACCCAGTTATATCCTATTGAGGAAATAACTCTTTAAATAAAGCCGGACGACGCGTTCGTGCTCTGCGAGGGGATAAGCTTCCAGAATCTACTGGGGATAAGCTTATTGCTTGGGGATATGACTTCCAACTTTGCTGGTGAAGCTGGATTGGACTCTTCTGGGGGAGGTTTGAACTGCAGGGAAGTGATTCCTTTGAATGTTGGGATACCGCCGGGGAACAATCTTTATGCCAAGACTGCCGGGGATGCTTGTATACTGCTGCTGGGGAAGTATTTGAGATCTGCGGGAAGATACTCAATTTCCTTTGATATTTGATGATTTGCTTGGAGAAGAATGCACTGACTGCTGACTTACTCTCTGGGGAATTAAGATGCCTGGTTATGTTCTTTAGTTGAACCTACCTTGGTACCCTGGAGGACAGAACAATTAGATTGTTTTTAGACAACTCCTTATTGCCCCTGTTTCTGAGGTGGGAGAGGAAGACCTAATAGGTGCTGATAGTTGTTGATGGACCAACCTTCTTCTGGTAGGCAGGTGACAAGATGACAGGACATAGTCGTACGCTTTGATCCCTAACTTTTGCCTGGACCGCCCTTTCGGGTTTTCAGTCCACCGGGATACCCATTTTTGCCCAAGCCGCCTTTTCAGGTTTTCGACTTGCCGGGTGTACAGATTTTTTTCATTTCATCCCTTCATTTTGCCCGAACCCTTTTGGTTCGCCGAGAAGCCCTTATTTTTGCCTAGGTGTGTCAACCTAGCGGGTCTTTGACTTTGCGTAGTATTTTTTCCGACTATGTCTGTTCTTTCAGAATGTAGGGAGTTGCCCCTGTTAGAAGTGTTTTGTTATGCCACCAGAAGGTGTTTGATCAGGCCAGATTCGTTGTTGAAATGCCCCAAGTGACTCAGGCGGAGATTTGCCCCAGGCTGTTTGGCCTTTGAGAGATTCTCCGAATCTTGACTGGATTGCCCCAGATGATGGACCATGGTCATGCCATGCCCCTTGATTGGAGATGCTTCTGTTCACCAAATATTCATCGTGCGAATTTCTATACTGTTCGAACAAAAAGTCATATGCAAACAAAGTTATGTCAAAGATGCAAAGCTTATGTCTGTCTTGAAGATTTTGAAAATGCATTCTCTTTCATAAAACAAGTGAATGTTTGTAAAACGTGATGTCAACTCGTTATTTTATCGTAGGCCTTAAGGAGTCAGGATACCTTTCGTAACAGTATGCTTTCGAACTAACCCATGCTTCAGCTAGGACTTTTAAGGGTTATAACGTGGCCTGGTTCACGGTTTAAGAAACAAAGGATAAAGGCTCAAATTTTATTTGTACCCACCCGCTCTTCGTGATGTTCTCCAAACCTAAACTCAGTTGATCATACGTTAGACCTTGTTCGAGTCTTTGTCCTGATATACCGATGATGGTCCAGATATTGACATATTATTTGGAATAGGCAGTCATTCCTTTTTTGTTGAGGGTTTGTAAGACCTCTTTCTTGTCTGATTTTTTGTTATCCCTTTCTTTTTTTGCCTGAACTGTTTCCTTTTTTGGAATTACAGTCAGCGGGATGCCCCAGTTTTGTAAGTCTCTTTCATGGGTTTTGACTTAATGGGTTTTTTTTTATTTTGAAAGATAATGACTGCCTTTCTTTATTGATCATTTGGAACCATCACTGTCTTTCCTTGTTTCGTAAGGACCTCTTTTGATGCTGTTCATTATGCACTTGGATCAATTGAGAAAACTACCCTGCCCCAGGTTATGATTAAGGGTTTCAATTTTCGAAAAGAAAAAACTCCTACTTCTTTGGCTCAGAGGGGTTGACGAGGGATTATCTTCCTTATAACTCCAGTGTTTAGGGATTGAAACAATGCCTGTACCTCATCAGCGGAGCCTGTTCAAAAGCATACTGTAATGATCGCGGTATCGTTTTCGTCATCCTCCCTCAAGAGGCTTAGAATTATTAATTAAGAGTTGATCATCAAGAAAAAATATGAAAATAATTTGCATTTAGTGAATACGAATATATTGTTTTAGAACAGACATATGCGATGCATTAATGAAATAACAATGTTTAACATGAGTAAATGTTTGAACAAAAGAGAATTGCAACTTGAACATTCGAATGAACAAAAATTTCTCAATCCTAGCCGTGTTTTGGCAAGGGAGCAGTGATCACGTGGGGAGTCTTGGGTACTTTAAACTGAATCTCTCCAGCGTCGATCATGTCTTGGATCTTATTTTTCAAGCTCCAACAATCATCTGTAGTATGCCCCGGGCTGTCAGAGTGATAAGCGCAGCGGGCGTTGGGGTTATACTTCGGTGACGTTGTATTTTGGTTCTTCGGAGCTTCTTTTAGAGTTACCAGCTTGGTCTCCAGCAACTGTAGCAATATCTGGGATAAGGTCATGCTGAGCCGAGTGAACTGCCTTCTCTCGCTCTTTTGTTGGTTGTGATGTTGAATTTGGGATACTGGAGCCATTTGAGGAGCTCTCCCCTTACCTCCTTGTCTCAAAGGTGGTTGAACGATGACTGGCTTTTTACCCTTAGACTTTTGCCCCAGTTGGTTACCCTGAAGCAGTTGGTTGATGAGAAACCAGAGCTCATCTTGTCTTTGAGCTAACCCTTGAATGGCAGTCACCTGCCCCAGCATCTGGACCTTCAATGCATCCACCTCAGCTTGTAGGTGTTTCAGCCTTTCATCCTCAGCACTGTTCCTGACAAAGGTCTCCATGAGAAGTGTCCTTAGCTCTTCCTGCCCCTTGGATAGATTCGGGAGGATTTTCCCGAACCTGGTCTCTTGAGCAAGAAAGTCCTGGTTGTCTTGTTGGGAAGCCATTGCTGAAATAAACAGCGGGAAAGGTAAGTGACCTGCAACAAGGGTACCTGTCATGCAATGATATGTATGATATGCATGCAATGTTTTCAAGGACCTCGCAGGGTAAACAAGGAAATTGTTAGCATTGGAAACTAGTGGCTTGATTGAAGGTACTTCATATTGTTGAGAGTCCTTCTTCAAGAGTCAAAGCTCACCATATCAAGTGGGTCATAGCCCCTGACTCGAGTTATCAACTTTGTTTTGATTTCCAGACAACCTTGGCTAGGGGAACCTTCTTCAAGAGTCAGAGCTCACCATATCAAGTGGGTCATAGCCCCTGACAACCTTGGCTAGGGAAACCTTCTTCAAGTGTCAAAGCTCACCATATCAAGTGGGTCATAGCCCCTGACTACCTTGGCTAGAGGAAAATAAATCCTCTTTGCCCCTTGCTGGGCAGTTGGTTCATCATGACCTGCATCACAAGCCCTTGAGATCCTTGAAATGGGTTAGGATGTATGCAATGGTATGCAATGGTATGATGTCATGCTATGCATGGGGTCGTGTAGGTAAACCATGTTAGGAGTCCCCGTTAAGGACTATAAACAAACCCTGCAAGAAATTCAGTACACTTTGTTATGAGTCCCAATTAAGGACTATAAACAAAACCTGCAAGAGATCTAGTAAGCCCTGTTATGAGTCCCAATTAAGGACTATAAACGACACCTGCAAGAAATTTGGTAAACCCTGTCATGAGTCCTAGTCAAGGACTATAAACAAGACCTGCAAGAAACTTAGTACCCTGTTATGAGTCCCAATTAAGGACTATAAACACGACCTGCAAGTGGTTAGTACACCCCGTTATAAGTCCCAATTAAGGACTATGAACAAAACCTGCAAGACATTAAGGGTCAGATAACAAGCATGCCGGTAGTCAAGTATGAAGGCACACAAGTCACACAAAAGAGCCCTTAGAGTTTAGGCCAGCATGAGGTCTAGGTATTACCCTCTTGAAGTTGGTGGGTTCATACCTGTCCTAATCAAAGTAACCGGGTTCTAAGGTTCCCAATATCACGGGATTGCTTTCATTGTTCATCGTTTCGATTTAGCCACTGAACTGGCGACCGAAATATTCCAGGAAAGCAACCCTCAATTGAGCGTAGTATCGAGTATCAACCAACCTCGGACTGCACCAAAGTCAGTTATCTCACTACCCTAAAGAGGCCAAGATAGTTCAATTAAGGTTCCTAAGGTCTGTTGATGCTTCACGACACCACACGGAGGCCCCGTACTCTCCTTGACTGAACTCAAGGGTTACCGGTACACACCAAAGTGCCACATCAACGTAGCAGACTGTTTCAACCATGTCGGTATACCCCGCACAGTTCCCTCACAGCCTTGTTGCTACTTTCTAAGAAAGGTATCCCCCAGATCCGGGTTAGGATCTATAGAACTCCCAAGCAACCCACAATTTAAAGCACACAAGGAAAACAATTGAAAACATAGTTATAAGCTAGCCCTAAGGTACACCTCACTTTAAGTTTTTTCCCCAGCAGAGTCGCCAGTTCTGTGATCGGTGGATCTGGAACTGACTGTTTAACGCTGGTTCGCGAAATGTCGCGGAAGCAAGAGTCGCCACCGTCTTTTATTTTCTCCAACAAGGAAAGGACAAAAGCACAGAAAAATTCCTTTAAAGAGATTGCTCTCGGTTCGGGAGGTAGGTTATAGAAAGGGAAGGTGTTAGCACCCTTTCTATCCATGGTTATCCATGGGCTCTTAGATACTTGCTCATTGTGTTTTCAAAATATGGTTTGTTTGCTTTTCAATGTGGGTTTTAAAAAAGTTTCTTTGAAATTTCCAGTTCGACTCTTGTATCGGTCCTCAAGAGTGTTTGAAAAATTGCTTTCGAAAGCTTTTTGAAAATGTGTTGGTGTGAAAAGTATTCTTGAATTTTGTTTGAAATTTAGAGCAAGTATCTAGAGTCGTCTACCTACCCTAAGGAATTCGTCTGTGTAAATGTCCTTAAAAGTAGTGCCATCCCACCATTGAGAGGTAGGTAGCACCACCGTTGGAGGTGTTCGGGTCAATTCGAGTTTTAGGGACGTGGTGATCACCAGAGCAATGGGAAGACACCTTAGAAGCTACCCTCATGCCAGGTTCCCGGATCATGAGGACTTACTAAGACGTCCTCTACTCGACGACCACCTTTCGAAAGGCAACAATGAGGCGTACCCTAGGGGTGGTGTGTGCGAATTGTGTGTCATGTTTCAGTTATTTGTCTTGTCATGTTTGTCGTGTTCTATGCTTGATTTTAATTTGTCCATTCATTCTTGCATGCATATTTAACAGTTATAAAGTTTACGAAAAATAAATCTAAGGCTATTACAAAGGCGCGGGTCCACATCGCCAAAATTAAACCGGACCCGATTTAGCGGAAAATAAGTAAAACGATAAAAGTGCGATAAATAAATGTACATGGCCTTGGGAGAGATACAGAATTATAATAAGCGATAAAGTAAATGCGCAAAAGGAAATAATTAAAACACAACTAGGGCGTTGGACCCTTTTGCAAAATATTAAAAGTTAATGAGAATTAAAAAATTAAATGATCAAATGTTTTTTTGGTATTTTGTGTTTTTTTAGATTTAAAAGAAAAAAAGAAAAATTAATTAAAATTAAAATGCTAAACCCTAATTCTAATGTTTTTTTAAGTTTATTATGAAAGAATTAAATTAAAACCTAAATTAAACTCTAAATTAATTTATGTACAATTTTTAATTTATGAAAATAAAATAATAAATAAATAATATTGTTATTCTGAAAAAAAAGGAAAATTAAAAAAAAGAAAATAAAAGGTTATTAAACCTAAATTCTATGTTTGGATTTTTATTATGAAAAATATTTGATAAACCTAAATTAAAGCTAAATAATTACAAGCATTTATTTAGAAAATAATTAAAAGAAAAATTATATTATTTTTGGTCTTTTCTGATTTTTTGTGATGTTTTTGTATTTTGATTAAAAATTAAATAAACAATAATTAAAATAAACACAACAATTAAAATAATAATTAAAAGATATAAGAAAAAGAAATAAAATTTGTCAAATCAGAGTGGGGTGTTGCCCCAAATGGGAGGTTCAGGCCTTAGAACATTGGCCCATTAAGCCTTGAATTTGCTGACTTTTCAAGATTCCATATGGTGCGTTGACTGGAGTTTATTGTGCTCCTGGGATCCATGCCTTTGATTTGGTCGTCTGGGACACGTGTGTGGCTTGATGATGAGAGAACATGATGTACCTGGATGTTAGCATAGCATAGGATCTTATTTTGAAAAATAACATGGAATTTTGCCAGACCTGGGACTTGAACCCAGGTCTTGAGGGTTATTCACATCACGTGTTACCAACTGCGCCACTGCATCTCATTTAATATATTATAGTTAATAAACAACAAAAATCAAAACCAATGCGTGATGGTTAAAACGCGTGAAATTTCAAACGGACGTATCACTGGCTGCCACGACTTCTTCTTCTTCGCGTATCTGAAAAAATAAAACACAATAGCAACGGTTTTAACGCGTTGCTTTAAGCATGCTATGGGAAAATAGCGAATAGGGCTATGGTGCATATAAATTGATCGCGAGGCCTGGGTTTGTTTCGTCTTGACATGACAAATTAGCCTGTACCAGTTTGGGGATCTAATTTTACGCCTTGCACAAAGCCCCAATTTTGGAACCTTGGAACCCTAGAATCTGTCAATGGTGGAATCTTATACACAACGAAACAATGCAATTAAACGTAATAGTTAGTTTAGAAACATGAATCAACAAAGAAAAATGCAAAAAGATGATGGAATCATGCTGTGCGATTTCAAAAATTTCAAGGCACAGTCCGGATTCTTGATACCAATTCAGGGCGTTTTGATGGTTGATATTGATTAAGAATCGTTCAGTGATGTCTCAGGATGATGATAGGACAAGAATTGGGGTTTGAATCGAGCTAGAAACTAGTTTTCAGTATTTGAGTTTTTTTGAGATTTTTTCAAGTTTGTATGTGGTTCCTCAGCGCAGCTTGCAGTCTCCAGGCATTAGGGTTCTGATCTAGTACTTGTATGGAACGATTTAGGTCAAGAAAACTAGACAAAATCCATTGCTTTGATGATTTTTGAATATTTGATTTCAAGGATCTTTTCCAATCTTTTTCTCATGTGCATTTTGGTTCAAATCTGATCAATTCTCATCAAAACTTGCCTATTTAAGAAGTGCACGAAATATTGACCTTGGAATGTGCATAAAAAGATTGTTTTAGGTCAAATTTATATTTTTCATGTATTAAAATAATTTAAATGAATTAATATTAATATAAATTCAAATAAATAATTAAAAAATATGAAAATACTTCCCTTTGGGCCTAATGGTCGTGCATAGGCTTGGCATGAAGAAACTTGGAAGAAAAATGGGCCCATTTGCATTTTTAGGCCTTTTGCATCAATGTTGACTTTTCAAAATTCCTAAAAATTTCCCAACTTCCACAAGGCATAACTTGGTCAATTTTTAAGCTTTTCACATGTTCTTGGACATTTTGGAAAGGTCTTTGAATCCTCTAACCAATGCCTTTGGTCCCATGTCATTTTGATTTACCAATCTCCAGTTATGGCCTTTGACTTGAAGTCCCTTTTTGTTGACTTTTGAAAATGACCTATAATGTTGAAATTGGTAACTTTTTGTGAGAGCATTTCTTGGACTTGAAATATGAAGATGAATTGTAGGAAATGTCTTTCTCTTCAAAATGAGCTTTGGATGGAATTTTTCTGATAATCCATGTGAGAGTTATGCCCTGGTCAATTTCAGTTGACTTTTTCAGCTGTCCAAATATAGCAACTTTTGCATCTTTGATGATTTCTGAGCCAAATTTTGAGAATCATGATCAAGCATTGATCAAATGATGTTTATGGCTTCAAAATGATGTATTGACCAAAAATTTGAACTTTTGACTGTCAAATGACCATTTTGCCCCTACAGTTGACTGTAGTGCAATTTAGGGTTTTGACTGTGCAATCTTGAGCTGAATGCCTTGAAACTTGACATGAGGATGTTTGACCACATTTATAAGCATATGAGACTTGATTGGGCCTTTGAAAAGTTCATTTGCTTGACCAGAACTCAAACCCTAGTTTTGACTGTATGGGAGACAGTTGAGCTGCACAACCCTTGGGGAGAATTTTGTGACCTGACTTGACAAATCTTGATGAATATGGGAGGGCAAATTTTGGGGTACAACAGGTGGCATCAACACAGGAGGCTCTTGTAAGTACTCTTTGATTTTGTCAAAAGTAACCTAGCACTCATCATTCCATTTGACTACTTGATCCTTCTTCAATAGTTTGAAGATTGGCTCACAAGTAGCTGTTAGGTGAGAAATTAATCTGGCAATATAGTTCAAGCATCCCAAGAATCCTATGACTTCCTTCTCAGTACGAGGAGCAGGCATCTCTTGTATTGCTTTAACTTTGGCAGGATTGACTTCAATACCCTTGTTACTAACGACAAAACCGAAGAGTTTACCGGACCGTACTCTGAATGTGCACTTGTTTGGATTCAACCTCAGCTTGTACTTCTTCAGTCTCTCAAACAGCTTTTGTAAGTGATCCAAATGCTCTTCTTCTGTTTGTGATCTGGCTATCATATCGTCTATGTAGACCTCTATTTCATCATGTATCATGTCGTGAAATAAAGCTACCATGGCGCGTTGATAGGTTGCCCCAGCATTCTTCAATCCGAATGGCATCACTTTGTAGCAGAATGTGCCCCACTGTGTGACAAATGTTGTTTTCTCCATGTCCTCAGGTGCCATTTTGATTTGGTTGTTACCTGAGAATCCGTCCATGAAGGAAAACACTTTGTGTTGTGCTGTATTGTCAACCATGATATCAATGTGGGGGAGTGGAAAATCATCTTTAGGGCTTGCCCTATTCAAATATCTATAGTCCACACACATTCGTACTTTGCCGTCTTTTTTAGGTACGGGAACAATGTTGGCAACCCATTGAGGATAGGAAGTGACAGCCAAGAATCCAGCATTAAATTGCTTCATGGCCTCTGCTTTGATCTTCTCTGACATATCAGGTCTCATGCGACGGACTTTTTCTTTTACTGGTGGACAATCTTCTCTTATAGGCAGACGATGTACCACGATGTCTGTATCAAGTCCTGGCATGTCTTCATATGACCAGGCAAAGATCTCAACATAATCATACAACAGTTGAATCAGACGCTTCTTGACACTAGGTTCCAGATTGGCACCCACCTTGACTTCTTTTTTATCCTCCTCGGTACCCGGGTTGATTGTATCCATAGGTTCCTCGTGAGGCTGAATGGTTCTTTCCTCTTGTTGTAGTAGTCTAGCAAGTTCCCCTGGTACTTCACAATCTTCCTCACCTTCGTCTTTGGCTTGGTAGATTAGATCCTCAGAGTCACAAAATGCCATAGCAGTATCGTTACCCATGGGATCTAGAATGGAGGGGTACCTGCATTTGTGAGTGTGGGTGTGTGTAAGGGTATAGCCATCCTTAAAAAAATAAAACGTAAAAGAAAAACAATGAGCATAAAAGTTTGTATGCGAAAAACGTCCATGATTCATTGAATGTCATATGAAGATAAAATAATAACCCTTACAAACGGACCATTGTGCCTCGGGTAAGACACAAGGTTTTAAGAGTGTGAATTGTTTTTCAATATTACATATCCAACAAAATGTAAAAGATAAATTACTGAGGGATGAAAGTTATTGGGACAAAGTCTCTGGCCTCCCAATTGTAGAGTCCTCCATTGATAGTCGGAAAGATCCAATCCTCCAAGCTGCAATCCTCTTCACCATCTTCTACCGCATTGACCTCTCGGTTGCTAATCTTTAAGGGTGGCCCTCCAGCACGGGCATGTCGTACAGCCTTCTGAGCACTTGAAGTGAAACCTAAGCCAAATTTGTCAGATTTATACTGAATATCCGGAAGTTACCCCCAGATGGTGCATCCACCTTCCTCTACTACTGCTTTGGCGTCCATCAGAGATGACATCTGGAGTGGAGGTCTTGTGATCTTGGGAATCTGGGACACAGTCTTGGTCACTGCTACCTCTTGGGGAACTTCTTCGAAATGTTGAAAAGGGGTTTCAATGAACTCGCCGTACAATTCCACATACCTGAAGGAATTGAGGTGGCTAATCATATATTCTTCCTCTCCGTGGACAGTGATAATCTTTCCTTGGACCGGATATTTCAGCATCTGGTGCAATGTAGAGGTGACAGCGCCAGCATTATGGATCCACGGCCGTCCTAGCAGACAAGAGTAAGAGGGGCGGATGTCCATTACATAAAAGGTTGAATTGAAAGTTTGAGTCCCAACCTTTATGGGGATATCCACCTCCCCATGTACCATCCTCTTTGAGCCATCAAATGCCCTTACGACTATGTTACTTGTCTTTAACGTCAGTCCTTCGCAGTTCAGTCTGTCGAGAGCTTTCTTCGGTAAAACATTCAAAGATGAGCCAGTGTCCACCAAGACATGGGCCAGAGTTGTGCCTCTACATTCCACAGAGACATGTAATGCCTCATTGTGCTTTCTCCCCCTTGGTGTCAGATCAGCATCTGAGAAGCCTAGGCCGTTATCCGCTGTCAAGCTGGCCACGCAATCTTGAAATTGATCATCAGACATCTCTTGAGGCACATGGGCTGTCTTTAGGAACTTCACCAAGGCTTTCGCATGTGCCTCGGAACACAGTAGTAACGCCAGCATGGAGATTTTGGAGGGAGTTTGTCCCAACTATTCAACTACATCGTAGTCGCTCCTTTTTATTATTTTTAGGATCTCCTCCATTTCTTTCTTGGAGGTCTCGGGGATAGTTAGTGATTGAGCCTTCATCCGGACAAGCTCCACTTGAATACTTTTTCCTCGAGTTTCAGCAGTAGGAGTATTGGTAGGAATGACAGCAGGGGTTGTATCGTCTTCGTCAATAGGAGCACTTGCAGAGATGATTATTGGTACGGGAGTAACCTTTGGAGCAGCCACGGGTCCAAAAACTGCCTTTGGGGGGGCAATTTCTGGAGAAAAGATCCTACCGCTTCGAGTAATCTTACTAGTTCCAGCAATATTGCTAATGTCAGAATCTTCTTCTTCTGAGTTTATCTCTTCGGCAGCCAGCCCATCTTGTTTGATGCCATGGTAGTAGATGTCCCCACCGTAATTCCACGACACAGTTTTGTCTGATTCATATGGGATTGACCCAGGCATTGCGATTATAAGAGGAGTAGTTTTTGGAACCGATGTAATTCTAACGGTTCTTTTGGGGACCCTGGAAGAATTGGTGGAGATGGTAATAATTGAAACGCCTTCAACAGGAACAGGTGAAACAGGAGTACTTTCAAACATAATCTCTTTGTTGTCTATCAAGCGTTGAATGCTTATTTTCAACAAAAGGCAATCAGTTGGTGAGGATAAGCAGAGGTGGCAGTCTTCATTACAACCTGGGAATACACCGGCTTTCAACAAGTTTATTTTAATGATTAGGAGTGGAGTCACGAGTTCATCAACTGTGGTAACAAACAAATCTTCTTCAATAGGATTGGTGTTGTGACCATGTCTAGGCATAGGAGCAAAAATGACGTTTCGCTTCTCGGGCGCATCAAACTCAATTTCTTTTGCCTCTATAAGGTCTTGAATTTTGTTCTTCAAGGCCCAACAGTTGTTAGTGTCGTGACCCGGACTTTCAGAGTGATATGCGCAACGAGCATTTGGGTGATAATGAGGGGATGCTGTGTTGGGGTTTTTTAGAGCTTCTTTTAAAGTTACCAAATTGGATTTCAGAATATGCGGTAATACTTAGGACAGAGTCATATTGATTCTGGTGAATTGCCGGACTGGCCTTTCCCTTGGTTGATTACTTCTTGGTTGATCAGATGTAGGCTTTGGGATCATAACAACCCCTACATTGGTCGGCGTTCGGCTCTCCCTTGGTTCCTTTGTGGATATACATCAACTACTTCTTTCTTCCCAATAAAAGGCTTCCTCACAGCTGTAGAAGAAGATGAATCCTTCAGAATCTTTCCATTTTTTATGCCAGCTTCCACCCTCTCTCCAGTCAGTATTAACTCAGTAAATCCTGCAGATGAACTTCCAATTAAATGGTTGAAGAAAGGGCCCGATAGAGTGCCTAAGAACATGTCCACCAATTCCATTTCAGACAGAAGGGGCTGAAATCTTCCAGCTAGACCTCTCCATTTCTGCGCGTAATCCTTGAAACCCTCACTGGAAGCCATAACCATACTCTGAAGTTGAGTACGGGTAGGTGCCAAATCAGCATTATATTGATATTTCTTGTAGAAAGCTGTGGCAAGATCTTCCCAATTATGGACGTTGGTGTGATACGGTGGAAAAATCGACTGTTTTGAAATGCTGGTTTGTGTTTTGTGTTTTTTATTCGCAAAATGTCGCGGTAAGCAAGAGTCGCTACTGACTTTTATTTCATCCAACCGGAAAGGAAAAAAGTACAGAAACAAAATCATTTTTTCGAGATTTTGAGTACGGGGGGGGGGGGGGGGGGTAGATTATAGAAAGGGAAGGTGTTAGCACCCTTTCTATCCATGATTTTCCATGGGCTCTTAGGTACTTGCTCATCTTTTAAAATTGCTTGTGTATGTGCTTTGTTTTGAAAAGTTTAACTTCTTGATAACCCTTGTATCAGTCCTCAAAGGTGTGACGAAGTTGTTTTGAAAATTGGTTTGAAAAAGTGTAAGTGTGCAAAGTTTGACTTGAGCAAGTACCTACTAGCATCTACCTACTCGAAAAAAGATCGTTTCTATTCTTGTTTCCTTTAGACAGCGCTATCCCACTATTGAGAAATAGGTAGCACCGTCGTTGGAGTTGTGAGGGTCAATTCGAAAGGGACGCACAATCACTAAAGCAATGTTAGGACACCTTAGTAATAACCCTAACGTCTTAAGATCATATTTGAGGCAACATTTCCAAGGCAACCTTTTCGAGGCAACATTCGAACGGGACATTTGATTATTTTTAGACAGAAGGGTAACCACTAAGACACCCTATACTTAATGATTGTTTACCGAAGGCAACCGAAGTGAGAGTATACCCTAAGAGTGATATGTGGGAGTGATTTGTTTCAATTATTTATCTTTGCACATTAGGGTTTGTTGTACCCCAAAATTTGCCCTCTTTTCATACAAGCATATTATTGGTTTTATGGTTATGGAATAAAGGTATATTTATCAAGCTTCTTCAGGTTACAAGTGACGTTTATTTCGTCAATGGATATTCTCAGAGTATTTTCCGTGCTGAAGATCGGTTCGCTGTTTTGTAACGATTCGGGGATTCACAAGTCCAACCCGACGCTTCATATTCAGGTGTTCTTTCGCCAAGATATCTTTGATAACGTATTCTCAAATTCAGGTTCGGCTCAAGAGTCAATTCTTTAAAGAAGGTATCCGAATGTGTGAGTTTTCTCGAAGAAATATGGTGAAAAAGTGTGTTGAAAGTGCAGTTTTTACGCGCTAAAAAATTCATAACTTGAAGATCGTGGCTTGTTTTGAACCCGTTCCGGTGGCCAAAATTTCGTTTTGACATTATCTACGTTTTAATCTCTCACTGCGGGAAGCCAATTTCGATCAGAAGGTCTTCAAAAATGTGGATTTATTAAGTATTTTCGTACAGAAAATTTGTGACAGAAGTTTATCTGCGTCATGCTCAGAAAATCATAACTTGATCAATTTTCATCGTATCGAGCTGGTTCCGAAGCCAAAATTTCACAAATTGAGTTGGCTAAGTTTTCACAGCAGGTATTGAGTTCGAATGGTATCCAAAAGGTCTTCGTTTTTTGCTCATAGTACGCGTGACGCGCCGAAAATCCTGAATGCTGAATATTATTTTATCTGGGTCGAAACTTCGAAAATCCATAACTCGGTCAATTTTTATCGGATTGGGCTTATATTTTTACACAAGGTCACTGACTCAGATATCTACAACTTTTCTTCAAAAGTCGAGACCTAATTATGCTCCGAACAATACCCGTTTTTTATTGAAGAACGTGTCAGAGTCGACACCGGAGCCCAAAATAAGTTTGTCTGAGCTGAAACTTCAAAAATTCATAACTAATTCACCGTTTATCCGATCGAGCCGATTTTCGGAAAGGAGTTTGTTCTCGATGTCGGCTACATTTTGTTTTCACATTTCAACTTCAAAATTTGCACTTAAGCCCCTGCAATTTTGCCTAGAACGTGACAAACTCAAGTGAATATTGGAGACTCAATTGCATATTCAAAGTCCTTTTTTTCTCTCTAATTTCTATTATATAATCCCATTCTTTTCACACAAAAAAAGGAGAAAAAAACCCTTGCCACAACGCTGTCAGAATATCAAATTCTTTCAAGAACCCTAAAACCTTGAAATTCTTATTACAAATCTCTCTCTCACTACAAACAAGTCATCCCGGTTACAAACCAACATCTCACTACAAACAAGCCATCCCAGTTACAAATCAACATCTCACTACAAACAAGCCATCCCGATTACAAATCAACATCTCACTACTTCTCCAGTAAGGGTAAGGCTGGTTTGATCTCCATGATCAAAAGGGAATAAAAGCATTCATATCACTACTTCTCCAGTAAGGGTAAGGCTGATTTGATCTCCATGATCAAAAGGATATAATCATTCATACATGCCATATTGGCCTAAATATTAATCCCATGCAGGTTCATTAAGGAACATTGAGGCCAACACACAAATGGCCAAAAGGAAAAACACAAATGGCCAAAATAGAACAGCTTACACATGACACCAATACATGGCGAGGCAGACATCCTGAGAAGGTTAAGGAACGTTGAGGCCGGAACACAAATGGTCAAAAGCCAAAACACAAATGGCCAAAACAGAATAGCTTACACATGACACCAACAGCTGTTGCACCCTAAAATCAGGTCCGTTTCTCACCCTTTATTTCCTTTTTCTATATTTTTCTTTAAGTAATTTATTTATTATTTTTACTAATAATTAATTAATCTTCTTTTCATAAAAAAAATCACAAAAATATTTTATGTCCAATTAAATTTCAGAATTTTATTTTTTTATTAATAAATATTAATTAATTTAATTAGGATATTAATGTTAGATAACTTTAAATGATTTTTTACAAATATTTAAAATTAATTAGAAAATAATAGGTTTTCAACACTAATTTAATCATTTTATTTTCTTTCCTAAATTAACAAAACTCCAAAAATATGTCATTTAATATTTTTCATTAATTAATTTATTTAATAATTAATTTAGCAGTTTAATTTAAAAATCTAATTTCTTTTCTTAAAAAAATAATAAAAACAACGAAAAAATCTTTCTTTAATAATCAAAGGGTCAAAACCCTAAAAAATTTCCCCGATTTAATTTCTCGCACGCGATCCATTTTTATTCAATATTGTATTTGTTTCCCGGAATGTAATAGTTTAATAGGACTTTAATTATTTTATCGCTTTATTTATTTTCCGCATTTTAATTTCAATGGTTGCTTTTGGCGATGTAAATACCCAACGCCTTGTAATAGTTAGTTTTAATTTCCGCAATTTAATTTCCGCAACTTATAAACTGTTAGATGTTTGGTAATAGGGAATGCATGACAAGATCGAATGTTAAACCTAAAATCAACATAGATAACCATTAACATGTACAAAGACAAAATTAACCGAAATAACACACTCGCACATGCGCACTCTTAGGGTACACCTCACTTGGTTGCCCTCGTACGCGGTCATTGAGTATAGGAAGTTTTAGAGGTCACCCTCTTGTCCAAAGATCATAGTTGCCTCAGAAAAATGATCTAAGACAATAGGGTTACCGCTAAGGCGTCCTAACATTGCTTTAGTGACCACATGTCCCTTAATCGAATTGACCCTTAAAACTCCAACGACGATGCTACCTACTCATCAATAGTGGGCTAGCATTGCCTAAAGGACATTAGCACAGATTGATTCCTTTTTCGAGTAGGTAGATGGTTCTTAAGTACTTGCTCCTTTCAAAATAAAATAAAACCTTTCGCACTTACACCTTTCAAACAAAAACTTCTTTCAAACCCACAAACACAAAGAAAAAGCAAATTTTTGAAAACACTTTGAGCAAGTACCTAAGAGCCCGTGGATAACCACAGATAGAAAGGGTGCTAACACCTTCCCTTTCTATAATCTACCCCCTGAACCCGAGAAACATCTCGAAAAAGGAATTTTTCTGTGCTTTTTTCCTTTCCTTGTTGGATAAAATAAAAGACGGTGGCGACTCTTACTTACCGCGACATTTTGCAAAAACAAACGTAAAACGCGAACCAACATTCCAAAAAACAGTCAGTTCTCTCCCACCGTATCACTGAACTGGCGACTTTGTTGGGGACGCTTAAAAAGTGGGGTGTACCTTAGGAATAGTTCATAATGTTTTCAATTACTTGCTTTGTATGCTTTATATTTGTGGGCTTGTATCGGAGTTACTATAGATCCTAACCCGGATTTAGGGGATACCCTTTAGGTAAGTAACAATAAACTGTGAGGGAACTGTACGGCGTAGACCGATACGGTTGAAGCAGTAGCTACGCTGGTGTGGCACTTTAGTATGTACCGATATCCCTTGTGGCGCAACGAGGAGAATATGGGTCTGCTAAGGGGTCATTAAGCACCAACTGACCTTAGAACCTTTAAATTGACCAACTTGGCCATAGAACAGTAGCAGTATGCTACACTCATTGAGACCAAACTCTCGTGATGATTCTGGCCGCAAGAAAAGGTTTCTAAACTGGAATTATGACCGATCGAGGGTGGTCAGTGATATTGAGATCCTCTAGAACCCGATTACTATTTCTAGGACAGGTTGAACCAACTAAACTGAAAAAGGGTAATACCTAAACTCCATGCCAGCCTAAACTTAAGGCTGTTTGTGTGACTTGTGTGCCTTCAATCTTGAACTACTTGCACATTCTTGTTATCTGACAACATGAGTTCCTTGCAGGTTTTGTTTACAGTCCTTATCCAATAATTTGGATTTATTGTAGGGTTTACTTACATCACTTCACACTTTTGCTTAAACGCATAGCATACACATCATAACATCATGCCTTAACATTTCCTTAACCATTTCAAGGATCTCAAGGGTTTGTGATGCAGGTTATGGTAAATCAAATGTCTAGCAAGGGGAAAAGGGGATTTATTTTCCTCTAGCCAAGGTTGTCTAGAAATCAAAACACGATAACTTGAGTCAGGGGCTATGACCCACTCGATATGGTGAGCTAGACTCTTGAAGAAAGATTCTCAACGATACGAAGTTCCTTCAATCAAAGATACAAGATTCAAATTCTAACAGTTTCTTGTTTACCCCGCGAGATCCTTGAAAACATTGCATACATATATCATACATATCATTGCATAACAGGTCTTCCAGTACAGGTCTCTCATGTTCTCGCTGTTTATTTCAGCAATGGCTTTCCAACAAGACAACAGAGATCTTCAAATTCGAGAAACCCAGTTCAGAGAAATATTCCTAAACCTATCCAAGGGGCAGGGAGAGTTGAAAACACTCCTCGTTGGAAACTTGGTCAAGAAAAGTCCTGAAGACAATAAGGATGGATGGCTGAAACATCTGCAAGCTGAGGTAGATGCAATGAGAACCCAGATGCTGGGGCTGATGACTCTTATCCAAGGCCTAACCCGGGAACAAGAAGAGCTGAGAACCATTATCATCCAGCTTCATCAAGACAGATACAACAGCATGAAGCAAACAGTCGGGGCCGGAGGCCAAGTCATTGATCAGCTTCCGAGAAGTCAAAGGTTTGGTTTGATAAAGAATAGACCTCTCCAAGTTGCTACTACCTCACAGGTCCAACAACAACTTTTACATAAACAACGAGTTAATCAGAGTAAGCCAGATACACCCAAGAGGCAGTTTACCAAGCTTAACATGCCGCTGTCTCAAGCTTTACAACACCTGTTGAGATTGAATCTGGTGGCGTTAAGGGACCCTCCTAAGAATCCCAACATAGCCTCCCCAAGGTACAATCCTGATGCAAGGTGTGCATATCACTCCAACAGCCCGGGGCATGATACTAACATCTGTTGGGTGTTGAGCAACAAAATTCAAGACCTGATTGATGAAGGAGCATTGGAACTCACACAAGACGGTCAAATTGATTTCTTTTGCCATCCCCCCAAGGTTCTCCATTTGAAGTGACAAGTACTGAGACGAGAAGATTTTTTGTTCATTAGAATTTTCAAGTTGTAATTTTCTTTTGATTGTTCGAACATTTATTCATGTCAAACTTTATTACTTTATCAATGCATTGCATATGTCTATTTTGAATCAATCCATTCGTATTTCACTATATTCAAATTGCTTTCATTTTTTGTGATGATCAACTCTCGATTAAAAAATCCGAAGCCTTTAGAGGGAGGATGACGAAAATGATATCAAAATCTCTACAATATGCTTTTGAACAGACCCCGCTGACGAGGTACAGGCATTGTTTCAAATCTTAAACAATGGAGTTATAAGGAAGATAATCCCTAGTCAACCCCTTTAAGCCAAAGAAGTTGGAGTTTTTCTTTTCACAAATTAAAACCCTTAATTATAACCTGGGGCAGGATAGTTTTCTCAGCTGATCCAAGTGCACAATGAATGGCATCAAAGAAGTCCTTCCGAAACAAAAGACGGTGTTGGTTCCGTATAACCGTAAGGACAGGCAGTCATTATCTCTCAAAATAAAAGCCCAATAAGTCAAAACCTGTGAAGGAGACTTAAGAAAAACTGGGGCATCCCGCTGACTGTAATCACAAAAAGAAACAGTTCAGAAAAAAGGCAGGGATAATAAAATAAAAAGAAAGAGGTCCTCAAACTCTCAACAAAATGACAGCCTGTTCAAAATAAATTGTCAGTATCCGAACCATCACTGGTATATCAGAGCAAAGACTCAAACAAGATCTAGTGCACAATTAGCTGAGTTTAGGATCGAAGAACATCACGAAGAACGGGTGGGTACAAATAAATTTTGAGCCTTTATCCTTTGTTTCTTAAACCGTGAACCAGGCCACGTTATAACCCTTAAAAGTCCTAGTTGAAGCATGGGTTAGTTCGAAAGCATACTGTTACAAAAGGTATCCTGACTCCTGTAGGGCTTGCTGTAAATCCTGAGTTCACGTCACATTTTACAAAATTTTCCTATCTTACTGAAAAAATGCATTTTCAAAAACTTCAAGACAGACATAAGCTTTGCATTCTTAAAATAATATTGTTTGCATATGACTATTTGTTCAACAGTAGAGAAATTCGTACGGAGAATATCTAGTGAACAAAAAAAAACCTTCTCAATAAAAAGGATCACCTCAAGTGGAAAAACACTTCCAATCAAGGGGCACGACATGATCATTGTCCATCATCTGGGGCAGTCAAGTCAAGATTCAAGGAATCTCTCAAAATGCCAAATAGCCAGGGGCAAATCTCCATCTGAATCAATTGTGGTATCGAACATGAATTCCAACAACGAATCTTGCATGATCAAACATCTTCTGGTAGTATGGCAACACGACACTACTGACAGTGACAACTCCCCACACTCTGAGAGCATGGACATAATCAAAAAAGTACTACGCATAATCAAAGACCTGCTAGGTTGATTGGCCTAGGAAAAAATAAGGGCATCCCGACGAACCAAAAGGGTTCGGGCAAAAATTAAGGATAAAGAATGAAAAATCTGTACACCCGGCAAGTCGAAAACCTGAAAAGGCAGCTTGGGCAAAAAAGGGTATCCCAGTGGACTGAAAACCCGAAAGGGCGGTCCAGGCAAAAATTAGGGATCAAAGCGTACGACTATGTCTCGTCATCTCGTCATTGGCCTACCAGAAGAAGACTTGTCATTTTGACCGAAAGATACCAAGCACCTCATAAGTAGGGATAATACTCGATCCATAGGGCCTTCGCAGGCACCTTCTCCCGCAGAAACAGGGGCAATAAGAATTGTCCAAGCTGTACAGTTGCTCTATCCACCAGGTACAAAGGTAGATTCAGTTGAAGAATATGACTAAGACACTTTCACTTCCCGCAGAGTAAGACAGTAATGGTAGCTCCTCCCCCCAGCTGAGACTTACAACTATGAACGAATCAACAATACTCTCCCCAAACAGAGTTGATCTACCATCAGCACTAAAAAGGCTTGATATCCCTGGCAGTCTTAATATTCCCCAACGGAGTATAAGGATATTCCCCAGCAAAGCATACAAATGTTCCCTGGAAGAATACAAGATACCCCCCAACGGAGTATAAGGATATTCCCCAGCACGGTCTGAAAAAGCTTCCCCAACGGAGTTGAATCATCATCCCCAGTAAACTCTGGAAGTTTGTCCCCAGTGGAGTATAAAAAAAAATCTCCCCAGCCGAGTTCAAAGGACCACCCCCAGCATAATTCAGAAGGGTTATCCCCACAAAAGTCTAACAGGGTTATCCCCAGCAAGTTGCAACTGAAGATCATCCCCAGTGGAGTTCTTTCCTTTCACAGACAGGAATTCAATCCTCAACAGACTCAGTATCACCAGCAACGGTAATCATCCCCAGTAGAGTTTATCAGTGGAGTCCTCAGCAGAGCATCTATTACCCACAGAGTAATCTCCTCATCAGTTTATTCCCCAACGAAGTTATCTTCTCCTGCAGGTTTATTCTCACAATCACCTTCATTCATCATCCTCAGCGGAACGAAGAATTCAACTCTATTCTCCAGCAGCTGTCCGAGATTTATTTTCCCCAGCTAAAACATTACATTTCCATACATCATGATACATGCATATACGCATCATACCACACAATCTCACTTATTTTGAGAACATCATTACTTGATCCATATCATGCATTGCATATGACTGACCTCTACCTTTCAGGAAAGATGCAGTTAAGTTCTCAGCTATGTCAAAGACCTTCCCTGGTCCAGTTAAATCGATTCCTAAAGATTTTTCTGATGCCGATCCAGTTGAAGTTGTTCCAAGACCTTGTCTGGTCCAGTTAAATTGATTCCTAAATATTTTTCTGATGCCGATCCAGTCAAAGTTAATCCAAGACCTTCTCTGGTCCAGTTAAATCGATTCCTAAAGATTTTTCTGATGCCGATCCAGTTGAAGTTATTTCAAAACCTTGTCTGGTCCAGTTAAATCGATTCCTAAAGATTTTTCTGATGCCGATCCAGTTGAAGTTATTCCAAGACCTTGTCTGGTCCAGTTAAACCGATTCCTAAAGATTTTTCTGATTCTGATCCAGTCAAAGTTAATCCAAGACCTTCTCTGGTCTAGTTAAATCGATTCCTAAAGATTTTTTCTGATGTCGATCCAGTTGAAGTTATTCCAAGACCTCCTCTGGTCCAGTTAAATCGATTCCTAAATATTTTTCTGATGCCGATCCAGTTGAAGTTATTCCAAGACCTTGTCTGGTCCAGTTAAATCGATTCCTAAAGATTTTTCTGATGCCGATACAGTCAAAGTTATTCCAAGACCTTGTCTGGTTCAGTTAAATCGATTCCTAAAGATTTTTCTGATGTCGATCCAGTCAAAGTTAATCCAAGACCTCTTCTGGTTCAGTTAGATCGTCGATAAGATCTCCCTGATTCGTATTCCAGTTGAAGTTATTGTCTGGTCCAGTTAAATCGATTCCTAAAGATTTTTCTGATGCCGATCCAGTCAAAGTTAATCCAAGACCTTGTCTGGTCCAGTTAAATAGATTCCTAAAGATTTTTCTGATGCCGATCCAGTCAAAGGTAATCCGAGACCTTCTCTGGTTTAGTCAGATCGCCGATAAGATCTCCCTGATTCGTATTCCAGTTGAAGACATTCCAAGACCTTGTCTGGTCCAGTTAAATCGATTCCTAAAGATTTTTCTGATGTCGATCCAGTCAAAGTTAATCCAAGACCTTGTCTGGTCCAGTTAAATTGATTCCTAAAGATTTTTCTGATGTCGATCCTGTCAAAGTTAATCCAAGACCTTGTCTGGTCCAGTTAAATTGATTCCTAAAGATTTTTCTGATTCCGATCCAGTTAAAGTTAATCCAAGACCTTATCTGGTCCAGTTAAATCGATTCCTAAAGATTTTTCTGATGCCGATCCAGTCAAAGTTAATCCAAGACCTCTTCTGGTTCAGTTAGATCGTCGATAAGATCTCCCTGATTCGTATTCCAGTTGAAGTTATTGTCTGGTCCAGTTAAATTGATTCCTAAAGATTTTTCTGATGCCGATCCAGTCAAAGTTAATCCAAAACCGTCTCTGGCTCAGTCAGATCGACGATAAGATCTCCCTGATTCGTATTCCAGCCGAAGTTCAGACCTCCTATCAACAGTCTCCAAATGGCATCTGTAAGCCCATTCCCGACATCACCAATGCTGATACCACTTCATGCGAGTGCAAATTTCTGGGCACTCTAGTGTTCAATCATCTTTCACCTTCGGATCACGAAAGGCACGAAATCCAAATCTACATCCTCAGGTTTAAGAAGATTGAACAGGGGCAGCTGTTGTACCCCAAAATTTGCCCTCTTTTCATACACGCATATTATTGGTTTTATGGTTATGGAATAAAGGTATATTTATCAAGCTTCTTCAAGTTACAAGTGGCGTTTATTTCGTCAATGGATATTCTCAGAGTATTTTCCGTGCTGAAGATCGGTTCACCGTTTTGTAACGATTCGGGGATTCACAAGTCTAACCCGGCGCTTCATATTCAGGTGTTCTTTCGCCAAGATATCTTTGATAACGTATTCTCAAATTCAGGTTCGGCTTAAGAGTAAATTTTTTAAAGAAGGTATCCGAATGTGTGAGTTTTCTCGAAGAAATATGGTGAAAAAGTGTGCTGAAAGTGCAGTTTTTACGCGCTAAAAAATTCATAACTTGAAGATCGTGGCTTGTTTTGAACCCGTTCCGGTGGATAAAATTTCATCTTGACATTATCTACGTTTTCATTTCTCACAGAGGGAAGCCAATTTCGATCAGAAGGTCTTCAAAAATGTGGATTTATCAAGTATTTTCGTACAGAAAATTTGTGACAGAAGTTTATTTGCGTAATGTTCAGAAAATCATAACTTGGTCGATTTTCATCGTATCGAGCTGGTTCCGGCGCCAAAATTTCACAAATTTAGTTGGCTAAGTTTTCACAGAAGGTATTGAATTCAAACGGTATCTAAAAGGTCTTCGTTTTTTGCTCAGAGTATGCGTGACGCGCCGAAAATCTTGAATGCTGAATATTATTTTTATCTGGGTCGAAACTTCGAAAATCTATAACTCGGTCAATTTTAATCGGATTGGGCTCATATTTTTACACAAGGTCACTGACTCAGATATCTACAACTTTGCTTCAAAAGTCGAGACCAAATTATGCTCCGATCAATACCAGTTATTTATTGAAGAACGTGTCAGAGTCGACACCGGAGCCCAAAATAAGTTTGTCTGAGCTGAAACTTCAAAAATTCATAACTAATTCACTGTTTATCCGATCGAGCTGATTTTCGGACAGGAGTTATTTCTCGATGTCGTCAACATTTTGTTTTCACATTTCAACTTCAAAAATTACACGTAAGCCCCTGCAATTTTGCCTAGAACGTGACGGACTCAAGTGAATATTGGAGGCCCAATTGCACATTCAAAGCCCATTTTTTGCTCTCTAATTTCTAATATATAATCCCGTTCTTTTCACACAAAAAAAAGGAGAAAAAAACCCTTTCCACAACGCTGTCAGAATATCAAATTCTTTCAAGAACCCTAAAACCTTGAAATCCTTATTACAAATCTCCCTCTCACTACAAACAAGTCATCCCGGTTACAAACCAACATCTCACTACAAACAAGCCATCCCGGTTACAAATCAACATCTCACTACTTCTCCGGTAAGGGTAAGGCTGGTTTGATCTCCATGATCAAAAGGGCATAAAAGCATTCATATCACTACTTCTCCAGTAAGGGTAAGGCTGATTTGATCTCCATGATTAAAAGGGTATAATCATTCATACATGCCATATTGGCCTAAACATTAAATTTCTTCATATATTGGCTTTATTTGTATTTTATGATATATAGTAATTTATTTAATGTGTTCATGAGATTCAACACTGCAGATTTAGACAGGATCCCATACAGGTTCATTAAGGAACGTTGAGGCCAAAACACAAATGGCCAAAAGCCAAAACACAAATGGCCAAAACAGAACAGCTTACACATGACACCAATACCTGGCGAGACAGACATCCTGAGAAGGTTAAGGAACGTTGAGGCCGGAACACAAATGGTCAAAAGCCAAAACACAAATGGCCAAAACATAATAGCTTACACATGACACCAACAGTTGTTACACCCTAAAATCAGGTTCGTTTCTCACCCTTTATTTCCTTTTTCTATATTTTTCTTTAAGTAATTTATTTATTATTTTTACTAACAATTAATTAATCTTCTTTTCATAAAAAAAATCACAAAAATATTTTATGTCCAATTAAATTTCAGAATTCTATTTTTTTATTAATAAATATTAATTAATTTAATTAGGATATTAATGTTAGATAACTTTAAATGATTTTTTACAAATATTTAAAATTAATTAGAAATTAATAGGTTTTCAACACTAATTTAATCATTTTATTTTCTTTCCTAAATTAACAAAACTCCAAAAATATGTCATTTTATATTTTTCATTAATTAATTTATTTAATAATTAATTTAGCAGTTTAATTTAAAAATCTGATTTCTTTTCTTAAAAAAATAATAAAAACAACGAAAAAATCTTTCTTTAATAATCAAAGGGTCAAAACCCTAAAAAATTTGCCCGATTTAATTTCTCGCACGCGATCCATTTTTATTCAATATTGTATCTGTTTCCCGGAATGTAATAGTTTAATAGGACTTTAATTATTTTATCGCTTTATTTATTTTCCGCATTTTAATTTCAAGGGTTGCTTTTGGCGATGTAAATACCCGACGCCTTGTAATAGTTAGTTTTAATTTCCGCAATTTAATTTCCGCAACTTATAAACTCTTAGATGTTTGGTAATAGGGAATGCATGACAAGATCGAATGTTAAACCTAAAATCAACATAGATAACCATTAACATGTACAAAGACAAAATTAACCGAAATAACACACTCACACATGCGCACTCTTAGGGTACACCTCACTTGGTTGCCCTCGTACGCAGTCATTGAGTATATGAAGTTTTAGAGGTCGCCCTCTTGTCCAAAGATCATAGTTGCCTCGAAACGGTTGCCTCGAAAAAATGATCTAAGACATTAGGGTTACCGCTAAGGCGTCCTAACATTGCTTTAGTGACCACATGTCCCTTAATCGAATTGACCCTTAAAACTCCAACCACGATGCTACCTACTCATCAATAGTGGGCTAGCATTTCCTAAAGGACATTAGCAAAGATTGATTCTTTTTTCGATTAGGTAGATGATTCTTAAGTACTTGCTCCTTTCAAAATAAAATAAAACCTTTCGCACTTACACCTTTCAAACAAAAACTTCTTTCAAACCCACAAACACAAAGAAAAAACAAATTTTTGAAAACACTTTGAGCAAGTACCTAGGAGCCCGTGGATAACCACGGATAGAAAGGGTGCTAACACCTTCCCTTTCTATAATCTACCCCCCGAACCCGAGAAACATCTCGAAAAAGGAATTTTTCTATGCTTTTTTCCTTTCCTTGTTGGATAAAATAAAAGACGGTGGCGACTCTTGCTTACCGCGACATTTTGCGAAAATAAACGCAAAATGCGAACTAGCATTCCAAAAAACAGTCAGTTCTCTCCCACCGTATCACAGGGTTTTCTAACTGGATTAAGTTGTCATGCATTCTTGTCATACAATCCTATTAGCATACATCTAAACAGTCAAATATTTGCGAGAATTAAAATGCGAGAAAGTAAATCTACGCTATTACAAGGCTTCAGAGAGGGGGATTAATTACATAGCCAAAAAAACCCGCAAAAGATGATAAATAAAAGAAAGTCCTAGATTAAACTATTACATACCGTGAACAGTTACATCAATATTGTAAAAATAAAAAACATGCGCGATGAATTAAATACGAGACGATTAGGGTTTTAACCCTTGACTTAAACCTAATTGCAATTAGTTAAAAAATGTTTTGTTACGTTTTAAGAAAATAATGACATAATTAACATTAAAGATAAAATTCTAAGTTCTACTTAATTTTAAATTAAAAATAAATTGATTCCATCTAAAACCTATTTTTTTTGTATTTTGCTTACTTGAAAAATAAAAGAATTAAATCAATAATTTAACCTAATTTGCTAATTAGTTTTAATCATAAAAAAGGGTTAAAATTGCCCTAAGTTAAACTAAATTGAATTAAATCAACAAAATTAATTTTGATAAAATAAAATAAAAAAAGTCTAATTCTAATTTTTTGGTTTCTTGATTTTATGATTTTTTATGAAAAAGAATAATTAGTTGTCAATTAAAATAATTAAAAAATAATAAAAGAATTAAAAATAAATAAATGAGAAAAGGTGAGATGGGCCTGTATTTAGCAAAAGGGGGTGAAAACTAAATTTATGGGCCCAAAAGACTAAGGCTTGTTTGACTTTACTCCCATCTAGTGCGCATGCTTGACTGAGGCGTACAGTGGTCCTCCAGGGGGATGACGTTAGATCTGAAGCATTGGTGGATTGGATGGTCAGATCCTGATAGCACATGGTGGATGCTTGGGCATGAGGCATACCTGATCCTTTATTGAAAAATAACATGAAGCAAATATGGGACCTGGGGATCTAACCAAGGTCCTTAGGCATTTTCCAAGACACGTTTACCATCTGAGCTGCATGTGTTACTTGTATATATAATAATAATAATAAACAAAATATCAAACACTATGGTTAAGTATGAAAAACACGCAGAATTTCAAACTGCCCAACCAGGGGGTGCCACGCCTCCATCTTTATCCTCCCCACCGTCGCTTTAGGATATACACTTTTACCTACAGACATGTCACTGTAGCTACAAACTGTAACTTTCAATCATCAAGAAAACGCATGCTAAATGAATTCTAAATACATGGTTCTGTTTGTCTTGAACCCACGAACGCTATGGTACTACTTTCTTGGACCAATTTTACTGATACAGAGAAACCATAAAACATAAGAGCAAACCCTAACAATGGCATCTTCATGTACAAGCGTTAGAAATACAATTAAATGGTATCAAAACCTTGCAAACTCAAAGGCAAACACAAATATATCATTAAAATATCCAATGAGTGGGTGAATCAATGAAACTGAATTCGAATTTGGAGGCATATCGTGATACCTCTATCTTACAATTCCAGGCGTGGAAAGGCTTGAATCTGATTGGAAAATGCTCCTGGAATATCCAGCAACCTATTGGCAACCTGAGAATGGCACGAATTGACCTCTAACACAGAAATTGGATCACCACTTTTCTTGCAATTTTTGAGTTTTTTCTTTCACCTCTGCACGACTGCTTAACCTTTATGCTTGCTTTGGGAATGTTCAATATATATTAGAGAATGCATTAGGGTTATAAAACTGATCACATCTTTGGAAGTTTTTCAAGATTTGATTTTGTTTTCATGGCATATGTAAACCTTCCAAATTTGGCTCAAATCCAAACTTTTTCAAACAAATTGGCCTTGCACAATTTGGTCTTCATTTGACAGACTATAAGATCTTTTTTCAATGCACAAATCATCCCTAAAATACAATATATAATTTATTAGGATTTATTTGATTTTATTTAAATTTAAAATGAATAAAAATCAAAATAAATTAAATAAATGAATAAATAAAGCATGGAGGGTCCCATAGGTCGTGGACTATGTTAGGAATTAGATGCAAGCATAAAAAGTTGGGCCCGTTTTGCAAAAGATGCAAATTTGAGCATGTTTGACTTTTGGCAATTTTGCAAAAAAGGTCAACTTGGCCAATGCATAACTCTCTCAATTTTGACCCTAGAGAGGTGTTCTTGGACTTTTTAGAACGCTTAGGATGTCCTCTAAGCAACCCTTTTGGTCTCATCTTAATTGAGTCTCCCGTGTTCATGTATGAAGCCTTGACCCAAAAGGTGTTTTTTGTTGACTTTCCAAAATGACCTATAATGTCCAAATTCATATCTTCTTGTGAGTGAATATTTAGAACTTGGGAGCTGAAGATGAATTGTAGGGGATTGCATCCTCTTCAAAATGAGCTTTGGATGCGTCATTTTTGATAAAGTATGAGAAAGTTATGCTTGGTCAAAGTTGAGTTGACTTTTTCAACAAAACCCTAATTTAGCAACTTTTGGGCTTTGATGAATTATGGGCAATCCTTGAAGAATCATGATCAATCCTTGATCAAATGATAAATGATACTTCAAAATGAGGATGTTGACCAAAAATCTTGAAGTTTGACTGTATGTGGGCCACAATTGAGTTTTGACCTAGTGCAGTTGATTTTCAGGCCTTTGAGTAATTGACTGAGCAAACTTCTTCTGCAAGGCTTGAAACTTGACATGGATGATCTTGAGAACATATTAGGAAAATGGTGAGCATTTGGAATCCTTTAGACTCAAACATCTTGATGCAAAATGAAACCCTAATTTGAGGTAGACTGCCTTAGGAGAGAGTTTGTATGGTCAACTCTTGGACCTTCTTGAGTAATTTGAGGACTTCACTTGATATGTATTGAGAAATATGGGAGGGAAAATTTTAGGGTACAACAAATTCCCCTATTCAATCTTCTTAAACCTGAGGATGTAGATTGGCTTGTCTGCCTTTCGTGATCTGAAGGTGGAAGATGATTGAACACTAGAGTGCCCAGAAATTTGCACTCGCATGAAGTGATATTTGACTTACGATATCGAGAATGGGCTTATAGATGCCATTTAGAAGTCGATGAAGAGAGATGGGCTTAAAGATGCCATCCGAAGAAGTGTCGATCGCACAAGATATTCCTTGGCGAGAATCCGTATATCTGTTGTTGAGGAGGACTTCGCTGGGGAATGTTGGTCCTTGTCTTGAGAGAGAAATATAGTTTTAGGATCTTCAGTTGTCCGTTACTCTACTGGGGAAGGATTCCGGTTTGGGAAGCGGGAGTGATCTTGTGTTTGGTCGGGGTATATGTTGCACCGTGACTTACTGGGGAAATGTGAAATCAATTGTGTTTGATCGGGTCCAGGTCTTACAGTGTTGTGGACTGCTGTCTGGGGATAATAGAGGAAAACCCTGGATAGTAAGGTTATGAGAAGGAACCTGGATAGTAGGGTTACTTTGAGGTGAAAGCTTGGGTAGTAGGGTTGTGAGAAGGAACTCAGATTTTAGGGTTACTTCGAGATGAAAGCTTGGGTAGTAGGGTTGTGAGAAGGAACCTGGATAGTAGGGTTAATTCGATATGAAAGCCTGGATAGTAGGGCTGTGAGAAGGAACCTGAATAGTAGGGTTACTTCGATATGAAAGCCTGGATAGTAGAGTTGTGAGAAGAAACCTGGATAGTAAGGTTACTTTGATATGAAAGCCTGGCTAGTAGGGCTGTGAGAAGGAACCTGGATAGTAGGGTTACTTCGAGATGAAAGCCTGGATAGTAGGGCTGTGAGAAGGAACCTGGATAGTAGGGTTACTTCGAGATGAAAGCCTGGATAGTAGGGCTGTGAGAAGGAACCTGGATAGTAGGGTTACTTCGATATGAAAGCCTGGATAGTAGGGCTGTGAGAAGGAACTTGGATAGTAGGGTTACTTCGATATGAAAGCCTGGATAGTAAGGCTGTGAGAAGGAACCTGGATAGTAGGGTTACTTTGAGATGAAAGCCTGGATAGTAGGTATGTGAGAAGGAACCTGGATAGTAGGGTTACTTCGATATGAAAGCTTGGATAGTAGGGTTGTGAGAAGGAACCTGGATAGTAGGGTTACTTCGGAATGAGTTTGAGTACAACTGCAGAGGGAACCTGAGTAAGGTTGTTCTTGTTGTGCCGATGATTACTCTGTTTAGCTTTGAGCGTTGATCATGTACCTACTGGAAGTTGCTGATAATAACTGTCTTTCCTGAAAGAAATACAGGGTTAGTTATGTGCGATGCATGAGATGCATTGTATGTTGACGTTCTCAAAATAAATGAGACTATGTTATATGTGATGTATGCACATGTCATGATGTATGAACATGAAATGTTGACGTGATAATATGAATCTGGGAAAATAAATCCCCGATTTCTATGAAAGCCATAGTTCCTCCACCTCTGTCGGGGAATGGTGAACAAAGATGACTGTGCTGGGGATTTGCCCCTTGGCTGGTAAATATTCTGCCGAATGAGACTCTGTCTGAGGATAACTCTGCGGGGAATAACTCTGTTGGAGAGGAGATACTCTATTGATAGATCTGTCGACTTGGAGAAATAACTCAACTGGGGATGAATTTCTGTTGCCGATGATAGTGAATTATGTCGGAGATTGAATTTCTGCTTGTGAGAGAAATAAACTTTGCTTGGGGAACAATTTACTGACCCACTCGCGATTGTGAACCTCAACTAGGGAGAGTTACATCTTGTTCGGGAAAGCTGACATCACTGTCCTTAGATACTTTTTACTCTGTGGAGAGTGTATGTACCACCACTCATGTTCTCAAGCTGGCTCTACCCCATTACTTGATGGGTAGAGTAATTGTAAGGTTTTGGACACTTCTTGTTTGTCCCTATTCCTGGAATCACGAGTAATCGTCTTTTGTCTTTTATGTAAATATTTATGAGCAACAATCATTTTCAAATGCATATATAAAAAATGAATCATTGGACGTTCTTGCAAAACAAAACAGAAAAAGAAAAAACAAGTTGAAATTTTTTGTGAAAATGAATTGTATTGACTTTGAAGTTGGCCTGTAATAGGCGTTTTGTACAAGAGGCTGACGTCCTAGTAAGACAATGTCGTTGGAAGAAATTACAATTTGTGTAAAAGAAATAGAACAACTATGTGAAACAATCCCATTGGGTTCCAACTCTGCTATTTCCCTTATATCTTCAAGCGTCTCATCACTTTGCTGCTTGGCCGAAAGTGGATCAGATTGATTAGCGCCGTATGAACTTGATAGTCGATACCGAAGCCTGGTTGCAAAATGATCCAATGAGACATAGTGTTACGCTTTAATCCCTAATTTTTCCCTGGACCGCCCTTTCGGGTTTTCAGTCCACCAGGATACCCTTTTTTGCCCAAGTCGCCTTTTCAGGTTTTCGACTTGCCGAGTGTACAGTTTTTTCGTTTCCATCCCTTACTTTTGCCCGAACCCTTTTGGTTTGCCAGGAAGCCCTTATTTTTGCCTAGGCCAGTCAACCTAGCGGGTCTTTGATTATGCGTAGTATCTTTTCACTATGTCTGCATTGACGGGGTGAGGAAGTTCGTCACCATCCATGGTGGTTAGAACCATAGCTCCTCCCGAGAAAATGTTCTTAACCACAAATGGCCCTTCGTATGTGGGGGTCCATTTTCCCCTGGGATCACTTTGCGGAAGTATGATGCGTTTGATCACCAGATCCCCAACTTGATATTCTTGACGTCTGACTTTCTTGTTAAAAGCCTTGATCATTCGCTTTTGATACGTCTGACCATGACAAATAGCAATAAGTCTCTTTTCATCGATTAAATTCAACTGATCAAGCCGAGTTTGGATCCAGTCGTCCTCGTTCAAGCCTGCATCCTTCATAATCCTGAGAGAGGGTATCTGGACTTCGATGGGTAGGATTGCCTCCATACCATATACTAAGGAGTAGGGTGTTGCCCCTGTTGACGTCCATGCTGAGGTACGGTACCCATGAAGAGAGAATGGTAGCATCTCGTGCCAGTCTTTGTATGTCACCGTCATCTCCTGCACAATCTTCTTAATGTTCTTGTTAGCCGCTTCAACAACCCCATTCATCTTCGGCCGGTAGGGAGAGGAGTTATGATGCTGTATCTTGAACTATTTACAGAACTCGGTGATTATTGTATTGTTGAGATTTGTACCATTGTCCGTAATAATCCTCTCTGGTACACCATATCGATATATCAGATTGTGTCAGATAAACCGCGCCACGAAGTTCTTGATTACTGTAGCAAAGGAAACTGCCTCGACCCACTTTGAAAAGTAATCAATGACCACCAGAATGAAGCGATGCCCGTTAGACGCAGTAGGTCTGATCTCGCCAATCATGTCGATGCCCCACATTGCAAAAGGCCAAGGAGCTGCAAAACATTCAGGGGCGCAGGAGGTACATGCACCTTATCAACATAGACTTGGCACTTATGACAGGTTCGAGAATGCTGATAACAATCGGCTTCCATAGTGGACCAGTAATATCCTGCCCATAGGATTTTCTTTGTCATAGTATGTCCACTGGAATGAATTCCAAAGGTACCTTCATGTAACTCTGCCATGATCTTTTCTGCCTCGCTCTTGTCCATGCATCGCAGTAAGGTCGAATCATGGTTGCGCTTATAAATGATTCCATTACTGATGAAGAACTTTGCAACGAACCTTCTCAGAAACTTCTTATCATTAACAGACGCCCCCTCAGGGTATTCTTGAGCCTCAAGATACCTCTGTACCTCATGAAACCAGGGTTTATCTGCTACCTCTTCAGTCTCAATGTCACAGCAGTGTGCGGGTTCGTCCAACCTCTCAATGGTAATCTGGGGAGCTTCATTATCCCACCTTACTTTGAACATAGAAGACATGGTAGCTAGCGCGTCCGCTAACTAATTCTCCTCTCTTGGGAAATGTTCAAAGGTTACCTCCTCAAAGTGTGGGGGCAATGTCAGCACATACTCTTTGTAAGGAACAAGATTCGGGTGCTTCGTATCCCACTCGCCTTTGATCTGACTGATCACTAGAGCAGAATCTCCAAATACACTCAAGAACTTAATCCTCAGGTCAATAGCAGCTCGAAGACCCAGGATACATGCTTCATCCTCTGCCATATTGTTGGTGCAATTAAAATATAATCGGGCGGTGAACGAAGTATGACAGCCCTCAGGGGATATAATTATAGCGCCAATGCCATTACCCAATGCGTTTGAAGCTCCATCAAAATACATAGACCATCAGGATCCCTCCTCGGGTCCTTCATTCGGTCCAGGTTCTTCGCAGTCGGTTACCAACATGATATTCTCATCCGGGAACTCGAAATTCATGGACTGGTAGTCATCCACGGCCTGATGTGCCAGATGATCCACCAATACACTCCCCTTGATTGCTTTTTGGGTTGTGTATTGGATGTCATACTCAGTTAAGATCATCTGCCATCTTGCTATCATTCCGGAGAGAGCGGGCTTCTCAAAAATATACTTGATTGGATCCATCTTTGATATCAATAGGGTAGTGGGAGTCAGCATATACTGTCTCAGCCGGCGAGCAGCCCATGCCAAAGCGCAACAAGTTTTCTCGAGCAGTGAGTATCGGGTCTCACAGTCGGTAAACTTTTTTCTAAGGTAATAAATGGCATGCTCTTTTCGGCCAGTCTCGTCATGCTGCCCCGACACGCACCCCATTGAATTGTCTAGCACTGTCAAGTATAAGATCAAAGGTCTTCCTTCAACTGGAGGCATCATAATTAGTGGTTCTTGAAGGTATTCCTTGATTCTTTTGAAAGCGGCCTGGCATTCATCATTCCACTTTACCACTTGATCTTTCTTCAGCAGCTTGAAGATTGGCTCACAAGTAGCAGTTAGATGTGAAATGAACCGGGAGATGTAATTTAGACGTCCCAAGAAACCTCTAACTTCCTTTTCTGTGCGGGGATCCGACATCTCCTGTATGGCTTTTACCTTTGCAGGGTCCACCTGAATACCCTTATCACTGACGATGAAACCCAACAGCTTACCAGACCTCACTACGAAGGTACACTTGTTCGGATTCAACCTCAATTTGTACGTCTTCAACCTGTCAAACAGTTTCTGGAGATGATCAAGGTGCTCTTCCTCAGTTTGAGACCTGGCTATCATGTCATCAACATAAACCTCGATCTCGTGGTGAATCATATCGTGGAACAAAGCGACCGTGGCGCGCTGATAAGTTGCACCAGCATTCTTCAACCCGAAAGATATTACCTTGTAACAGAAGGTGCCCCATTGTGTAACGAAGGTTGTCTTCTCCATGTCCTCAGGAGCCATCTTGATCTGGTTGTAGCCAGAAAAACCATCCATGAAGGAGAAGATTTTATGCTGCGCGGTGTTGTCAACTAGGACATCAATGGGAGGAAGTGGGAAATCATATTTGGGGCTTGCCCTGTTCAGATCTCTATAGTCCACACACATCCGTACCTTACCATCCTTCTTAGGTACTGGGACAACGTTGGCAACCCACTATGGATAAGAAGTGACAACTAAGAACCCTGCGTCGAACTGTTTCATGACTTCTGCCTTAATTTTCTCTGACATTTCAGGGCGCATACGGCAGACCTTCTGTTTTACCGGAGGACAGTCTTCTTTAGTCGGCAAGCGATGAACCACAATATCAGTGTCTAAACCAGGCATATCTTCGTAGGACCAGGCGAAGATCTCAACATAGTCGCGTAGAATTTGTATCAACCGTTGCTTGACACTAGGCTCCAGATTCGCACCTATTTTGACCTCTTTCCTGTCTTCCTCTGTACCCAAATTCACTTACTCAACTGGATCTTCATGAGGCTGTATGGCCCTTTCTTTCTATTGTAATAGTCTAGCAAGTTCTCTAGGAACCTCATAATTATCCTCACCTTCGTCCTCGGGTTGGTTGATCAGATTTTCGAAGTCATAACTGGAAGTAGCAGAGCTGTTATAAATGGGATCCAGAGTGGATATGGATCTGCATTATGATACGTGAGTGTGTGTAAGAGAATAGCTGTTTTTGATAAAGCGAGAGACAAAAAAGAAAAACAAGGAGCGCAAAATTTGTAATGCAAGAAACGTCCAATGTTTTATTAATGATATATGAAATGACAAATAATAAGCCCTCACAAGCAAAGCCAAGGTGCCTCGGGCAAGGCACCGGGCCGTAAAGTTTCAAACGATTTATTACAAATCTTAAAACAAAAAGTCAATTACTGTGGAATAAAAGAAACAGGTATGAAGTCCTTCGCTGTCCAGTTGTTTAGTCTACCATTGGTTGTTGGGTAGATCCAGCTGTTGATGTCTGAATCTTCTTCACTATCCTCGATTGCATTAACTCCCTGATTGTTGATGTGTAGAGGAGGTCTTCTGATCCGTGCGCACCTAACAGCCCTTTGAGCCCCTGTAGTAAAGCCCAAACCAAATTTATCAGTTTTGTGAGTGAAGTCAGGAAGCTGACCCCAACTGGTACACCCACATTCTTCAATTACAGCCCTGGCATCTTTGAGAGAAGCCATCTTCAGAGGAGGTTTGCCGGTAGTAGCTTCAGCTGATGCCGAGAACTGAGGGACCTCTTCGAAATTCTGACAAGGCGTTTCTATGAATTCCCCGTCCATCTCCACATAGCAGAAGGAATTGAGATGACTCACCATATACTCTTCTTCACCATGCACCGTGACAATCTTCCCCTTCACCGGATATTTCAGCATTTGATGGAGCGTGGAGGTTACTGCCCCAGCTTTATGAATCCAAGGACGACCCAACAAGTAAGAATATGATGGTCTGATATCCATCACGTAGAAGGTGGACCCAAAGGTCTGAGAACCCACCTTGACATGGATGTCCACCTCCCCGTGCACCATTCTTTTTGACCCATCAAAAGCCCTTACCACGATACTACTCGGCTTTAGAATCAAACCTTCATAATTTAGCCGGCCTAGCGCTTTCTTTGGTAGAACATTCAGTGAGGACCCTATATCTACTAGAACATGGGCCATAGTGGTTCCCCTACACTCGATCGAGACATGCAGAGCATCATTATGATTTCTCCCCTTAGCAGTCAGATCTGCATCTGAAAATCCTAACCCATTGTCAGCAGTTAGGCTAGCCACACAATCTTTGAACTAATATGCAGAAGTTTCCTGTGGCACATGCGCAGTCTTGAGAAACGCAATCAAAGCCTTTGCATGGGCTTCAGAACATAACAACAAGGAAAACATGGAGATTTTTGACGGGGTCTGCCCCAGTTGCTCGACCACATTGTAGTCGCTCTTCTTGATAATTTTCAAAATTTCCTCTATCTCTTGTTTCGAGGTTTCTACAATGATCTTTTTGGTGCCTCCGTCCGGGCAGGCTCACTTGTGATTTCTTTGCCTCGAGTCCCAGATGGCTCGGCGACAGGGGTGATAACTGGAGTAGAAACTGGGACAGTAGTTAATGTACTAGCAGACAGAGTAACAACAGGTTTGGGGACAGTCGGAGGGGAAATCTCGGGAGAAAAGAGTCTTCCACTTCTGGTGACCTTGCTTGTCCCAACAATATTACTGATGTCCATATCGGCTTCTTCAGTCCTCAGATCTTGTTTAACACCATGGTAATATACATCAGCACCGTAATGCCATGGGATAGCCTTATTTGAGGTATATGGGATGGGACTCGGAGCGGTGATTATTAACGGAGCAATTCTTGGAGTGGGTGTAACCCTAACAGGTTTTCTCGGGGAAACCTTGGAAGGGTTGGCGGAAATGGTGATAATGGCAACATCTTCAAATGGAATCATAGTCTTCTCAAACAAAATTTCCATGTTATCCATCAGGCGCTAACCTGACTTCAATAAACAGCAACCGGAAGGCAGAATTGAACACATGTGGCAACCTTCACCACAACCCGGAAATAAACCGGCCAACAACAAATTCTTCTTAACCATCATCAAAAGAGTAGAAATTTCTTCCACAGAGGTCACAAACGAATCGGTGTCCACAGCATTGACTCCACAACCATGTTTGGGCATAGAAGCAGTTATAACGTTGGGATTTTCCGGAGCATCAAACTCAATCTCTTTAGCTTCCAGCAAATCTTGCACTTTATTCCTTAGAGCCCAGCAACCGTTTGTGTCGTGATCAGGACTCTCTGAATGGTAGGCACACCATGCGTTGGGATTGTATCTGGGAGAATAAGTGTTTGGATTCTTGGGAGCCTCTTTCAAGGTTGCCAAGTTGGATTTTAACAGATGAGGCAGAACTTTAGCTAAAGTCATGTTGATGCGGGTAAACTGTCGTTGTGGTATTTCTACCCTTTGCTGATTATTGCGTTGTGGAGCAACCGCGGGTCTCGATATCACTATAGCATTTACCACTTGACGGTGTTCAGGTATGCTTTGGCCCCTCGGGCCGTAGACTGCACTAGCTTCCTTCTTACCGGTGAAAGGCTTCTTTACTTCACTTGATGAAGTATCCTTCTGTATTTTACCACTTCGAATTCCAGCTTCTACTCTCTCTCCAGTCAAAATCAACTCAGTAAACCCAGACGACGAACTGCCAATCAGATGATTGAAAAATGGACCAGATAGCGTCCCTAAAAACATGTCCACCAACTCCCTATCAGACAAAGGGGGCTGGACTCTTCCAGCAAAGTCTCTCCACTTTTGAGCATATTCCTTAAAACCTTCACTTGCACCCATAGACATACCCTGGAGCTGAGTATGAGTGGGAGCAAGGTCTGCGTTATACTGATACTGCTTGTAAAAGGCGGCAGCAAGGTCTTACCAGTTTCGGACACTGGCTCCTTCCAACTGATAAAACCATTCAAGCTGAGTCCCTGACAGACTATCTTGAAAGAAGTGTACCCACAAATTTCTATCGGCAGTGTGGGGTTGGATTTTTCTGACATAAGAGCAAAGATGGAGTTTTGGATAGGATACTCCATCGTACTTGGCAAAAACCGGAGCTTTGAACTTATGAGGGATCACCACTCCCGGTACCAGTCCTAGTTCTTCGAAATCCAAACCAGGGATCTTCTGAATCTCCATAGCACTCAGACAGTCTTCTAGCTGCTTGTATCTATCCTCAGTAGGAGGATATTGCTCGTCGTCGTAATCCGTATCGTTATCAGAAACTGCTGGACTAGGGTCCTTTGTCCTTTATTGGTTCTCCCTGTCCTTGGATGAGGAGGTCAAGTCAGCTGATTGTCTTATCCTTTCTCCGAATCTTCTACCCATGTTCAAAATACCAACCTTCTTCTTCTTCTTCTCTTTCAGAATAAGGGTCTTCAGGTCCTCTTGCCCTTTAGCCATATTTAAGAACATTTGTTGGAATTGGGCGTTCTGCGCCTGAAGTTCTTTGATAGCTTGATCGGAAGACATTTCTACTGAAATAAACAGCGAAGAAGATGAGAATCCTATAATGGTACCTGTAATGGTGTGCATGATAATGGGATGCACATGTAATGATTTCAAAGACTTTGGGAGATTTAAATTTGCAAACCAAAAATAAATAAACTTTATTAGATTAACTTTGAAAGATTCAACAATTCCTTTAAGGCGTTACAAAGAAGTAAATAAAACAAACTCTAAAAACTAGAAAAAGAAAAATCAAAAATCCCATGGACGCTTCCTCTTTGTGCCGATGTAGTCATTGATCACTCTTTCCTCCTCGAGCTGCCTGGTGAGCTTCAAAATCTTCCTTTCTTGCTCATGGTGCTTTTCCTGGTAAGTATCCCGCTAATTCTTCAACTGAATCCAAGACCTCTGCAACTCCCCAGGATCAGTGGGCATGTAAGGATAAAGAACCGTGTAAGGAATGCCCTCTTCATTAGTGGGCTCCACAATCACTGGTAATACGGCTTCATAGGGCATCCCAAGCTTCTGAGCACGAGCTCGGACCCATTGGAGGTAAGGCTGCATAGGAAGGGAAGTCCTTGGTCCTAGCTCTTGGGGGTCAAATCTGTTCACCATGCCCCAAGCTCGTATAAACCTCCGGCAGTGCTCCTTAACGTCCTCCTTGTAGTCAAATACAATGTCCTTAAGAAGCAGCTCATGGGGACCATCTCTCCGAGCACGACCAAATTGTCGTAAAGCTAGACAAAGATTGTAAGTTATACCCCCTTTGATTCCAAGCAATGGGACATTAGGGTATCCCCCACAACGGTCAATGACACCAGTGTCTTCATAGCCCGGGAACTCCAAAGAATATATGTATGGGCAAGTGACATTATTCTGCAGGACCAACCCAAACTTTCTTCGTTCTTTAGCACAAACTTAGGGAGGTGAGAAATAAACCACCTCGACAGCAACAGAGTGCAACACATAGGAGTCCCTCTTCTTCGCACGGTATGAGTATAGAGGGCATGCAAGATATCACCCAGTAGGGTAGGCACAAGATTGCAAGAAAGGAAAATCTTGACATCATTCACATCTACAAAGGAGTCTGGATTCGGGAAGAGAACTAAACCATAGATAAGGAGAGCCAAGACATCTTCAAAAGCCTGAAAATCCAAATTATCCAGAATAGTTGGGCCTGGTCTATCAGAAATTTGGCTAGAAAACCTTCAACCCTGCTTCGTGTTTCCCAATTAGATACTACATCAGCCCGTTTCAAATGCAGAGCTAAGGCAATGTCTTCTGGTCTAGGAGCTTCTTCCATGCCTGTGAAAGGTACATGTTCAAGGATGGATATGCCCAATAGGTGAGAGAACTCTTCCAAGGTGGGAACCAGATGATAGTCTGGGAAGGTGAAGCAATGATGCACAGGATCGAAGAACTGGAAAAGTACAATCATCATCTGCTCATCAAGATTTGAAGTGACCAGGCTGAGAAGTTGACCGTGTCTCTTAATGAACATAGAAGTCTCAGAAACTCTTGAGGCTAGCTCTTTGAGTTGGGCAGGTATTTGCACAAAGTTGACTCAGATGGTATTTCTGCACGCGGAAGCCATAATCTGCAAAACAGAACAAAGATAAATTCCCTTGGTCTTTGAAATGGTTAGTATAATGAAATATGAATGCCATGTTATGATGCATGATGTCATGGTAAACCACAGGTATAGCAAACACAGATATTACAAACACAGATATTACAAACACAGATATTTCAAACACAGTCAAATCACACAAAGCCCTTAGGTTTAAGGCTTGCATGAGGTCAAAGGCAGTACACTCTTGAAGTTAAGTTGGTTTCAACCTGTCCTAGAAAAAAGTAACCGGGTTCTAGAGGATCTCAATGTCACTGACCATCCTCCATCGATCATGGTTTCAGCTCACGCAATATTTTCTTGCGGCCGAAACTATCTCGAGAGTATGGTCTCAATAAGTGTAGCATCAAGTATCAACCAGTTCCCAGCTTTACATCGAGGTCGGCTATCTCACTACTTTCTAATGGCCAAGTTGGTCGATTAAAGGTTCTAAGGTCAGTTGATGCTTAACAACACCATACAGCGGACCCGTATTCTCCTCGTTTCTCCACAAGGGATACCAGTACCAACCAATGTGCCACATCAACATAGCTACTGCTTCAACCGTATCGGTCTACGTCGTACAGTTCCCTCACAGTTTATCGCTACTGTGATCGGTGGATCTGGAACTGACTGTTTAACGTTGGTTCGCGAAATGTCGCGGTAAGCAAGAGTCGCCACCGTCTTTTATTTTCTCCAAACATGGACAGGACAAAAGCACAGCAAAATTCCTTATGAGATTAGCTCTCGGTTCGGGAGGTAGATTTATAGAAAGGGAAGGTGTTAGCACCCTTTCTATCCATGGTTATCCATGGGCTCTTAGATACTTGCTCATTTGTGTTTTCAAAATGTTTGTTTGCTTTTCAAAGTGGGAGTGGATTTGAAAAAGTTTCGTTTAAAGATTTCAGTTCGACTCTTGTATCAGTCCTCAAGAGTGTTTGAAAAAATTGTTTTTGAAAGCTTTTTGAAAAGTGTCGGTGTGAAAAGAAGTTTTTGATTTGTTTTGAATTAGAGCAAGTATCTATGAGTCATCTACCTACCCTAAGGAATTAGGCTGTGTAAATGTCCTTAAGGTAGTGCCATCCCACCATTGAGAGGTAGGTAGCACCACCATTGGAGGTGTTCGGGTCAATTCGTTTGTAGGGACAGTGTGGTCACCAGAGCAACAGTAAGACACCTTAGAAGCTACCCTTATGCCATTGATCTTTTAATTCCGAGGCAACCGTTTCGAGGCAACTTGTTTCGAGGCAACTAGATCAATGGACATAAGGACTTACTAAGACATCCTATAGTCGACGACCACGTTTCGAGGGGCAAGGCAACAGTGTGATCACCAGAGCAACAGTAGGACACCTTAGAAGGTACCCTTATGCCATGTTCATGGACATAAGGACTTACTAAAACGTCCTATACTCGACGACCACGTTTCGAGGGGCAAGGCAACAGTGAGGCGTACCCTAAGAGTGGTGTGTGAATTGCGTGTCATTTTCAGTTATATTTTATCTTGTCATGCATTGGGTGAGCTGCGCTTTGATTTTATTTGGGCCATTCATTATTTCATGTGATTAGCAGTTAAAAGGTGCGGAAATTAAAATGTGGAAAATAAAAGTCCTACGCTATTACAAGGCGCGGGTCTATACATCGCCAAATTAGCAAAGACCCGATTTTGAATAAAAGTGCGGAAAGTAAATGTCCTAATTACTATTACAAGTCTTTGGGGCAATTACATAAGATTTAAAAGGAACAATAGAATACGCGTGCAAAAAGAAATTAGAATCGGATATGCGAGGGCGTTGGACCCTTTAAAGAAATTAAATGAAATTAAAAAGGAATTAATTATTTAATAAGAAAGGAAATTGTTTTTTATGTTTTTTGGTATTTTATGAAATAAGGAAAATTAATTAAAGTTAGTAATTAAATAAAAACCTAGTTCTAAATTGTTTTTAATTATTAAAGAAAAAAATGTTTATGTTTTAACCTAATTTACCCTAATTAATTAATGACATATTTATTTACAAAAATAATTAATAGTTAATAATAATAATAAGAAGAAATTATTTATTGAAAAAAAAGATAATAAAAATGTTAAAAACCTAATTTCTACATTTTTTAGTTATTAAGAAAACATTAAAATTGAAAACCTAAATTAACCTAAATTAATTATTGAATTTATTTACAAAAATATTAATGAATTAAAAATTAAATAAACATATTTTATTTTTATGATTTCTGATTTTTTTATTTTATTATGAAAATTAATTTTTGAATTAAAAGAAACAATTAAAATAATTAGAATAAATAAAAAGAGAAAAAAAAAGAGAGAAAGAAAATACAAACAAAGGGGGGTATTCAGACCCAATTTGGAGGTGTTGTTGAAGCAGTTTGGCCCAAAAAATCTGGCCTTTTTTGACTTTCCAGTGATCACGTGCTTGTGGTTGACTGAGCATGCATGATAGTCTCCACATCTTGGCCTTTGGATTGATCCTTATGCATAGGTGGCAAGCACATGCATATGCACGTATGGTGGGTCACTGGGTAGGAATTACACCTGATCACGTTACAAGCAAAATTATAGAGAATATGGGGGACCTGGGAATCGAACCCAGGTCCCAGTGCCTGCATGACAATGCACCAACCAGTTGGACTAGCGCGTTTATTTGTTAGTATAATAGAACACAATTAATATAATGGGAAAACAAACATTATGCTGGACAAATCAAAAAAAGCGCCAATTATTCAAACTGGCGAACCACCGTTCAACACCTCAGCGTCTCTTTCCTTGCTTCTTCGTTTTTGCCTGAAAATAACAAATGGATAGCGGGGGTTTTAAACCCCCACTAAACTCAAATCTGCAAAATAGCGATTAGAGCATGGTTAAAAAGAAAAAGGGCGCGAGGTGTGGATTCTATTCGTCAGAATGTCATGAATCCAATGGTATAGGTTTGAAAGGCCAATTGTTCCTTATGTGTGAAACCCCAAATCAAAGCTTCAGAAACCCTAAAAAGCTTTCATGGTGGATTCTTATACAGGGCTTGATACTTCAATCAAAGCATGCCATTAGCTTCAGAATACTCACGTTAGTACAAATCAATGATTAAAAGTCACACATAATGCATGGAAAATGGAATACGATTATGAAAATTTTCAAAGAAAGCAAGACTCTGTTATACCGATTCCTTGAGTATGGAAGGTTGGTTTCGATTGGAATAGCTTCCTGGTAATGCCAGGAATGGATTGGAGTGCTTTTTTGACCTTGAAACACCTTGCAATTAGGTTTTCAGTTTTCAAATTTTTTTGTCAAAAGTTGAAATGTGTTCTTTGTTCTTGGGCGCAGCTCTTGTGTTCTTAGGCCTTAGGTTTCACTTATGCTTATGTATGTGAATGGATTAGGTCAGAAAAATCAAGCCCAAAGCCTTTGCATTGATGATTTTGAATATTTGATTTTCATGATCTTTTTTCAAATCTCTTTGCCATGAAACTATTGCCAATCATGAGAAATCTTGCCTTTTTGAGTATGCACGAAATATTTGATTCATTATGAGTGAAATCTCTGCACAAAAAGATTGGAAAGGTATTATTTGCTATTTTTTCATATTTAATTTTAATTAAGTGAATTAATAATAATAAAAATTCAAATAATTAATCAAAAATGATAAAATAACTCCCTTGGATGTCAATGGGTCGTGCATAGCCTTTTGGTAATGATTCATGGAAGAAATTGAGGCCCATTAGCAATTTTGAGGCATTTGAAGCAAAGTTGTCTTTTCAAAATTCCCAAAGGTTTCCCAACTTCCACAAGGCATATCTTGCTCAATTTTTAAGCTTTGATCATGTTCTTGGACATTTTGGAAAGGTCTTGAAGTCCTATAACCAATGCCTTTGGTCTCATGTCATTTTGATTTACCAATCTCAAGTTATGGTCTTTGACTTAAAGTGCCTTTTTGTTGACTTTTGAAAATGACCTATAATGTTGAGATTGATAACTTTTTGTGAGAGCATTTATTGGACTTGAAGTGTGAATATGAGTTGTTGGAAATGTCATTCTCTTCAAAATGAGCTTTGGATGGAATTTTTCTGATAAACCATGTGGAAGTTATGCCCTGGTCAATTTGCAGTTGACTTTTCTAGTTGTCCAAAAATAGAAACTTTTGCATCTTGAGACTTTTTGAGTCATGCTTTGAGAATCATGATCAAGAATTGATCAAATGATGTTTGTGGCTTCAAAATAAGATGTTGACCAAAAATTTGGACTTTTGACTGTCAAATGACCATTTTGCCCCTACAGTTGACTTGTGAAGCAATTAGGGTTTTTGACTGTGCAATTTGGTGCTGTGAGTCTTGAAACTTGACATAAGGATGCTTGACAATGTTTATGGGCATGTGGGACTTGTTTGGACCCTTGGAAACTTCAATTTCTTTGCCATAACCAAAACCCTAATTTTTGACTGCTAGGAGGCCATTGGACTGTGCAACCCTTGGGAGATTTTGAAGCATGCTCTTAGCAAACCTTGAAGAATATGGGAGGGCAAATTTTGGGGTACAACAGTTGCCCCTATTCAATCTTCTTAGACTTGAGGATGTAGATTGGCTAGCGTGCCTTTCATAATCTGAAGGTGGAAGATGATTGAACACTAGAGTGCCCAGAAATTTGCACTCATATAGTAGAGTATCAGCAATATGATGCAGGGAATGGGCTTACAGATGCCCTTTGGAGAGATGTTGGCTAGGGGGATGGGCTTATAGATGCCATCTGGTGTGGTGACGGGGTCTTGTCGGGAATGGGCTTATAGATGCCATTTGGAGACTGTCAGTATGTGGATGGGCTTATGGATGCCATCTAGGTGTTGATCGCGTAAGAGATTCCTTAGCGAGAACCTACGTACCTCAACAGTAACGATGAGAGAACCTTGGGCGATTACTACCCCAACAGTAACGATGAGAGAACCTTGGGCGATTACTACCTCAACAGTAACGATGAGAGAACCTTGGGCAATTACTACCTCAACAGTAACGATGAGAGAACCTTGGGCGATTACTACCTCAATAGTAACGATGAGAGAACCTTGGGAGATTACTACCTCAACAATAACGATGAGAGAACCTTGGGAGATTACTACTCAACAGTAACGATGAGAGAACCTTGGGCGATTACTACCTCAACAGTAACGATGAGAGAACCTTGGGTGATTACTACCTCAACAGTAACGATGAAGGAATCTTGGATGTCTTCTACTGAGTCTTCATCAGGAAAATCTTTAGGAATTGATTTAACTGGACCAGAGAAGGCCTTTGACTGGATCGGCATCAGAAAAATCTTTAGGAGTCGATTTAACTGAACCAGGCAAGGTCTTGGAATCTTCAACTGAGTCTTCATCAGGAAAATCTTTAGGAATCGATTTAACTGGACCAGAGAAGGCCTTTGACTGGATCGGCATCAGAAAAATCTTTAGGAGTCGATTTAACTGAACCAGGCAAGGTCTTGGAAAAGCTGAGAACTTAACTGGATCTTTCCTGAAATGTAAAAGTCAGTCGTATGCAATACATGCCATGGATCAAGCAATGATGTTCTCAACATAAATGAGATTGTAAGATATGATGCGTTTATGCATGTATCATGATGTATGACAATGTGATGTTTTTGAACGTGTTTTCGTCTAGGAAAATATATCCTTGACGAATGCCGGGAGTTAAATCTTGGGCTGATGTTGAAGAGAGTTCTTCGTTTCCGCTGGGGATGAAGATTTCAAGAATGAACCGGTAGGAGAAGATGACTCCGTTGGGGAATAAACTTGATGAAGAGATTACTCTGCGGGGAATAACTACTCTAGCGATCTTGCTGGAGAACAATACTCTGTGGGAGGAGAGGTGCTTCGCTGAGATGAATGAGAACTCCATTGGGGATACCATTGTTGAGTTTTGTTGAAGAATGTGATGAACTCCGCTGGGGGATAAGAAGACTTCGTCGGGGACGATCTTTCCCCGGTTATTGGCTGAGGATAACCCAGTTATATCCTGGTGAAGAAATAACCTTTGAATAAAGACGGGGAGACGAGTTCGTGCTCTGCAATGGGGTAAGCTTCCAGAATCTACTGGGGATAAGCTTCCTACTAGGGAGATGGATTCAACTCTCCTGGGGAGACTTTCGGACTGGATTTTCCTGGGGGAAATTTTTGATATGCACTGGGAAAGTGGCTCCACTGAATGTCTGGTATATCGTCGGGGAATAATCTTAGATCAAGACTGCCGGGGATGCTTGTTGAGAATGACTGTATATTGTGCTGGGGAATGTTGAGATCTGCTGGAGGATACCCAACTTCCTTAAGGCTGACAGGATAACTCTGCTTGGGGAGAGTATCGTTGATTTGCTGGCTCACTCTCTGGGGATTTAAGATATCTGGTCATTCTTCAGCTGAACTTACCTTGGTACCTTGGTGGACAGAGCGACTAGATCGCTTAGACAACTCTTTATTGCCCCTGTTTCTGATGTGGGAGAGGAAGATACCTGTGGAGGTACTTGATGACTGCCGATTTGAGAAATTTTCTTCTGGTAGGCAAGTGACGAGATGACAGGACATAGTCGTACGCTCTGATCCCTAATTTTTGCCTGGACCGCCCTTTCAGGTTTTCAGTCCACCGGGATACCCATTTTTGCCCAAGCCGCCTTTTCAGGTTTTCGGCTTGCCGGGTGTACAGATTTTTCATTTCATCCCTTATTTTTGCCCGAACCCTTTTGGTTCGCCGGGAAGCCCTTATTTTTGCCTAGGTGTGTCAACCTAGAGGGTCTTTGATTATGCGTAGTATTTTTTTGACTATATCCACGCTCTCAGAATGTAGGGAGTTGCCCCTGTTAGAAGTGTTTTGCTATGCCACCAGAAGATGTTTGGTCATGCAAGATTTGTTGTTGGGAATTCATGTCCAATGCCCCAAGTGGCTCAGGTGGAGGTTTGCCCCTGGCTGTTTGGCATCTTGAGAGATTCCTTGAATCTTGACTGGACTGCCCCAGATGATGGACAATGATCAGGCCATGCCCCTTGATTGGAGGTGCTTTTGTTCATTAGGCATTCGTCGTGCGAATTTCTATGCTGTTCAAACAAAAAGTCATATGCAAACAAAGTTATGTTAAAAATGCAAAGCTTATGTCTGTCTTGAAGTTTTTGAAAAATGCATTTTTCAGTAGAACCAGCAAATTTTGTAAAATGTGATGTCAACTCAATATTTTATAGCAAGCCTTAAGGAGTCAGGATACCTTTGTAACAATATGCTTTCGAACTAACCCATGCTTCAGCTAGGACTTTTAAGGGTTATAACGTGGCCTGGTTCACGGTTTAAGAAACAAAGGATAAAGGCTCAAATTATATTTATACCCACCCGCTCTTTGTGATGTTCTTCAAACCAAAACTCAGCTGATCGTGCGTTTAGACCTTGTTTGAGTCTTTGTTCTGATATACCAGTGATGGTTCAGATTCTGACAATCTATTTTGAATAGGCAGTCATTTTTTGCTGAGGGTTTGTAGGACCTCTTTCTTCTTTTTTGATTATTATTATCCCTGTTTTTTTGCCTGAACTGTTTCTTTTGTGATTTACAGTCAGCGGGATGCCCCAGTTTTGTAAGTCTCCTTAATAGGTTTTGACTTAATGGGCTTTTTGATTTTGGTAATGACTGCCGGTTTTTATGGTTATTTGGAACCATCACTGTCTTTTGTTTCAGAAGGACTTCTTTTGATGCCATTTGTTATGCACTTGGATCAACTGAGAGAACTACCCTGCCCCAGGTTATGATTAAGGGTTTTAAATTTCGAAAAGAAAAACTCCTACTTCTTTGGCTCAGAGGGGTTGACGAGGGATTATCTTCCTTATAACTCCAGTGTTTAGGAATTGAAACAATGCCTGTACCTCATCAGCAGGGTCTGTTCAAAAGCATACTGTAGTTTGCGGTATCGTTTTCGTCATCCTCCCTCAAGAGGCTCAGAATTATTAATTGAGAGTTGACATCAAAAAATGAAAGCAGTTTTAAGCATAATAAACATAATTACTTCAAAACAGACAAGTGTGATGCATTAATGATATAAACAAGTTTGACATGAAACAAAATGTTTGAACAATTAAAAGAAAATTACAAATTGAACATTCGAATGAACAAAAAATCCAATCCTAGCCACGTCTTGGCAAGGGAGCAGTGATCACATTGGGAGTCTCTAGAGAGTCGAGCTGGACTTCCTTTGCGTCAATCAGATCTTGAACCTTGTTTCTCAAAGTCCAACAGTCATCTGTAGCATGCCCCGGGCTGTCAGAATGATAGGCGCAACGAGCATTGGGGTTGTACCTTGAAGGTGTCCTGTTAGGATTCTTCGGGGGATCCATGAGGGTTACCAACTTGGTTTCCAGCAGCTGTGGCAATATCTATGACAAGGTCATGCCGAGGGGAGTAAATTGCCTTTTAGGTCTCTCTTCCCTTTGCTGATGGTGACGTTGAGGAGCACCAGCCGGCTTTGCAATAGCTACTGCGTTGACAACACTAGATTCTCTCTTGGATGGTTTCTTCTCAGTGTTCGAGGAGTCACCATTCTATATTTTCCCTGACTTGATGCCAACTTCTATTCTTTCCCCGGTCAAGACCAAATATGTAAACCCAGCAGCAGAATTCCCAATCAGGTGGTTGAAGAATGGACCGGACAGGGTCCCTAAGAACATGTCGACGAGCTCGCGGTCAGTCAGAGGTGGTTGTACCCTTCCAGCAAGTTCCCTCCATTTTTGAGCATATTCTTTGAAACCTTCACCTGCACCCATAGACATTCCCTGAAGTTGAGTGCGCGTGGGAGTAAGGTCGGCATTGTACTGGTACTGTTTATAGAATGCAGTGGCCAAGTCCTCCCAGCTGCGGATGTTGGCTCCATTCAGTTGATAGAACCAGTCGAGCTGAGTCCCTGAAAGACTCTCCTGGAAGAAGTGGATCCATAAGTTCTTGTCAGCCGTGTAGGGCTGGATCCTCCTCATGTATGACCTGAGATGCAGTTTTGGACAGGATGCCCCGTCGTACTTTGCAAAGGCAGGTGCCTTGAATTTATGTGGGATTACTACCCCAGAAGACAGACCTAGATCTTCGAAGTCTAGGCCGGGCAATTTCTGTATCTCCATAGCATTTAGCCGATCTTCTAGCTGTTTGTACCTGTCCTCAGATGGAGGGTACTGTTCATCATTAAAATCAGCCTCGTTGTCAGAGACCACTGGACTTGGAACCTCTCTCTCTTGGGGACTGTCTTTCCCAACAGATGAGGTAGCTTGGTCAGCATCATTTTGTGATACATTTCCAGATTTGCGCCTAGGGTTGAACAACACACTTCTCTTCTTCTTCTTCGGGAGCAGAGTCTTCAAATCCTGCTGGCCCTGGGCTAGGCTCATGATCAAATCTTGGAACTGGGCGTTCTGAGCCTGGAGAGCCTTGATGGATTGTTCGTTGGATGATTCAGGATTCATGACGATCGGCTGAAATAAACAGCGAAGAGGGTAAGTGTCCTGTCAAAAGAGTACCTGTAATGCAATGATAAGTATGACATGCATGCAACGCTTCCAAGGATCTCGCGGGGTAAACAGAGAAATTGGTTAGAATTTTGTAGCTTGATTGAAGGAACTTCATGTTGTTGAGAGTCCTTCATCAAGGGTCAAGGCTCACCATATCTAGTGGGTCATAGCCCCTGACAACCTTGGCTAGAGGAAAATAAATCCCCTTTGCCCCTTGCTGGACAGTTGGTTCATCATGACCTGCATCACAAGCTCTTGAGATCCTTGAAACGGGTTAGTCTTTATGCAGAATGCATGCAATGGTATGATGTCATGCTATGCATGGAGTGATATATGTAACCCTGTTATGAGTCCAGATTAAGGACTATAAATAAAACCTGCAAGAAACTCGTGTTGTTAGATAACAAGTATGCAAGTAGTTCAAGTTAGAAGGCACACAAGTCACACAAGAGAGCCCTTAGAGTTTAGGCCAGCATGGGGTCTAGGTATTACCCTCTTTCAGTTTGTTGGTTAAATCTTGTCCTATCAGAAGTAACCGGGTTCTAGAGGATCCCAATATCACTGACTACCCTCAATCGGTCATAACTCCAGCATCACAATCTTTTCTTGCGGCCAGAACCATCACGAGAGTTTAGCCTCAATGGGCGTAGCATACTGCTACTGTTCTATTGGCCAAGTTGGGTCATTTAAGGTTCTAAGGTCGGTTGGTGCTTAATGACTCCTCAGAAGGCCCATATTTTCCTCGTTGCGACACAAGGGATATCGGTACAGACCAAGGTGCGACACCAACGTAGCCACTGCTTCACCCATGTCGCTCTACGCCGGACAGGTCCCTCACAGCTTATGCTACCTAACAGGGTATCCCCAGATCCGGGTTAGGATCTATGTAACTCCGAAACAGCCCACAATAATAAAGCAAACATACACAACAATTGAAAACACAAGTGATCTTAGTCCTAAGGTACACCTCACTTCAAAAATTTCCCCAGCAGAGTCGCCAGTTCTGTGATCGGTGGATCTGGAACTGACTGTTTAACGCTGGTTCACGAAATGTCGCGGTAAGCAAGAGTCGCCACCGTCTTTTATTTTCTCTAAACATGGACAGGACAAAAGCACAGCAAAATTCCTTATGAGATTAGCTCTCGGTTCGGGAGGTAGATTTATAGAAAGGGAAGGTGTTAGCACCCTTTCTATCCATGGTTATCCATGGGCTCTTAGATACTTGCTCATTTTTGTTTTCAAAATGTTTGTTTGCTTTTCAAAGTGGGAGTGGATTTGAAAAAGTTTCGTTTAAATATTTCAGTTCGACTCTTGTATCAGTCCTCAAGAGTGTTTGAAAAAATTGTTTTTGAAAGCTTTTTGAAAAGTGTCGGTGTGAAAAGAAGTTTTTTATTTGTTTTGAATTAGAGCAAGTATCTATGAGTCATCTACCTACCCTAAGGAATTAGGCTGTGTAAATGTCCTTAAGGTAGTGCCATCCCACCATTGAGAGGTAGGTAGCACCACTGTTGGAGGTGTTCGGGTCAATTCGTTTGTAGGGACAGTGTGGTCACCAGAGCAACAGTAAGACACCTTAGAAGCTACCCTTATGCCATTGATCTTTTAATTCCGAGGCAACTATTCCGAGGCAACTGTTTCGAGGCAACTTGTTTCGAGGCAACTAGATCAATGGACATAAGGACTTACTAAGACGTCCTATAGTCGACGACCACGTTTCGAGGGGCAAGGCAACAGTGTGATCACCAGAGCAACAGTAGGACACCTTAGAAGCTACCCTTATGCCATGTTCATGGACATAAGGACTTACTAAAACGTCCTATACTCGACGACCACGTTTCGAGGGGCAAGGCAACAGTGAGGCGTACCCTAAGAGTGGTGTGTGAATTGCGTGTCATTTTCAGTTATATTTTATCTTGTCATGCATTGGGTGAGCTGCGCTTTGATTTTATTTGGGCCATTCATTCTTTCATGTGATTAGCAGTTAAAAGGTGCGGAAATTAAAATGCGGAAAATAAAAGTCCTACGCTATTACAAGGCGCGGGTCTATACATCGCCAAATTAGCAAAGACCCGATTTTGTATAAAAGTGCGGAAAGTAAATGTCCTAATTACTATTACAAGGCTTTGAGGCAATTACATAAGATTTAAAAGGAACAATAGAATACGCGTGCGAAAAGAAATTAGAATCGGATATGCGAGGGCGTTGGACCCTTTAAAGAAATTAAATGAAATTAAAAAGGAATTAATTATTTAATAAGAAAGGAAATTGTTTTTTTATGTTTTTTGGTATTTTATGAAATAAGGAAAATTAATTAAAGTTAGTAATTAAATAAAAACCTAGTTCTAAATTGTTTTTAATTATTAAATAAAAAAATGTTTATGTTTTAACCTAATTTACCCTAATTAATTAATGACATATTTATTTACAAAAATAATTAATAGTTAATAATAATAATAAGAAATTATTTATTGAAAAAAAAGATAATAAAAATGTTAAAAACCTAATTTCTACATTTTTTAGTTATTAAGAAAACATTAAAATTGAAAACCTAAATTAACCTAAATTAATTATTGAATTTATTTACAAAAATATTAATGAATTAAAAATTAAATAAACATATTTTATTTTTATGATTTCTGATTTTTTTATTTTATTATGAAAATTAATTTTTGAATTAAAAGAAACAATTAAAATAATTAGAATAAATAAAAAGAGAAAAAAAAAGAGAGAAAGAAAATACAAACAAAGGGGGGTATTCAGACCCAATTTGGAGGTGTTGTTGAAGCAGTTTGGCCCAAAAAATCTGGCCTTTTTTGACTTTCCAGTGATCACGTGCTTGTGGTTGACTGAGCATGCTTGATAGTCTCCACATCTTGGCCTTTGGATTGATCCTTATGCATAGGTGGCAAGCACAGGCATATGCACGTATGGTGGGTCACTGGGTAGGAATTACACCTGATCACGTTACAAGCAAAATTATAGAGAATATGGGGGACCTGGGAATCGAACCCAGGTCCCAGTGCCTGCATGACAATGCACCAACCAGTTGGACTAGCGCGTTTATTTGTTAGTATAATAGAACACAATTAATATAATGGGAAAACAAACATTATGCTGGACAAATAAAAAAAAGCGCCAATTATTCAAACTGGCGAACCACCGTTCAACACCTCAGCGTCTCTTTCCTTGCTTCTTCGTTTTTGCCTGAAAATAACAAATGGATAGCGGGGGTATTAAACCCCCACTAAACTCAAATCTGCAAAATAGCGATTAGAGCATGGTTAAAAAGAAAAAGGGCGCGAGGTGTGGATTCTATTCGTCAGAATGTCATGAATCCAATGGTATAGGTTTGAAAGGCCAATTGTTCCTTATGTGTGAAACCCCAAATGAAAGCTTCAGAAACCCTAAAAAGCTTTCATGGTGGATTCTTATACAGGGCTTGATACTTCAATCAAAGCATGCCATTAGCTTCAGAATACTCACGTTAGTACAAATCAATGATTAAAAGTCACACATAATGCATGGAAAATGGAATACGATTATGAAAATTTTCAAAGAAAGCAAGACTCTGTTATACCGATTCCTTGAGTATGGAAGGTTGGTTTCGATTGGAATAGCTTCCTGGTAATGCCAGGAATGAATTGGAGTGCTTTTTAGACCTTGAAACACCTTGCAATTAGGTTTTCAGTTTTCAAATTTTTTTGTCAAAAGTTGCAATGTGTTCTTTGTTCTTGGGCGCAGCTCTTGTGTTCTTAGGCCTTAGGTTTCACTTATGCTTATGTATGTGAATGGATTAGGTCAGAAAAATCAAGCCCAAAGCCTTTGCATTGATGATTTTGAATATTTGATTTTCATGATCTTTTTTCAAATCTCTTTGCCATGAAACTATTGCCAATCATGAGAAATCTTGCCTTTTTGAGTATGCACGAAATATTTGATTCATTATGAGTGAAATCTCTGCACAAAAAGATTGGAAAGGTATTATTTGCTATTTTTTCATATTTAATTTTAATTAAGTGAATTAATAATAATAAAAATTCAAATAATTAATCAAAAATGATAAAATAACTCCCTTGGATGTCAATGGGTCTTGCATAGCCTTTGGGTAATGATTCATGGAAGAAATTGAGGCCCATTAGCAATTTTGAGGCATTTGAAGCAAAGTTGTCTTTTCAAAATTCCCAAAAATTTCCCAACTTCCACAAGGCATATCTTGCTCAATTTTTAAGCTTTGATCATGTTCTTGGACATTTTGGAAAGGTCTTGAAGTCCTATAACCAATGCCTTTGGTATCATGTCATTTCGATTTACCAATCTAAAGTTATGGTCTTTGACTTAAAGTGCCTTTTTGTTGACTTTTGAAAATGACCTATAATGTTGAGATTGATAACTTTTTGTGAGAGCATTTCTTGGACTTGAAGTGTGAAGATGAGTTTTAGGAAATGCCATTCTCTTAAAAATGATATTTGGATGGAATTTTTCTGATAAACCATGTGGAAGTTATGCCCTGGTCAATTTGCAGTTGACTTTTCCAATTGTCCAAAAATAGAAACTTTTGCATCTTGAGACTTTTTTAGTCATGCTTTGAGAATCATGATCAAGAATTGATCAAATGATGTTTGTGGCTTCAAAATAAGATGTTGACCAAAAATTTGGACTTTTGACTGTCAAATGACCATTTTGCCCCTGTAGTTGACTTGTGAAGCAATTAGGGTTTTTGACTGTGCAATTTGGTGCTGTGAGTCTTGAAACTTGACATAAGGATGCTTGACAATGTTTATGGGCATGTGGGACTTGTTTGGACCCTTGGAAACTTCAATTTCTTTTCCAGAACCAAAACCCTAATTTTTGACTGCTAGGAGGCCATTGGACTGTGCAACCCTTGGGAGATTTTGAAGCATGCTTTTAGCAAACCTTGAAGAATATGGGAGGGCAAATTTTGGGGTACAACAGCTACTTACCTAAAAGGTGTCCCCAGATCCAGGTTAGGATCTATAGTAACTCCCAAACAAAACCCTTAAAAGTAAAGTAATCAAAACAATCAAGAGAAGCAATTATGATGAACTAGATCCTAAGGTATACCCCACTTATTATTCCCCAGTAGAGTCGCCAGTTCTGTGATACGGTGGCAGAACCGACTGTTTTGAAATGCTGGTTTGCGTTTTGCGTTTTTTATTCGCAAAATGTCGCGGTAAGCAAGAGTCGCCACTGACTTTTATTTCATCCAACCGGAAAGGAAAAAAGTATAGAAAAAAATCCTTTTTTCGAGATTTTGAGTACGGGGGGTAGGTTATAGAAAGGGAAGGTGTTAGCACCCTTTCTATCCATGGTTTTCCATGGGCTCTTAGGTACTTGCTCATCTTTTAAAATTGCTTGTGTATGTGCTTTGTTTTGAAAAGTTTGACTTCATGATAACCCTTGTATCAGTCCTCAAAGGTGTGACAAAGTTGTTTTGAAAATTGGTTTGAAAAAGTGTAAGTGTGAAAATTTTGACTTGAGCAAGTACCTACTAGCATCTACCCACTCTAAAAAAGATCGTTTCTATTCTTGTTTCCTTTAGACATCGCTATCCCACTATTGAGAAATAGGTAGCATCGTCATTGGAGTTATGAGGGTCAATTCGAAAGGGATGCACAATCACTAAAGCAATGTTAGGACACCTTAGTAATAACCCTAAAGTCTTAAGATCATATTTGAGGCAACATTTCTAAGGCAACCTTTACGAGGAAACATTCCGAGGCAACATCCGAACGGGACATTTGATATTTTTTAGACAGAAGGGTAACCAGTAAGACACCCTATACTTAATGATCATTTACCGAAGGCAACCGAAGTGAGAGTATACCCTAAGAGTGATATGTGCGAGTGATTTGTTTCAATTATTTATCTTTTCACATTAGGGTTTTCTAACTGGATTAAGTTGTCATGCATTCTTGTCATACAATCCTATTAGCATACATCTAAACAGTCAAATATTTGCGAGAATTAAAATGTGAGAAAGTAAATCTACGCTATTACAAGGCTTCGGGGAGGGGGATTAAATACATAGCCAAAAAAACCCGCAAAAGACGATAAATAAAAGAAAGTCCTAGATTAAACTATTACATACCATGAACAGTTACATCAATATTGTAAAAATAAAAAAACATGCGCGATGAATTAAATGCGAGGCGATTAGGGTTTTGACCCTTGACTTAAACCTAATTGCGATTAGTTAAAAAATGTTTTGTTACGTTTTAAGAAAATAATGACATAATTAACATTAAAGATAAAATTCTAATTTCTACTTAATTTTAAATTTAAAATAAATTGATTCTATCTAAAACCTATTTTTTTGTATTTTGCTTACTTGAAAAATAAAAGAATTAAATCAATAATTTAACCTAATTTGCTAATTAGTTTTAATCATAAAAAAGGGTTAAAATTGCCCTAAGTTAAACTAAATTGAATTAAATTAACAAAATTAATTTTGATAAAATAAAATAAAAAAAGTCTAATTCTAATTTTTTGGTTTCTTGATTTTATGATTTTTTATGAAAAAGAATAATTAGTTGTGAATTAAAATAATTAAAAAGTATTAAAAGAATTAAAAATAAATAAATGAGAAAAGGTGAGATGGGCCTGTATTTAGCAAAAAGGGGGTGAAAACTGAATTTATGGGCCCAAAAGACTAAGGCCTGTTTGAATTTACTCCCATCAAGTACACATGCTTGACTGAGGCGTACAGTGGTCCTCCAGGGGGATGGCGTTAGATCTGAAGCATTGGTGGATTTGATGGTCAGATCCTGATAGCACATGGTGGATGCTTGGGCGTGAGGCACACCTGATCCTTTATTGAAAAATAACATGAAGCAAATATGGGACCTGGGGATCGAACTCAGGTCCTTAGGCATTTTCCAAGACACGTTTACCATCTGAGCTGCATGTGTTACTTGTATATACAATAATAATAATAATAATAATAATAATAAACAAAATATCAAACACTATGGTTAATTATGAAAAACACACGGAATTTCAAACTGCCCAACCAGGGGGTGCCACGCCTCCATCTTATTCCTCCCCACCGTCGCTTTAGGATATACACCTTTACCTACAAACATGTCACTGTAGCTACAAACCTGTAACTTTCAATCATCAAGAAAACACATGCTAAATGAATTCTAATTACATGGTTCTGTTTGTCTTGAACCCACGAACACTATGGTACTACTTTCTTGGACCAATTTTACTGATATAGAGAAACCCTAAAACATAAGAGAAAACCCTAACAATGGCATCTTCATGTACAAGCGTTAGAAATATAATTAAATGGTATCAAAAGCTTGCAAACTCAAAGACAAACACAAATATATCATTAAAATATGCAATGGGTGAGTGAATCAATGAAACTGAATTCGAATTTGGAGGCATATCGTGATACCTCTATCTTGAAATTCCAGGCGTGGAAAGGCTTGAATCTGATTGGAAAATGCTCCTGGAATGTCCAGCAACCTATTGGCAACCTGAGAATGGCACGAATTGACCTCTAACACAAATTGGATCACCACTTTTCTTGCAATTTTTGAGTTTTTTCTTTCACCTCTGAACGGCTGCTTAACCTTTTTTCTTGCTTTGGGAATGCTAAATATATATTAGAGAATTCATTAGGGTTGTAAAACTGATCACATCTTTGGAAGTTTTTCAAGATTTGATTTTGTTTTCATGGCATATGTAAACCTTCCAAATTTGGCTCAAATCCAATCTTTTTCAAACAAATTGGCCTTGCACGATTTGATCTTTATTTGAAAGCCTATAAGATCTTTTTTCAGTGCATAAATCATCCCTAAAATACAATATATAATTTATTAGGATTTATTTGATTTTATTTGAATTTTAAATGAATAAAAATCAAAATAAATTAAATAAATGAATAAATAAAGCATGGAAGGTCCCATAGGTCATGGACTATGTTAGGAATGAGATGCAAGCATAAAAAGTTGGGCCCATTTGGCAAAAGATGCAAATTTGAGCATGTTTGACTTTTGGCAGTTTTGCAAAAAAGGTCAACTTAGCCAATGCATAACTCTCTCAATTATGACCCTAGAGAGGTGTTCTTGGACTTTTTAGAAAGCTTAGGATGTCCTATAAGCAACCCTTTTGGTCTCATCTTAATTGAGTCTCCCATGTTCATGTATGAAGCCTTGACCCAAAAGGTGTTTTTGTTGACTTTCCAAAATGACCTATAATGTCCAAATTCATATCTTTTTGTGAGTGCATATTTAGAACTTGGGAGCTGAAGATGAATTTTAGGGATTTCATCCTATTAAAAATGATCTTTGGATGGGTCATTTTTGATAAAGTATGAGAAAGTTATGCTTGGTCAAAGTTGAGTTGACTTTTTCTACAAAACCCTAATTTAGCAACTTTTGGGCTTTGATGAATTATGGGCAATCCTTGAGGAATCATGATCAATACTTGATCAAATGATAAATGATACTTCAAAATGAGGATGTTGACCAAAAATATTGAAGTTTGACTGTATGTGGGCCACAATTGACTTTTGACTTAGTGTAGTTGATTTTCAGGCCTTTGAGTAATTGACTGAGCAAACTTCTTATGCAAGGCTTGAAACTTGACATGGATGATCTTGAGAACATATTAGGACAATGGTAAGAATTTGTTATCCTTTGGACTCAAACATCTTGATGCAAAATGAAACCCTAATTTGAGGTAGACTGCCTTACAAGAGAGTTTGTCTGGTTAACTACTGGACCTTCTTGAGTAATTTGAGGACTTCACTTGACATGTATTGAGAAATATGGGAGGGCAAATTTTGGGGTATAACAGTTGGCTCTTTCCAGTTGGTAAAACCAGTCGAGTTGTGTTCCAAATAGACTGTCTTGGAAAAAATGCACCCACAAGTCTTTATCAGCGGAGTGTGGCTGGATTTTTCTCACATATGATCAGAGGTGCATCTTAGGACATGACACCCCATCATATTTTTCAAACAAAGGCACTTTGAATTTCGGAGGGATTACAATTCCTGACACTAGCCCCAATTCTTCGAAGTCTAGGCCTGGCACCTTTTGTATTTCCATAGCGCTCAAACGCTCTTCAAGATGTCTGTACTTATCATCAGCTGGAGGATACTGTTCCTCAGAGTATTATTCCCCCTCCTCATCCTCTTCAGATTTTGACGAGACCGCTGTTTCCTTTCCTTTCCCCTCTCATTCACTGGATGTTGTTGCGAAGTTCAAGGTTCTTCTAGTCTGTCCCTGAAACCTTCTCCCCATGTTTAAAACCCCAGTGACTTTCTTTTTTTCTTTTTCCTTTCTTCAACCAGCAGAGTCTTCAACTCTTCTTGCCCCTTGGCTAGGGTCATGAGCAACTGTTGAAACTGCGTGTTCTGAGCTTGGAGATCTTTGACTGTTTGTTTGAGATCTATCTTACTGAAATAAATAGTAGAGAGATGAGGAAACTTGTTGCCAAAAGACCTTTTTATGTTATGATGAATGATATGTGCATATGCAATGTTTTCAAGGATTTCAAAAATTCAAGTTTGTTTTTATACAAAAAAGGAAACGCACGTTATATTAATAAGATAAAGTTTGAGTACATCAATGCCCCTTGGGAAAAATAATACAAAACTCTAAGATGAAAAAGTAGTGCGCATCCTTTTTGGCATTGAGAGTCTGCTCCTCATGAAGTAGCCTAGTGAGTTCCAAAACCTTCTTCTCGCTTGCGTAGAATTGGGCTTCGAAAGTATCTCGTTCTCCTTTGAGCTATATCCAATCCCTTTGTAGATCTTCAAGAGATCTGGGCATGTTAGGATGTAGGATAGTGTATGGAACATCTCCCTCCTTAACAGGCTTAATAATCACCGGAAGGATGGAAGGATAAGGCATCATAAGATTTTGAGCGCGGATTCGTACCCATTTGAGATAAGGCTCAAGAGGGATGGAATTCTTGTGCCCCAAAGTCTTGCTATCCACATTATTTAGCATCCTCCAAGCTCGTATGAATCTCTGGCGAAGACCTTGATCATTGTTGTCGTAGTCGAATACCAAACCTTGAATCAGCATCTCGTGCGGGCCATTCCTTCGGGCGTAACCAAACTGCCTTAAAGCTAAGAACGGGTTGTAGGTGATGCCTCCCCTAATTCCAAGTAGAGGGACATTAGGGAATTCCCCATAACGGTCAACAATGATAACATTCTCTTTGGATCGGGAGCACCAATGAATATCTGAATGTTTGAGCGTCATTAAACTTTGTGACAACCTTGAACCTTGCTCATTATTTAAGACTGATTGGGGAAGATGAGAAATAAACCATCTTTTTAGGAGATGAGTGCAACACATAAGGACACCTCTTTTCCTCATTGTGTGAGTGTGAAAAGAGTGTAGGATATCCTCTAGCAATGTAGGCACCGAATTGTGTGACATGAAGATTTTGACGGTGCTCACATCAATGAGTTGGTCAGGATTGGGAAATAAGACCATCCCATAGATAAGAAGAGCCACAATTTCCTCAAAGGCTTGCAAGTCTAAGGAATTCCAACAGCTTTGGGCTTTCTCAAACAGGAACTTTTCTAAGAAGCCTTTGACACCACTTCTAGTTTCCTAATGAGTTGTGATATCAGATGAGTGCAAGTGCAGAGCTTGAGCAATCTCTTCTGGCTTTGGGTCTCTTTCCGTACCGTTGAAAGGTAGTTGATTGAGAATGGGAATCCTCAATAGTTGGGAGAATTCTTCCAAAGTAGGCACAAGCTGATAGTCGGGAAATGTGAAGCAATGGTGCAAAGGATCAAAGATCTGGAAGAGCACTTTCATTATATCCTCATCTGTGTTAGAGGTGACCAAGTTGAGTAGACGACCATGCCTCTCGGTGAATGGAGAGTTCTCAGGGATCCTTGAAGCTAGCTCCTTAAGTTGTGGAGGAATTCTTACAAGGTTGACTTGGATAGTTTTCCTGCGAAGTGAATCCATATCCTACAAAACAAAAACAAAGATGAATCTCCAAAATCCTTAAAATGGTTAGTAGATGTATATGATGTTCATGATGTCCATGATGTTATGTACAAGTATGCATATACAAGCAAAACAAACAAGTTACTAGTTTAGGCTTGCATGGGGTTTTATAGGTAAGTACCCTCTTGATGTTTAGTTGGCTTAAACCTGTCCTAATAATAGTAACCTGGTTCTAAGGAGCTCAATATCACCGGATTGTTTTCTTGGTCATTGTTTCAGCTCAAACCTCTTTACTGGCGACCGAAATATCCCAAGAAACCAAACCTCAATGAGTGTAGTATCGAGTATCTACCAACTTCAGACTGTACCAAAGCCGGTCATCTCACTACATCCTAAATGCCAAGTTGGTCAAGTAAAGGGTTCTAGAAGTTCATTAGTGCTTCATGACATCACTCAGCGGCCCTGTATTCTCTTTGATTGACTCAAAGGCTACCGGTAGCCACAAATATGTCACACTAACATAGCTATTGCTTAGACCATGTCGATATACCCCGCACAGTTTCCACAACGTATTGCTATTTACCTATAATGTATCCCAAATCTGGGTAGAGGATTTCAAACCCAAACAAAGAACCATAATGTAAAGCATACAAGTCAAACAATGTAAGCAAATAAATACGATCTAGCCTTAAGGTTACCCCACTTTTATAATATTCCCCAGAAGATTCTCCAGTTCTGTGATACGGTGGGAGAACTGACTTGAGGGTTTTGCATTTTATCGCAAATGTTGCGGTTAGCAAGAGTCGCCATCGACTTTTCTTTTATCCAAAAGGAAAGGTGAAAAAGCACAAGAAAGACCTTTGGGATTGTTTCTTGAGTTTGGGAGGTAGATTATGAAAAGGGAAGGTATTAGCACTCTTTTCATCCATGGTTTTCCATGGGCTCTTAGTTACTTGCTATATCACTTGCTTTTCTTTGAAAATGTGCTTCGTGTGGTTTTTGAAAGTATTTTGTAAAAGAGGCCATTGTTTAGGAAATCTTTGTAATCATTCTCGTTTGTATGAATGTATACAAAGATGTTTGTCTTTTTTTGGAAATGTTTTCAATGTTTATAAGATGTTTGGAAATGTGTGTGTGTTTGTTTTTGAAAATAGCAAGGATGGTTGTTTGAAATGGAGCAAGTAACTAGAAGTAATCTACCTACTCAAATGTCTTTCTTGTTCATTTTCTTTTCCTTTGATATTGTTGTTTTACCATTGATTTGGTAAGCAACCCTATCTTTGGATGTAAACGGGACGGGCGCGGGTCATCGTATAACCATGATTATCAATGTTGCAAAGTGTGATAGGTGGGAATGAGAACTGACTGTTTTTGGAATGCTGGTTCGTGTTTTGCGTTTGTTTTCGCAAAATGTCGCGGTAAGCAAGAGTCACCACCGTCTTTTATTTTATCCAACAAGGAAAGGACAAAAGCACAGAAAAATTCCTTTTTGAGATATTTCTCGGGTTCGGGAGGTAGATTATAGAAAGGGAAGGTGTTAGCACCCTTTCTATCCGTGGTTATCCACGGGCTCTTAGGTACTTGCTCATTGTGTTTTCAAAATTTGCTTTTCTTTGTGTTTGTGGGTTTGAAAGAAGTTTTTGTTTGAAAGGAGTGTAAGTGCGAAAAGTTTTGTTTTGTTTTAAAAAGGAGCAAGTACTTAAGAACCATCTACCTACTCGAAAAAAGGAATTAATCTGTACAAATGTCCTTTAGATAGTGCTATCCCACTATTGAGGAGTAGGTAGCACCGTCGCTGGAGTTTTCGGGTCAATTCGATTTAAGGGACGTGTGGTCACTAAAGCAATGTTAGGACGCCTTAGCGGTAACCCTAATGTCTTAGATCATTTTTTCCGAGGCAACCGTTTCGAGGCAACTTATGATCTTTGGACAAGAGGACGACCTCTAAAACTTCCTATACTCAATGACCACGTTCGAGGCAACCAAGTGAGGTGTACCCTAAGAGTGGCATGTGCAAGTGTGTTAGTTCGGTTAATTTTATCTGTACATGTCATGGGTGAGCTATGTTGATTTTAAGTTCATACATTTGATATTGTCATGCGTTCCCTATTATCAAACATCTAACAGTTAATATTGTGCGGAAATTAAATTGTGGGAAATTAAATCTAAGCTATTACAAGGCGTCGGGTATTTACATCGCCAAAAACAACCCTTTAATTTAAATTACGGAAAGTAAATAAAAAGCGATAAATAATTAAAGCCCTAATTAAAATCTATTACATACCGGAAGCAATTACAATAATAAAGCAAAATTGATCGCGTGCGAGAAATTAAGGCGGCGCATTTTTAGGGTTTTGACCCCTTTTTTGAAAGAAAGCATGTTTTTGTTATTTTTGAATGTATGGAAATTAAATCTAAGTTAATAATTAAATTAATTAATTAATGAAAATATATTTTGGTTTTTTTTTTTATATTTAAGGAAATGAAATAAAATGGATTAATGTTAATAAAAACCTAATATTCTAAATTGATTTTAATTATTGTAAAAAAAATGTTAAAATTAACCTAATTAACACTAAATTAATTAATTAATATTTATTTACAAAAAATAAAATAATGAAATTAATAAAAACATTTTTTGTGTTTTTTGATTTTATGAGAAAAAAATTAATTGGTTAGTAATAATAAAAATAATTGATTAAAACAATAAAGCAAATAAATAAATATAATGAAAAGAAAATGAACCAAGGGGGTTTGGGCCCAAATCTGGGTGTTTGAATGGCAATTGTCTGGCCCATTTACGCTGGCCTGCTTTGACTTTTCCAGTTCCCTATGCGCTTGTTGACTTGGACATATGATAGTCCTTCATTCCTGGCCACCAGATTTGGCCTGAAGGCCATATGGCACGTTGAGATTGCAAGCGTATGGTAGATGTGATACGGTGGGAGAACTGACTTGAGGTTTTGCATTTGTATTCGCACTTGTTCGGTTTAGCAAGAGTCGCCACCAACTTTTTATTTTATCCTAAAGGAAAGGTTAAAAAGCACAGGAAAAACCTTTTGAGATGTTTCGTGGGTTCGGGGGTAGATTATGAAAAGGGAAGGTATTAGCACCCTTTTCATCCATGGTTATCCATGGGCTCTTAGTTACTTGTTTAGATCACTTGCCTTGATTTTCAATTGCTTGAAATGGTGGTGTGTGTGTATTTTGAAAATGTTTTGAAAAAGACGCCTTGTCTAGGCAACCGTTGTAACAATTCTTTACTCTAATGTTTTACAAAGGTGTGTATCTTTTCGAAAAGATATTTCAAATGTTTTTGGAAGTTGTTTGGAAATAGTGTTTGTGAAGTGTGGTTTTGAAAAGTAGGCAAGTGTGTTTTGCAAGTTTGATCAAGTAACTAAGAGTTGTCTACCCCTAAATTTACTCAAAGGTTTTTCTCATGTTTTAACCCTTTTAACAGTATTGTTCCACCAAATAAATAACCACATGCAAACAATGATATTCAAGCAATGCAAAGTTTATGTTTGTCTCGAAGTTTTGAAAAATGCGTTTTTTAGCAGAAAAATTTTCATAAGACAAAATCAACACAAGATTTAGAGCAAAGCCTTACAGGAGTCAGGATACCTTTTGTAATAGTATGCTTTCGAACTAACCCATGCTTCAATTAGGACTTTTGAAGGGTTGTAACTTGGCTTGGTTCACGGTTTAAGAAACAAAGGATAAAGGCTCAAAGTATATTTGTACCCACCCGCTCTTCGTTATGTTCTTCAATCATAAGCTCAGTTAATTGTGCGTCGCACTCTATTCGAGTTTGGAACGACTTTTGGGTGATGGTTCACCAATTGAATTTAGGAGGCAGTCATCATCTCCTTTTTTCTTTGCAACATTTTTCACGTTGTTTGAGGGTTTGTAATGACCTCTTTCTTTTGATTTGTTATCCCTAACTTTTTCCTGACTGTCCCTGTTTTCGAGGTTACAGTCAGCGGGATGCCCCAGCTTTCTTAAGCCTCCTTTGTAGGTTTTGGCTCAGTGGGATTTTTCTTTTTTTTTTAGAGATAATGACTGCCTATGAGATAAGGAACCATCACTGTCTTTTGATTCACGAGGAATGCTTTTCTCTTTTTCTTTTGATGTCGTTCGTTGTATTACGAACTGAGAGTTTGCGACTTTGATGCGCTTTTTTTTTTAATTAACTGAGAGACTACCCTGCCCCAGGTTTATATCAAAGGTTTCGATTTGTCTAGAACAGAAAACTCCTACTTCTTTGGCTCGAAGGGGTTAACTAGGGATTATCTTCCTTATAACTCCAGTGTTTGGGAATTGAAAGAAATGCATGTACATCATCAGCAAGGTCTTGTTCAAAAGCATACTGTATGAGATTATGGTATTGTTTTGTCATCCTCCCTCTAAAGGCTTGCAGCTTTTTATCAAGATTTAAATATCATAAAGAAAGCATAAGAGTAGTGAAAACGAATAGATGAATTCAAGACAAACATATGCAATGCATTAATGAAACAGAGTTTGACATTAAAAGATAATTGTTTGAACAACAAAAGATATTACAACTTTGAAAATTCAAATGAAAGAAAGACATTCTCAATGAATTGGCCTAGGAACAGTGATTATGCTAGAGTCTCCGGAGGGTCAAACTCGATCTCTTTGGCATCAATCATGTCTTGGATCTTGTTCTTCAGAGGCCAACAGTTGTTTGTGTCATGTCCCGGACTGTCAGAGTCATATGCACACCTTTCATTGGGATGATAAGTAGGAGCAGAAGTATTTGGGTTCCGGAGGGGAGCCCTCAATGTAATCAGATCCCTCTTCAACAAGTGTTGCAGCGCTTGAGACAGTGGCATGTTGATGTTGGTGAACTGTCTTTTAGGTGCGACCTCCTTACGCTGATGCCCCTGTCTTTGTTGGGCAGGCGTAGGATTAGAGATCAAGATTGCTCCTACGTGTTGGTCATGACGACCCTTTTGACTGTTCGTAGCATTGGAATCTTTCTTTCCGTTGTAGGGAATTATTTGAGTATCCGAGGATGTAGTTCCTTGGATCTTTCCACTCTTGATGCCAGCTTCGACCCTCTCGCCGGTCAGTATTAGCTCGGTGAACCCGGCTGAGGAGCTTCCAATTAAGTGATTGAAGAGAGGCCCTGTCAAAGTTCCCATGAAGATGTCAATCAGCTCCCTATCAGTTAAAGGAGGTTGCACCCTACCAGCCAAATCTCTCCACCTTTGAGCATACCCTTTGAAGTTCTCGTCAGAACCCATGGCCATGTTCTGCAATTGCACACGAGTTGGTGTGAGATCATCATTGTACTGATACTGCTCATAAAAAGCAAAAGCTAAGTCCCTCCAGGTGTGTATGCGAGAACTCTCCAATCGATAGAACCACTCAAGTTGAGTCCCTACCAAGCTTTCTTGGAAGAAATGGATCCAAAGCTTTGGATCAGTTGTGTATGGTTGAATCTTGCAGACATAAGACGTTAGGTGCATCTTAGGGCAAGAAACTCCATCGTACATGGCAAAGGTAGGGACTTTGAACTTCAGAGGGATGACCAATCCAGGAACCAAACCCATGTCTCCTAGATCCAAGCCAGGTATTTGTTGAATCTCCATAGCACTGAGGCGACCCTCCAACTGTTTGTACTTGTCATCAGCGGGAGGATATTGTTCCTCGGAGTAGTCAGCTTCAGCTTCATCAACCTCCAAATTGTGGTCTTCTTCAAGACTATCCCCTGTGTTGGATGGAGTTGCAAGGTCTTGGGCTTTAGGTCTTCTCCTCAAGTTCAGGATGCCCGCTGATTTCTTGGACTTCTTCTTCTTGTCTTTGAGAAGGAGAGCTGTCAGATCCTCTTGCCCTTTACCCATAGCCAGAAGCATTTGCTGGAATTGAGCGTTTTGAGCTTGGAGATCTTTCACCGTTTGTTCCATATCCATCTTACTGAAATAAACAGTGAGAAGATAAGGAAAACTGTATGGTAGAAACCTGTTATGCAATGATATGTATGATATATATGCAATGTTTTCAAGGATCTCTTGGGGTAAACACAAGATAATGTTAGAGGCTGAACTTTGATCTTTGATTGGAGAACTTTGCACTGGTGGATGTCTTTCCACGAGAATCAAGCTCACCATGTCAAGTGGGTCATAGCCCCTGATTCAAGTTGTTGCACTTGATATTTGATGGCATTTGTTTAGAGGAGAAACCTCTTTCCCCTTGGTAGACGTTTGGTTCAACGTGACCCTGCATCAAAAGAACCCTCGAGATCCTTGAAATGGTTAGTGAAAAAATGCTATGGTATGATGTCATGATGTTATGTACATGTATGCAAAAACAAGCAAGTGTATATACAGGTAATCATATTCACACAAAGCAAACAAGTCCTTAGGTTTAGGCTTGCATGGGGTTCATAGGTAAGTACCCTCTTGAAGTTAGTTGGCCCATCCTGTCCTAAAATAGAAACCGGGTTCTAAGGAGCTCAATATCACTGGATTGTTTTCCGTGTTCATTGTTTTGGTTTACCCACTTAACTGGCGACCAAAATATTCCAAGAAAACAACCCTCAATGAGTGTAGTATCGAGTATCTACCAACTTCGGACTGCACCAAAGTCAGTCATCTCACTACCCCTAAAAAGGATAAGATGGTCAATTAAGGTTCTAAGAGTTCGTTAGTGCTTCACGACATCACTCAGCGGCCCCGTACTCTCCTTAATTGAACTCAAGGGTTACCGGTACTCACAAATATGTCACACTAACATAGCTTACTGCTTCAACCATGTCGGTATACCCCGCACAGTTCCCTCACAGTTTTATTGCTATTTACTTAAAAAGGTGCCCCCAAATCCGGGTGTAGGATTTACAACAAACCCAAACAAGGACCCAAAAAGTAAAGCAATCAAGGCAATCAAAGCAAGAATGTAAAGGTGATCTAAACCCTAAGGTAACCCCACTTTTAAGTTATGTCCCCAGCAGAGTCGCCAGTTCTGTGATACGGTGGGAGAACTGACTTGAGGTTTTGCGTTTGTATTCGCACTTGTTCGGTTTAGCAAGAGTCGCCACCGACTTTTTATTTTATCCTAAAGGAAAGGTTAAAAAGCACAGGAAAAACCTTTTGAGATGTTTCGTGGGTTCGGGGGGTAGATTATGAAAAGGGAAGGTATTAGCACCCTTTTCATCCATGGTTATCCATGGGCTCTTAGTTACTTGTTTAGATCACTTGCCTTGATTTTCAATTGCTTGAAATGGTGGTGTGTGTGTGTTTTGAAAATGTTTTGAAAAAGACGCCTTGTCTAGGCAACCGTTGTAACAATTCTTTACTCGAATGTTTTACAAAGGTGTGTATCTTTTCGAAAAGATGTTTCAAATGTTTTTGGAAGTTGTTTGGAAATAGTGTTTGTGAAGTGTGGTTTTGAAAAGTAGGCAAGTGTGTTTTGCAAGTTTGATCAAGTAACTAAGAGTTGTTTACCCCTAAATTTACTCAAAGGTTTTTCTCATGTTTTAACCCTTTTAACAGTATTGTTCCACCATTGTATTTGGTGGACAATCTTGTGTTAGGATGTTAACGGGACGGGCGCGGGTCATCGTTTAGACCATGAATGCAATGGTGCCAAGTATCTTTGGCAATTTGCTTGAAGGGACTATGATCATTTTGTTTAGGCAACTTTCGAAAGCGTCGTCGAGGGACTATGATCATTTTGTTTTGTTTTGCCAAAGAAACTCAACGTGCAAGCATGGCCCATTTTGGAAGGCAACAAGCGGGATTACCCTAGGGGGTGCAAGTGTGAATTGTGTATTGATTGTCATGCATTTGTCTTGTATTTAGGTTATCTAGCGTTTAATTTTATTTACATACAAACCCTAGGTCTAAACATGGTATAATTGAAAGCGATAAATTGCGGGAATTTAAAGTCTATGCTATTACAAATAAGTATCCGGAAGTGGGGGTACAAATATTTACAAATGGGGATGAGACTTTAATAGGAGAGTAGTGTCCAAATATATTTACAACCAAATTGAATCACATTCAATGTAAAATGTAATGTATAGCAATGTATAAGAATAAAGCAATGTAAATGTATCAATGTATTTGTGTAAGTGTATGTGATTTATTTACAGGTGAGTAAAAGATGTTAACCTAATATATTATTAAGTAAGTATTTATTTATTCTTTTTGTATTTTTGTTAATATGTATAAACAAAAGTTTTAAAGAAAAAAAGTATTTATTTATTTTTGGATATTTGTTGATTATGTACAAAATAAAAGATTTAATAAAAGACAAGAAAATGTTTTAAGAAATTCTAATTTTATGTATTAATGTTTTTATGTACAGGGCTTAAATAAAATAATAAAAAAAAGGGTTTTAATAAAAGAAAAAGAAAAATGTTTGATCTTAATAAAGATCTAATATCTAGGTATTTTTAATTAGAATGAAAAAATATTAACAACATTTTTTATATATGAGAAATTAGTGTATTATTTATTAAAAAAAGAGTTAAGTTATAGAAAAATAAATAAAAGTGTTAATCTATAAAAAAAGAAAAAAAGTGAATGGGCTCAAAGGAATTTGTGAGGCAAGGCCCAAACAAAATGAATAGTCAGAAGGAGAAAACAAGGGGGGGGGGGTGCGCTTGTTTGAATCAGTTGGGCTTAAGGCTTCTGAAAAGGGCAAGGCCCAAACATATTTCACAAATGTTTTTTTAGGGTTTCAGTAGTTTTGTTCATTTTGGGAATACAGTGTCTACAGAGGCGCCGTTCCTCATCGCCTTCGTCCTCTTCATCTCTTCTGAGCAAGGCCTCTGAACTTTCCCCTCCGTCTCAGCTACTAGGCGCAACTTCCACTTCTTCTCCCTCCATGGATTGCTCAAGTAGTGACAAGCAAATGTAGTCTCGTATTTTTTAAGGTTTTCATATTTGCATGTTTTAATTTCGTTGTGTCCTGATTTCAAGTGCTGTTGTCCATACGAGGTGTGTGAAAGGAAAAAGGGAAGGGATACTACCTTTGGATTTTGGAGATGGAGACGAGGTGGACTAGAGACGCCTAGGGTGGCCGGAGACGGAGGGAGCGATGTTGTGAGCTTTGGAAGTCTTCCCTGGTTTGTCTAGTATCTTGCTTTGCCTTTTAGGGTTTTATGATGAATGCTCTGAAAAACCCTTAGCTTTACTTGTTCTTGAACACTTCTTTTCCTCTGATGATTTGCTTGCTTCTTTGCCCTGTATGCTTACTCTTCGCTTATGTATGCTTGCTTCCTATTTGCTTCTGAGTGATGGCTTTGAGTGTTGATGATGTTGGTATGATTCTGAATATTGTTTGTTGATGTTTTTTAGACCCTGTGATGATTTTATTCTGAGGGTTTAGGGTTTGGTTGGAATTGGTTTGGATAAATTCTGGTATAGGCTTGATGAACTTTGCAAGAGCTTATCAGTGTAGGCAAGCTTATCAGGTAGTTAGCAGGTTTTGAGGCGTTTGAACAGGTTTGGCTTCATGTTTGAGGCTTGCTGTCTTGAAAACAGATTACAGGCTTTGAGAGCTTGTGGTGCTTCTGGTTTGAGGCTTTTAGGCTTCAGACTGATTATGCAGGTTGAGGGTTTTGAATACAGGTTAGCAGGCTTGGCCTTTGGCAAGCTTGAGGCAGCTCTGTCTTTACAGGTTGATGTGTTTGAATGTTTTAGGCAGATTTGAGAGTTTTTGAAACAGGTTTGGGAGGTAGGCTGTTTGTATGTTACAGTTTGTAGTTTGAAACTTGTGGAGGCAGGTTGTTTGTATGTTACAGTTTGTGGTTTTTGCTTTGTGATATATCTTCCTCTCTTGTACTGTGCTGTGGTATGTTTGTTTTATATTTTTTTCTTCAAGCCTAAGCCTGCTGTAAGCCTTTTCTTCCTTCCCTCTTTTTTCTCTCTCACAGATTAAAGCATTTGTTTATTGCTTAAATTTGTCTTTTCTGAAAAAGTGACAGGCTAGAAAGTGATGACTTTTGAACATTGCTTGCATTAGTCATTTTCCTCTGTATAATTTCCAGTTTTCCTGCATACTTTGTGTACTTCTTTGACAGCTTTGAATAGCCTTTGATATCTTTTTGGCAGCTTGTGGACAGTTTTTAGTTTGCTGTCTAGTTTGGACTTTGGTTAGGCCTTATGCAGTTCAGTTTGCCTTTGGACTTTGGTTGGAATTTTTGGAATTATGCAGCTTTGCTTGACATTTTGAATTTGTGCAATTCATACTTTATTTGCAAGCATATTCTATTCCTCTTTGTGAACCGAGAGTAATCTCGTGATTTGCAGAGAGGGCAAATAAACTGATTCCGGCCAGTCACTTTTAATGATGATTTTAAATTAACTGTCTGCTCTTTTATTTTATCTGCTTTTGACTTCTTTTCTCTTCTTTTTGCAGGTAAAAATAATTGCGCAACGGGGAGCAGCAAAATAGAAGACGAAGACTTAGAAAAGATTTAGGATAGTTTCAATTTATTTTTAATTATTGTAACAGTATTAATGTAAACATCTGTAAATAATCTTACAGTGATCAAATAATAATTGTAAACAAATAATTAAAGATGAATAAAAGTCCTCCTTTGATCAGTTAATTCTTTTTTCTTCTTCAACTGTTTATTTAATTATTTATAATTCTTAAGTTATAATAACTAGAAATAAATCCCAACTATTTTAACTCAGAATAATAAATAATCAATAAACGTCCGGAGTTCCGAATAATCAAAGCATTGCACAGCTAAACAACAAACGTCCACATGTCCTTTTTTCACTGATTAATGCAACCTTTCAATTCAAATGCCTCAATCCAAATCTCAGAGTAAACTGAAAAGAACAGTGGAATTAATTCTTTCTGAGAATGCGCGCACAAAACCCTGATTCTTGACTTGACAACACAGAAACTCCTGTCTGATCAAACCTTGAGCCAAACTCAACCAAACCCTAATAATTTGCTTGAACTGTATCAAAAGTCCATGGAAACCCTATGTGGAATAGACTGATACGAAAAAGTCTGTTTGACTGATTCTTGAGCCTATCTGAAAAATCAGGAAAAGCCCGAAGCTTTGATTTCTTGTGGAAAAAAAAAGAGGGCAAATTTTGGGGTACAACAGTAGACCATAGTTGATGAAATGTACCTGAACAAGTGAAACAAAATAATAACAAGCATTTTGGGGGACCTGGGATTCGAACCCAGGTCCCATAGGTCTTTCCACTCACGCTTCCACCAACTGAGCCATGATGCTTTATTGTTAATAAAATAAACGCTGATTATTATATGTGGAAAACAATTAATATGCTGGAAAAATAAAAAATATGGCGCGCTGTTTGAACCGGCCAATGGGAAGAGGACGCGTAGTCGTCTTCTTCATAAATCCCTGGTTTATTTCCTGCGGATTTGAGTCCGTAGCAAAATCCCTAGCTGCCTTCTAAAATCATATGTAGGCCATGGAAACGAGTTTTAAGAACATCATCATACTCGTCTCCTTCCACTGATTCCATTTATGCCCATGATTTGTTCTAATTTTCCCTGAAATCAAAACGCCTAAAAAACAAGAACCAAAATCCTAGCTTCGGGCATGGCTGTACAGGCTATAAAAATGCAATTAAATTATGCCAAAAGCTTCATAATGCAACGAAAAGCATGAATATACAAATATTTAGGCAAAAAGATGCAAGAATCCAAGGTTGTGAATTCGTGCACAGGGATATGTTCATGATGACTTACAGTGCGATTCAAGTGGCTTCAGAGCTTGTGAATGGTTGCAATCGCTTCAGTGGGTATCAGGCAAGAATATAGTGTTGAGTTTTTGGATCGAATTGGCCACCAATATTGATTTTAGATTCAAGCTTTTCAAGCTTTTTTTTCAAGTTTGGTTTCTTTGTTTCTGTCACTTTCAGGTCGTGTTCTCCGTATGTCTAGCTTGTGTGTGTATAAGGGATTGCATTAGGTTAAATCTTTGGGCTTGAATCCATGTGCATTGGAGATTTGAGATTTGATTTGATCACCATTAACAAAGCTTCCAAAATTATGCCAAATCCAAGATTTTGTTCACAATAAGGCTTGATACGAATTTGATTGGGTGTATCATGTTAATTGAAAGCTGTAGTTGTTTAGGTATTGGCTTGCATTTTTGGTAAAACCCAAGTGTATGTGTGAATGTCATGACTGATGTCATAACATTCTAGTTTAGTTTGTACTGATTCATTAGGTACCTTTGCAGAAAAATATTGTCATTCAGGAACTGATGTTTATAAGTGTGTATCTGAGCATTTTGCAAAATGATCACATTTTGCTAAATCAGTAGACAGGTTTTCTCAGATGTCATAACAGATGTTAAGACATCCTGTTCTGAACTAACAAGTTTGCAGGTTGGTTAATTCTGAGTTTTTTCAGGAAAATAACTCAGTCTTTCCAGAACAGATTCCTGCGTTTTCTGAGGGGTAACCTAGCTCAACCCTAACCTGGTTAATAAAGTCCTGTGACCTAGTCTTAAGGTCAAACGGAATTAACCCTAGGTTTTTGTGGAAACCCTAACTGAAGTTGCAGCTGCTATATATTCAACAGAGCTGCTGTTTTTCAAGCAATTCCCTTGTTTGATCAGAAGATCATTTGTAATCTGTATAGGTTTAATTATTGTACTCCAAGCAATTATCATTGTGATAAGTGACTTGGAATAGGTTTTTAATTGTAAGGGTTGTGTAGCACTCAAAGCTTTGAAGCAAGAGTGTTTGAATGTTCCTTGACTAAAGCTGTGAAGCAGAGTCAAGTTAGTTATGTATCACTCAAAGCTATTAAGCAAGAGTGGTTGTGTTACTTGATTAAAAAGCTGTGAAGCTTAATCAAGTGTATGTTTTTGAAGAGTTTCTTCATCAAATCATTAGTCAAATTGTTTTATGTATCACTGCTGTGATTGAGGGGGAGTGAGTAGGAACTCAGGTTTAAGTTGTACTTAGATTGAAATTGTATTGGGTAGGTCTTAAGTGAAGGAGATAAACTGGTTGGTTTATTCCTGAATTAACATCTCTTATAGTGTATTTCCTCCCTGGCTTGGTAGCCCCCAGAGTAGGTGTTGTTGCACACTAAACTGGGTAAACAATTGACTGTGTTCTTTATTGTTTTTGTATTTACTGTCATATAGTAAGTCAGATACGGTGTCATAACATTGAACGTGACATTGAGTATCTGCAGCCAGAATTTCAATTGGCATCAGAGCAGGCACCCTGCCTGTATTACTGGGTGAGATCTAGGGATATCACTTTCTGGCACTATGGACAAAGAAGGAGTTTTTGGAAATAGACCACCCATTATGGATGGAACTAATTATGACTACTGGAAACCTCGTATGATTGCCTTCCTAAAATCTCTGGACAAAAAGGCTTGGAGAGCTGCTGACAAAGGATGGATCCATCCCACCATAACTGAGAAAGATGGGACAATCAATCTGAAGCCTGAGGAAGATTGGAGTAAAGAAGAAGATGAGTTAGCTCTGGGAAATTCCAAAGCTTTAAATGCCTTGTTCAATGGAATTGATAGAAACATTTTCAGACTAGTACATCAATATGAACTGGCCAAGGAAGTTTGGGACACTCTCAAAACTACTCATGAGGGCACTTCCAAAGTAAAAATGTCAAGGCTTCAGATGTTGACTACCAAGTTTGAGAATCTAAAAATGATGGAAGATGAAACCATTCATGAGTTTCACATGAACATCTTGGAGATTGCCAACACCTCAGGAGCACTGGGAGAAAAGATGTCAGAAGAAAAACTGGTGAGGAAGATTCTCAGATCCTTGCCTAAAAGATTTGCAATGAAAGTAACTGCCATAGAGGAAGCCCAGGACATCAGCAAGTTGAAAGTGGATGAACTTATTGGGTCTCTTCAGACTTTTGAGATGGGGATCACTGATAATGGTGACAAGAAGAACAAAAGCATAGCACTTGTATCCAACACTGATGTTGAAAACAAGGAGGATGAAGAAGATAATATTTCAGAAGCTATTGCCATGCTTGGAAGACAGTTCAACAAGCTCATCAAAAGAATGGATCCAAAGTCAAGGTCTAATGTTCATAACATTCCCTCTGACATTGACAGTTCCAGCAGAAGACCAAGGTCAGAAGAAAAAGGAAACCAAGGCAGAGGTATTCAATGCCATGGATGTGAAGGATATGGACATATTCGAGCTGAATGTCCTACCTTTATTAAGAAACAAAAGAAAGGAATGACTGTTACTTGGTCTGACTATGATTCAGAAAGTAATTCTGAAGAAGAATCTGCCAAACTAGTTACTGCTCTAACTAGTGTTTGTACTTCTGAAAGTGACACTAGTGATGAAGAAGTGACATTTGAAGAACTGGCTGATACCTACAAGAAATTGTGTATCAGAAGTGCTGAAGTCTGTGTACAGAATGAGAAACAATCAAAACTCATTATAAAGCTGGAGGCTGAAAAAAGGGCAGATCTTGAAACTATAAGTCACCTAGAAGGGGAAGTTCAATTACTGAACTCACAACTGAACCAAATGACAAAATCTGTCAAGATGTTGACCAATGGATCAGATAAATTGGAAGAGATCCTTCAAGTTGGACAAAATGTGGGAAACAAATCTGGTCTAGGATTTGTGGAAGCTAAGAAATCTGGTGCAGACAAGAAGATCAGGCATGTTAAACAATTGTCAAAGCAGATGTCTCAACACAACTCTCAACATCAGAAATACATGAAGAAAAAATACCAAAGATGGAGATGTCATCATTGTGGGAGGTATGGACACATAAAGCCCTTCTGCTTCAAATTGCATGGATACCCTAATCAAAACTCAGGTGCTAAAGCTAAGCCAAAAAGGGTACCACATACTCCTCATTGGAAGAAAAAGGCTACTGCCCTGATAGCCCATACTTCCCTGAGAGTGTCTGTAAAGGAAGGCTGGTACTTTGACAGTGGATGTTCCAGACACGTGACTGGAATCAAAAATCTCCTAGCTAATGTTAAGCCTCACACCACCAGTTTTGTGACCTTTGGAGATGGTGCTAAAGGTGAAGTCAAAGGAGTTGGTAATTTGGACTGCGCTGGAGTTCCAAGTCTGAATAAAGTACTGCTGGTAGAAGGGTTGACTACTAATCTCATTAGCATCAGTCAATTATGTGATCTAGGATTCAAGGTCAACTTCTCAAAATCTGAATGTCTAGTAATTAATGAAAAACTAGAAGTTGTAATGAGAGGAATCAGATCCAAAGATAACTGCTACTTGTGGCAGCCTGAGAACACTGATATCTCCACTATGTGTCCAATTACCAAAGAAGAAAAAGAGATGAAACTGTGGCAGCATAAGCTTGGTCCTCTTCATCTAAGAAGAATGAAAAGAGCTATTTCTATGGAAGCAGTCAGAAGAACTCCAAAACTACAGGTTAATAATGTCTGTGATGTGGCAAATAAACTTGAAGAAGGATGTGTTGTCAGAACCATAAGTTATCTTGACAAGGATGTTGGAAATAACAAGTCTAATAAATTCTGTTTCCCTGAAGAAATGAGGCTTGAAGTCTCCTCTCCTATAACTCTCCATCAAAATGGACTGGACAAAAAGAAAATTAGTCAAGAATCAACCAGAACTATGATTCATATCAAAAGAATGCCTTCCCAACTCTGTGCGGAAATAGTTGCTGCTAGGAAAAACTGTTCTCAAAATATCTGGTCAAAACAGATGCTCACTGAGTATAATGTCTCACAAGATGTTGTGACATTGTGTTGTGACAATCTGAATACAATCAATATTTCCTTGAACCCTATTCAGCATAACAGGAACAAGCACATTGACTCTATAGAGAAGAAGTCATTTAAACTGGAACATAGTTTCTTTAAGCTTCAGCTGACTGATTCTTCTACCAAGGCTCTTGTTGGAAATAAACTTGAAAATTTAAGGGGCAGGTTGGGTATTTACCAACATGAGAAATTATAGCAATTAATTTTGCTTAAAACAAGGGTTGAAGGAGTTAATTTTATTAAGTCTATTTTTAGTGGGTTAATCATATGCTTTCCCAATTCTTTCAAAATCCTTAAGAAGTTGAAAAGACTCTCTTTTTCCTCCTACCTCTCTCGTCTTTGCAACCTGTTCCCTCCTCTCAATCAAAGATTTTTCTCAAATTGCCACTGGTACTCAAAGTCAAGAAAAATGTCTCAGACATCGTCTTCAACCAAGGCGACTTCATCATCCTCACCATCTTCACCATCTGACCAAGACTCTAGAGCAATCACCACATGCATAGAATCTGAAGTTCTTGAGGTCACTCCTCTCAGGGAGATGGCAACTGACCCAGCCAAAGTCAAAAAGCTAAGAACTAGACATGCAGGAAGAGCTCAAGCTACAGCCTCTGGTAATTCTTCTCATCCTTCTTCTTCTGTACCAAATAGAGAAGGATCAGTTCAAGTTCATCAAGCCATTGCTAGGCTTGTTACTAGTATACTGAGCGGAAACCAACCTGTACCGGGGATTTCTGTCCCTTTAAATCAATCAGAAAGCCCAAATGTGGAAGTCTCTGAGAATGTAGATGTCACTGAGAATGTTGTGACACAAAAAGACAACATTCAGAACCCTTCAGAAAAGGCTGCTGATCCACCTATCATTGATGTGGATGAGGATTACTCAGATAATGATCTGATTGCTAATGTGAACCCTAGCATAGCTAGGAGATTGATGAAAAGAAAGAGTAATCAGAATGATGCAAAATGTGTGTCCAAAGATAAACCTGCTGCTAAGAAATCCAAGGCTGAAGGCATGGCTGAGAAAAGTATTCAGACAAAAGGGAAGAAGGCCCAGGTGCATACTGCTAGACAACTAATTTCAAAGAAGAGAAAAGAACCAGAATCTTCTGATTCTGATGAGGAATCAGAATTTGAGATTGATGCTGAAGAAATTCCTATTAGAAGGAAGCTCCCCTCCAGCAAAATTGCTAGAGTGCCTGAAGTCCCAACAGACAACATCTCTTTTCATCATCCTGACAATGCAAACAGATGGAAGTATGTTTGCTTAAAAAGAATAGCCTTAGAAAGAGAACTCAACAATGATGCCTTGGAGTGCAAAGACATCATGGACCTGATCAAGAATGCTGGACTGATGAAGACAGTGACAAAATTTAACAAGTGTTATGAAAATCTTGTCAAGGAGTTTGTAGTGAACTTGTCTAATGATTGTGCTGATGGAAGGTCAGCTGACTTTGAAAGTGTTTTTGTTAGAGGAAGAAGGGTCAAGTTCTCTCCATCAGAAATTAACAAATTTCTTGGAAGAACAAATGAGGATTGTCCTGATCTGGAGGCCACTGACAATGAAGTTTGTCAAACCATCACAACCAGGCAAGTGAAGTTCTGGCCCTTGAAAGGCAAGCTGAATGCCAGCAAACTCAGCATGAAATTTGCCATCCTGCATAAAATAGGTGCAGCCAACTGGGTGCCTACAAATCATAAATCAACTATCTCCACAGGATTGGGGAGATTTATTTATGCTGTGGGAACCAAGACTGCTTTTGACTATGGCAGGTACATCTTTGAACAAACTTTAAAGCATGCTGGTAGTTATGCTGTCAAAGGACCAACAGCCTTTCCCTCCCTCCTTTGTGGAATTATCCTTGCACAATACCCTGATATCCTTGTGACAAGAGATACAGCCTGCAAAAGAGATCCTGCCCTTGGCTTGCACTACAAACTGTTTCAGGGATCTCATGCTCCAGATATTGTCATAACATCAGCTGAGACATCGTCTTTGAAGACCCAGTCCAAGACATCTGATGTCATAGCTGTTTTAAAAGAGACTTGCAAAGAGCTGGATGCTAGGAAAAAGACCCTAGAAATCCTAATTGCCAGGTTAGAAAAGGAGGAAGCTGAAGGAAACAGAAGGGAAGAAGGTGTAGAAGCTGAAGGTCATCTCAACATTGAAGAAACTAGCTCCTCTGAGTCTGATGACAGTGCTTAAAGGTTGGTTGCTGTTTGGTGGTGTTGCTGGTTGGTGCTGATATCTGGTGGAGTTTGGAAGTGTGTTCAGTTTTTTTTCTGCTGCTGCTCTTATTATTTGTTTTGGATAACTGTATAATCTTTATGAACATGTATCTTTGGCCCATTTGTGGCTAAAGAGGGGGAGAATATTTTGGTACTTACTTAATTAGTACTTGCTCAATTAGACATTCTATTTTTCTGCAGTCATTTCTTTCTGCTGCTATCTATCTCTGATTGCTTAGGGTCTTTAGCCAAAAATCTTCCAAAGGGGGAGTTTGTAGTTGTTTAGGTATTGGCTTGCATTTTTGGTAAAACCCAAGTGTATGTGTGAATGTCATGACTGATGTCATAACATTCTAGTTTAGTTTGTACTGATTCATTAGGTACCTTTGCAGAAAAATATTGTCATTCAGGAACTGATGTTTATAAGTGTGTATCTGAGCATTTTGCAAAATGATCACATTTTGCTAAATCAGTAGACAGGTTTTCTCAGATGTCATAACAGATGTTAAGACATCCTGTTCTGAACTAACAAGTTTGCAGGTTGGTTAATTCTGAGTTTTTTCAGGAAAATAACTCAGTCTTTCGAGAACAGATTCCTGCGTTTTCTGAGGGGTAACCTAGCTCAACCCTAACCTGGTTAATAAAGTCCTGTGACCTAGTCTTAAGGTCAAACGGAATTAACCCTAGGTTTTTGTGGAAACCCTAACTGAAGTTGCAGCTGCTATATATTCAACAGAGCTGCTGTTTTTTAAGCAATTCCCTTGTTTGATCAGAAGATCATTTGTAATCTGTATAGGTTTAATTATTGTACTCCAAGCAATTATCATTGTGATAAGTGACTTGGAATAGGTTTTTAATTGTAAGGGTTGTGTAGCACTCAAAGCTTTGAAGCAAGAGTGTTTGAATGTTCCTTGACTAAAGCTGTGAAGCAGAGTCAAGTTAGTTGTGTATCACTCAAAGCTGTGAAGCAAGAGTGGTTGTGTTACTTGATTAAAAAGCTGTGAAGCTTAATCAAGTGTATGTTTTTGAAGAGTGTCTTCATCAAATCATTAGTCAAATTGTTTTATGTATCACTGCTGTGATTGAGGGGGATTGAGTAGGAACTCAGGTTTAAGTTGTACTTAGATTGAAATTGTATTGGGTAGGTCTTAAGTGAAGGAGATAAACTGGTTGGTTTATTCCTGAATTAACATCTCTTATAGTGGATTTCCTCCCTGGCTTGGTAGCCCCCAGAGTAGGTGTTGTTGCACACTGAACTGGGTAAACAATTGACTGTGTTCTTTATTGTTTTTGTATTTACTGTCATATAGTAAGTCAGATACGGTGTCATAACATTGAACGTGACATTGAGTATCTGCAGCCAGAATTTCAAAAGCTGTAATGATAAAAAAGATATCAAGCTATTAAGATTTGGATTTTATTTTGATTTTAATTGATTAAAAATGAATTAAATCAATAAAAATCAAATAAAATAGAAAAATTAATAATTGGTCATGAAATTGAATATATGACACGTATATGGTGTGACAAGATCAAATCAAGTGGAAACAAGTGGGCCCTTTTGGCAAAATTTGAAGTTTTGGGGATAGTTGACTTTTGGCAATTTGGAAAAATCCCCAACTTCAATAATGCATAACTTATTCAATTGTGAACTTTTGGAAGTGTTCTTGGACTTTTTAGAAACCTTGAGATGTCCTCTAAACAACCCTTTTGGTCTCATCTCATTTTGATATTCTATTCTAAAGTTATAAGCTTTGGAAAAAAGGTGTTTTTGTTGACTTTCAAAAATGACCTATAATGTCCAAATTTGTAACTTTTTGTGAGAGCATTTCTTGATCTTGGGGTGTGAAGATGGATTGTAGGAAATTGCATCCTCTTCAAAATGAGCTTTTGATGGATCATTTATCATAAAGTATGAGAAAGTTATGCTTGGTCAAAGTTGAGTTGACTTTTCCTATAAAACCCTAATTTAGCAACTTTTGAATCTTGATGAATTTTGAGCAATCCTTGATGAATCATGATCAACCCTTGATAAAATGATGAATTATCCTTCAAAATGATAATGTTGACAAAAAATCTTGAAGTTTGACTGTATTTGGGACACAGTTGACTTTTGCTCTAGCAAAGTCGATTTTTGGACCCCTTGAACAATTGACTGACCAAACTTTCTCTGCAAGGTTTGAAATTTTACATGGATGAACTTGAGAGCATATTAGGACATTGGGGAGAACTTGGGGTCATTTGGATGTAAGGACCTTGATGCAACACAAAACCCTAATTTTGAATTGACTGCCTTAGGAGGTGATTTGACTGTCCAACTCTTGAGCAATCTTGAGCCACTTGGAGATTATTCTTGACATGTATTGAGAAATATGGGAGGGCAAATTTTGGGGTACAACAGTTGCCCCTGTTCAATTTTCTTAATCCTGAGGATATAGATTGGCTTTCGAGCCTTTCGTGATCCGAAGGTAGAAGATAATTGAACACTAGAGTGCCAAGAAATTTGCACTCGCATGGTGTAGTATCAGCATTGTGATGTCGGGAATGGGCTTACAGATGCCATTTGGATATTGTTGGTAGGAGGATGGGCTTACAGATGCCATCTGCAGGAGTGTCGATCGCATAAGAGATTCCTTAGCGAGAACTTGCATACCTGTTGTTGTAGAAGATTCCTGTTGGGGAAGTCTAACTTTTGTTGAGATTTAGGAACTTGCCTGTACTTCAACTGAGAGAATGCCTCGGCTGAGTCTTAAGAACCTGTGCATAATTCAATTGGGGGGGAACATCTTCATCAAGATCTAGGAACTGTCTGGTCTTCAACGGAGTATACCATTGAAATTAGAGAACTCGTCCACACTATGACAGAGGAAAACATCAAGATCTAGGAACTGACTAGTGCTCAACGAAGTATACCGTTGAGGTTATAGCGCTCGTCCACACTATGACGTAGGGAAACATCTTCATCAAGATCTAGGAACTGTCTGGTCTTCAATGGAGTATACTGTTGAAATTAGAGAACTCGTCCACACTATGACGGAGGAAAACATCAAGATCTGGGAATTGACTAGTGCTCAACGTAGTATACCATTGAGGTTATAGTGCTCGTCCACACTATGACATAGAGAAACATCTTCATCAAGATCTAGGAACTGTCTGGTCTTCAACGGAGTATACCGTTGAAATTAGAGAACTCGTCCACACTATGACGGAGGAAAACATCAAGATCTAGGAACTAACTAGTTCTCAACGTAGTATACCGTTGAGGTTATAACGCTCGTCTACACTATGACGTAGGGAAACATCTTCATCAAGATCTAGGAACTGTATGGTCTTCAACGGAGTATACCATTGAAATTAGAGAACTTGTCCATACTATGACGGAGGAAAACATCAAGATCTAGGAACTGACTAGTGCTCAACGTAGTATACCGTTGAGGTTATAGCACTCGTCCACACTATGACGGAGGAAAACATCAAGATCTAGGAACTGACTAGTGATCAACATAGTATACCATTGAGGTTATAGTACTTATCCACACTATGACATAGGGAAACATCTTCATCAAGATCTAGGAACTGTCTGGTCTTCAACATAGTATACCGTTGAAATTAGAGAACTCGTCCACACTATGACGGAGGAAAACATCAAGATCTAGGAACTGACTAGTGCTCAACGTAGTATACCGTTGAGGTTATAGCACTCGTCCAGACTATGACGGAGGAAAACATCAAGATCTAGGAACTGACTAGTGCTCAACGTAGTATACCGTTGAGGTTATAGTACTTATCCATACTATGACGTAGGGAAACATCTTCATCAAGATCTAGGAACTGTCTGGTCTTCAACGTAGTATACCGTTGAGATTAGAGAACTCGTCCACACTATGACGGAGGAAAACATCAAGATCTAGGAACTGACTAGTGCTCAACGTAGTATACCGTTGAGGTTATAGTACTTATCCACACTATGACGTAGGGAAACTGTCGAGATTGAGAACCTTATCTGAAATTCAACCAAGGATAATTCAATTGAGATTTAACAACCGGTCAGGTCTTCGACTAAGTTGGGAACTTAACTGCATCTTTCCTGAAAGGTAAAGGTCAGTCATATGCAATGCATGAGATGGATCAAGCAATGATGTTCTCAACATAAATGAGATTGTATGGTATGATGCACATATGCATGTATCATGATGTATGAAAATGTGATGTTTTAGCTGGGGAAAATAAATCTCGGAGCTGCTGGAGAATAAAGTTGAGTTCTTCGTTTCCGCTGGGGATAATGGACGAAGATGATTGTGAGAATAAACATGCAGGAGAAAAGAACTCCGTTGGGGAATTACTCTGTGGGGAGAGATATTCTGCTGAGGATTTTAACGATAAACTCCGTTGAGGATTCCGCTGATAAACTCTGTTGGGGATTTCAATGATGAACTCCGTTGGGGATGGATTACCGTTGCTGGTGATATTGGATCTGTTGAGGATTGAATTCCTGCTTGTGAAAGGAAAGAACTCCGCTGGGGATGACCTTTCAGTTGCGACTTGCTAGGGATAACCCTGTTAGACTCTTGTGGGGATAACCCTCTGAGTTTGGCTGGGGAGATTTATTTTGTACTCCGCTGGGGGTAAGCTTCCAGAGTCTACTGGGGAAGATGATTCAACTCTGTTGGGGAAGCTTTTTAGACTGTGCTGGGAAAATGGCTCCACTGGGGGTATCTTGTATTCTGCCGGGGAACATTCTTATATTCCGTTGAGGAATATTAAGACTGCCGGGGATACTCTGATGCTTGCTGGGGAATATCTTTATACTCCGTTGAGGAATATTAAGACCTTCTGGGGATACCAAAACTTTTTAGCGCTGATGGTAGACCAATTCTGCTTGGGGAAAGTATTGTTGATTCGTTCATAGTTGCAAGTCCCAGCTGGGAGAGCTACTATTACTGTTTTACTCTGCGGGGAGTGAAGGTATCTTGGTCATATTCTTCAGCTGAACCTACCTTGGTACCTTGGTGGACAGAGCAACTAGACAGTTCGGACAATTCTTATTGCCCCTGCTTCTAATATTACCAGTAATTCATCTTTCGTTTCGCATGTAAAGATTTATGATCAGCAATTAATGTCAAATGCATATATCAAAAATGAACATTGGACGTTCTTTGCAAAACAAAACAGATAAAGGAAAAACAAATTTTTTTTTTGAAATTTCTTTGGAAATGAATTTGTATTGATTTGAAGTTTGGCCTGTAAATAGGCGTTTTTGTACAAGAGGCTGACGTCCTAGTAAGAGAACGCCGCCGAACAAATAGAATTTATACAATTTGTGAAAAGAAAACAAAACAACTATGTGAATAATCCCACTGGGTTCCAACTCTGCTATTGTCTTTATGTCTTCGAGCGTCTCATCACTTTGCTACTGGTTGAAGATGGATCAGATTGATTGGTGCCGTTCGAGCTTGATAGTCGATACCGAAGTCTGGATGCAAGGTGATCCAATGAGACATAGTGTTACGCTTTAATCCCTAATTTTTGCCTGGACCTCCCTTTCGGGTTTTCAGTCCACCGGGATACCCATTTTTGCCCAAGCCGCCTTTTCAGGTTTTCGACTTGCCGGGTGTACAGATTTTTTTATTTTCATCCCTTATTTTTGCTCGAACCCTTTTGGTTCGCCGGGAAGCCCTTATTTTTGCCTAGGCCAGTCAACCTAGCGGGTCTTTGATTATGCGTAGTATCTTTTTACTATGTCTGCATTGACGGGGTGATGAAGGTCGTCACTATCCATGGTGGTTAGAATCATAGCTCCTCCTGAGAAAATGTTCTTAACCACAAATGGCCCTTCGTAAGTAGGGGTCCATTTTCCCCTGGGATCACCTTGAGGTAGGATAATGCGCTTGATTACCAGATCCCCAACTTGATACTCTTGTCGTCTAACTTTCTTGTTAAATGCCTTGATCATCCGTTTCTGGTACGTCTGACCATGACAAATAGCAGCAAGTCTCTTTTCATCGATTAAGTTCAGCTGATCAAGCCGGGTCTGAATCCAGTCATCTTCACTCAAACCTGCATCCTTCATAATCTGAAGAGAGGGTATCTGAACTTCAATGGGCAAGACTTCCTCCATACCATATACCAAGGAATAGGGTGTTTCCCCTGTTGACGTCCGTGCTGAGGTACGGTACCCATGAAGAGCAAATGGTAACATCTCGTGCCAGTCTTTGTATGTCGATGTCATCTTCTGAACAATCTTCTTAATGTTCTTATTAGCTGCTTCTACAGCCCCATTCATATTCGGCCAGTAAGGGGAAGTGTTATGAGGCTGTATCTTGAATTTCTCGCAGAGCTCAGTGATCATCTTGTTGTTGAGATTGGTACCATTGTCTGTAATGATCCTCTCTGGTACTCCATATCGACAGATCAGATTGTGCCGAATGAACCGTGCCATGATGTTCTTGGTTACTGTTTTACCCTAAAATTTGCCCTCCCATATTTCTCAAAGATTTGCCAAGAATAATCTTCAAGTTGCTCAAGTTGGCTCAAGGATTGGACAGTCAAATCACCTCCTAAGGCAGTCAAGTCAAAATTAGGGTTTTGTATTGCATCAAGGTCCTTACACCCAAATGGCCTCAAGTTCTCCCCAATGTCCTAAAATGTTCTTAAGTTCATCCATGTCAAATTTCAAGCCTTGCAGAGAGAGTTTGGTCAATCAATTGCTCAAGGGGTCCAAAAATCGACTTTGCTAGGGCAAAAGTCAACTGTGTCCCAAATACAGTCAAACCTCAAGATTTTTTGACAACATTCTCATTTTGAAGTATAATTCATCATTTGATCAAGGGTTGATCATGATTCATCAAGGATTGCTCAAAATTCATCAAGATTCAAAAGTTGCTAAATTAGGGTTTTGTAGGAAAAGTCAACTCAACTTTGACCAAGCATAACTTTCTTATACTTTATGATAAATGACCCATCAAAAGCTCATTTTGAAGAAGATGCAATTTCCTACAATCCATCTTCACACCCCAAGATAAAGAAATGCTCTCACAAAAAGTTACAAATTTGGACATTATAGGTCATTTTTGAAAGTCAACAAAAACACCTTTTTTTCCAAAGATTATAACTTGAGAATGGAATATCCAAATTAGATGAGACAAAAAGGGTTGGTTAGAGGACATCTTGAGGATTCTAAAAAGTCCAAGAACACCTCCAAAAGTTCAAAATTGAAGAAGTTATGCATTTTTGAAGTTGGGCATTTTTCTAAATTTGCCAAAAGTCAACTATCCTCAAAACTCCAATTTTTTACAAAAGGGCCCACTTTTTTCCACTTGATATAGTCTTGTCATGCCACACACGTGTTCCATCTTTAATTTCATGAACATTCATATATTTTTCTATTTTATTTCATTTTTATTGTTTTAATTCATTATTAATCAATATTAAATCAAATAAAATCTAAAAATAGATGTAATAGGATTCTTGTGGTCATTACAGCTTGCAAATCTCATGTGACACTCAATCAAATTCGTGCCAAGTTAAAACATGCACAAAATCTCATATTTGATGCAAATATGGCAACTTGTTAATGGTGATCAAAATCCAATCTTCCATCTTCAATGCACTTGGATTATAGCCCATGTTTTGACCTAAATTCATTCCATTATATGCACACAAGTGAGCCAGACCTAGAATAGATACAAAGCTCTGCAGAAACGGCAAAAACAAGTTTGTGAACAACCTTGAAAAAGTGGAGATCTAATTTTGGTTTAGAGGCATTTTCCAACCAAAAGCTCAACACAACTCTCTTCCCTGACATCTCCTGAAACTGTAGCAATCAAAACCAGTCCTTTAGACGCCACCAATTGCACTGTAAGTCTCCATGAATCTTGCTCTGAACATGATATCATGAAACCACTTCCTTGCATCCTCTTGCCAATATTTTTGTATAATCATGCTTGCCTTTAAATTTCCATTCGTTCTACATCATTCAATTGCTTTTTTGTAGCCTATAACTCCCTACCCGAACCTAGGGTTTTGGAGGTTTCCATTTGGGGTTTCGTTTTGCAGGGACAATTAGGATGAATCTTGGCCATGGTTGAACTCAGGAGGAAGAGGCGACCACGTCCATGTGCTTGGATGGGATTGTTATGGCCTAAAACGTATTTTTGAATCGCCTCACGAATCTTCCTGCGGATAAAAATCCACAGATAATAAAACCAGAGTTTCGTTGGAGAAGACGACCAGACGTCGCCCTCCCATTGGCCCATTTGAAATTACACGCTTTTATTTTATTGTTTCAGGCATATTAGTTTGTTTCATATATAATAGTTGCTTCTTATTATTATAACAATTAAACAATGCAGTTGGGTTGGTGAGCGCGTTGGCATGTGAGAAATGGGACCTGGGTTCGAATCCCAGGTCCCCCAAAACTTTGTTACAATTTTTCCTCAGGCATTCATGTGTAGCATTCCAGGCGTAGATTACCATATGCCCCAGAGATCAACATGCCAAGTGGCTTCAGGCCAAGATCCAGTGGCCAAAATTGAAGGACCACCATACTCCCTGATCAACAAGCATGCGTTGGATCCCAAAGGTCAAAGCAGGCTGGATGTTTTGGGCCAAGAATTACTGATCATACTCCCTTTTTAAGCCCAGCACCACCTGAGTTTGTTCTTCTTTTTATTTTCTTTTATTATTTTTCTATTTTCTATTTTATTATTATCTCAATTAATTTAATTAACCAATTAACATTTTTTTTATAAAAAATCAGAAACCACCAAAATAATATTTTATTAATTCCACTAATTTTATTATTTATTTTGTAAATAACAATTAATTAATTTATTTAGTTTAATTAGGTACAATTTTAATATCTTTTGCATTAAATTAAAATCAATTTAGAATTAGGATTTTTATTAACTTTTTAATCACTCTTATTTTATTTCCTTAATTAAAATAAAAACTCAAAAATATTTTCATTTAATTAATTAATTCAATTATTAATTTAGACTAATTTTTAATTCAAAAAATAACAAAAAAAAATGCTTTATTCAATAAAAGGGTCAAAACCCTAAAAAACACTCTGATTTAATTTTTCTCGCGCGCGTATTATTTTTGATCCGTATTTCAATATTGTAACTGCTCCGGGAATGTAATGGTTTTTTAACTTAGGACTTTATTTATTTATTTATCGCTTTTATTTACTTTTCGCAATTTAATTTTAAAGGGTTTGTCTTTGGCGATGTAAATACCTGACGCCTTGTAATAGCTTAGATTTATTTTCTGCAATTTAATTTCCGCAACCATTAACTGTTAGATGTTTGAATAATAGGAAATGCATGACAAGATCAAATTTTTGACTTAAAATCAACAGTAGCTCACCATAACATGTACAAAGATAATATAACTGAAAAACAATACACTCGCACATGTCACTCCTAGGGTACACCTCACTTGGTTGCCTCGAACGTGGTCATTGAGTATAGGAAGTTTTAGAGGTCGCCCTCTTGTCCAAAGATCAAAGTTGCCTCGAATCGGTTGCCTCAGATAAAATGATCTAAGACATTAGGGTTACCGCTAAGGCGTCCTAACGTTGCTTTAGTGACCACATGTCCCTTAATCGAATTGACCCGAAAACTCCAACGACGGTGCTACCTACTCCTCAATAGTGGGATAGCATTGCCTAAAGGACATTAGCACAGTTTAATTCCTTTTTGTGTAGGTAGATGGTTCTTAAGTACTTGCTCCTTTTAAAACAAAACAAAACTTTTCGCACTTACACTCCTTTCAAACAAAAAACTCTTTTCAAACCCACAAACACAAAGAAAAGAAAACTTTTGAAAACACTTTGAGCAAGTACCTAAGAGCCCGTGGATAACCACAGATAGAAATGGTGCTAACACCTTCCCTTTCTATAATCTACCTCCCGAACCCGAGAAATATCTCAAAAAGGAATTTTTCTGTGCTTTTGTCCTTTCCTTGTTGGATAAAATAAAAGACGGTGGCGACTCTTGCTTACCGCGACATTTTGCAAAAACAAACACAAACGTGAACCAGCATTCCAAAACAGTCAGTTCTCATTCCCACCTATCACAGAACTGGCGACTCTGCTGGGGATTTATTTATAAGTGAGGTATACCTTAGGATTAGATTACTATGTTTTCAATTGTATGCTTTGTATGCTTTAATTTTGTGGGCTTGTATCGGAGTTCTATAGATCCTAACCCGGATCTGGGGATACCCTTTAGGTAAGTAGCAATAAACTGTGAGGGATCTGTCCGACGTAGACCGACACGGATGAAGTAGTAGCTACGTTGGTGTGGCACCTTAGTCTGTACCGATATCCCTTGTGTTGGAACAAGGATAATATGGGTCTTCTAAGGAGTCATTAAGCACCAACTGACCTTAGAACCTTAAATTGACCAACTTGGCCATAGAACAGTAGCAGTATGCTACACTCATTGAGACTAAACTCTCGCGATGATTCTGGCCGCAAGAAAAGGTTGCTAAATTGGAATTATGACCGATTGAGGGTAATCAGTGATATTGAGATCCTCTAGAACCCGGTTACTATTTTTTAGGACAAGTCTTAACCAACTGAACTGAAAGAGGGTAGTACCTAAGCTCCATGCTAGCCTGAAATCTAAGGGCTCTTTTGTGTGACTTGTGTGCCTTTACCATGTTTGCCTTTTGTGGATACTTGTGGTGTGCCTTTACCATGACATCATGACATCATGACATTGCATACATTTTGCATAAGGACTAACCTATTTCAAGGACAAGAGGGTTTCATCTTTGCTCTGTTTTGTAGGTCATCATGATGCCCATGCGTAGGAATACTATCCGGATTAACTTTGTCCAAGTACCTACCCTGCTTAAAGATTTGGTTGTCAGGATTCCAGACACTACTTCCTTCATCAAAAGGCATGGCTCTTTGCTAAGTTTGGTCACCTCAAAATTGGAAGAACAAATGATGAGTGTCCTAGTCCAATTCTATGATCCGTTGTACCATTGTTTTACTTTCCAGGACTTCCAGCTGGTTCCTACTCTAGAAGAGTTCTCTGAGCTACTCGGTATCTCCGTCTTAGAACAAACCCCGTTTACTGGATGTGAGAAGACTCTTAAGCCCGAAGAAATTGCTGCATCCCTTCACTTGACCAAGGAGGAGGTAATGGCTAATTGGGATACTAGAAGTGGAGCTAAGGGTTTTCTGGCTAAGTTTTTGGTTGACAAAGCTAATTACTTATGGGACAACTTAGACTTCAAGGCGTACGAGGACATTCTGGCTCTCTTGATTTATGGTATGGTATTGTTTCCGAATCCTGACACTTTTGTTGATATTAATGCCATAAAGATCTTCATCTCTCAGAACCCGGTACTTACTCTCTTGGGTGACGTCCTTCATCAGCTCTATGCTCGTACTGCCCGAAAGCGGGGAACTTTGATGTGCTGTGCTCCTTTATTGTCGAGGTGGTTTATTTCGCACCTCCCTAAGTCCGTACTGAAGAACAAAGAAGGAATGGGCTGGGCTTATAGGGTAATGTCTCTTTCTAATAATGACATTATCTAGACTCTCAAAGGTATGGATGAGGTGACTGTCATTGATCGCTGTGGAGAGTATCCTAATGTCCCATTGATTGGAACCCATGGAGGGATTTCTTACAACCCATGCTTAGCTCTCCGTCAGTTTGGAAGAGCCAGAACAGAAGGGCCTCATGAGATGTTGATGCCTCATATCATCTTTGATTTTCAGGGAGATAGCGACGAGTTGCATCGTAGATTCATAAGGGCTTGGGATAGAGTTCACCAATCTGACCCACATGAGTTGGGACCAAAGACTTCTCTACCAATGGAGCCATACCTCATATGGGTCCGCATCCGTGCCCAGAAGTTTGGTATGCCATATGAAGCTGTCAGGCCTGTTACTCTTGAAGTTGCTAATGAGGAGGGGGTTCTTCCAACTATTCTCCACCCTTATATGCCCACTGATATTGGGGCACTGAAGAGGTCCTGGGTGCAATTGAGGAATGAACGGGATTCCTACCGAGAGAGGTTCAATGAACAGGAGCAGAAGATCCAGAAGCTGACTAGGCAACTGGAGAATGAGTGGATCCTGAATGATTATGTCCGCACTGAGAAGAAGAGACCATGGGAGCATTGATGGACCTTTGAGGATTTCTTTTACAGTTTTTATTTACTTTTCAGTATTTCCATTCTTGTAACGCCTAAGGGCAATTTGTTGAACAATTTAAATTTTGAAGTTTAAATCTAATAAAGTGTGTTTCCTTTCTTGTTTACAAATTTGAATCTCGATTGTCTTTGAAATCATAAATCATACGCATTTCATCCCATGCACTTCATAAACAGGTACTCCATTACAGGTCTCTTATCTTCTTCGCTGTTTATTTCAGCAATCATCATGTCTACTGAACCTTCAACTGAGCAAGCTATCAAGGCCCTCCAGGCCCAGAATGCCCAGTTTCAAGAGTTATTCATGAATCTAGCTAAGGGTCAGCAAGACCTGAAGACCTTGATTCTGAAGGAGAAAAAGAAGAAGAAGAAGAGGACCGTCCTGTTCAATACTGGACGCAGGTTTGGAAACGGGCTGCAGAATGAAGTTGATATGACCACCTCATCTGGAGGGAAAGATAGTCCACAAGAAAGGAGGGCTCCTAGACCTATGGTCTCCGATAACGAGACAGACTATGACGAAGAAGAGTATCCTCCTGCTGAGGATAAGTACAAACAGCTGGAAGACCGTTTAAGCACTATGGAGATATAAAAGGTGCCCGGTCTGGACTTCGGAGATCTGGGTCTATCATTTGGGGTGGTGATTCCCCATAAGTTCAAGGCACCTGCCTTTGCCAAGTATGACGGAGTTTCCTGTCCGAAGCTGCACCTCCGGTCATATGTGAGGAAGATCCAGCCTTACACTGCTGATAAGAACTTGTGGATCCATTTCTTTCAAGACAGTCTCTCAGGGACTCAGCTTGAGTGGTTCTATCAGTTGGACGGAGCCAGTATCCGCAGTTGGGAAGATTTGGCTACTGCATTTTACAGGCAGTATCAGTACAACTCCGACCTTGCTCCTACGCGTACCCAACTCCAGGGTATGTCAATAGGAATGGGTGAAGGATTTAAAGAGTATGCTCAGAAATGGAGAAACCTTGCCGGAAGGGTGCAACCACCTTTGGCTGATCGTGAACTTGTTGACATGTTTTTGGGGACCTTGTTTGGTCCATTCTTTAACCACCTGATTGGAAGCTCTTCAGCTGGGTTTACAGATCTTATTTTGACTGGTGAGAGGATTGAAGCTGGTATTAAGGCCGGGAAGATACAGAAGGGTGCCTCCTCGAGCACCGAGAAGAAACCATTTAAGAAAGAGTCCAGTGATGTCTACAGTTCGAGAAGACAGAATAGACTTGAACACCGCCAAGCTGTCAATGCGGTTGTTATTTCAAAACCTGCTGGTGCTCCTCAGCATCACAATCAATAAAAAGACGAGAGACCTCGAAGGAAATTCACTCGTCTCAGCATGACTTTGTCTCAGATTTTGCCACAGTTGCTGAAGACCAATTTGGTAACTCTAAAAGAAGCTCCAAAGAATCCAAGTACCACATCACCAAAGTACAACCCTAATACCCGCTGCGCTTTTCACTCTGATAGCCCAGGGCATAATACAGATGCTTGTTGGGTTTTGAGGAACAAGGTGTAAGACCTAATTGATGCAAAGGAGATTGAGTTTGAGGCGCCCGAAAGGCCTAATGTTGTGACTGCTCCTATGCCCAAACATGGAGCAAATGCTGTAGAGGAAGACTTATTTGTAGTTTCCGTGGATGATATTGTTACCCCTCTGATGACTGTCAAGAAGAACCTGTTGCTAGCCGATTTATTTCTGGGTTGTGGCGAAGGTTTCCATATGTGTTCTGTTTTACCTACTGGTTGCCCATTTCTGAAGTCAGGTATCCAAAACCTGATGGATAATAAGGAGATCCTGTTTTAGAAGATTGTTGTTCCTTCCATTCCTACTGAAGAAGTCGCCATCATTACCATTTTCGACAATTCTTCCAAGGCCCCCTTGAGGAAGCCTGTTAGAATTACATATATTCCGAAGATCGCACCTGTAATCATCATTGTTCCGGGGCCCATCCCCTACACCTCTGACAAAGCTGTCCCTTGGCACTATGGGGCAGATGTTTATGTTCTTGGAGTTAAGCAAGAGTTGGATGCTGATACCGGCGTCAGCAACATTACTGGGCCTGCTAAAGTCACCCGCAGCGGTAGACTTTTCTCACCTGATATTGCTCCACCAGCTGCCCGAAGACCTGTTGTCATCACACCTGCAAGTGTGCCTAATGCCATTCCTGATCAAGTTCTTAGTTCTACTCCTGTCGCCGAGTCATCTGACGCTCGGGGCAAAGGGATCACCACTGATGTGCCTGCCCAGACGGAGGCACCAAAGACCACCACTGTTGAAGCTTCCAAACAAGAGATGGAAGAGATTTTGAAGATTATTAAGAAGAGTGATTATAACGTAGTTGAGCAGCTGGGGAAAACCCCATCCAAGATTTCTATGTTGTCACTGTTGTTGTGTTCAGAGGCCCATGCCAAGGCTCTGATTACCTTCTTGAAGACTGCCCACGTGCCATAAGAGACATCAGTTGATCAGTTTACTGATTGTGTGGCCAATTTAACTGCTGATAATGGTTTGGGTTTCTTCGATGCTGATTTGACTGCCAAGGGGGAAAATCATAACGATGCCCTGCATGTCTCCATTGAATGCAGGGGCACTACTCTTGCACATGTATTGGTTTACACTGGTTCCTCATTGAACGTCTTGCCCAAAAAAGCTCTGGACCGGTTGGATTGTGAAGGGTTGGAGCTAAAGCCAAGTAACATCATTGTCAGGGCCTTTGACGGGTCCAAAAGGATGGTACATGGTGAGGTTGACATTCCAATTAAAGTTGGTTCTCAGGTCTTCAATTCTACATTCTACGTGATGGACATTCGGCCATCTTATTCTTGTTTACTGGGTCGTCCATGGATCCATAAAGCTGGGGCTGTAACCTCAACGCTCCACCAGAAGCTGAAGTACCCGGTCAGAGGGAAGATTGTGACAGTACAAGGGGAGGAAGAGTATATGGTCAGCCACCTCAACTCGTTCCGATACGTAGAGATGGATGAGGAGTTCATTGAGACCCCATTTCAGCATTTTGAAGAGGTTCCTCAGACACTGGCATCAACCGAGACTGTGGTTGAAGATTCTCCTATGAAGATGGCTTCCTTAAAGGATGCCCGGGCTGTTATTGAGAAGGGTGAGTGTGCAAATTGGGTTCGACTTCCTAATTTCACTCAGAAGACTAACAAGTTTGGTTTGGGTTTCACTGCAGAAGCTCAAAAGGCTGTTCGCAGTGCAAGGATCGGAAGACCTCCCGTGTTCATCAGCAACTCAGGAGTAAATGCCATTAAAGATGATGTGGAGGAGTCTGAATTCAACAGCTGGATCTATCCTACAACCAACGGTGGACCAAGTAACTGGACAACAAAGGACTTCATCCCTATCACTTTTGTTACCTAGTAATGAACTCTTTGTTTTAAATTTGTAACAGACAATGTTTTGAAACTTTATGGCCCGGTGTCTTACCCGGGGCACCGTGGTTTCATTTGTGAGGGCTTTTGTGTGTCATTTTCATATATCATTAATAAAAGCATTGGACGTTCTTGCATTTCAATATTTGCGCTCCTTGTTTTTCTTTATTATATGTTGCAAAACAGCTATTTTACACACACTCACATATACAGGTCTCAATCCACTCTGGATCTCACTGGTAACGACTCTGCTACTGCCAGTTATGACTTCGAAAGTCCGATCAACTTAGCCAAAGACGAAGGTGAAGATGATTGCGAAGTGCCTGGTGAACTTGCAAGACTGTTACTCCAGGAAGAGAGGGCCATTCAGCCACATGAAGATCCGGTGGAAACGGTGAATCTGGGTACTGAAATAGACAAGAAGGAGGTCAAGATCGGTGCAAATCTGGAGCTTAGTGTGAAGCAGCGGTTGATTCAGATGCTGCATGACTATGTTGAGATCTTTGCCTGGTCTTACAAAGATATGCCTGGGTTGGATACTGACATTGTGGTTCATCGCCTGCCTACCAAGGAAGACTGCCCTCCGGTAAAACAGAAGGTTTGCAGTATGCTCCCAGAGATGTCTGAGAGAATCAAGGCCGAAGTTATGAAACAGTTTGACGCCAGTTTTCTAGCGGTGACTTCTTACCCTCAGTGGGTCTCCAATGTTGTTCCTGTGCCAAAGAAGGATGGTAAGGTTCGAATGTGTGTGGACTACAGGGATTTGAACAGGGCAAGCCCCAAGGATGACTTCCCTCTGCCTCACATCGACGTTCTGGTTGACAATACTGCTCAGCACAAGGTGTTCTCCTTCATGGACGGTTTCTCCGGTTATAATCAGATAAAGATTGCTCCCGAAGACATGGAGAAGACGACTTTTGTTACTCAGTGGGGCACCTTTTGTTACAAGGTCATGCCTTTTGGATTGAAGAATGCTGGGGCAACGTATCAGCGTGCCATGGTTGCTTTGTTTCATGACATAATCCATCATGAGATTGAAGTTTACGTCGACGACATGATTGCGAGGTCCCAGACTGAGGAGGAACACCTTGACCATCTACAGAAGCTGTTTGACAGGTTGAAGTTGTACAAGCTGAGATTGAACCTGAACAAGTGCACATTCGGGGTGAGGTCTGGTAAGCTACTGGGTTTCGTCGTGAGCAAAAAAGGTATTCAAGTGGACCCTGTCAAAGTGAAAGCCATACAAGAGATGCCAGCTCCCAAGACAGAGAAGGAGGTCAGAGGCTTTCTAGGACGACTGAACTACATTGCCTGATTCATCTCGCACCTAACTGCTACTTGTGAGCCAAACTTCAAGTTGCTGAAGAAAGATCAAGTGGTACGCTGGAATGATGAATGTCAGGCCGCTTTCGAAAGAATCAAAGAGTTTCTCCAGGAGCCACCCATCCTAATGCCACCAGTTGAAGGGAGACCCCTAATCTTATATTTGACAGTACTTGACAACTCAATGAGGTGTGTGCTGGGGCTGCGTGACGAGTCTGGCCGAAAAGAGCATGCTATTTATTACCTTAGCAAAAAGTTTACCGACTGTGAGACCCGATACTCACTGCTTGAGAAAACTTGTTGCACTTTGGCATGGGCTGCTCGCCGGCTGAGACAGTATATGCTGACTCACACTACTCTGTTGATTTCAAAGATGGATCCAATCAAGTATATCTTCGAAAAGCCCGCCTTGTCCGGAAGAATAGCAAGATGGAAGATGATCTTGACTGAGTATGACATCTAGTACACAACTCAAAAAGCAATTAAGGGAAGTGTATTGGCAGACCATTTGGCACATCAGGCAGTGGATGATTACCAGTCTATGAACTTTGAATTTCCAGACGAGAATATCATGGTAGTGACTGATTGTGAGACACCTGGACCGGATGAAGGACCTGAGGAAGGATCCCGATGGTCTATGTACTTTGATGGAGCTTCGAATTATTTGGGTAATGGCATTGGCCCTGTGATCATATCTCCTAAAGGCTCTCATACTCCGTTTACCGCCCGACTATGTTTCAACTGCACCAACAACATGGCGGAGTATGAAGCGTGCATCATGGGTCTTCGAGCTGCAATTGACCTAAGGATTAAGTTTCTAAGTGTCTTCGGAGATTCCGCTCTCGTGATCAGTCAGATCAAAGGCGAGTGGGATACGAAACACCCAAATCTTATTCCTTACAAGGAGTATGTATTGACGTTGCTTCCCCATTTTGAGGAGATAACCTTTGAGCACTTCCCTAGAGAGGAGAATCAGTTAGCGGACGCGCTAGCTACGATGTCTTCTATGTTCAAAGTCAATTGGGACAACGAGACTCCCCGAATCATTATTGAAAGATTGGACGAACCTACACATTGCTGTGATATTGAGACTGAAGAGGTAACAGAAAAGCCCTGGTATCATGAGGTGAAGAGGTATCTTGAAGCTCAGGAGTACCCCGAGGGTGCATCTGTTAATGACAAGAAGTTTCTGAGGAGGTTCGCGGCGAAGTTCTTCATTAGCAATGGCATTCTTTACAAGCGTAACTATGATTCGACCTTACTACGTTGTGTGGATAAGAATGAAGCAGAAAGGATCATGGCGGAGCTACATGAAGGTACTTTCGGAACTCATTCCAGTGGACATACCATGGCAAAGAAAATCCTTCGGGCAGGATATTACTGGTCCACAATGGAAGCTGACTGTTATCAGCATTCTCGGACATGTCACAAGTGCCAAGTCTATGCTGATAAGGTGCATATACCTCCAGTTTCTCTGAACGTCTTGACGGCACCTTGGCCTTTTGCAATGTGGGGCATTGATATGATCGGTGAGATCAGACCTACAGCATCCAACGGGCATCGTTTCATCCTGGTAGCGATTGATTACTTTACGAAGTGGGTTGAAGCAGCTTCCTTTGCTACGGTAACTAAGAACGTCGTGGCACGGTTCATTCGACATAACCTAATCTTTTGATACGGTGTACTAGAGAGGATCATTACGGACAATAGTACCAATCTTAATAACAAGATAATCACTGAGCTCTGCGAGCAATTCAAGATACAACATCACAACTCTTCTCCCTACCGGCCGAAGATGAATGGGGCCGTTGAAGAGGCTAATAAGAATATTAAGAAGATCGTGCAGAAGATGACAGTGACATACAAAGACTGGCACAAGATGTTACCATTTGCTCTTCACAGGTATCGTACCTCAGCACGGACGTCAACAGGGGAAACACCCTATTCCTTGGTTAATGGCATGGAGGCAGTGTTGCCTATTGAAGTTCAAATACCCTCTCTCCGAATCATGAAGGACACAGGTTTAAGCGAAGATGACTGGATTCAGACCCGACTTGATCAACTGAATTTAATCGATGAAAAAAGACTTACTACTATTTGTCATGGTCAGACGTACCAAAAACGGATGATCAAGGCATTTTACAAGAAAGTCAGACGGCAAGAGTATCAAGTTGGGGACCTGGTAATCAAGCGCATTATTCTACCTCAAGGTGATCCCAGGGGCAAATGGACCCCTACTTACGAAGGGTCATTTGTGGTTAAGAACATCTTCTCAGGAGGAGCCATGATTCTAACCACTATGGATGGTGACGACCTTCCTCACCCCGTCAATGCAGACATAGTGAAAAGATACTACGCGTAATCAAAGACCCTCTAGGTTGACTGGCCTAAGCAAAAAAGGGCTTCCCGGCGAACCAAAAGGGTTCGGGCAAAAATAAGGGATGAAAATAAAAATCTGTACACCCGGCAAGTCGAAAACCTGAAAAGGCGGCTTGGGCAAAAATGGGTATCCCGGTGGACTGAAAACCCGAAAGGGCGGTCCAGGCAAAAGTTAGGGATCAAAGCGTAATACTATGTCTCGTTGGATCACCCTGCATCCAGACTTCGGTATCAACTATCAAGCTCGAACGACACCAATCCATCAGATTCATCTTCAACTAAGCAGCAAAGTGATGAGACGCTTGAAGATATAAAGGCAATAGCAGAGTTGGAACCCAGTGGGATTATTCACATAGCTGTTTGTTTTCTTTTCACAAAATTGTATAAATTCTATTTGTTCGGCGGCATTCTCTTACTAGGACGTCAGCCTGTTGTACAAAAACGCCTATTTACAGGCAAACTTCAAAATCAATACAAATTCATTTTCAGACAAATTTCAAATTGTTTTTCCTTTATCTGTTTTGTTTTGCAAAAAACGTCCAATGGTCATTTTTGATATATGCATTTGACATTAATTGCTGCTCATAAATATTTGCATGCGAAACAAAGGACAAATTACTGGTAATATCAGAAACAGGGGCAATAAGAGTTGTCCGAGCTGTCTAGTTGCTCTGTCCACCAAGGTACCAAGGTAAGTTTAGCTGAAGAATATGACCAAGATACCGTCACTCCCCGCAGAGTAAAACAGTAATGGTAGCTCTCCCCACTGAGACTTCCAACTATGAATGAATCAGTAATGCTATCCCCAAGAAGAGTTAATCTACCACCAGCCCTGAAAAGGTTGGGTATCCCCAGAAGGTCTTAATCTTCCTTAGCGGAGTATAAAGATATCCTCTAGCAAGTATAAGAACACCCTCGGCAGTCTTAATATTCCTCAACGGAGTATAAGAATGTTCTCCGGCGGAATACAAGATACCCCAGTGGAGTCATTTCCCCAGCGCAGTCTAAAAAGGCTTCCCCGCCAGAGTTGAATCATCTTACCCAGTAGATTCTGGAAGCTTATCCCCTGCATAGCACAAATAAATCTCCCAGCCAAATTCAGAAGATTATCCTCACAAAAGTTTAACTGGGTTATCCTCAGCAAGTTGCAACTAAAGGATCATCCCCAGCAAAGTTCTTTCTATCCCCAGCGGAATTCATCATTAAAATCCCCAACAGAGCTTATCAACAAAATCCTCAGCGGAGTTATCATTAATCTTCAGCAGAACGTCTCTTCCCCACAGAGTAATTCCCCTCAGAATAATCTCTTCAGCAGTTTATTCCCCAACGGAGTTCTTTTCTCCTGCAGGCTTATCCTCACAATCATCTTCGCTCGTCATCCCCAGCGGAAATGAAAAACTCAACTCTATTCTGCAGCAGCTCCAGGATTTATTTTCCCTAGCTAAAACATCACATTTCCATACATCATGATACATGCATATACGCATCATACCATGCAGTCTCATTTATGTTGAGAACATCATTGCTTGATCCATCTCATGCATTGCATTTGACTGACACTATACCTTTCAGGAAAGATGCAGTTAAGTCCCCAGCTTAGTCAAAGACCTGACCAGCTCTTAAATCTCAATTGATTTATCCTCGGTTGAATTTCAGATAAGGTCCTCAATCTCGATAGTTTCCCTACATCATAGTGTGGACGAGTACTATAACCTCAACGGTATACTCCATTGAGCACGAGACATTTCCTAGATCTTGATGAAGATGTTTACCTACGTCATAGTGTGGACGAGTACTATAACCTCAACGGTATACTCCATTGAGCACGAGTCAGTTCCTAGATCTTGATGTTTTCCTCCGTCATAGTGTGGACGAGTTCTATAACCTCAACGGTATACTCCATTGAGCACGAGACAGTTCCTATATCTTGATGAAGATGTTTCCCTACGTCATAGTGTGGACGAGTACTATAACTCAACGGTATACTCCATTGAGCACGAGACAATTCCTAGATCTTGATGAAGATGTTTCCCTATGTCATAGTGTGGACGAGTACTATAACCTCAACGGTATACTCCATTGAGCACGAGTCAGTTCCTAGATCTTGATGTTTTCCTTCGTCATAATGTGGACAAGTACTATAACCTCAACGGTATACTCCATTGAGCACGAGACAGTTCCTAGATCTTGATGAAGATGTTTCCCTATGTTATAGTGTGGACAAGTACTATAAGCTCAACGGTATACTCCATTGAGCACGAGTCAGTTCCTAGATCTTGATGTTTTCCTCCGTCATAGTGTGGACAAGTTCTATAACCTCAGCGGTATACTCCATTGGTCTCATCTCATTTTGATATTCCATGCTCAAGTTATAAGCTTTGGAAAAAAAGGTGTTTTTGTTGACTTTCAAAAATGACCTATAATGTCCAAATTTGTAACTTTTTGTGAGAGCATTTATTGATCTTGGGGTGTGAAGATGGATTGTAGGAAATTTCATCCTCTTCAAAATGAGATTTTGATGGGTCATTTCTCATAAATTATGAGAAAGTTATGCTTGGTCAAAGTTTAGTTGACTTTTCCTACAAAACCCTAATTTAGCAACTTTTGAATCTTGATGAATCTTGAGCAATCCTTGATGAATCATGATCAAACCTTTATCAAATGATGAATTATCCTTCAAAATGAGAATTTTGACAAAAACTCTTGAAGTTTGACTGTATTTGGGTCACAGTTGACTTTTGCCCTAGCACAGTCGATTTTTGGACCCCTTGAACAATTGACTGGCCAAACTTTCTCTGCAAGGCTTGAAATTTGACATGGATGAACTTGAGAGAATATTAGGACATTGGGGAGCACTTGGGGTCATTTGGATGTAAGGACCTTGATGCAACATAAAACCCTAATTTTGAATTGACTGCCTTAGGAGGTGATTTGACTATCTAACTCTTGAGCAATCTTGAGCCACTTGGAGATTATTCTTGACATGTCTTGAGAAATATGGGAGGGAAAATTTTGGGGTACAACACAATGTATCTTAGCATTTTTTGAGGGACCAAGATCATTTTGTAAGGCAAATTTGAATAGCGTCATCGAGGGACTATGATCTTATACTTGTTTGTTTTGCCAAGATACTTCGCATGGATAATATGGCCATTTTTGTATAAGGCAACCAAGTAGAGAAACCCTAAGGATGCTTGTGTGTAAGTGTGTTATTTTCATGCTTGATTTTTTCTTGGATTTAGGGTTTTCTATTTTATTTTTTTTTATCTTGCCATATTGTGTACGGTGGCAGAACCGAACTGTTTTAGGAAAATGCTGGTTTGCATTTTGCATTTGTGTTCGCAAAATGTCACGGTAAGCAAGAGTCGCCACCGACTTTTATTTTATCCAACTGGAAAGGAAAAAAGCACATAAAAATTCTTTTTTCGATATTTTGAGTACGAGGGGTAGATTATAGAAAGGGAAGGTATTAGCACCCTTCCTATCTGTGGTTTTCCACGGGCTCTTAGGTACTTGCTCATCACTTTTAAAAATTGCTTCCGTGTTTGTGTGTTTTGAAAAGTTTTTGTTTTACTTTGATTTAACCCTTGCTTCTGTCTTCAAGAGTGTTACGAAGTTGTTTTGAAAACTTTGTTGGAAAAAGAGTGTAGTGTGGAAAAGTTTGATTTTGAGCAAGTACCTACTAGCATCTACCTACTCGGAAAAAAAGAATGGTTATGTTCTTGTTTCCTTTAGACAGCACTATCCTACTATTAATGAGTAGGTAGCACCATCGTTGGAGTTTGTAAGGGTCAATTCGAAAGAGACGTACGATCACTAAAGCAATGTTAGGACATCTTAGTAATAACCCTAATGTCTTAAGATCATATTTGAGGCAACATTTTCGAGGCAACCTTTCCGAGGCAACATTTATGAGGCAACATTTTCGAACGAGACATTTGATCTTTGCTTAGACAAGAGGGCAACCACTAAGACACCCTATACTTAATGATCGTTTACCGAAGGCAACCGAAGTGAGAGTATACCCTAGGAGTGCGCATGTGCGAGTGATTTGATTTCAGTTATTATCTTTGCACATTTAGGGTTTGCTAACCATTTTAAAAATTATCATACATTCTTGTCATGCAATCCTATTATCATACATCTAACAGTTAATATTTGCGGAAATTAAAATGCGAGAAATAAAACTATGCTATTACAAGGCTTCGGGGAGGGGGATTAATTACATAGCCAAAAACCCGTAAAATGATAAATAAAAGAAAAATCCTAATTAAACTATTACATCCCATGAGCAGTTACATTAATATTGTAAAAATAAATAAATGCGCGCGGTGAATCGAGGACGAGAGAAAATTAGGGTTTTGACCCCGTCTAAACCTAATTAAAAGAAAATTTATTTTTTGTTGTTTTTGATTATTTTTGAGAAAAATAAGGTTTTGATTAAATAAATACAAACCTAATTACTAATTAATTTAAATTAAGAAAAAAATAATTAAGTTGACCTATTTTTACAATTTGGTTATTTTAGGAAAAGAAAATAAAAATTAATTTAAAGAAACCCTAATTTCTAATTTGTTTTAATTTATTTACAAAAAGGTTAGAATTGCCCTAGAATTAAATTAAACTAATTAAATTAATTTTGACAAAATATATGAAAAACCTAAATTTGATGAAATTGATTTTTATGAGTTTTTTTGTAAAAAAAAGAATTAAATTTGTGAGAAAATAATTAATCAAAATAATTAAAAGAAAAATATAAAAGTAAAAAAGAAATGGGCCTGGTATCAAAAGTAAAAGGAGGGTGTCAATAAGCCCAATGTGCCTTGGTCCACGTTGACCTTTCTGATTCCATGTTGCAGGCTGACTAGGGTGCATTGTAGACCTTCAAATGATGACCTTTGGATCCAGCTTGTGGGCAATCTGATGGTTGAAATATGATGGAGTATGGTAGTCTCCTGGAAACCTGCGCATGGAAATATGCATAGAAAAATAATATTGAAGAAACAAGGGGACCTGGGGATCGAACCCAAGCCCTTTGGCTTTTCCACACACTTCTTGACCAACTGATCCAGCGCATTTAGTTGTATATGGAATAATAATCAAATATTATATTGAAAAAAAGGCCAAATAATATATTAAAGCGCGCGAAGTTTGAATGGACCAGCCAGGGGGTGCCACGCCATCCTTCTTCTTCCTCTCTTCGTTGGCAAAAGTCCAAGACTTTTACCTACGGTTTTCTAGGCGTAGGTATAAGCATGTGTTTCTCCAAAATCTCACACAAGCATCATAAATGAAAACTAATGGTACAAATCAGTTCGTCTTTGCCTTGTGAGCACCATGGTACCCCTCTTTTGGGCCAATTTTACTTGCATGAGAAAACCCTAAAACGAGTAAGAAAACCCTAGCAATGGTGGATCTCAGTACGTGCGTCAAAAATTCAATTGAGTATAACCAAAACATTGCAAATACATTAACAAACACATATTGTCATTGAAACATGCTAATGTTGCGTAATTTGCAAGAATGGATTTGGAGTTTGAAGGGCAAACCGTGGGTCTGTGGTTCGAGTTTCTGGCCTTATGGATGCTTGCAAATGATCGTATCTGCTTCAGAGAAGGTCCAGGATGCGAATGGTGGTCTTGGAATGGTGTAAATCGTCCTCTAACCTGCAATTTGATTCAACACTTTTTTGTGATTTTTTGAATCTGATTATGCTCTCTCACGCCTCCAGCCTTTGTGCTTTTGGTCTGGATTTGTTCTATATGTAGCCTTGAGTGAATTAGGTTTACAAGTTTGCATCAAATCTTCTCCAATAATGATCATTGATCATGATTTGATTCTCATGTAAATCTTTCCAAATCAAGCCAAAATTCAATCTTTTTGTGTACAAACAAGCCTTTCATGATTTGATCTCATTTCCAGCTATTCATGGACCTGAAATATGCACAAAATCTCAAGGTTTAAATGATTTTGATATTTTCATGATTTTAGTTTGATTTAATTTGATTTAATTGAAATAAAAATAAAAATAAATTACAAAAATAAAATAAAGGAAAGTGGGAAGGATCATGGGTCGTGGACCATGTTACAAATTCAATACAAGCACAAAAAGTTGGGCTCATTTGACAAAAATTGCAATTTGAGGCATATTTGACTTTTGGCAATTTTGAAAAAAAAAGGTCAACTTCAACAATGCATAACTCCTTCAATTTTGACTCTAGAGATGTGTTCTTAGACTTTTTAGAAAGCTCAAGATGTCCTCTAAGAAACCATTTTGGTCTCATCTCAATTGAGTCTTCCATGTTCATTTATGAAACTTTGACAAAAAAGGTGTTTTTGTTGACTTTTCAAAATGACCTATAATGTCCAAATTTATATCTTTTTGTGAGTGAATATTTTGAACTTGGGAGATGAAGATGAATTTTAGGTAATTTAATCCTATTCAAAATGAGCTTTGGATGGGTAATTCTTTATAAAGTATGAGAAAGTTATGCTCGGTCAAAGTTGAGTTGACTTTTCCTGCAAAACCCTAATTTAGCAACTTTTGGGTTTTGATGAATTGTGAGAAATCCTTGAGGAATAATGATTAACCCTTGATAAAATGATGAATAATGCTTCAAAATTATAATGTTGAGCAAAAATATTGAAGTTTGACTGTATGTGGGCCACAATTGACTTTTTCCCTAACACAGTCGATTTTCAGGCCTTTGAGCAATTGCATGAGAAAATTTTCTCTGCAAGGCTTGAAACTTGACATGGATGATCTTGAGAACATATTAGGACAATGGTTAGCATTTGAGACCCTTTGGACTCCAGTGTCTTGATGCAACCTGAAACCCTAATTTGAGGTAGACTACCTTAGGAGAGAGTTTGTCTGGTCAACCCTTGGACTTCCTTGAGCAATTTGAAGACCTTACTTGAAATGTATTGAGAAAAATGGGAGGGAAAATTTTGGGGTACAACAGCTGCCCCTGTTCAATCTTCTTAAACCCGAGGATGTAGATTGGCTTGTCTGCCTTTCGTGATCCGAAGGTTGAAGATGACTGAACACTAGAGTGCCCAGAAATTTGCACTCGCATGAAGTGGTACTTGTCTTATGACGTCGGGAATGGGATTATAGATTCCATTTGGAGATTGATGACTAAAGATGGGCTTAAAGATGCCATCCGAAAGAGTGTCGATCGCATAAGAGATTCCTTAGCGAGAGCCCGTATACTTGTTGTTGAGGAAGATTTCGCTGGGGAATGTTGTTCTTTGTCTTGAGAAAAGTTGAATTTTAGGAGCTTCGGTCGTCCGTTATTCTACTGGGGAATTATCTCTTGGTCGAAGAGGTGAAAATGAACTACCATCTGGTCGTGATCCAGGCTTCATAGTGATAAGATTGACTGCTATCTGGGTGTGCTCCAGGCTTTATAGTGACTTAACGGGTAGATGAGATTAAACTTGCTATCTGGTCGTTCTCCGGGCTTCTCAATTTCTCAATTCTTATCTGATCGTATTCCAGGCTTCAGAAGGAATTAAGTTGTTATCCAGTCGCATCCGGGCTTCAACTTGAATTTAGGGCATACCAATATCTGGTCGACTCCGGGCTTCTTAGTAATTGTCCATGTAAACTGCTATTTGGTATAAATCCAAGCTTCGTAGTGTCTCATACTATTATCCGGCCGTAATCCCAGGATTCAGTGTTCTTTACCTCTATCTGGTCGTAGTCCAAGCTTCACGATGTCTCATACCATTATCTAGTCGAATCCAGGCTTCATGGTGTGATGTACTGCTATCTGGTCGATTCCAGGCTTTATAATACCTTACTTCTTATCTGGTCGTATTCCAGGCTTCAGATGAAATCAAGTGGTTATCCAGTCGCATCCGGGCTTCCATTTGATTTTTAGGCCTACTAATATCTGTTCGATTCCGAGATTTTTAGTAATTGGCCGGGTAAACTGCTATTTGGTCAAATCCAAGCTTCGCAGTGTCCCTCACTGTTATCTGGTCGTAGTCCCAGGCTTCAGTGTCTTTTACCCCTATCTGGTCGTAATCCAGGCTTCACAATGTATTATACCATTATCTGGTCGAATCCAGGCTTCATGGCGTTTGGATAAATCAAGACATTATCCGGTCGAATCCGGGCTTCATAGCTTGCATTAAAGATATACCACTATTTGGTCGACTCCAGGCTTCGTAGTATTCTTGGATGCTATCTGGTCGTAATCCAGGCTTCACAACGTCTTATACCATTATCTGGTCGAGTCCAGGATTCATGGTGTCTTTGTACTGTTATCCGGTCGAATCCAGGCTTCACAGTAACTTGCATTGCTATCTGGTTGTTCTCCAGGCTTCACAATAACTTGCCGGGGATTAAACTATTATCCGGTCGAACCCGGGATTCATAGCTTAAATTTAAGATAAACCACTATCTGGTCGATTCTAGGCTTCGCGGTATTTGATACTGTTATCCGGTCGTTCTGCGGGCTACACAATATGATGGGGAAATCAAGATACTATCCGGTCGGATCCAGGCTTCATAGCTTGAACTGGAATAGAAATCTTTAGCATTGATTTGACTGAACCATGGAAAACTTGTGAGAATTTGGATTGTACCTTTCCCTGAAAGGTAAAGAGTTAGTCGTATGTAATGTCATGATGTATGAAATGCATTGAGCAATGATGTTCTCAAAATAAATGAGACTGTGTTGTATGATGCGTATGCGCATGCCATGATGTATGGATATGCAATGTTTTGATATTCTTTAGTTGGGGGAAATAAATCCCGGACTGCTGCTGGAGAGTGCAAGAAGTTGAGTTCTTCGTTCTCGCTGGGAATAACGACCGAAGATGATTTGAGAATAAATTGGCGGGAAAATAACTCTGCTGGAGAATAAACTGGAGAAAGAATGACTCTGTGGGGAAGAGAGGTACTCTTTCGGAAGATCTGCTGATTTAGAGAAATAACCTCGGCCGGGGATGAATTACCGTTGCTGGCGATAGTGAACCTGGTTGGCGATTGAATTTCTTCATGTGGAAGAAATAAACTCCACTGGGGATAGTCTTCCATTGTTGGTGATAGATGAACTCTGCTTGGGGAGAATTAACACTGATGTTTTTAGATACCTTTTACTTTGCGGGGAGTGTATGTACCTTTAGTCATATTCTCCATCTGGGTCTATCCCTGTACCTGGTGGGTAGAGAAACTATCAGGTTTGGGCACTTCTGTTTGCCCCTGTTCCTGGAATTACGAGTAATCATCTTTTGTTTCGTATGTAAATATTTATAAGCAACAATTATTTTCAAATGCATATACCAAAAATGAACCATTGGACGTTCTTGCAAAACAAAACAGGAAAAGAAAAACAATTTTGAATTTTATTGTAAAATGAATTGTATTGATTTTGAAGTTGGCCTGTAATAGGCGTTTTGTACAAGAGGCTGACGTCCTAGTAAGAGAACACCGCCGAAAGATAGAAATTATACAATTTGTGAAAAACAAAGAAAAACAGCTATGTGAACAATCCCACTGGGTTCCAACTCTGCTATTGCCTTTATATCTTCGAGCGTCTCATCACTTTGCTACTTGGTTGAAGGTAGATCAGATTGATTGATGTCGTCTGAGCTTGATAGTCGATACTGAAGTTTGGTTGCAAGATGATCCAATGAGACATAGTGTTACGCTTTGATCCCTAATTTTTGCCTGGACCGCCCTTTCGGGTTTTCGGTCCACCGGGATATCCTTTTTTTCCCAAGCCGCCTTTTCAGGTTTTCGACTTGCCGGGTGTACAGTTTTTTTCATTTTCATCCCTTACTTTTTCCCGAACCCTTTTGGTTCGCCGGGAAGCCCTTATCTTTGCCTAGGCCAGTCGACCTAGCGGGTCTTTGATTATGCATAGTATTTTTTCAATATGTCTGCATTGACGGGGTGAGGAAGGTTGTCACCATCCACGGTGGTTAGAATCATAGCTCCTCCCGAGAAAATGTTCTTAACCACAAATGGCCCTTCATAAGTGGGGGTCCATTTTCCCCTGGGATCACCTTGTGGCAGTATGATGCGTTTAATCACCAGATCCCTGAATTGATATTCTTGTCGTCTAACTTTCTTGTTAAATGCCTTGATCATTCTCTTTTGATACGTCTAACCATGACAAATAGAAGTAAGCCTCTTTTCATCGATTAAATTCAGCTGATCAAGCCGGGTCTGGATCCAATCGTCCTCACTCAAACCTGCATCCTTCATAATCCGAAGAGAGGGTATCTGGACTTCAATGGGCAGAACTGCCTCCATGCCATACACAAAGAGTAGGGTGTTTCCCATGTTGACGTCCGCGCTGAGGTGAGGTACCCATGAATAGAGAATGGTAACATCTCATGCCAGTCTTTGTATGTCACCGTCATCTTCTGCACAATCTTCTTGATGTTCTTATTAGCCGCTTCAACAGCCCCATTCATCTTCGGCCGGTAAGGAGAAGAGTTGTGATGTTGTATCTTAAACTGTTTGCAGAGCTCGGTGATCATTGTATTGTTGAGATTTGTACCATTATCTGTAATGATCCTCTTTGGAACACCGTATCGACAGATCAAGTTGTAACGGATGAACCACGCCACGACGTTCTTGGTTACTGTAGCAAAGAAAGCTACCTCAACCCACTTCGTGAAATAATGAATAGCTACCAGAATGAACTGATGCTCGTTGGACGCAGTAGGTATGACCTCGCTGATCATATCGATGCCCCACATTGCAAAAGGCCAAGGAGCTGTCAAGATGTTCAGAGGAACTGGAGGTACATGCACCTTATCAGCATAGACTTGGCACTTATGACAGGTCTGAGAATGCTGAGAACAATCGGCTTCCATAGTAGACCAATAATATCCTGCCCGTAGGATTTTCTTTTCCATGGTATGTCCACTGGAATGAGTTCCGAAAGTACCTTCATGTAATTCTGCCATAATCCTTTCTGCCTTGTTCTTGTCCACACATCACAGTAAGGTTGAATCATGGTTACGCTTGTAAAGGATACCATTAGTGATGAAGAACTTCGCAGCGAATTTCCTCAGAAACTTCTTATCATTAACAGATGCACCCTCGGGGTACTCTTGAGCCTCAAGATACCTCTTTACCTTGTGAAACCAGAGTTTATCTGCTACCTCTTCAGTCTCAATATCACAGCAATGTGTGGGTTCGTCCAACCTCTCAATGGTAATATGGGGAGCTTCATTGTCCCACCTGACTTTGAACATAGAAAACATGGTAGCTAGCGCGTCCGCTAACTGATTCTCTTCTCTGGGGAAATGTTCAAAGGTTATCTCCTTGAAGTGCAGAAGCAACGTCAATACATACTCTTTGTAAGGAATAAGATTTGGGTGTTTCTTATCCCACTCGCCTTTGATCTGACTGATCACTAGAGCGGAATCTCCGAATACATTCAAAAACTTAATCCTCAGGTCGATAACAGCTCGAAGGCCCATGATGAACGCTTCATACTCCTCCATATTGTTGGTGCAGTTAAAATATAATCGGGCGGTGAACAGAGTATGACAGCCCTCAAGAGATATAATCAAAGCACCAATGCCATTACCCAATGCATTTGAGGCTCCGTCAAAATACATAGCCCATCGGGATCCCTCCCCGGGTCCTTCATCCGGTCTAGGTTCTTCACAGTCAGTCACCAACATGATGTTCTCATCTGGGAATTCAAAATTCATGGATTGGTAATCATCCACGGCCTGATGCGCCAAATGATCTGCCAACACACTTCCCTTGATTTCTTTTTAGGTTGTGTATTGGATGTCGAACTCAGTTAAGATCATCTGCCATCTTGCTATTCTCCTAGATAAGGCAGGCTTTTCGAAGATATACTTGATTGGGTCCATCTTTGATATTAATACGGTAGTGTGAGTCAACATATACTGTCTTAGCCGGCGAGCAGCCCATGCCAAAGCACAACAAGTTTTCTCGAGCAATGAGTATCGGGTCTCACAGTCGGTAAAATTTTTGCTAAGGTAGTAAATAACGTGCTCTTTTCGGCCAGACTCGTCATGCTGCCCCAGCACACACCCCATTGAATTATCCAGCACTGTCAAGTATAAAATCAAAGGTCTTCCTTCAACTGGAGGCATCAGAATCAGTGGCTCTTGGAAGTATTCCTTGATCCTTTCAAAAGCGGTCGGACATTCATCATTCTATTTTACCACTTGATTTTTCTTCAGCAGCTTGAAGATTGGCTCACAAGTAGTAGTCAGATGTGAAATGAACGGGGCGATGTAGTTCAGACATCCCAAAAAGCCTCTAACTTCCTTTTCTGTGCGGGGAGTTGGCATCTCCTGTATAGCCTTCACCTTTGCAGGATCCACTTGAATACCTTTATCACTAACGACGAAACTCAACAGCTTACCAGACCTTACTCCGAAGGTGCACTTGTTCGGGTTTAACCTCAGCTTGTACATCTTCAACCTGTCGAATAGTTTCTGGAGATGGTTAAGGTGTTCTTCCTCAGTCTGGGACCTTGCAATCATGTCATCAACGTAAAACTCAATCTCATGGTGAATCATATCATGGAACAAGGCGACCATGGCGCGCTGATAAGTTGCCCCAGCATTATTCAACCCGAAAGGAATTACCTTGTAATAGAAGGTGCCCCACTGTGTAACGAAGGTTGTCTTCTCCATGTCTTCGAGAGCCATCTTAATTTGATTATAACCAGAAAAACCATCCATAAAGGAGAAGACCTTATACTGCGCGGTGTTGTTGACCAGAACATCGATGTGAGGAAGCGGGAAATTATCCTTGGGGCTCGCCCTGTTCAGATCCCTATAGTCCACACACATTCGTACCTTACCATCCTTCTTCGGCACCGGAACAACGTTGGCAACCCACTGCGGATAAGAAGTAACAGCTAGAAATCCGGCGTCAAACTGTTTCATGACCTCAACTTTGATTTTATCAGACATCTTAGGGCGCATACGGCGAACCTTCTGCTTTACCGGAGGACAATCTTCTTTAGTTGGCAGGAAGTGTACCACAATGTCAGTGTCCAAACCAGGCATATCTTCATAAGACCAAGCGAAGATCTCAACATAGTTACATAGCATCTGTATCAACCGTTGCTTGACACTAGACTCCATATTTGAACCTATCTTGACTTCTTTCTTGTCTTCTTCTGTACCCAAATTTACTGATTCCACTGGCTCTTCATGAGGCTGTATGGCCCTCTGTGATACGGTGGCCAGAACCGGGACTTGTTTTTTAGGAATGCTGGTTTGTGTTTTGCGTTTGTGTTTGCAAAATGTCGCGGTAAGAAAGAGTCGCCACCGACTTTTATTTTATCCAACAAGGAAAGGAAAAAAGCACAGAAAAATTCCCTTTTTGAGATATCTCTGAGGGGGTAGATTATAGAAAGGGAAGGTATTAACACCCTTTCTATCCATAGTTATCTACGGGCTCTTAGGTACTTGCTCATCATTTTCAAAATTGCTTCTTTGTGTTTGTGTGCTTCGAAAAGTTTTTGTTTTGACTTCGATTTAACTCTTGCTTCTGTCTTCAAGAGTGTAATGAAGTGTTTTTAAAAACTTTGTTTGAAAATGAGTGTAAGTGGGAAAAAAGTTTGTTTTGTTTTGAGCAAGTACTTAAGAGCTAATCTCCCTACTCGAAAAAAGAATCCTTTTGTATTCATTTCCTTTAGACAATTCTATCCCACTATTAGTGAGTAGGTAGCATCTTCTTGGAGTTTTAAGGGTCAATTCGAAAAGGGACGTACAGTCACTAAAGCAATGTTAGGACATCTTAGTAGTAACCCTAATGTCTTAGATCAATTATCCGAGGCAACAAAATCCGAGGCAACCATTCCGAGGCAACTTTGATCTTTGGACAAAAGGACGACCACTAAAGCATCCTATACTCAATGACTGTTTACCAAAGGCAACCAAGTGGGAGTGTACCCTAGGAGTGCGCATGTGCGAGTGATTCAATTTCAGATTATTATCTTTGCACATATTAGGGTTATCTAACCATTTTAAAGTTTTACATACATTCTTGTCATGCATCCCTATATCATACATCTAACAGTTAAATATTTTGCGGAATTTAAAGTGCGGAAATTAAACTAAGCTATTACAAGGCTTCGGGTATTTACATAGCCAAAAACAAACCCTTTAAAAAGAATAAAGCAATAAATGAAAAGTAAAAGTCCTAATTAACTATTACACCTTGTGAGCAGTTACAATAATAGGGTAAAAATAATAAAATAAAGTGCGCGATGAAAATTAGAACGAGGGCGAACTAGGGTTTTGACCCTTTCTTACTTAAATAAAAGAAACATGTTTTTTGTTGTTTTTAATCATTTTTTAAGAAAAGAAATAGTTTTTTGAATTAAATGTACAATTAATTAGTTAATTAAATTAATTAATAAAAAATAATTACTTGGCCTATTTTTGGGTTTTTGTTATTTTTAAGAAAAGAAAAATATAATTAAGTTTGGACAAAACCCTAATTTTATAATTATTTTTAATTATTTACAAAAAGAATTAAAGTTATCTAAAATTAACAACCTAATTAAATTAATTAATTTTTGTATAAAAAATAAAATCTAAACCTAGTTTGGTGAAAAATATTTTTTTTGTGATTTTTTAATAAAAAGAAAATAATTAATTGGTTATGAAAATAAAATAAATAAATTAAATTAAACAAAATAAAAAAAATGAAGAGAGAAATGATTGGGCCTGAAATTAATTGGAAGGGGGGTATGAACAGCAATCTGGCCCAAGACCATGAAGTCCACGCTTGACTTTTTTTAGATCCCATGCCATGCGTTTGACAAGGCGTGTGGTGCTCCCTCATGGATGGCCATCAAATTTGGCCATCTGGCCACTTGGCAGACTGGATCTTGAGGACGTATGATAGGCCTTGGACTTGTAGGCGCATGAGATTACCTGAAAGAAATTAAGAAAAATACCAACAATGGAGGCAGGGGTCGAACCCCTGACCTCAAGCTCCCCAACGCCTTAACGCTTGCCTGGTGTGATCGGTGGATCTGGAACTGACTGTTTAACGCTGGTTTGCGAAATGTCGCGGAGGCAAGAGTCGCCACCGTCTTTTATTTTCTCCAAATGGAAAGGACAAAAGCACAGAAAAATTCCTTAAAGAGATTGCTCTCGGTTCGGGAGGTAGGTTATAGAAAGGGAAGGTGTTAGCACCCTTTCTATCCATGGTTATCCATGGGCTCTTAGATACTTGCTCATTGTGTTTTCAAATTGTTTTGCGTGCTTTTCAATGTGGGTTTAAAAAGTTTCTTTTGAAAAATTTCAGATCGACTCGTACGTCAGAGTGTTTGAAAAGTTTGCTTTGAAGGCTTTTGAAAATGTGTCAGTGTGAAAAGATTTTTGAGTTTGTTTTGAGATTAGAGCAAGTATCCTTGAGAACCTACCTACCCTAAGGAATTTGTCTGTGTAAATGTCCTTAAAAGTAGTGCCATCCCACCATTGAGAGGTAGGTAGCACCACCGTTGGAGGTGTTCGGGTCAATTCGAAGGTTCGGGACATGGTGATCACCGGAGCAATAGGAAGATACCTTAGAAGCCACCCTCATGCCAGGTTCCCGGATCATGAGGACTTACTAAGACATCCTCTACTCGACGATCACCTTTCGAAGGCAAGGCAACAGTGAGGCGTACCCTAGGGGTGGTGTGTGCGAATTGTGTGTCATGTTTCAGTTATTTGTCTTGTCACGTTTGTCATGTTCTACGCTTGATTTTAATTTGACATTCATTCTTTCATGCTCAATTAACAGTTAGGAGTGCGGAAAAGATAAATCTACGACTATTACAAAGGCGCGGGTCCACATCGCCAAAATTAAACCGGACCCGATTTAGCGAAAAATAAATAATACGAAGAAATAAAGTGCGAAAAGTAAATTACAATGCTTTGGGGCAATTACATAATTATTTAAACGATAAAAGATAAATGCGCAATATTAATAATTAATGACGGGCATTGGACCCTTTTTGCAAATAATTAAAAGTTAACGGGAATTAAAAATTAAATAATAAAAAAAAGGAAATTAAATGTTTTTGATATTTTTTGTTATTTTGTATTTTTTAGATTTAATGAAAAAAGGAGAATTAATTAAAACTAAATTAAGAAGCAAACCCTAATTCTAATATTTTTTATTTATTAAGAAAGAATTAAAATATGGCCTAGATTAAACCTGAAATTGATTATGTACAATTTTTAATTATAAAAAATAAAAATAATAAATAAATAGTATTGTGAAAAATAAAAATTAAAAAAAATAAAATCAACAAAGATATTAAACCTAATTCTACATGTTTTTGGATTTTTATTAAAAAAAGGAATTAGAATTAAAACCTAATTATACTAATTTATTTACATGCTAGTTTATTTATGAAAACAATTAAATTAAAATAAATATTATATTTCTGTGTATTTTCTGATTTTTTGTAATGTTTTTAGATTTTTGTTAAAATAATTAATTAAAACAAACAATTAAAATAAACAATCAATTAAAATAAATGAAATAAATAAAAACAAGAAATCAAACCAGAGTGGGGTGTAGTCCCCAATTTAGGAGGTAAGAATTGGAAAGGCCTGGCCCAATAAGCTGGGAATTTCATTGACTTTTTGGATTGGGTGCTAGTGCATTGACCTGGTTCACCATAAGCCTGGGATCTAAGCCCTTGGTCTGCCTCTCCTGGACACGTGTGTGATTGGATGGTGATGGTCTATCATACGTATGCGCTCCTGAAACTGCATGGGATTCATAATGGAAAAATAATATGGAATTATGCAAGACCTGGGACTTGAACCCAGGTCTTTGAAGTTACAAGCATAGCACGTTACCATTTGAGCCAAGCGCGTTAAGTTAACATGGAATAAATAATAAACATTATAAAAATAACGCGTTAAGGTTTATGAGAATTCGCGCGAAATTCAAACTGCCCAATGGTTGATGGACACGCCATCTTCTTCCTCCCCACCCCTGTAACACAGAACGCTATGGGAACGGTTTTGAAACGTGGTTTTAGAGGGTCTTCACGAAAATAGCGATTAGACCCTCGACGCTCATAAATTGAGCGCGAGGGTTGGAAGCTGTTCGTCTGGTCGTGCTTAATGCAATGGCGAAGGTCTGGAGCTCCAATTTTACGTTATGTCAAAAGCCCCAAATGAGCAAGCCTGCAAACCCTAGAAAACATACATGGCATAATCGCCTATGGTACAGAAAAACACAATTAAACCTATTGGTTAGCATAGAAACATGATTATAAACAAGAATCCACAAAGAAAAATGCAAGAGGATGCTTAAATCGTGCTATGCAATTTCAATATGTTCTTGATACGGTTTGAGTTCCAGATACCAGTTCAAGGCGTTTGAGTTGATGCCAATGGTTGGAATATGTCCAGGAATGTATGAGGATGCTAATGGGATCAAAATCGAAGCTTGAATTGACCTCTAATACACTTTTCAGTTTTGAGTTTTTTGTGAATTTTCAAGAATGGCAAAGCTTGTGTATGCGCAGTTTTTCAGTCTCGGACGATTAGGGTTGTGATGCTGATCATATATGGAGTGATTTAGGTCAATAAAACTAGACAAAATCTTAGGCATTGATGAATTTCAATATTTGATTTCATGGATCTTTTTTCATATCTTTTTCATGTTGTTTTTATTCAATCATGATCCAATCTCATCAAAACTTGCCCTAATCATTTAAGCACGAAATATTAACCTTATAATGTGCATAAAAAGATTTTTTAGGTTAAGGTTATATTTTTCATGAATTAAAATCATTTAAATGAATATAAATTAATATTAATTCAAATAAATAATTAAAAAATATGAGAATACTTCCCTTTGGGCCTAGTGGTCGTGCATAGGCTTGGCATGAAGAAATTTGGAAGATAAATGGGCCCATTTGCATTTTTAGGCCTTTTGCATCAATGTTGACTTTCAAAAATTTCCAAAAATTTCCCAACTTCCACAAGGCATAACTTGGTCAATTTTTAAGCTTTTCACATGTTCTTGGACATTTTGGAAAGGTCTTTGAGTCCTTTAACCAATGCCTTTGGTCCCATGTCATTTTGATTTACCAATCTCAAGTTATGGCCTTTGACTTAAAGTCACTTTTTGTTGACTTCTGAAAATGACCTATAATGTTGAAATTGATAACTTTTTGTGAGAGCATTTCTTGGACTTGGAACATGAAGATGAATTGTAGGAAATGTCTTTCTATTCAAAATGAGCTTTGGATGGAATTTTTCTGATAATCCATGTGAAAGTTATGCCCTGGTCAATTTCAGTTGACTTTTTCAGCTGTCCAAATATAGCAACTTTTGCATCTTTGATGATTTCTGAGCCAAATTTTGAGAATCATGATCAAGCATTGATCAAATGATGTTTGTGGCTTCAAAATGATGTGTTGACCAAAAATTTGAACTTTTGACTGCCAAATGACCATTTTGCCCCTACAGTTGACTGTAGTGCAATTTAGGGTTTTGACTGTGCAATTTTGAGCTGAATGCCTTGAAATTTGACATGAGGATACTTGACCATCTTTATAGGCATATGAGACTTGATTGGGCCTTTGAAAAGTTCATTTGCTTGACCAGAACTCAAACCCTAGTTTGACTGTATAGGAGACAGTTGAGCTGCACAACCCTTGGGGAATTTTGTGACCTTGACTTTGACAATTCTTGATGAATATGGGAGGGCAAATTTTGGGGTACAACAGTTGCCCCTGTTCAATCTTCTTAGACCTGAGGATGCAGATTGGCGGACGTGCCTTTCGTAATCCGAGGGTAGAAGATGATTGAACACTAAAGTGCCCAGAAATTTGCGCTCACATAGTGACAATGATGGGGAATGGGTTTATAGATGCCATTTAGAGATTGCTGAATAGGGTGATGGGCTTATAGATGCCATCTGGATGCTGACTGCGTAAGAGATTCTTTCACTAGAACCTGCATACCTGCAAAAGAGAAAATGAGTACCTGACACGTTGCAGGAGTTGATTTTAGATGCTTGGTATAGATATATCCTGATTGGTTACAGGAGCTGAGATCTGGAGCTTCAAACGTTTGATGAATGAACCAGGAATGATTACTGCCTTAATCATGAATGGTAAGAGGACCTTGGGCGATTTTAACTTCAACAACGCTCGTTGAGAAAAATCTTGGTGAGAATTACCATCTTTGTAGTGTCAGGAAGAGAACCACAGGATATTATAATCTCAAAGGGAGTCACCTCACTCACGTTGGAGAGGGAACTATAGGAAATTATAATCTAAAAGGAGATATCACCTCACGCTCATGCCGGAGAGGGAAACATCTGAAGAAGGAATTACCACCTCACCCGCCGTTGGAGAGGGGACCATAAAAGACTATCACCTCACGCTCATCGTCGGAGAGGAAAACATCTTGAAAAAGGAATTACCACCTCACGCGCCGTTGGAGAGGGGACCACAAAAGAATATCACCTCACGCTCATGCCGGAGAGGAGAACATCTTGAAAAAGGAATTACCACCTCACGCTCACCGTCGGAGAGGGGACCACAAAAGAATATCACCTCACGCTCATGCCGGAGAGGAGAACATCTTGAAAAAGGAATTACCACCTCACGCTCACCGTCGGAGAGGGGACCACAAAAGAATATCACCTCACGCTCATGCCGGAGAGGAGAACATCTGAAGAAGGAATTACCACCTCACACGCCGTTGGAGAGGGGACCATAAAAGAATATCACCTCACGCTCATGCCGGAGAGGAGAACATCTGAAGAAGGAATTACCACCTCACACGCCGTTGGAGAGGGGACCATAAAAGAATATCACCTCACGCTCATGCCGGAGAGGGAAACATCTGAAGAAGGAATTACCACCTCACACGCCGTTGGAGAGGGAACCATAACTTCTACTGAGTCTTTATCAGAAAAATCTGTTTGGAGTCGATTTAACTGGACTAGAGACATCTTTGAAATATGTTTGGGAATTTCAACTGCACCCTTCCTGAAAGGTAGAGGTCAGTTATATGCAATGCATGATATGGATCAAGCAATGATGTTATCAATGTAAATGAGACTTGTATGATGCAATATGTTATGCATGCTACAATGATGTATGTGATGATTCGTGTATGTTTTCGTCTAGGAAAATAAATCCTTGACGGGTGCCGGGAAGCCATATCCTGGGCTGATGTTGAGGAAGAGATTGTGCTTCCGCTGTGGATGATTGTTGCAAGAATACCGATAGGAGAAGATAACTCCGTTGAGGAATAAACTTGGCAAAATGAAATAATTCTGCGGGAGAAAAGATACTCTAGCGATCATGCTGGGGAGTGTTACTCTGTGGGGATAGCGATGCTTTGCTGCGTTGATGAAGATAACTCCTTTGGGGATACCGTTGATGAGTTATGCTGGGGATATCTTTGTTGTGCTGGAAGTGTTGATAGACTTCGCTGGGAGTAGGAAGATACTTTGCCGAGGACGCTCTTTCCGTGGCTTTTGGCTGAGGATAACCCAGTTATATCCTGTTAAGGAAATAACTCTTTAAATCAAGCCGGGACGACGCGTTCGTGCTCTGCGAGGGGTAAGCTTCCAGAATCTACTGGGGATAAGCTTACTGCTTGGGGATTTGAATTCCAACTTTGCTGGTGAAACTGGATTGGACTCTTCTGGGGAGTTTGATATGCTGGGGAAGTGATTCCTTTGAATAGTGGTATACCGCCGGGGAACAATCTTTAGACCAAGACTGCCGGGGATACTTGTTAAGAATATATGCTGCTGCTGGGGAGGTACTTGAGATCTACGGGAGGATACTCAGTTTCCTTGATATTTGATGATTTGCTTGGAGGAGAATGTATTGACTTTGTTGAACCACTCTCTGGGGAATTAAGATACACTCGGCCGTATTCTTTAGCTGAACCTACCTTGGTACCTTGGAGGATAGAACAATTAGACTGCTCAGACAACTCTTTATTGCCCCTGTTTCTAGTGTCACCTGCAATGAATTCCTTTGTTTCGTATGCAAATATTTATGAGTTAGCAAATTATTGTCAATGCATACATCACAAATTGAACCTTGGACGTTCTTCGCAAAACAAAACAGAAAAAGAAAAACACTTGGGCACGTTTAACTGGAAATATATTTTTATTGATTTTTGAATGGCCTGAATAGGCGTTTTGTGTACAAGAGGCTGACGTCCTAGTAAGAGGTACGTCGCCGATCAAAAGAATTTATACACGTTTTGTACAAATGAAAAGTAAAACAGCTGTGTGAAAGATGAATGATCCACTGGGTTTCAACTCTGCTATCGCCTTTATAACTCCGAGCGTCTCATCACTTGATGACCTTGGTTGAAGGTGAAGCTGACTGATCGATGCCGTTTGAACTTGATGCAGATACCGGATTCTGGATGCACAGTGACCAATGAGACATAGTTTTACGCTTTATCCCTAATTTTTGCCTGGACCGCCCTTTCGGGTTTTCAGTCCACCGGGATACCCATTTTTGCCCAAGCCGCCCTTTCAGGTTTTCGACTTGCCGGGTGTACAGATTTTTTCATTTTCATCCCTACATTTTGCCCGAACCCTTTTGGTTCGACGGGAAGCCCTAATTTTTGCCTAGGCATGTCAGCCTAGCGGGTCTTTTTTCATGCGTAGTATTTTTTAACTATGTCTGCATTGGCGGGGTGAGGAAGGTCGTCACCATCCATGTTGGTTAATATCATTGCTCCTCCTGAGAACACATGCTTAACCACAAATGGCCCTTCGTACGTAGGGGTCCATTTGCCCCTTGGATCACTTTGAGGAAGGATGATTCTCTTGATAACCAGGTCCCCGACTTGATATTCCTGCGGCCTGACTTTCTTGTTAAATGCCCTGATCATCCGTTTCTGATACGTCTGACCATGACAGATAGCAGCAAGTCTTTTTTCGTCAATGAGATTGAGTTGGTCAAGTCGTGTCTGGATCCAATCATCTTCGTTCAGGTTTGCATCCTTCATTATCCGGAGAGAGGGAATTTGTACTTCGATCGGCAAGACTGCCTCCATACCATAAACCAGAGAGAAGGGAGTTGCCCCGGTTGACGTCCTAGCTGAGGTACGGTACCCATGCAGAGCGAACGGTAACATCTCGTGCCAATCTTTGTATGTTACTGTCATCTTTTGCACGATCTTTTTGATGTTCTTATTTGCTGCTTCTACAGCCCCATTCATCTTCGGTCTGTAAGGAGAAGAATTGTGGTGCTGTATCTTGAATTGTTCGCAAAGCTCGGCAATCATCTTATTGTTCAGATTGGTACCGTTGTCTGTAATAATCCGCTCAGGGACGCCGTATCGACAGATCAGGTTGTGCCGAATGAACCGTGCCACAACAGTCTTGGTTACCGTAGCATAGGACGCTGCCTCAACCCACTTTGTAAAATAATCAATCGCTACTAGGATGAAGCGATGTCCATTGGATGCCGTAGGTCTTATCTCGCCGATCATGTCTATGCCCCACATTGCAAACGGCCAAGGCGCAGTCAGAACATTCAGGGGAACCGGAGGAACATGCACCTTATCTGCATAGATCTGGCACTTGTGGCATGTCCTAGAATGTTGGTAGCAATCAGCTTCCATGGTAGACCAGTAATATCCTGCCCGTAGGATCTTTTTAGCCATAGTGTGCCCACTGGAATGCGTACCAAAGGTCCCTTCATGTAGCTCTTCCATGATTCTTTCTGCTTCAATCTTGTCCACACAACGCAGTAAGGTTGAATCATGGTTTCTCTTGTATAAGACGCCGTTGCTTAGGAAGAACTTGGCTGCGAACCTCCTCAGGAATTTCTTATCGTTGATAGAGGCACCTTCAGGGTATTCCTGAGCTTCCAGATATCTCTTCACTTCATGGTACCAAGGCTTCTCAGTTACCAATTCAGTTTCGAGATCACAACAGTATGCCGGTTCGTCCAGTTTCCAGATGGTGATCTGGGGAGCTTCATTATCCCATTTAACCTTGAACATTGAAGACATTGTAGCTAACGCGTCCGCTAACTGATTCTCTTCTCTTGGAAAGTGCTCAAAGGTTATCTCTGTAAAGTGGGGAATCATGGTCAACACACATTCTCTGTAAGGGATCAAGTTTGGGTGTTTCGTATCCCACTCTCCATTGATCTGATTGATCACTAGAGCGGAATCTCCGAAGACACTGAGGAACTTGATCCTTAAGTCGATCGCAGCTTGAAGACCCATGATGCACGCCTCATACTCTGCCATGTTGTTGGTACAGTTGAAACACAGCCGGGCAGTGAGTGGGGTATGAGTACCTTGTGGAGATATGATTATGGCGCCGATACCATTTCCCAAAGCATTGGAAGCTCCGTCAAAGTGCATAGACCATCGGGATCCTGGCTCAGGTCCTTCATCCGGTCCAGGTACTTCACAATCAGTTACAATCATGATGCTTTCATCCGGAAACTCGAAGTTCATTGATTGGTAGTCATCTACAGCTTGATGAGCTAAGTGGTCTGCCAGTACACTCCCCTTGATGGCTTTCTGGGTTGTATACTGAATGTCGTATTCCGTCAAGATCATCTGCCATCTTGCAATTCTCCCAGACAGAGCAGGTTTTTCAAATATATACTTTATTGGATCCATTTTTGAGATCAACAAGGTAGTGTGAGTCAGCATATACTGTCTCAGCCGGCGAGCAGCCCATACCAAAGCGCAGCAAGTTTTCTCAAGCAGTGAGTATCGGGTCTCACAGTCGGTAAACTTTTTGCTAAGGTAATAAATGGCATGCTCTTTTCGGCCAGACTCGTCATGCTGCCCCAGCACACACCCCATTGAGTTGTCTAGCACTGTCAGATATAGTATCAGAGGTCTCCCTTCAACCGGTGGCATAAGGATGGGTGGTTCTTGGAGATACTCTTTGATTTTGTCGAAAGCAGCCTGACATTCATCGTTCCAACGTACTACCTGATCTTTCTTCAGCAGCTTGAAGATTGGCTCACAGGTAGCAGTCAAATGAGATATGAATCGAGCAATGTAATTCAGGCGTCCTAAAAAGCCTCTGACTTCCTTCTCTGTCTTAGGAGCTGGCATCTCTTGAATAGCTTTGACCTTAGCAGGGTCCACTTGAATACCTTTATCACTGACCACGAAGCCTAACAACTTCCCAGATCTTACCCCGAAGGTGCACTTGTTCGGGTTCAATCTCAGCTTATACAATTTCAACCGGTCAAACAACTTCTGCAGGTGATCTAGATGCTCTTCCTCAGTCTGGGACCTAGCGATCATGTCGTCCACATACACTTCGATCTCATGATGGATCATATCATGAAATAAGGCAACCATGGCACGCTGGTAGGTTGCCCCAGCATTCTTCAATCCGAACGGCATGACCTTGTAACAGAAGGTGCCCCACTGAGTAACAAATGTAGTCTTCTCCATGTCTTCAGGTGCCATCTTTATCTGATTGTAACCTGAAAAGCCATCCATGAAAGAGAACACCTTATGCTGAGCTGTATTATCAACAAGGACATCAATATGAGGTAAGGGGAAGTCATCCTTGGGGCTGGCCCTGTTCAGATCCCTGTAATCAACACACATTCTGACCTTGCCGTCCTTTTTAGGTACCGGCACCACGTTAGCAACCCACTGAGGGTAAGAAGTCACTGCAAGGAACCCGGCATCAAACTGTTTCATCACCTCGGCCTTAATCTTCTCGGACATCTCTGGACGCATCCGACGGACCTTTTGTTTAACTGGAGGGCAGTCTTCTCTAGTCGGCAAATGATGGACAACAATATCGGTATCCAACCCTGGCATGTCTTCGTAGGACCAGGCAAAGATCTCCATATAGTCATGCAGCATCTTGGTTAACCGTTGCTTCACGCTGAGCTCTAGGTTAGCACCAATCTTTACCTCTTTCCTGTCTGCCTCAGTACCTAGGTTTATAGTTTCCACTGGCTCTTCATGGGGTTGAATCGCCCTCTCTTCCTGAAGCAACAGTCTTGCAAGCTCGCCAGGCACTTCGCAATCATCTTCACCTTCGTCTTCGGCTAAGTTGATCGGATTTTCGAAGTCATAATTGGCATTAGCAGAGCTGTTATCAGTGAGATCCAGAGTGGATTGGAACCTGTATGAGTGAGTGTGTGTGTAAATACAGCTGTTTTTGAAAATTATGTAAAGGAAATGAAAGATAAAAAAGGAACACAATATTTGCAATGCGAAAATAGTCCAAGATTTTCATTCATGATGTATAAAATGACAGTTTATATGCCCTCACAAATAGAACCACGGTGCCTCGGGTAAGACACCGGGCCATAGAGTTTATCAATGTTTATTACAAAATATCAAAACATGGGAATTCATTACTGTGTCACAAAGGTAACAGGGGTGTGATCCTTTGCACTCCAATTGTTCAATCCTTCTTCGGCCGTCGGATAAATCCAGCTGTTGAATTCGGCTTCGTCCACTTCAAAGTCTTCCCCGACAGCATTCACTTTTGAACCCTTGATAAATACCGGAGGCCTTCCGATCTTCTCTTTCCTCATAGCTCTCTGCCCTTCTGAGGTGAAACCCAGCCCAAGTTTATCAGTCTTCTGGGTGAAGTCTGGCAGTCTGCCCCAGTTGGTATCTTCACCCTTTTGCACTACAGCCCTGGCATCCTTTAGGGAAGCCATCTTCAGAGGACCACCTGCTTCTGCTGTTTCTGCTGCGATTGGAAACACCTCCTCGAAATGCTGAAAGGGGGTCTCAATGAACTCCCCATCCATCTCAATGTATCTGAACGAGTTTAGGTGGCTCACCATGTACTCTTCCTCACCTTGCACGGTGACGATCTTCCCTCTGACGGGGTACTTCAGTTTTTGATGCAAGGTAGAGGTCACTGCCCCAGCCTTATGTATCCAGGGTCGACCCAGCAGACAAGAGTAAGATGGACGGATATCCATCACATAAAAAGTGGAGTCGAACACCTGAGAACCCACACGAATTGGAATGTCCACCTCCCCATGGACCATCCTCTTTGAACCATCAAAGGCCCTGACGATAATGTTGCTTGGTTTTAAATCAAGGCCTTCACAATCTAGACGATCCAGAGCCTTCTTGGGTAGCACATTCAAAGATGACCCAGTATCAACCAACACGTGTGCCAAGGTGGTGCCCCTGCATTCGATTGAGACATGCAGAGCATCATTATGATCTTTCCCTTTCATGGTCAAATCAGCGTCTGAAAAACCCAAGCCATTGTCTGCTGTTAGACTTGCCACGCAATCAGTGAATTGGACTGCAGAGGTTTCATGTGGCACATGGGCCTTCTTGAGGAATGAGATGAGGGCCTTTGCATGGGCCTCAGAGCACAGCAGTAAAGAGAGCATGGAGATTTTGGAGGGCGTATGCCCCAACTGTTCCACGACATTAAAGTCACTCTTCTTTATAATCTTTAGAATTTCCTCCATCTCTTGTGGGGAGGCCTCAGCAGCTATAGATATGGGTACCTCCATCTGGGCAGGCTCAGTTTCAATTCCCTTGCCCCGAGCATTGGATGACTCGGCAGCAGGAGAAACAATAGGATCAGCAGCAGGAATAACAACTTGATCAGCAACGGGAGTAGGTGTACTTGCAGGAATTATCAGGAGTGGTCTTCTAGCAGCAGGTGGCGCAATGTCAGGCGAGAAGAGCCTGCCACTGCGGGTAACTTTGGCCGGGCCAGTGATGTCACAGATGCTGGCGCCAGCGTTGAGCTCTTGCTTAACTCCGTTTATATATACGTCTGCCCCATAGTGCCAAGGGACAGCTTTATTGGATACATAGGGCAGGGGCCCAGGAACAGTGATAGTAACAGGTGCAACGGTCAGAATTTGGACAGGCTTCTTCTGGAGAGCCGGGATCGGATTGTTGAAGATAGTTACCACAGAGACTTCTTCCATTGGAACCATACGAACAGCAGACTTTTTGAATAGAATCTCCTTGCTATCCATTAAGCTTTGGATGCCTAATTTTAGCAAGGGACAACCGGATGGGGACACAACACAGAACAGGCAACCCTCACTACAACCCGGAAATAAACCGGCCTGCAGTAGGTTCTTCTTAATGATCTTTAAAGGAGTGGCTAGATCATCCACAGAAACAGCATAAACATCTTCATCAATAGCATTTACCCCGTGCTGAGGCATAGGGGCAGTAACTACATTCGGCTTTGCAGGCGCCTCGAATTGTATCTCTTTAGCATCGATAAGGTCTTGCACCTTATTTTTTAACGCCCAACAGTCATCAGTGGCATGCCCCGGGCTGTCTGAATGGTAAGCACAACGGGCATTCGGGTTGTACTTCGGAGAGGTAGTGTTTGAGAACTTTGGCGCCTCCTTGACAGTCACCAAATTGGTGGATAGTAACTGCGGCAGGATTTGCGACAGGGTCATGCTTAACCGAGTGAACTCTCTCCGGGGTCTATCAGCCCTTTGAGGATTGTTTGGCCGGGGAGCGGCAGCAGGCGTAGCGATCATGACCGCACTGACAGATTGGCGGCGATCAGGTCTTTCTGATTTTCTGGAGCCATACACAGCACTAGACTCCTTTTTAAACGGTTTCTTGTCCGACCCAGATGATGATGCAGCCTTTGCAATCTTCCCAGACTTCAACCCAGCTTCAATTCTCTCTCCAGTTAAGATCAAATCGGTGAAACCAGCGGAAGAATTCCCAATGAGATGGTTAAAGAATGGCCCAGATAGGGTCCCCAAGAACATATCCACTAACTCTCGATCAGTCAAAGGTGGCTGCACCCTGCCAGCCAGATCTCTCCACTTCTGCGCGTACTCTTTAAAACCTTCGCTTACGCCCAACGACATACCCTGGAGTTGGGTGCGCGTGGGGGCAAGGTCGGCATTATACTGATACTGCTTGTAGAAAGCAGTGGCCAGCTCCTCCCAGTTACGAATTTTGGTCCCATCCAGCTGATAGAACCATTCGAGGTGAGTCCCTGAAAGACTCTCCTGGAAGAAGTGGATCCATAGATTCTTGTCCGCAGAGTACGGCTGAATCTTTCGCACGTAAGACCTCAAATGCAGCTTGGGACAGGATGCCCCGTCATATTTGGAGAAGGTGGGAGCTTTGAATTTATGTGGAATAACCACACCCGTCGACAAACCCAGATCTCCGAAATCCAGTCCAGGTACCTGTTGAACTTCCATGGCCTTCAACCTGTCCTCCAGTTGTTTGTACTTGTTGTCTTCAGGAGGATATTGTTCCTCATCAAAATCTGTCTCGTTGTCGGAGACCACCGGACTAGGAACCCTTGCTTCTGCCTGAGAAGGACTTTTGCCAACAGAAGAAACAACCTCTTCTTGGTGCAGAGTATTACCCAACCTTCGGCCCGAGTTGAATAGAACAGTTCTTCTTTTCTTCTTCTTCTCCTTCTTCAGGAGCATGGCCTTCAGCTCATCTTGGCCTTTAGCTAGACCCAGGATTAACTCTTGAAACTGCGCATTCTGCGCCTGGAGAGCCTTGATTGAAGTCTCAGTTGATTCAGATCCGGAATTCATGATGCTGAAATAAACAGCGAAGAACTGTAAGCAACCTGAAAAAAAGGGAAAACCTGCTATGCACATGATGTATGAAATGCGTATGAATTATGTTTTCAAAGACAATCGGGAATCAACTTTGTTAAACAAAAAGGAACACACTTCATTAGATTCAACTTTGTAACTGAAATTATTCAACAAGTTGCCCTTAGGCGTTTACATGAAATGAAACAACTGGAAAGGAAATAGAAACTGTAAAGGCACATTCAGAACTCCTCATTGATCCCATGGTCTCCTTTTCTCAGTACGGAGGTATGCATTCAGAGCTCTCTCATTTTCCAACTGCTTTGTCAGCTTCCGGATCTTTGATTCCTGCTCGTTGAACTTTTCCCGGTAAGAATCCCGTTCTTCTTGCAGTTGCGACCAAGATCTCTTCAATGTCTCATAATCAGTAGGTATCTGAGGAGGAAGAACAGTTGGAGGAACACCATCTTTATCAGGATACTCAAGGATGACTGGTCTGACAGCTTCATACGGCATACCTAACTTCTGAGCACGGATGCGGACCCATTTGTAGTAGGCTTCCATAGGTAGAGAAGTCTTTGGCCCTAGCTCTTGTGGGTCAGCTTTATGAACCTTCTCCCAAGCCTTGATGAACCTACGACGTAGCTCGTCACTATCCACCTGAAACTCGAAACTGATGTGAGGCACCAACATTTCATGGGGGCCTGCTCTTCTTGCTCTTCCAAACTGACGGAGTGCTAGACATGGATTGTAAGAGATCCCTCCTTGAGTACCAATCAGAGGAACATTAGGATACTCCCCGCATCGATCAATAATAGCTATCTCATCCAAACCTCTGCAAGTCCAAATGATGTCTTTATCGGTGAGAGACATTAACTTGTGAGCCCAACCTCTTCCTTCTTGGTTCTTCAATACGGACTTAGGGAGGTGCGAAATAAACCACCTCACCAACAAAGGGATACAACACCATAGGGTTCCTCGTCTTCGGGTAGTACGGGCATGAAGTTGTTGCAAGATGTCACCCAAGAGAGTGGGCACAGGATTCTGAGACATAAAGATCCTAATGGAAGTGACATTGATGAAGTTGTCAGGATTAGGAAACAGGACCAACCCATAGATTAGGAGAGCCAAGATGTCTTCATATGCCCTAAAGTCCAAATCATTCCAGAAGCTGTTAGCTTTACCAATCAGAAACTTGGCCAAGAAACCCTTAACTCCGCTTCTAGTTACCCAGTTGTCTGTTACCTCTTGATGGGTCAAAGGAAGAGCTGCAGCAATGTCCTCAAGCCTGAGGGTCTTTTCCCAACCAGTAAAGGGAGTCTGATCCAAGATAGGGATACCAAGCAGATTAGAGAACTCTTCCAGGGTAGGGACCAGCTGGAAGTCTTGAAAGGTGAAGCACTGGTACTGAGGGTCATAGAACTGGGTCAGAACACTCATCAACTGTTGATCCCGCTTTGCAGTGACTAGACTGAGAAGAGAACCATGCCTCTGAATGAAGGAAGTGGTGTTTGGAATTCTGCTAACCAACTCATCAAGCAACTCAGGTGAACGAACAAAGTTGAACCGGATAGTATTCCTTCGCACAGGCATCATAATGTCCTACAAAACAGAGCAAAGATGAAACCCTCTTGTCTTTGAAATGGTCAGGATGCATGCAATGTTCATGATGCTATGATGTTATGATAAAGCACACCACATACAGATACAAAGGCAAATATGGTAAGGCATACAAGTCACACAAGGCAAGCCCCTAAAGTTTAGGCCAGCATGAGGTCTAGGTACTACCCTCTTTCAGTTTGTTGGTTCATACCTGTCCTAATCAAAAGTAACCGGGTTCTTAGAGGATCCCAATATCATTGACTACCCTCAATCGGTCATAACTCCAGCATCGCAATCTTTTCTTGCGGCCAGAACCATCACGAGAGTTTAGCCTCAATGGGCGTAGCATACTGCTACTGTTCTAAAGGCCAAGTTGTGTCAATTAAGGTTCTAAGGTTGTTGGTGCTTAATGACTCCTTAGAAGACCCATATTCTCCTCGTTGCGACACAAGGGATATCGGTACAGACTAAGGTGTCACACCAACGTAGCCACTGCTTCACCTGTGTCGGTCTACGCCGGACAGGTCCCTCACAGCTTATGCTACCTAAACAGGGTATCCCCAGATCCGGGTTAGGATCTATGTATCTCCGATGCAACCCACAATAGTAAAGCAAGCAAAACAATACAAGTGAAAACACAGTTATGACTTAGCCCTAAGGTACACCTCACTTTATAAGAAATTCCCCAGCAGAGTCGCCAGTTCTGTGATCGGTGGATCTGGAACTGACTGTTTAACGCTGGTTTGCGAAATGTCGCGGAAGCAAGAGTCGCCACCGTCTTTTATTTTCTCCAAATGGAAAGGACAAAAGCACAGAAAAATTCCTTAAAGAGATTGCTCTCGGTTCGGGAGGTAGGTTATAGAAAGGGAAGGTGTTAGCACCCTTTCTATCCATGGTTATCCATGGGCTCTTAGATACTTGCTCATTGTGTTTTCAAATTGTTTTGCGTGCTTTTCAATGTGGGTTTAAAAAGTTTCTTTTGAAAAATTTCAGATCGACTCGTACGTCAGAGTGTTTGAAAAGTTTGCTTTGAAGGCTTTTGAAAATGTGTCAGTGTGAAAAGATTTTTGAGTTTGTTTTGAGATTAGAGCAAGTATCCTTGAGAACCTACCTACCCTAAGGAATTTGTCTGTGTAAATGTCCTTAAAAGTAGTGCCATCCCACCATTGAGAGGTAGGTAGCACCACCGTTGGAGGTGTTCGGGTCAATTCGAAGGTTCGGGACATGGTGATCACCGGAGCAATAGGAAGATACCTTAGAAGCCACCCTCATGCCAGGTTCCCGGATCATGAGGACTTACTAAGACATCCTCTACTCGACGATCACCTTTCGAAGGCAAGGCAACAGTGAGGCGTACCCTAGGGGTGGTGTGTGCGAATTGTGTGTCATGTTTCAGTTATTTGTCTTGTCACGTTTGTCATGTTCTACGCTTGATTTTAATTTGACATTCATTCTTTCATGCTCAATTAACAGTTAGGAGTGCGGAAAAGATAAATCTACGACTATTACAAAGGCGCGGGTCCACATCGCCAAAATTAAACCGGACCCGATTTAGCGAAAAATAAATAATACGAAGAAATAAAGTGCGAAAAGTAAATTACAATGCTTTGGGGCAATTACATAATTATTTAAACGATAAAAGATAAATGCGCAATATTAATAATTAATGACGGGCATTGGACCCTTTTTGCAAATAATTAAAAGTTAACGGGAATTAAAAATTAAATAATAAAAAAAAGGAAATTAAATGTTTTTGATATTTTTTGTTATTTTGTATTTTTTAGATTTAATGAAAAAAGGAGAATTAATTAAAACTAAATTAAGAAGCAAACCCTAATTCTAATATTTTTTATTTATTAAGAAAGAATTAAAATATGGCCTAGATTAAACCTGAAATTGATTATGTACAATTTTTAATTATAAAAAATAAAAATAATAAATAAATAGTATTGTGAAAAATAAAAATTAAAAAAAATAAAATCAACAAAGATATTAAACCTAATTCTACATGTTTTTGGATTTTTATTAAAAAAAGGAATTAGAATTAAAACCTAATTATACTAATTTATTTACATGCTAGTTTATTTATGAAAACAATTAAATTAAAATAAATATTATATTTCTGTGTATTTTCTGATTTTTTGTAATGTTTTTAGATTTTTGTTAAAATAATTAATTAAAACAAACAATTAAAATAAACAATCAATTAAAATAAATGAAATAAATAAAAACAAGAAATCAAACCAGAGTGGGGTGTAGTCCCCAATTTAGGAGGTAAGAATTGGAAAGGCCTGGCCCAATAAGCTGGGAATTTCATTGACTTTTTGGATTGGGTGCTAGTGCATTGACCTGGTTCACCATAAGCCTGGGATCTAAGCCCTTGGTCTGCCTCTCCTGGACACGTGTGTGATTGGATGGTGATGGTCTATCATACGTATGCGCTCCTGAAACTGCATGGGATTCATAATGGAAAAATAATATGGAATTATGCAAGACCTGGGACTTGAACCCAGGTCTTTGAAGTTACAAGCATAGCACGTTACCATTTGAGCCAAGCGCGTTAAGTTAACATGGAATAAATAATAAACATTATAAAAATAACGCGTTAAGGTTTATGAGAATTCGCGCGAAATTCAAACTGCCCAATGGTTGATGGACACGCCATCTTCTTCCTCCCCACCCCTGTAACACAGAACGCTATGGGAACGGTTTTGAAACGTGGTTTTAGAGGGTCTTCACGAAAATAGCGATTAGACCCTCGACGCTCATAAATTGAGCGCGAGGGTTGGAAGCTGTTCGTCTGGTCGTGCTTAATGCAATGGCGAAGGTCTGGAGCTCCAATTTTACGTTATGTCAAAAGCCCCAAATGAGCAAGCCTGCAAACCCTAGAAAACATACATGGCATAATCGCCTATGGTACAGAAAAACACAATTAAACTTATTGGTTAGCATAGAAACATGATTATAAACAAGAATCCACAAAGAAAAATGCAAGAGGATGCTTAAATCGTGCTATGCAATTTCAATATGTTCTTGATACGGTTTGAGTTCCAGATACCAGTTCAAGGCGTTTGAGTTGATGCCAATGGTTGGAATATGTCCAGGAATGTATGAGGATGCTAATGGGATCAAAATCGAAGCTTGAATTGACCTCTAATACACTTTTCAGTTTTGAGTTTTTTGTGAATTTTCAAGAATGGCAAAGCTTGTGTATGCGCAGTTTTTCAGTCTCGGACGATTAGGGTTGTGATGCTGATCATATATGGAGTGATTTAGGTCAATAAAACTAGACAAAATCTTAGGCATTGATGAATTTCAATATTTGATTTCATGGATCTTTTTTCATATCTTTTTCATGTTGTTTTTATTCAATCATGATCCAATCTCATCAAAACTTGCCCTAATCATTTAAGCACGAAATATTAACCTTATAATGTGCATAAAAAGATTTTTTAGGTTAAGGTTATATTTTTCATGAATTAAAATCATTTAAATGAATATAAATTAATATTAATTCAAATAAATAATTAAAAAATATGAGAATACTTCCCTTTGGGCCTAGTGGTCGTGCATAGGCTTGGCATGAAGAAATTTGGAAGATAAATGGGCCCATTTGCATTTTTAGGCCTTTTGCATCAATGTTGACTTTCAAAAAATTTCCAAAAATTTCCCAACTTCCACAAGGCATAACTTGGTCAATTTTTAAGCTTTTCACATGTTCTTGGACATTTTGGAAAGGTCTTTGAGTCCTTTAACCAATGCCTTTGGTCCCATGTCATTTTGATTTACCAATCTCAAGTTATGACCTTTGACTTAAAGTCACTTTTTGTTGACTTCTGAAAATGACCTATAATGTTGAAATTGATAACTTTTTGTGAGAGCATTTCTTGGACTTGGAACATGAAGATGAATTGTAGGAAATGTCTTTCTCTTCAAAATGAGCTTTGGATGGAATTTTTCTGATAATCCATGTGAAAGTTATGCCCTGGTCAATTTCAGTTGACTTTTTCAGCTGTCCAAATATAGCAACTTTTGCATCTTTGATGATTTCTGAGCCAAATTTTGAGAATCATGATCAAGCATTGATCAAATGATGTTTGTGGCTTCAAAATGATGTGTTGACCAAAAATTTGAACTTTTGACTGCCAAATGACCATTTTGCCCCTACAGTTGACTGTAGTGCAATTTAGGGTTTTGACTGTGCAATTTTGAGCTGAATGCCTTGAAATTTGACATGAGGATACTTGACCATCTTTATAGGCATATGAGACTTGATTGGGCCTTTGAAAAGTTCATTTGCTTGACCAGAACTCAAACCCTAGTTTGACTGTATAGGAGACAGTTGAGCTGCACAACCCTTGGGGAATTTTGTGACCTTGACTTTGACAATTCTTGATGAATATGGGAGGGCAAATTTTGGGGTACAACACCTGGCTACCACTGGGCCAATTGTTTTTGTTGTATGTAATATAAACAAGAATTAATATAAAATAAACAAGCGAAATAACAAAATATTAGCGCGAACATTCAAATGGACGAGTGATGGCTTGCCACGTCTTCGTCTCCCTCCTTGCACCGTTGGTAAAAGTCCCAGACTTTTACCTACGGACGTTTGTCCGTCACTACAGGCCTGTGTATTCTCAAAATCAATTACAAGCGAGATAAATAAAAACCAAAGCCATGGATGGCTTCGTCTGAACCTGCTGAGTACAGTGGTGGCCCTTTCATGGCCTAATTTTGCCTGTAAACAAAGATCCCAATTTGAAGCAAGAAACCCTAATAATGGTGAAATCCAATATAGGCCATGAAAACGCAATTGACTATTACAGAAAGCTTGCAAATAGGATGGTGAACAATAATATACAATTATTTTATGCTACAAGTACAAGAATGATGCTATTCAATTTCAAAAAAGAACCCATGTCGTGGGTGACTTACAACGCGATATAAGGCCTGGAAACGCTTGTTCTGGGTTGCTTTTGCTTGCCTACACTCCCAGGAATCGATTGGGATAGTCCAAGGGTCTTGAATTAGCCTCTAAGTACGAATTCAATTCACCACTTTTTCTTGTTTTTTCCAGTTTTGTTTCTGGTTCATACGCCTCTTTCTCTAGCCTCTTTTGGTCTGGATTCCTTCTATATGTATTATGGAGTGAATTAGGATTAAAAGAATGTGCTCAATCTTCCTCCATCAATGAATTTGATTTTGATTTGATACACCTTGAATATCTTTCCAAAAATGGCCTAATTCAATCTTTTTGTGCACCTCATGCTTTTACACGAATTTGATTTGATGCTAGCTAGATATTAAGGCCTGAATCATGTAAAAATTCTTTGAATTTCAATGTTTTGGATTTTATATGATTTGTTTTTGTTTTAAAATGATCTAATTCAAATAAAAATCAAAATAAATAATATAAATAAGATAATGACAAGTGGAAAAGGCTAGGGCTCGTGGACCATGTTGCCAACTCAAAACAAGTGAAAAAGATTGGGCCCATTTGGCAAAAATTGAAGTTTTAGGCATAGTTGACTTTTGACAATTTTGGAAAAAAGGTCAACTTCACCAATGCATAACTTCCTCAATTTTGACTCTTTGAAGGTGTTTTTGGACTTTTTAGAAAGCTTGAGATGTCCTCTAAGTAACCATTTTGGTATCATCTCAAATTGATATTCCATGCTCATGTATGAAGCTTTGACAAAGAAGGTGTTTTTGTTGACTTTTCAAAATGACCTATAATGTCCAAATTCATAACTTTTTGTGAGTGCATATTTTGAACTTGGGAGATGTAGATGGATTTTAGATAATGGAATCCTCTTAAAAATGATATTTGGATGGGTCATTTCTCATAAATTATGAGAAAGTTATGCTTGGTCAAAGTTGAGTTGACTTTTCCTGTAAAACCCTAATTTAGCAACTTTTGGTTCTTGATGAATTATGAGCAATCCTTGATGAATCATGATCAACCCTTGATAAAATTATGAAATATACTTCAAAATGAGGATGTTGACCAAAAATCTTGAAGTTTGACTGTATGTGGGCCACAATTAACTTTTGCCCTAGCACAGTCGATTTTCAGGCCTTTGAGCAATTGACTTCAGCAAACTCTCTTTGTAGGGCTTGAAACTTGACATGGATGATCTTGATAACATATTAGGACATTGGTGAGCATTTGGTATCCCTTGTACTCATGTATCTTGATGCAAAATGAAACCCTAATTTGAGGTAGACTGCCTTAGGAGAGAGCTTGTCTGGCCAACCCTTGGACTACCTTGAGCAACTTGTGGATCTTTATTGAAATATTTTGAGAAATATGGGAGGGAAAATTTTGGGGTACAACAGCTGCCCCTGTTCAATCTTCTTAAACCTGAAGATTTAGATTGGCTTATCTGCCTTTCGTGATCTGAAGGTGGAAGATGATTGAACACTAGAGTACCCAGAAATTTGCACTCGCATGAAGTGGTATTTTTCTTGTGATGTCAGGAATGGGCTTACAGATGCCATTTGGAGATTGATAATGGGAGATGGGCTTAAAGATGCCATCTGAAGGAGTGTCGATTGCATAAGATATTCCTTAGCGAGAGCTTGTATACCTGTTGTTGAGGAAGATTCTGCTGGGGAATGCTGTTCTTTGTCTTTAGGAGAAATATAACTTTAGGAGCTTCGATCGTCCGTTATTCTACTGGGGAATCATATCTGTTGAATTTTAGGAGCTTCAGTCGTCCTTTATTCTACTGAGGAATCATCTCTGTTGAAGAGGTGAGAGTGAACTACTATCTGGTCGTAACCCAGGTTTCATAGTCATAAGACCGGCTGCTACCTGGTCGTAATCCAGGCTTTATAATGACTTACTAGGGAGATGAGATTAAACTTGCTATCTGGTCGTAATCCAGGCTTCGCAATCTCTCGACTTTTATCTAGTCGTAATCTAGGCTTCAGAAGGAAATGAGTTGTTATCCGGTCGCTTCCGGGCTTCAACTTGAATTTAGGGCACACTAATATCCGGTCGATTCCGGGCTTCTTAATAACTGTCCATGTAAACTGCTATTTGGTAGAAATCCAAGCTTCACAGTGTCTTGTACCGCTATCTGGTCGTAATCCAGGCTTCACGATGTGTTATACCATTATCTGGTCGAATCTAGGCTTCATGGTATCACGTACTGATATCTGGTCGAATCCAGTCTTCACAATACCTCTCTTCTTATCTGGTCGAAATCCAGGCTTAAGAAGGAATCAAGTGGTTATCCGGTTGTAATCCGGGCTTCCCTTTGGCTTTGGTCCTACTAATATCCGGTCGAATATGGGCTTCATAGTATTTGGCTGAGTAAACTGTTATTTGGTCATAATTCAAGCTTCACAGTGTCCCTTACTGCTATCTAGTCGTAATCCAGGCTTCGTGACGTCTCATACCACTATCTGGTCAAAATCCAGGCTTCATGGTGTTTGGAGGAACCAAGATACTATCCGGTCGAATCCGGGCTTCATAACTTGTATTAAAGATCACTTATCTGGTCGTAATCTAGGCTTCATAGTATTCTTGGCTGCTATCTGGTCGTAACCCAAGCTTCACAGAAACTTGTATTGCTATCTGGTCGTAATCCAGGCTTCATAATAACTTGCTGAGATATTATTTGGTCGTAATTAGGGCTTCACGGCTTGTGTTTATGATATACCACTATCTGGTCGTAATCCAGGCTTCATGGTGCTTGCTGAGCTGCTATCCAGTCGTAATCCGGGCTTCACGGCTCGCTGGGGATTAAACTATTATCCGGTTGTTCTCTGGGCTTTATAGCTTTCTTTTGAGAGATACCAATATCTGGTCGTAATCCAGGCTTCGCGGTAGTCTGATACTATTATCCGGTCATTCTCCGGGCTTCACAATACGTTGTAGAAATCAAGATACTATCCGGTCGTACCCGAGCTTCATAGCTTGAACTTTGTGAGAATTTGATTGTATCTTTCCTGAAAGGTAAAGGTTAGCTGTATGTAATGCATGATATGTATCAGGTAATGATGTTCTCAAAATAAATGATATTGTGATGTATGATGCGTATGCACATGTCATGATGTATGGACATGCAATGTTTTATAATATTCTCTAGCTGGGGAAAATAGATCTCGGATTGCTGCTAGAGAGTGAAAGAGTTTTGCTCGCTGAGGATAACGATCGAAGATGGTTGGGAGAATAATCCTGCTGGAGAATAAACTGGTGAGAGAATGACTATGTGGGGAAGAAATGCTCTGCTAAGGATTTGCTGATCTTGGAGAGATGCCCTCGGTTGTGGATGAATTACCATTGCTGGAGATGATAAACTCTATTGGGGATGAATTTCTTGTTTGCGGAAGAAATGAACTCCGCTGTGGATAATCTTTTAGTGGTGACTTCACTGGGGATAATCTTCCAGACTCCACTGGGGATGGTCTTCTAGACTCCTCCGGGGATGGTCTTCTAGAATCCGCTGGGGATAACCTTCCAGACTTCACTGGGGACAATCTTCCAGTGTTGGTGATAGATAAACTCTGCTTGGGGAGACTCTTACCGACTCATTCGCGGTTGCGAGCCTCAGCCAGGGAGAGTTAACACCACTGTCTTTTTCTTACTTTGCAGGGAGTGAATATACCTTTAAGTGTTTTCTCCAACTAGATCTATCCCTATACCTGATGAATAGAGCAACTGTAAGGCTTGGACATATCTTGTTTGCCCCTATTTCTGATATTACGAGCAATCGTCTTTTGTTTCGCACGTAAATATTTATGAGCAACAATTATTGTCAAATACATATATAAAAAATGAACATTGGACGCTCTTGCAAAACAAAATAGAAAAAGGAAAACAATTTGAAATTTCTTTGTGAAAATGAATTGTATTGACTTTGAAGTTTGGCCTGTAAATAGGCGTTTTTTTGTACAAGAGGCTGACGTCCTAGTAAGAGAACGCCGCCGAAAGATAGAATTTACACAGTTTGTGAAAAACAAAGAAAAACAGCTATGTGAACAATCCCACTGAGTTCCAACTCTGCTATTGCCTTTATGTCTCTGAGCGTCTCATGACTTTGCTACTTAGTTGAAGGTAGATCAGATTGATTAGTGTCGTCCGAGCTTGATAGTCGATACCGAAGTCTGGTTGCAAGGTGATCCAATGAGACATAGTGTTACGCTTTGATCCCTAATTTTTTCCTGGACCACCCTTTCGGGTTTTAAGTCCACTGGGATACCCTTTTTTTCCCAAGCCGCCTTTTCAGGTTTTCGACTTGCCGGGTGTACAGATTTTTCATTTTCATCACTTATTTTTGCCCGAACCCTTTTTGGTTCACCGGGAAGCCCTTATTTTTGCCTAGGCCAGTCGACCTAGCGTGTCTTTGATTATGCGTAGTATTTTTTCACTATGTCTACATTGACGGGGTGAGGAAGGTCGTCACCATCCATGGTGGTTAGAATCGTAGCTCCTCCTGAGAAAATGTTCTTAACCACAAATGGCCCTTCGTACGTAGGGGTCCATTTGCCCCTGGGATCACCTTGAGGTAGTATGATGCGTTTGATCACCAGATCCCCAACTTGATACTCTTGTCGTCTAACTTTCTTGTTAAATGCCTTGATCATCCGCTTTTGATACGTCTAACCATGACAAATAGCAGTAAGTCTCTTTTCGTCGATTAAATTCAGCTGATCAAGTCGGGTCTAGATCCAGTCGTCTTCGCTCAAACCTGCATCCTTCATATTCCGAAGAGAGGGTATCTGAACTTCAATGGGCAAGACGGCCTCCATGCCATATACCAAGGAATAAGGTGTTGCCTCTGTTGAATTTCGCGCTGAGGTACGGTACCCATGAAGAGCAAATGGTAACATCTCGTGCTAGTCTTTGTATGTCACCGTCATCTTTTGCACAATCTTCTTGATATTCTTATTGGCCGCTTCAACAGCCCCATTCATCTTCGACCGGTAGGGAGAAGAGTTGTGATGATGTATCTTGAACTGTGTAGCGGTGAAAATCGGAGATCAAGCTATTAATTAACTTGACTCGCAAAAGCAAGAGTCGCCACCGCGCTTTATTGTTTCCAAGGGAAAAGGGAAAAGAGCGAAATAAAACCCTAAAGTGTGCAATGTAAATTAATATTTAAAAGTAATGAAAATACAGTGCGTTTTTAAAAGAGATCGAGAGTTCGGGGGTTGGTTATACAATGGGAAGGTATTAGCACCCAATGCATCTGCGGTACTCCGCAGGAACCTTTTGAAATATCTGTTTTTTGGTTAAAATTGTTTGTTTGATTAAAATGGTTCATTTGGCTGAAAGATGGGTATGGACGGGATTTTTGAAGATGCGACGACCTAGTGTCGAAGTTTTGACTTAAAAGGTGTGAGTTTAAAAATGGAGTCTTTTGGGAGAATTATCTTAAGTTTGGAAAAATAGTAAGCAAGCAAAACATGAATGAGGCTATTCGCACGATTGTAGAAGATGTATTTGATGACGTGAAGTCAACTGAGTTAAAATATTTCCCTTGGATTAAATGGAGCAAGCAAAATAAAATAGGCATCAAAATATAAGCAATCAAAATTCACACGAAAATAAATATAGCTAAACAGATTGATGACCTAAGGGCACCGAGAAATTGAAATGGCAAAGAATGTTTAAATACAAATAAAGAGGATGTAATTAATTATCTAAAAAAATTGTTTGAACTAAATTAAAATCCTAAGGTTATTTACTAAAATAATTCTACTAATTACAAAATTCTAAAGTTATAAAATTATTAAAGCTCTAAAATTAATAAATTATATCTAAACTAATTTAACTATAAACTAAATTAATCTCAAGATTGCCAATTTAAATTTAAACTAAACTAATTATAAGAAAAAGATGAAGCGGAAAATTGGGAGGGTGTATAGATAGCAAGCTCTGTATTGAGAGCAAAACCCATCCAGAAAAGGCCCAGGAGTTATCTTTTTTATTGTAAACAATTTCAGAATTAAAATTCAATGGGCCTCAGATGGCCCGACCGGCCCAACCAATAACATCCATCCACATTACTTAATCATATTAGGATTATTGAATTAAATTAATAGATAAAAAGAAAAGAGTTATAATAATAGGATTATAGAATTAAATAAAAAGAAAAGAGTTATAATAAGACAAACAATTAGAAAAGGGATTAGGGTAAGGAAAACATCACATAGTACCTTTGTCTTCTCAAAATCGCGACGGCGGCTACCACAGCTTCCAATCTGGCGTTCTTCTCCTTCTACCTTCTCTTCTCCAGCTATTATCCCATAGATGGGCTTCATATCCACCTGTCCGTCTATGCCTGGTGACACCACGGTAAATCGATGTTCGCTGACCAAAAGTATCAACGGTTCTCTTCGAGCTATCTGAATCAGCAACGACGATAGCAGTTTCCTCGGAACTCTGAGCAACTCCGAGCGACAAAGCACCACTAGCGGTTGCGGCGGCGGGGAAGTAAACGAACTCGTTACCTGAGTTGTTTGAAAAAAAAGCTTGAAAGCTGGTAATGCTCTTGAGATCCTGATGCTGATGCCGAGTCTGTTGCTGTTGCTGACGGTGATTCGCCGGCGAAGATGAAAGAGATTTGAGGGTTAACAGCGGCGAGAGAGAGATGGAGTGGTAGCCGTGGGATAGAGGGGTTGATTAGCAGCTCGGAATTGGTTCACGAAGAAACGCCGTGGCTCTTCATTTGATTCGGTACTTTTGTTTTTCTTTTTGATTCTGTCGTCGTCGTTTTCATCATTTCCTTTTCGCTTTACCTTGTTCTTCTCACTCGCCATTTTTCTTCTTCCTTTGCTTGCGTATGCCGACTCTTCCATCCTCATCAATACTTGATAACACACACCCCATTTACACGAGTTCAGTTGATGATAACACTAACCCACAGTCAAAGATATAACCCAAATAACCACCCTGGTGTTAGTAACAAGTTGTTGCAATAATTTTCCAGCAGAGACCTTGTTAATGGTTGTTATTGCATAGGTTTTGAAGTGAAGTATATGTAATGATGTTTGTATTGCAGAGAAATTGAGTTGGTCTAACAGTGAGAGAGCATGCTGGATTGTGTACCGGCGGTGACAGGTGGTAGAGGACAATGTCGATGTGGTTGTTTGAATGGAGGTCAGTTTGAAGGTTGATGGAAAAGATGGTGGTTCTGGAACGTTGATTGAAGGTATAATAAGGTAAGAATTGTACAGTAAAACTAAACTTGAAGGCCAATTGGAAGAGAATGTATGTAGGTTATGAAGGTATGTACAAGGGTGACAGGTTTGGTTCCTGTACAATGAGCATTGACTCCACAATAAAATCCTCAAAAAAAGTTTTTGTTTTGTGTGTTTTTGTATCTTTTTTACAGCAGGTCCTGTCTTCCCGCTTGTTCTCAACTTGGAGCCAAGTTATTAGAAAATTTCTACAGGTTTTTACTTTGTTTTCCCCCCTTCAGGATGAATTTTTTTGGAGGGAAAATGTGTGGGTCTTGGACAAATTGATATGCTGATTTTTCCCTTTTTGATGCAGGATTTGCATCCTCTATTTTTGTGAAATTTTATACTGCTTTTGGACAGGTTTTTGGCATTATTTGTGCAGAATTTTGACTTGTTTTTGGACAGGTTTGACAGGATTTGGAGCAGCATTGCAGTAGCATGTTTTTGGCAAGTTGTGGGCAGCATACAGTATGGATTATTTTGAAGCATGATTTGGACTGATATGCAGAGTTTAAATGTGGAATTTGAAGATTAGAAAGAAGAAAACCTTAGGGATTTCTATGTATCTTCATGATTGTTTTGTAACATGGTGATGAACCATAGTATCTTGATGAAACTTGTATGCTAAGATGACATTTATTCTTGACTTTTGAACTTGAATGAGTTTGTAATAATTCTTGCTGAACATGATATGTCCATAAAAACTCTTGAATAAATGTCGACTTGCGAAGTGCATTATGAATCTTGAATTAATACAAAGCATCACTTTTGAAAAGAACCTTGAAATAATCTTGCACAATTTGGATTTGAATATGATTAAATGAGACTTGAATTGAAATTGAGCTTTGAATAAAGTCTGGACTTGAAATAATTATTGAATAACATAGTCAAATAAGACTTGAATGTCTTTCATAAACTCTTGAATTTAGAATTGAATGAACTTGGATTCCTTGAATGGCCTTTTTTTACTTTGAAATGCATTCCAAATAAAACACCTAAACCTTTTACCATGAACCGAATCTTGATGAACAAACAAAGAAACTTGATCTAAATCCAATTTTAATTCATTAATTACTAATGCTCGAATACAAGCAACTTGTATTATAGAAATATATAATCAATGAATCCTCAAACTCAACATCTTGTCTTTACCCTTGACTCAGTGGAAAACAACCTCAATACAAAATCAATTTTAAGCCTAAAATGTTCAAGCGAAATTCATGGCCTTCCAAACGCATTCGGATGTCGATCCTTGAAGCAATCTTGTAGACGACATCATTTGTGACATGTTGCAAAAAGAACCATCCCGAAATGATGAAAATCGAAATAGTTACGATCCTTGAAAGTCGAGTAATTGTTACTTGAGATTAGGCCACAGTCATCAAAGTGACCTCTGAGTATCCGAACTTTTGATGATCCTCCGCACCTAATCAGACCTTGACTGGTAAAGAGGGGTTAGAGATGACGTCAAAGAAAATTGTACGCAAAAGTAACCATTCAAAAATGTTGAATAATGAAAAGTTACGATCGTTTGAACTTGAATGTGCAAGCGTTGACTTTTGGACAAAGTGCTTTGAATTGACCTACAAACTTGATCTTTCTTCGCATTCCAAAGCATCTTGATGCACATGTGAACCAGTGATGATGAAATCTTGTTCGTGCTCTGAGGAAGTTGTGGAGAAGCTTGAGACCACTTATTGAATAGAGCGTGGAAATAATCACACGATTGCCCTGATGAATCAGTCTTCAAGAATCAACGATCAATTGTACTTCCGGATTGAGAGATTCCGAACCCTAATCGAGGCGTGACGCCTGATGCTCTTGATTCAGATCTGTTCCCTGCAAATGAAATCAAAGAAACGAAAAACACACACACTTCGTGCTTGATTAGAAGTTAGTGATACATAGGCTAAGAATTTTCAAAACACTTGACAATCTTCACATAGTCAAAGCTCGAAGGTAAGAGGTTAAAACCGACCGTATTTAATGACCTTGACTTTTGTATAAAAAATGCAAAAATGCAAGTGGGATCTTAGGTCAAAAATTGGGGTACAACAGCTGCCCCTATTTAAGTTTCTTCTATCTGGAGATATGAAGATTGGGATCTTCATTTCGACGAGATTGAAGGGACTTAAATATAGAATACACAATTTTTGGCCTTAAGATACCGCGATTATGTTTATGATGTGATATGAATGTAATGCTCTGAATTTTATGGGGAATGACGCCATATGAGACAGACTATGCTGGAGAAACCAAGCACATTATACAATAATCCCACAGAGGAAGAGGTTGTAACTCCATTGGGGAAACAAAGTCATAGACTTCAAATGAGAGACTCTTGAATGATTTACATCAGTGTTGAGACTGGAAAAGAGATGATTTACATTAGTACGAAGACTGGAAAAAGAAATGATTTACATCAGCACCGTGACTGGAAAAGGAAATGATGGACATCAGTACTGAGACTGGAAAATGATTGACATCAGCACTGTGGCTAGAAAACAAAATGATTGACATCAGCACTGTGGCTGGAAAACAAAATGATTGACATCAGCACTGTGGCTGGAGATAAACATCTCTGATTTCTGAATTTTACCAAGAACCGTAACACATTTCTTCTTTAACCAAGATATCGCTTGAAAAGGATAAAATAACAAACTTCCTCACGGGACTTTTCCGAAAGGGATGCTATTTGCTGAGTAGACATTATTGTTGGAGATACACAAGCTGCTCAAATAAAGAGGCCGCCACTTGCTATCTTTCAAAGGTGTCAATAACATACAAGTTGCTCACGAAGAGACCGCCGCTTGCTATTTTTAAAGGTGACAATAACATACAAGTTACTCATGAAGAGGCTGCCGCTTGCTGTTTTCTCTAAGGTATCAGTAACATACAAGTTGCTCATGAAGAGACCGCCGCTTGTTGCTTTCTTAAAAGGTATCAATAACACACAAGTTGCCTCATGAAGAAACTGCCGCTTGTTGTCTTTTCAAGGTATCAATAACACACAAGTTGTCTCATGAAGAAACTGCCGCTTGTTGTCTTTTCAAGGTATCAATAACACACAAGTTGTCTCATGAAGAAACTGCCGCTTGTTGTCTTTTCAAGGTATCAATAACACACAAGTTGTCTCATGAAGAAACTGCCGCTTGTTGTCTTTTCAAGGTATCAATAACACACAAGTTGTCTCATGAAGAAACTGCCGCTTGTTGTCTTTTCAAGGTATCAATAACACACAAGTTGTCTCATGAAGAAACTGCCGCTTGTTGTCTTTTCAAGGTATCAATAACACACAAGTTGTCTCATGAAGAAACTGCCGCTTGCTGTTTGTCAAGAGTATCCATAACACACAAGTTGTCTCATGAAGAAACTGCCGCTTGCTGTTTGTCCAGAGTATCCATAACACACAAGTTGTCTCATGAAGAAACTGCCGCTTGCTGTTTGTCCAGAGTATCCATAACACACAAGTTGTCTCATGAAGAAACTGCCGCTTGCTGTTTGTCCAAGGTATCAATAACACACAAGTTGTCTCATGAAGAAACTTCCGCTTGTTGTTTGTCCAAGGTATCAATAACACACAAGTTGTCTCATGAAGAAACTGCCGCTTGTTGTCTTTTCAAGGTATCAATAACACACAAGTTGTCTCATGAAGAAACTGCCGCTTGTTGTCTTTCTTAAAAGGTATCAATAACACACAAGTTGTCTCATGAAGAAACTGCCGCTTGTTGCTTCCCAAAAAGATACCCATAAAATATCGTGAAGATATTGCCGGAGGTGAGAACCAATAATTTCATCAGGGATGGACAAACTGCTCATGAGGAGACCGCCATTTGTCGTAGAGAAATCAGAAATAATCAAACTGCTTAAACAAAGAGTCAGTCACTTATTGTCATGTCGATATTCCAGAAGAAGATTGTGATAACACTGCTGGGGAATAAAGTTCATCTTTAATGGGGAACCATGAATAAATCCTTCCTGAGAAGATCAAGTATTTACATTGCAAAATAAATGCGCTTTCCATCTAGGTTTCACAGCCTAGAGATATTCACAAGATATCGTCCACAAGAGACAAAGCTCAATCCAGGAATAAACTGGGGAGAAAACAGTCAAACAAGACTCCACCCAAGGAGGAAACAAACTCAAATGGGGATTTATCCTATCCAGTGATGGAAAAGGAAAGCTAAACCAAGATTCTTCCACGAGAGTTAACTCAGTGGGGAATTAGAAAAGAGGCGCACTTTCTGCTTAAGTTGACATTATATTTGGAAAGATCAAATATGCTATTTGAATAGACATAACCAAGGTATACGAACTCAAAGATATCAACAAATACAAATGTGCGTGCATGATGAAAGTATGAACGAATGAATGAATATCATGTATATGTTGAAAAAAACAGACAGGATAAACTGGAGATGATAAGACATCATAGCGCAACCCAACACTCGGCTAATCTCAACAGGATGGGAACATTACTGGAGATAAAACACAGGCCATCATTAGAGCAAGGTCCTTTTACAAGGCTTTAATATCTCTGGAGAGGAGGATATTTTCAGGTAGAAAATCCAAAGTCTAGTCTTCTATTGCAAACAATCCATTGAAAGGATAACAACACAAACAAAATTTCAGCTGGAAAGAAGTCTTGCTTAGCTGGAGATACTGGGAACACCACCCTCTGATAATGTGTGCAAAACATATCACATATCTTGACAAATCTAGATTGCCCCTGGGACTAATTTTGGATGCCCCAAGTCTATTGCTGATAAGCTGCGTGATGCACGACAATTCTCGCGAATAGCTTCACTTCTAACATGCCCCGAGCTATATGGTTGATGAGGAGAAATCGTCTCAAGAGGATTTTACAAAAGACCTGGAATTCACCATGCTCTGGTGTCTTCAAACTCTTAGAGGAATTCATCAAATCTCGACGTGATTGTCCCGGATTGACTGTAGTCGGCACAACAAAGTCTTTGAATTTTGCCCCAAAAGAGTAAACAAGTTGGGAAAAGCATTAACTGGGAGAAGCAACATGTTCGTGCTTAAGGTCTTCAGGTGACATGCCCCTGGATATGATTTTTCTTGAAATGATCCGCCAATTACTCAACATAGTTTAAGGCCCTTAAAAGAATAAACTCATCACTGCTGCTTATATGTGAGCTTCCTTGATATCAAACAAATGTTTTGCAGTTAGAAAAGTTTATTATGAGAATGAAAATTCTAATGCAACAGTTATGTAAGTCTTGAAGATTTTGAAAAGATATCGCACAAATTTTGCGAGTTAAAGCACCATTTATTTTTGTATAGGAAAAACATATGATACCAACATGACTATTTAGAACATTCATGGGAGTCAGGAACACTATCTCATTGAAGTATGCTTTCAAAATAACCTTGCTTCAATTAGGACTTTTGAAGGTTGTAACGTGGTCTGGTTCATGGTTTTTAGAAAAAAGATTTTAAGGCTCAAAATATTTGGTGCCCACCCATTCTTCATGATGTTCTCCAACCCTATGTTCAGTTAATTCAACATGAGTGTTCATCTCTCAAAAGGATTTTGTGACGGTCAAGGAAACGACGAGGCTTTCGGAGTAGAAACCACCCTCATGTCTTCGTGTTTGTAGTCACCAATTTGTTCTTTGCTGAGGACTTTTCTTTGCAGTCCTTTTCTTTGCAATTTTATTTTCCCTAACTTTTGCCTGAACTAATTCTTCTGAATTGATAGTCCAGCGGGATGCCTTAATTTTTCCTAAGTCACACGTTTTCATGTTTTTTGACTTAGCAGGCTTTTTCTTTTTCTTGATTTTTGACTTTTTGAACAAAATGTGTGACATTAGCTTGTCTTTGCTTGTTAAGAGGATTGTGATTTCCTCGTTTCTTGATGAATGAGGGATAACATTGTGGTTCCACATCCTCTAGATTCATTATACATGAAGGATAGCCCTCGTAGTTTCTCTTCAAAAAACATCTTCCTTATGAATTTTGAACACTCAGTCAGATTAACTAAAAAAAACTACCCTGCCCCAGGTTACAATTCAAGGTTTTTTCGTATAGAAAAGAAACTTCTGCTTCAAAGGCTCAAAAGGGGTTAGCAAGGGATTATCTTCCTTATATCTCCAGTGTTTAGGGATTTGAAACAATGCCTGTACATCATCAGCAAGATTTTATCCAAAAGCAAACAACCAGAGATTTCGTGTTCTTTAGATCATCATCCTCCCTTCAATCTCTGCCTAGGCAAGAGAATGAGCAACAATTTGGTGTCATAGTGCAAAAGCAATTTAAAATTTGAAAACAAATATGAGTGAAACGAATGAATTTCTTCAAGACAAACATACCCATTGTATTAAGATAATCATTCAGATGCAAACAAGTTCTTACATGCAAACAATGTTTTGATAAACAAGAAAAGATTACAAAAAGCAGAAATAAGTTAATAATCTGGGAAGGCTTTCCATCTAGACTTGAATCACCGAAAACATCCTTCAAAACTCAAAGTGACCATCAATCGTGTTTACTCTTCGGCGCATGCTTGATTTGAACTTCAAAACCAACATCCTTGAATGACAATCAGTGAATACTTTTATCATCGCTTCCTCCTTCTTAGAAGGATTGACTTGGGCGGCAAAAATTTCAACCAAAGCAGTTGAGTGATCCATACCAGCTTTCAAATTAGTCACCTCTCTGCGGAGTTCAGAAATCTCTTGCTTGATATTCTCCATTGTTCTCTTAGCGCGAGTGTTGTACTTGTGAGGCCAAAGGAAAAATAAGACTCGGAAAAAGACCTTTGAAAGTGAAACAAAAAATGTAGAATGATACATGATATGCAAAAGAGAGTTTTTATTTGATTTTCAAGGAACTCAAGATATTAAGTTGTAAACATCAAAGTATGAAGATAGAAGATGAATTTTAAATTGGCTCCAAACATTGATCAAGTTATCATCAAGATCAATCATCCATTTTTGTGGATTAGGGTTTTCGCCCTATCAACACCCAAGATCCATTGAGCTTGACGAAACTTGTGATGTTTACAAAGAAAGACCTCCAAATTCCTTCAAAGTCAAGTGAAAAGGGGTTTTATGGATGCATGAATGCATGGCTATGCAACAACCACAAGCAAGGTCACAAATAAAGTCGGAAGGTTTAACGTCTCGAGCATGGAGTCAAGGTAAGGAACACCCCCAAGGTATGTACTAACGGTTTAATCACACCTGTAGAACAAGGTTCTAAGAGTTCCCGGAGTCTACATTCCTCCTTCGGATATTACCAACGTCTTGATTACTCAATAATCAGCAATATTCTCAAGAGAAACTCATCCGAGCGTAGCATCGCGTAACAATTACTTCCGGATTACTCTGTTATAATCTCCGCGCTACACCTAAAAGGCCAAGATGGGTTAGGGTTCTACGGTTCCCAGCTTCTCTGGCTCCCAGGTCGAATATAATAATGTCTTCCCGATTACTCGGTAAACAAATATTACGTTCAAAAGGGCCTTCCACTGAGTGGGGGATCTCATGCCTCCTTCTTCGGGATTACTCCCTCAAAGTTAACATGACTATACCGCCCGTCCTATTCCTAAGTGTAACTTAGTCCGGGTATAGGACTTGTCCTTTATAAATATTATCAACACCCAAATAATCATAGTATATACATATAATCAAACAATCAAATAATGATAAAACAGATAAAACAAATTAGGCTTAACCCACTTAGGGATGGACCAGCAAGAGGTCAATAAATCCCCAGCAGAGTCGCCAATTCTGTAGCGGTGAAAATCGGAGATCAAGCTATTAATTAACTTGACTCGCAAAAGCAAGAGTCGCCACCGCGCTTTATTGTTTCCAAGGGAAAAGGGAAAAGAGCGAAATAAAACCCTAAAGTGTGCAATGTAAATTAATATTTAAAAGTAATGAAAATACAGTGCGTTTTTAAAAGAGATCGAGAGTTCGGGGGTTGGTTATACAATGGGAAGGTATTAGCACCCAATGCATCTGCGGTACTCCGCAGGAACCTTTTGAAATATCTGTTTTTTGGTTAAAATTGTTTGTTTGATTAAAATGGTTCATTTGGCTGAAAGATGGGTATGGACGGGATTTTTGAAGATGCGACGACCTAGTGTCGAAGTTTTGACTTAAAAGGTGTGAGTTTAAAAATGGTGTCTTTTGGGAGAATTATCTTAAGTTTGGAAAAATAGTAAGCAAGCAAAACATGAATGAGGCTATTCGCACGATTGTAGAAGATGTATTTGATGACGTGAAGTCAACTGAGTTAAAATATTTCCCTTGGATTAAATGGAGCAAGCAAAATAAAATAGGCATCAAAATATAAGCAATCAAAATTCACACGAAAATAAATATAGCTAAACAGATTGATGACCTAAGGGCACCGAGAAATTGAAATGGCAAAGAATGTTTAAATACAAATAAAGAGGATGTAATTAATTATCTAAAAAAATTGTTTGAACTAAATTAAAATCCTAAGGTTATTTACTAAAATAATTCTACTAATTACAAAATTCTAAAGTTATAAAATTATTAAAGCTCTAAAATTAATAAATTATATCTAAACTAATTTAACTATAAACTAAATTAATCTCAAGATTGCCAATTTAAATTTAAACTAAACTAATTATAAGAAAAAGATGAAGCGGAAAATTGGGAGGGTGTATAGATAGCAAGCTCTGTATTGAGAGCAAAACCCATCCAGAAAAGGCCCAGGAGTTATCTTTTTTATTGTAAACAATTTCAGAATTAAAATTCAATGGGCCTCAGATGGCCCGACCGGCCCAACCAATAACATCCATCCACATTACTTAATCATATTAGGATTATTGAATTAAATTAATAGATAAAAAGAAAAGAGTTATAATAATAGGATTATAGAATTAAATAAAAAGAAAAGAGTTATAATAAGACAAACAATTAGAAAAGGGATTAGGGTAAGGAAAACATCACATAGTACCTTTGTCTTCTCAAAATCGCGACGGCGGCTACCACAGCTTCCAATCTGGCGTTCTTCTCCTTCTACCTTCTCTTCTCCAGCTATTATCCCATAGATGGGCTTCATATCCACCTGTCCGTCTATGCCTGGTGACACCACGGTAAATCGATGTTCGCTGACCAAAAGTATCAACGGTTCTCTTCGAGCTATCTGAATCAGCAACGACGATAGCAGTTTCCTCGGAACTCTGAGCAACTCCGAGCGACAAAGCACCACTAGCGGTTGCGGCGGCGGGGAAGTAAACGAACTCGTTACCTGAGTTGTTTGAAAAAAAAGCTTGAAAGCTGGTAATGCTCTTGAGATCCTGATGCTGATGCCGAGTCTGTTGCTGTTGCTGACGGTGATTCGCCGGCGAAGATGAAAGAGATTTGAGGGTTAACAGCGGCGAGAGAGAGATGGAGTGGTAGCCGTGGGATAGAGGGGTTGATTAGCAGCTCGGAATTGGTTCACGAAGAAACGCCGTGGCTCTTCGTTTGATTCGGTACTTTTGTTTTTCTTTTTGATTCTGTCGTCGTCGTTTTCATCATTTCCTTTTCGCTTTACCTTGTTCTTCTCACTCGCCATTTTTCTTCTTCCTTTGCTTGCGTATGCCGACTCTTCCATCCTCATCAATACTTGATAACACACACCCCATTTACACGAGTTCAGTTGATGATAACATTAACCCACAGTCAAAGATATAACCCAAATAACCACCCTGGTGTTAGTAACAAGTTGTTGCAATAATTTTCCAGCAGAGACCTTGTTAATGGTTGTTATTGCATAGGTTTTGAAGTGAAGTATATGTAATGATGTTTGTATTGCAGAGAAATTGAGTTGGTCTAACAGTGAGAGAGCATGCTGGATTGTGTACCGGCGGTGACAGGTGGTAGAGGACAATGTCGATGTGGTTGTTTGAATGGAGGTCAGTTTGAAGGTTGATGGAAAAGATGGTGGTTCTGGAACGTTGATTGAAGGTATAATAAGGTAAGAATTGTACAGTAAAACTAAACTTGAAGGCCAATTGGAAGAGAATGTATGTAGGTTATGAAGGTATGTACAAGGGTGACAGGTTTGGTTCCTGTACAATGAGCATTGACTCCACAATAAAATCCTCAAAAAAAGTTTTTGTTTTGTGTGTTTTTGTATCTTTTTTACAGCAGGTCCTGTCTTCCCGCTTGTTCTCAACTTGGAGCCAAGTTATTAGAAAATTTCTACAGGTTTTTACTTTGTTTTCCCCCCTTCAGGATGAATTTTTTTGGAGGGAAAATGTGTGGGTCTTGGACAAATTGATATGCTGATTTTTCCCTTTCTGATGCAGGATTTGCATCCTCTATTTTTGTGAAATTTTATACTGCTTTTGGACAGGTTTTTGGCATTATTTGTGCAGAATTTTGACTTGTTTTTGGACAGGTTTGACAGGATTTGGAGCAGCATTGCAGTAGCATGTTTTTGGCAAGTTGTGGGCAGCATACAGTATGGATTATTTTGAAGCATGATTTGGACTGATATGCAGAGTTTAAATGTGGAATTTGAAGATTAGAAAGAAGAAAACCTTAGGGATTTCTATGTATCTTCATGATTGTTTTGTAACATGGTGATGAACCATAGTATCTTGATGAAACTTGTATGCTAAGATGACATTCATTCTTGACTTTTGAACTTGAATGAGTTTGTAATAATTCTTGCTGAACATGATATGTCCATAAAAACTCTTGAATAAATGTCGACTTGCGAAGTGCATTATGAATCTTGAATTAATACAAAGCATCACTTTTGAAAAGAACCTTGAAATAATCTTGCACAATTTGGATTTGAATATGATTAAATGAGACTTGAATTGAAATTGAGCTTTGAATAAAGTCTGGACTTGAAATAATTATTGAATAACATAGTCAAATAAGACTTGAATGTCTTTCATAAACTCTTGAATTTAGAATTGAATGAACTTGGATTCCTTGAATGGCCTTTTTTTACTTTGAAATGCATTCCAAATAAAACACCTAAACCTTTTACCATGAACCGAATCTTGATGAACAAACAAAGAAACTTGATCTAAATCCAATTTTAATTCATTAATTACTAATGCTCGAATACAAGCAACTTGTATTATAGCAATATATAATCAATGAATCCTCAAACTCAACATCTTGTCTTTACCCTTGACTCAGTGGAAAACAACCTCAATACAAAATCAATTTTAAGCCTAAAATGTTCAAGCGAAATTCATGGCCTTCCAAACGCATTCGGATGTCGATCCTTGAAGCAATCTTGTAGACGACATCATTTGTGACATGTTGCAAAAAGAACCATCCCGAAATGATGAAAATCGAAATAGTTATGATCCTTGAAAGTCGAGTAATTGTTACTTGAGATTAGGCCACAGTCATCAAAGTGACCTCTGAGTATCCGAACTTTTGATGATCCTCCGCACCTAATCAGACCTTGACTGGTAAAGAGGGGTTAGAGATGACGTCAAAGAAAATTGTACGCAAAAGTAACCATTCAAAAATGTTGAATAATGAAAAGTTACGATCGTTTGAACTTGAATGTGCAAGCATTGACTTTTGGACAAAGTGCTTTGAATTGACCTACAAACTTGATCTTTCTTCGCATTCCAAAGCATCTTGATGCACATGTGAACCAGTGATGATGAAATCTTGTTCGTGCTCTGAGGAAGTTGTGGAGAAGCTTGAGACCACTTATTGAACAGAGCGTGGAAATAATCACACGATTGCCCTGATGAATCAGTCTTCAAGAATCAACGATCAATTGTACTTCCGGATTGAGAGATTCCGAACCCTAATCGAGGCGTGACGCCTGATGCTCTTGATTCAGATCTGTTCCCTGCAAATGAAATCAAAGAAACGAAAAACACACACACTTCGTGCTTGATTAGAAGTTAGTGATACATAGGCTAAGAATTTTCAAAACACTTGACAATCTTCACATAGTCAAAGCTCGAAGGTAAGAGGTTAAAACCGACCGTATTTAATGACCTTGACTTTTGTATAAAAAATGCAAAAATGCAAGTGGGATCTTAGGTCAAAAATTGGGGTACAACAAACTGCTTGCAGAGCTCGGTGATCATCGTATTGTTAAGATTCGTACCATTGTCCGTAATGATCCTCTCTGGTACACCATATCGACAGATCAGATTATGCCGAATAAATCGTGCCACGATGTTCTTGGTTACCATAGGAAAGGAAGCTGCCTCAACCCACTTCATGAAATAGTCAATAGCTACCAGGATGAAACAATGCCCGTTGGATGTAGTAGGTCAGATCTCACCAATCATGTCGATACCCCACATTGCAAAAGGCCAAGGAGCTGTCAAAACGTTCAAAGGAACTAGAGGTATGTGCACTTTATCAGCATAGACTTGACACTTATGATACGTCCGGGAATGCTGATAACAGTCGGCTTCCATGGTAGACCAATAATATCCTTCCCGAAGTATCTTCTTTGCCATGGTATGTCCATTGGAATGAGTTCCAAAAGTACCTTCATGTAACTCCGCCATGATCCTTTCTGCCTCGTTCTTGTCCACACATCACAGTAAGGTTTAATCATGGTTATGCTTGTAAAGGATACCGTTACTGATGAAGAACTTAGCCGCAAACCTCCTTTGAAACTTATTATCATTAACAGATGCACCCTCGGGGTATTCTTGAGCCTCAAGATACCTCTTTACCACATGAAACCAGGGTTTATCTGCCACCTCTTCAGTCTCAATGTCGCAGCAATGTGCAGGTTCGTCCAACCTCTCAATTGTAATCTGGGGAGCCTCATTGTCCCACCTGACCTTGAACATAGAAGACATAGTAGCTAGCGCGTCCTCTAACTGATTCTCCTCTCTTGGGAAGTCTTCAAAGGTTATCTCCTCGAAGTGTGGAAGCAACGTCAGTACATACTCCTGGTAAAGAATAAGATTTGGGTGCTTCGTATCCCACTCGCCTTTGATCTGACTGATCGCGAGAGTGGAATCTCCGAATAAACTAAAGAACTTAATCCTTAGGTCAATAGCTGCTCGAAGACCCATGATGCACGCTTCATACTCTGCCATATTGTTGGTGCAGTTAAAACATAATCGGGCGGTGAACGGAGTATGACAACCTTTAGGAGATATGATCACGGCACCAATTCCATTACCCAAAGCATTTGAAGCTCCATCAAAGTACATAGACCATCGGGATCCCTCCTCAGGTCCTTCATCTGGTCCAGGTTCTTCACAGTTGGTCACCAACATGATGTTCTCATCTGGGAATTCAAAGTTCATGGATTGGTAGTCGTCTACAGCCTGATGCGCCAAATGATCTGCCAACACACTTCCCTTGATTGCTTTTTGGGTTGTGTATTGGATGTCATACTCAGTCAAGATCATCTGCCATCTTGCTATTCTTCCGGACAAGGCAGGATTTTCGAAGATATACTTGATTGGATCCATCTTTAAAATCAATAGGGTAGTGTGAGTTAGCATATACTGTCTCAGTTGGCGAGCAGCCCATGCCAAATCACAGCAATTTTTCTCGAGCAACGAGTATCGGGTCTCGCAGTCGGTAAAATTTTTGCTAAGGTAGTAAATATCATGCTCTTTTCGGCCAGACTCGTCATGCTGCCCCAGCACGCACCCCATTGAATTGTCGAGTACTGTCAAGTATAAGATCAAAGGTCTCCCTTCAACTGGAGGCATCAAAATAGGTGGCTCTTGGAGATACTCTTTGATCCTTTCAAAGGCGGCTTGACATTTATCATTCCACTTTACCACTTGATCTTTCTTCAGCAGCTTGAAGATTGGCTCACAAGTAGCGGTCAAATGTGAAATGAATCGGGCAATGTAGTTCAGACGTCCCAAAAAGCCTGACTTCTTTTTCTGTTCGGGGAGCTGGCATTTCCTGTATAGCCTTCACCTTTGCAGGATCCAGTTGAATACCTTTATCACTAACGACGAAACCCAGCAGCTTACCAGACCTTACTCTGAAGGTGCACTTGTTCGGGTTTAACCTCAGCTTGTACAACTTCAACCTGTCGAACAGTTTCTGGAGATGGTCAAGATGTTCTTCTTCAGTCTGGGACCTCGAAATCATGTCATCAACGTATACCTCAATCTCATGGTGAATCATGTCGTGGAACAAAGCGACCATGGCGCGCTGATATGTTGCCCCAGCATTCTTCAACCAGAAAGGCATGACTTTGTAGCAAAAGGTACCCCATTGAGTAACGAACCATGTCTTCTCCATATCCTCGGGAGCCATCTTAATCTGATTGTAACCGGGGAAAACATCCATAAAGGAGAAGACCTTATGCTGTGCAGTGTTGTCGACCAAAACATCGATATGAGGCAGAGGAAAATCATCCTTGGGACTTTTGTTATCTAGATGGATACTCAGGATTTTTCTAAATACCTATTCACCCTGAGGATCAAGAGAAAACAACCTTTACCTGTCCTTATGGAACATTCACCTATAGAAGAATGCCCTTCGGACTCTGTAATGCCCCTGCCACTTTTCAACGTTGTATGATGTCTATATTTGCAGATTACCTAGATGGAATAATGGAAGTTTTCATGGACGATTTCTCGGTGTGTGGATTCAATTTTAAAGATTGTCTCTCCAACCTCGAAAAAATCCTTGAAAGATGCGTAGAGGTGAACCTAGTGCTAAACTGGGAAAAATACCATTTTATGGTTAATGAAGGTTTAGTATTAGGACACATTGTCTCCGAAAGAGGCATTGAGGTCGATAGAGCCAAAATTGAAGTTATAGAAAACCTCAGCCCACATAAAACCATTAGGGAGATTAGAAGTTTTCTTGGACATGCTGGTTTTATCGGTGTTTTATAAAAGACTTCTCTAAAATAAAAAAAACCTTTGACTAATCTTCTAATAAAGGACGTTGAATTTGTTTTCGACGAGAAATGTCTCTAAGCTTTTAAATTTTTGAAACAAGCACTGATTTTAGCTCCGATCATGCAACCCCCAGATTTGACACAACCGTTTGAAATCATGTGCGATGCCAGCGATTATGTAGTTGGTGCTGTTCTAGGACAACGAAAATACAAGAAATTACATGTTATATATTATGCTAGTAGAACCCTAGATACCTCTCAGCTCAACTATGCAACAATAGAGAAAGAATTACTGGCAGTAATTTTTGCGATAGATAAGTTTAGGTCCTACCTAGTTGGAGCAAAGATCATTGTTTACACTGATCATGCTGCCATACAGTATCTATTAAATAAAAAGGACGCTAAAGCTAGATTACTTAGATGGATCTTGTTACTCCAAGAGTTTGATCTAGACATTAAGGATAAGAAAGGCACAGAGAATGTTTTCGCTGACCACCTCTCTAGATTAGAACACTTAAAACCTGACTTATTGCCTATAAATGATGATTTCACCTATGACAGACTTATAGCTAAGACTGATGATTTCGAGCCTTACAGAGATAAAGATTTTGAAAAAATTTCAGTAATGAAAAGCGTACCTTGGTACGCTGATTTTGTAAACTACCAAGCTGCAGATATCATACCCCCTGATCTAAATTACCAACAGAAAAAGAAGTTCTTCAAAGATGTTAAAATTTTCTACTGGGATGAATCGCTCCTATTCAAGAGAGGAATAAATAATATTTTCAGGCATTGCGTCCCAGAAGAGGAAATAGAAGACATCATCAGACACTGTCATTCTGCACCTTATGGTGGACATGCAGGTATATCTAAAACGCATGCCAAGATTCTTCAAGCAGGCCTCTATTGGCCAACTTTATGGCGCGATGTTCATGCCTACATTGTTAAGTGCGACCAATGCCAACGCACCGGGAACATATCGAGACGTGACGAGATGCCAATGAGGAATATCTGGGAAGTTGAACTCTTTGATGTTTGGGGTATAGACTTTATGGGACCATTCCCACCTTCAATGGGAAATAGGTACATTTTGGTAGCTGTGGACTACGTGTCTAAATGGATTGAGGCTATTGCATCACCCACAAACGACACAAGAGTGGTAGTCAAGTTATTTAAGAATATCATTTTTCTGAGGTTTGGAACACCCTGTCTCATTATAAGTGATGGAGGATCACATTTCATATCCAGAATCTTTGATAAGCTCTTGAGTAAGTATGGAGTAAAGCACAGAGTAGAAACACCTTATCACCCACAGACTAACGGCCAAGTAGAAGTGTCTAACAGGGATATTAAACAAATCTTAGAAAAAAACCGTTTCAATTTCCAGAAAAGATTGGTCTCAGAAGCTACATGAAGCACTATGGGCCTACAGAACAGATTTTAAAACCCCTATTGGAACAACCCCTTACCAATTAGTCTATGGAAAATCTTGTCATTTACCATTCGAGTTAGAGCATAAAGCCTATTGGGTCATTAAGACCCTGAATTTGGAATATTTGACTGCTGGTGAAAATTGCATCCTTGACATTCATAAATTGGAGGAATTCCGCCAGTCTGCCTATGAGAATGCTATAATATATAAAGAAAGAACCAAAACTTGGCATGACAGAAGAATTGTAAAGAAAGATTTCAATATAGGCGACCTTGTTCTCCTTTTCAATTCCAGGTTGCAACTTTTTCCTGGCAAGCTACATTCAAGATGGACTGGTCCTTTTAAGGTCTTAGAATCCTAAGATCCGGAGCAGTCGAGATCAAGAACAATTCTTGTAGCCCATTCATCGTCAATGGGCATAGGTTGAAGCACTACGAAGAAGGTGACATTCCCACCAACTACTCCAGCCACACTCTGATTGATCCACCAGTACCAGTTTTTGATATATGAAGCTTACTCGTCAAGCTAACGACGTTAAACAAGCGCTGCATGGGAGGCAACCCATGAGTTTATTTTTATTTTTTGCATTTATTTACTTTTACTTTATCAAATTTTATTTTTATCTTTATACTAACAGTTTCAAAATTTATGATTTCAGGCATCACCTGCTAGCCGTCTTTGCTAACTACATTTTTCAGGATGGAACATTTCGATGACATGCATGTTTCCTTCCGAGATGACACTCAGAGACAATGCTATATGGTCCTTTCACAGCGACCCATGGCACTGACCAGATATCCAGACCATATTTGCATGGAAGCTCTTGGCTTTGAAGCCAGTATCAAGTATTTATGCAACCAGCTAAAGTGGGACAAGTATGCAGATGACCTAAATGTGACCTACAGGAACCTCACCTTAGAATTCCTCAGTTCATTCGAGTTTGAGCCCTATAATGACCAGGATGGATATCTCACTTTCAGACTATTCGGGATAGAATAATATTTTACCCAGAGGGAGTTTGGTGACTTGCTAGGCTTCTAGACCACACCCGATGCTATACCTAAGCTACCAGTTGGCTATTTCATGACTAAGGACATAGAGAAATTCTGGAGAGATATTACTGCTGGAGGGAGCCTTGATCCTTCCACTCAGCTATCCCCTATTATTCACAACCCCGCTTTCAGGTATTTTCAGATGGTTATTGCTTACACTTTCCTAGGGAAGGCCGACACTGATACCCATGTTAGCGAGGAGGATATCTTTTTCCTATACTGTGTGACCCAGTCTCTCCCTGTAGCCTGTGGAAATTTTCTGCTATGGAATCTCATGATGACTTCTAAGTCTGCTGAAGGTATCCTCCATGTGGGAGGGACAATGACTCAGATTGCTTCTGCTTTGGGTCATACAAGTAAGTTATCTCACCTTACCTCATACTGTGGATATACTACAATGGACATTGATTTCTGTTTGGATCGTGGGCTGATGAGAAGAGTCTACTTTAATCCCAACCAGTATAGAATCCTAATTGATAATGAAACCATTCACTATTTTACCTTGCCTGATCCCATGATGACCAATGTCCATAACCCTGCCAATTGGACATATGCCTTAGAAGGTCTTGGAGGGACCGTGGATGAGCGAAAATCACCTCCGGTACCTGAGTATCATCCATGTCCATCGCCAGAAAGGACCACTGTATTCTCTAATAATTTCTCTTTGCAGCAACCCGACATCTATGCACAGGTTGCTGAGCTGCGTAGAGAGGTAGCCCAACTTCGTCAGACAGTTGAAGACCTCTCTCTTCAGGTTATGGTTTCTGATGCTACTCACTCTACTGAGGCAGACCTCCTACAGCAGGAAATTGATGATCTTCGCAGTAAGTTAGTTGCAGCTCATGGTCCTGAGTCGACCACAGACCCTACCACTCCTTGATGATCTTGATTCATATCTGCACTGTTTTGCTGTTTTGTTGTTTCTTTTATCATGTTGTTTCCTTTTTCAGACTTATTTATTTTTATGCATAACTCTTGCATTCTACTTTCTTTTTATTTTTTGTGACTTACCATGATTAAGTATATTTCTTTTTATTTCTATTTTTATTTTTTTCTCTTTAATTAATTTTTTATTTTTTATTATTATTTTTTTTTTATGAATTTATTATTTTCAAGTTATAAACATAAAAGAAAAAAAATTCAATACACCAATCCTTGGGGACAGACATAAGACTGATGAAGAATACGAGCAGAGGGATGAACCTCATGCCCCACCTGTGTCCCCCCACTATGCTTCACCCTCACACACTGCACCTTCTACTTCTAACACTTTTGCAGGTACGGCTCTTGGCTTCTACATCACTGAAAAGATGTGGAGTGACCAGCTAGCCTGGGAGGAGAGAAGAGATGGTTTACTTTCTGCCATCCAACAACAGCTGGCAAATAACACGAGTTTCATGGAGGCGTCACGACAACAGTCAGACCGCTCTTTTCAAAGTCTTATGGAATCTCAATTGGCGATATTCCGCGAGCAACATAGGCAACAAGCCCAGTTTCAGAGGCACTCCTCCCTCATGGAGGCCACTCAAGGTTCCCTTTTTGGCAACCTTCGCGAGATTCAGAGTTCACAGATTGCCTTGTCCGCCAGATTCGACCAGTTCGAGGCTTCTCAGAGCAGTCGTCGTCGCAGCCCATCCCGTCATCCTAGACATTCACCGCAGGATGGCGAGGCACCAACCAGCCTTATTACTTTACCAGGTGAATCTTTCCTATTCTTATTTCGTAACATTGGGGACAATGTTTGATTTAAGCGTGGAAGGAGATTTACTCACTTTCTCGCTTTATTTTTTCTCTCGCTTTATTTTTCCCTTTTCCTGCATTTTCCTTCTCGTTATTTTACTTTTTTATTTGCTTTAGTTTGCTTGTTTGCTTCTTTTCAAAATAATACATGTGTTTGACGAGTCATCTATATCTGTATGGTCTAGTGTATGTCCACTCCCCCATTTCTTGAGCCTAACCGAAAAAAATTTTCCTAAGAAAAACACTGTGTTTTGGACTTAGTTGGGCTATAAGACCTGGTTGAGATAGGATTTAGTATGACTTGGGAAAGCCCTTTCGAAGCATCGACATCGTTTTTACACCTTAAGCTTCATAAATTTAGGAATTCGATCCTGATACCCCCTATGTTGTGGCCTTAAAATTTTCATTCTTAAATCCTTGAATAGTTTATCCTAGCAGTCAACTCCGGTCTAAGCATGCTCTACGTAGGGGACCGAAGAGAAGTGAATGATCTATATGCTATGTTCTTATTATAAACTACAACCCCTGGATAGGTGACCCTCACAAAGTCATTTAACTTAACAAAAGTTGTATAAAGCAAAAGTAAAAGCAAAAGAAGAAGAAAAAGAAAAAGAATTTTTTTACCCATCTTTAGTTGGTTCAGAGGTATCTGGTGCGGAACTTGGTAGGGCGGATTACGGTTCGATCCCCCGCAACTATAAATGGGTCAATAAAAGGGGTTACACCAACTTTTTGTACCAGAGCCCTGCGTTTTATGATCAGAATCACTACCCGGTCACTTTACTATGAGCATGTACGAATAACGGGCTTAATGTGATTGCGCCTGAATGAAAAAGGATTTGAAAAAAAGGAAAAATATAGGCCTAAGCATAGTGGCATGATATGGATTGGTTCGTAAAAGAACGAAGCTTATGTCCGTTTTATGGAAGAGTGTCACTACGATATCCTTGGTTTGAATCAGTCAGTACCTATCAATACATCCCTGTTTTAATTCCAGAGGCCCCTTGCAGCCCAACTTGTTCACTAACACTGTTTTTCTTCTTAATCTATTTAGAGTTCTTGCTTGAGGACAAGCAAAGGTTTAAGTGTGGGATAATTTGATAACACTTACTTTACACTTGTTTTTTACTCTGATTTCACATGTTATTTAGGTTTTTTATTATTGTTTTCTCGTATTATGCCTATCTTTTGTTTCCTTTTCAAGTATTTCAATTATCCAGAGGTCCCCTGAAGTAATGAAGGAAAACAGGCTGAAAAATAGGAGTTTAGGTCAAATTTGCACTCATGGCGTCCACCATGGCGCCAACCATAGGGTAGGCCATGACGTGGACCACCTCATGCTGACCTCAACTGCCACGTTCCCCATTTCCCTTTGATCAACACACATGGCGGGCGCCACCTTTGGACGATACTTTCCCCCCCAAAAGGAGTTAGGGGCATTCCTGTGATTTCTTGCATTCTTCATCCTCTATAAATAGAAGTTCCTGATTTCATTTCAAGTCACCAAGCTTAGTTGCAAACTTGATCCAACCATAGTTATGAACTTAAGCCATATAATTTCACCATTGTAAAGCGATAATTCTTCACATCGGGGAATTATTGTATTGTTGATTGAGTCTGTGATCGAGTTTGTAGATTGAGTCTGTAATCGAGTTTGGAGCACTTCGGAAGAAGTTTATCTTGCCACATTTATTTTCGACTGCTGTTTATTTCCAGTCGCATTTTACTTCCAGTTTGTACCAGATTTAAAACCTCCCCGTTTGGAGCAGGTTTCTATTTATATATTCCGCACTTCTTTTACTTTGTTTATTTCCCGCACTGCTTTTACTTTGTTTATTTCCCGCACCTGCTTTTACTTTGTTTATTTCCCGCACCTGCTTTTACTTTGTTTATTTCCCGCACTACTTTTACTTTGTTTATTTCCCGCACTGCTTTTACTTTGTTTATTTCTCGCACCGCTTTTACTTTGTTTATTTCCCGCACTACTTTTACTTTGTTTATTTCCCACACCGCACTTTAAATTATTTACTTTCTCGCATGATTTATTTTAACATGTCTGTTTACATTCTCATGTCAGGCTGAACCTTACTGGGCTAGAATGTAAGGAATCTAGTTAGATTGATATTCCAAATAATGTGTCAATAGAAATGCTTATGGGCTATTTTGGTTTTTAATACGAGTTTTATGTACTTTATTATTGTTGGGTAAGATCGAAAGCCGTCCAACCCTTTGTTAAACTCAGTTAGTTCTAACTGGTCAAAGGAAGCGAAAGCGCTTTGTCCGGTTAGCTATGGATTTTTATTATCAAAGAAATCAATTTTGAAACTATTTTCGGACGCGTTTATAGGGTTAAAGTTAGGTTCCCTTTTTATTAGAAATTCCAGATCAAAATACTTTTCAACTTGGTCAAGTACTCTATTTCTTAAAAATAGGTTTATTACTTTAACGCAATGTGCGCCTTTTTATAACTGACAATAAGAAGGTCTGATTAGAGTGTAAACTCGGTTCTGATTACGTGAAAGCGAAAGTTCCTGTTAAATTAGTTCTTTTCTTTAGTAGAAAATATTGCCCTATAAGCATTTCTATTCCGAAGCATTGCGAATATCATCTGACTACGTGAATTACATTCGACCCTGCTTTTATATCTGAAGTTTATTTTGTTGCACTTTACTTTCTTGCATGCTAAATTCCCTGTTTAATATTGACTTATCTAAACACCGTAACAATAGGAAACGATAGATTGACGATTGGTATTTGTGGATCGATAATCTTTTATATTACTCTGACGCGATTCGTACACTTGCGAATACCCCGCATCAGTAAGTGTGAAAAGTTTTGATTTGAGCAAGTACCTACTAGCATCTACTTACTCGAAAAAAGATTGTTTCTATTCTTGTTTCCTTTAGACAGCGCTATCCTACTATTGATAAATAGGTAGCACCGTCGTTGGAATTTGTAAGGGTCAATTCGAAAGGGACGTACAGTCACTAAAGCAATATTTGGACACCTTAGTAATAACCCTAGAGTCTTAAGATCTTTCGAGGCAACATTTCCGAGGCAACGTTTCTGAGGCAACTTTTTCGAGGAAACATTTCCGAGGCAACATTCGAATGAGACATTTTGATCTTTTTAGACTGGAGGGCAACCACTAAGACACCCTATGCTTAATGATTGTTTACCGAAGGCAACTGAAGTGAGAGCATACCCTAAGAGTGATATGTGCGAGTGATTTGTTTCAGTTATTTATCTTTGCACATTAGGGTTTTCTGTATTAGTTTATCATACATTCTTGCCATACAATCCTATTAGCATACATCTAGACAGTTAAATATTTGCAGGAATTAAAAATGCGAGAAAATAAACCTACGCTATTACAAGGCTTCGGGGAGGGGAATTAATTACATAGCCAAAAACTCGAGAATTTAAACAGTAAATAAAAACCCTAAATTAACTATTACAAACCATGAACAGTTACAAAATATTGGCAAAATAAATAACAAGCGCGCGGCGAATTAAATGCGAGGCGATTAGGGTTTTGACCCTTTGACCAATCCTATTTGTGATTAATTAAAAAAATGTTTTTGTCATGTTTTGTTATTTGAGAAAATAATGAAATAATGAAATTAAAAGAAAATCCTAAGTTCTAATTAATATTAATTAAGAAAAATAAATTAATTCATTCTAAAAAACCTATTTTTATATTTTTATTTTATTTGAGAAAGAAAGAAAAATTAAATCAAGAGTTTAAACCTAATTTGCTAATTAGTTTTAATTAAAAACAAGTTAAAATTTCCCTAAATTAAATTAAACTAAATTAAATTAAATTTGATAAAAAAAACCTAATTCTAATTTTATGATTTCTTGATTTTATGATTTTATGAAAAAAAGTGATTAATTTTGTGAATTAAAATAATTAAGAAAATTAATTAAATAAAAGAAATAAATAGAGAAAAGGAAAAAAATGGGCCTGATTGTTAGCAAAAAACGGGGTGCAGATCTGATTTTTGTGGCCCAAAAACTCCAAGCCTGTTTGACTACGCTTGCTCTGGTGTGGGTGTTGACTTGAGTGCTATGGTGGACCTTCAATGCTGGTACGTTGGATCTGGCTTGCTGATGATCAAACAGATGAATGTTGATGATGTATGGTGGACGTCATGATGAACAACGTGCTGGATCCCTTATCTGAAAATAATACAAATCAAATGTTGGGACCTGGGGATCGAACCCAGGTCCTTATGCTCCCTTCCAGTGCTCGCTTGCCAGTTGTGCTGCGTTTTTTATTTGTTCATATGATAGAAACAAATAATATAATCAAATCAAGTAATATATTCAGAAAAATGCGCAAAAATTCAAATGGACGAGTCACACGCTGCCACGCAAGCTTCTTCTTCATGGAAACCGTCGTTTTAGAAAACAAGGCTTTTACCTACAGACGCTTATTGTAGGTACAAACTTGTTCATCTCCAAAACTGCATACGAGCAAGATAAATGACAAGTACTGGTACCAATCAACTCGTCTCATCCTCACGAGCATCATTGTACCAGAATCAAAGCCCAATTTTCCTGCATTGAAAACCCCTAAACAAGAACATGAAACCCTAACCATGGCAGTATCACGTACATGCATCAAAAATGCAATTAAATGGCATGGTTAGCTTGCAATCATGATGATAATCACAACTATGACAATTAAAAGTGCTAAAGATGCATGAATCGTGCTAATCGAATTACAAAAATATGGCAAATCATGGAGATCGTAGCGCGCGTTTCCGGGCGTGTTGAAGCTTGCAAAGGATGTTGTTAGCTTCCTGAGATGTCTAGCAAACGATTGGGATCACTAGCACACATTGAATTGGCCTGTAGAATGAAAACCAACTCCCACTTTTCTTTGGATTTTTCAGTTTTGTTCCAAGCTTCTCACGACCTCTAACCCTCCTCTTTTGATCTACAAAGCTTTATTATATAACCAAGAATGAATTAGGTTAACAAACTTGGCATGACTCTTTGCATTTATCCAAGATTTGATTTGATTTTCAATTTGTATGATATATTTCTATTTTCATGCCAATCATGCCTTTCTTGTACCAATTTCCATTGATTCAAATTGATCATGCAAGCTCATCATATCTTGATTGCCAAACTGTAAAAAAAACAAATCAAATCATACCTTTGATAATTTTCATCATTTATTTGATTTAATTAACTTTTTAATTAATGAGAAATCAAAATAAATTGAAAAATGAAGCAAATAATGTGTGGATAAGTATTTGAGTCGTGGAACACATTATAATTGAAGTGCAAGCATAAAAAGTTGGGCCTATTTAGCAAAAAATGCAAATTTGAGCACATTTGACTTTTGGCAATTTTGCAAAAATGGTCAACTTGGCCAATGCATAATGTAGGTGTTTAGGTATTGGCTTGTATTTTTGGTAAATTCCAAGTGTATGTGTGAATGTCATGACTGATGTCATAACATTCTAGTTCAGGTTGTACTAACTCTTTAGGTACATATGCAGAAAAATATTGTAACTCAAATACTGATGTTCATAAGTGTGTATCTGAGCATGTTTGCAAAATGATCACATTTAGCTAATCAGTAGACAGGTTTTCTCAGATGTCATAACAGATGTTATGACATCCTGTTCTGAACTAGCAGGATTACAGGATTGGATAAGTCTGAGTTTTTTCAGGAAATAACTCAGTCCTTCCTAAACAGAATCCTGCGTTTTCTGAGGAGTAACCTCGCTCAATCCTAACCTGATCAACAAAGTACTGTGACCTGGACTTTAAGTCAAACGGAATCAACCCTAGGTTTTTGGAAACCCTAACTGAAGTTGCAGCTGCTATATATTCAACAGAGCTGCGGTTTTTGAAATCATCCCTGCTGATTAATTTGAAGATCGAGTTTGTAATCTGTATAGATTTGTTTAATTGTACTCCAAGCAATTATCATTGTGATAAGTGTCTTGGAATAGGTTTCAATTGTAAGGGTTGTGTAGCACTCAAAGCTTTGAAGCAAGAGTGTTTGAATGTTACTTGACTAAAGCTGTGAAGCAGAGTCAAGTTAGTTGTGTACATCACTCAAAGCTGTGAAGCACGAGTGATTGTGTTACTTGATTAAAAAGCTGTGAAGCATAATCAAGAGTGTGTTTTTGAAGAGTGTCTTCATCAATTCTCAAGTCAAATTGGTTTATGTATCACTGCTGTGATTGAGGGGGAGTGAGTAGGAACTCAGGTTTAAGTTGTACTTAGATTAGAATTGCATTGGGTAGGTCTTAAGTGAAGGAGATAAACTGGTTGGTTTATTCCTGAATTAACATCTCTTATAGTGGATTCTCTCCCTGGCTTGGTAGCCCCCAGAGTAGGTGTTGTTGCACACTGAACTGGGTAAACAATTGACTGTGTTATTTACTGCTTTTGTATTTACTGTCATATAGTAAGTCAGATATAGTGTCATAACATTGGACGTGACATTGGGTATCTGAAGCCAGAATTTTCAATTGGCATCAGAGCAGGCACCCTGCCTGTATTACTGGGTGAGATCTAGGGATATCACTTTCTGGCACTATGGACAAAGAAGGAGTTTTTGGAAACAGACCACCCATTCTGGATGGAACTAATTATGACTATTGGAAACCTCGTATGATTGCCTTCCTAAAATCTCTGGACAAAAAGGCATGGAGAGCTGCTGACAAAGGATGGAGTCATCCCACCATAACTGAAAGAGATGGGACAATCAGTCTGAAGCCTGAGGAAGATTGGAGTAAAGAAGAAGATGAGTTAGCTCTGGGAAATTCAAAAGCCTTAAATGCCTTGTTCAATGGAATTGATAGAAACATCTTCAGATTAGTACATCAATATGAACTGGCCAAGGAAGTTTGGGACACCCTCAAAACTACTCATGAGGGCACTTCCAAAGTAAAGATGTCAAGGCTTCAGATGTTGACCACTAAGTTTGAGAATCTAAAAATGATGGAAGATGAAACCATCCATGAATTTCACATGAACATCTTGGAGATTGCCAACACCTCAGGAGCACTGGGAGAAAAAATGTCAGAAGAAAAACTGGTGAGGAAGATTCTCAGATCCTTGCCTAAAAGATTTGCAATGAAGGTAACTGCCATAGAGGAAGCCCAGGACATTAGCAAGTTAAAAGTGGATGAACTTATTGGGTCTCTTCAGACTTTTGAGATGGGGATCACTGATAATGGTGACAAGAAGAACAAAAGCATAGCACTTGTAACCAACACTGATGTTGAACACAAGGAGGATGAAGAAGAAAACATATCAGAAGCCATTGCCATGCTTGGAAGACAGTTCAACAGGCTCATCAAAAGAATGGACCCAAAGTCAAGGTCAAATGTTCACAACATTCCTTCTGACATTGACAGTTCCAGCAGAAGACCAAGATCAGAAGATAAGGAAAACCAAGGCAGAGGAATTCAATGCCATGGATGTGAAGGATATGGACATATTCGAGCTGAATGTCCTACCTTTCTTAAGAAGCAAAAGAAAGGAATGACTGTTACCTGGTCTGACTATGATTCAGAAAGCAATTCTGAAGAAGAATCTGCCAAACTAGTTACTGCCCTAACTAGTGTTTGTACTTCTGAAAGTGACACCAGTGATGAAGAAGTAACATTTGAAGAACTGGCTGATACCTACAAGAAATTGTGTATCAGAAGTGGTGAAGTCTGTGTGCAAAATGAGAAACAATCAAAACTCATTGTAAAGCTAGAGGCTGAAAAGAGAGCAAATCTTGAAACTATAAGTCATTTAGAAGGAGAAGTTCAACTGCTGAACTCACAACTGAATCAAATGACCAAATCAGTCAAGATGTTGACAAATGGGACAGACAAATTGGAAGAGATTCTTCAGGCTGGACAAAATATGGGAAATAAATCTGGCCTAGGATTTGTGGAAACAAAGAAAGTTGTTACCAGGAAGCTAATGTCAAACCAGATGTCTCAACATTACTCTCCACATCAAGGACAGAGACACATGAAGAAGAGGTACCAAAGATGGAGATGTCATCATTGTGGGAAATATGGTCACATAAAGCCCTTCTGTTACAGACTACATGGATATCCTAATCAGAAATCAGATGTCGAACCTAAGTCTAAAAGGGTACCACACGCTCCTCAATGGAAGAAAAAGGCTATTGCACTGATAGCACACACTTCCCTGAAGATCTCAACAAAGGAAGATTGGTACTTTGACAGTGGATGTTCCAGACACATGACTGGATTCAAAAATCTCCTCAATAATGTTATGCCTCACACCACCAGTTTTGTGACCTTTGGAGATGGTGCTAAAGGAGAAATCAAAGGAGTTGGCAATTTGGACTACCCTGGAGTTCCAAGTCTGAATAAGGTACTGCTGGTAAAAGGGTTGACTACTAATCTCATCAGCATCAGTCAATTATGTGATCTAGGATTCATGGTCAACTTCTCAAGATCTGAATGTCTAGTGTTTAATGATAAACTAGATATTGTAATGAGAGGAATAAAATCCAAAAATAACTGTTATGTGTGGCAGCCTGAGAACACTGATATCCACACCTTGAGTCAAATCTTCAAAGAAGAAAAAGATATGAAACAGTGGCAGCATAAACTTGAAGAAATGAAAAGAGATATTCCTATGGAAGATGTCAGAAGAACTCCTAAACTACAGGCTGATAATATATGTGATATGAACAAGTCTCATAAATTCTGTTCAAAAAAATTCTGGTCAACACAGATGCTACCTGAAGACAATGTTACACAAGATGTTGTGACATTGTGGTGTGATAATCTGAAAACATTCAACATTTCCTTAAACCCTATTGACTTTGGAGAGAAGAAATCATTTGAACTGAAACATAGGTTCTCTGAGCTTCAGCTAACTGATTCTTCTATCAAGGCGCTTGTTGGAAATCAACTTGAAAATTTGAAGGGCAGATTGGGTATTCACCAACATGAGAAATTATAGCAATTAGTTTTGCTGAAAACAAGGGTTGAAGGGATTAATTCTATTAAGTCTATATTTAGTGGGTTGATCATAGTCATTCACAATTCCTTCAAAAGCCTTCAGAAGTTGAAAAGACTCCCTTGTACTCCCTATCTCTCTCATTCTTGCAACCGGTTTTCTCCTCCCAATCAAAGAGCTTTCTCAAAGTGCTACTGCTACTCAACGTTAAACACAATGTCTCAAACATCATCTTCCACTATGGCGGCTTCGTCTCACTCATCATCATCGTCATCTGATCACGATTCTAGGGCAATCACGACATGCATAGAATCTGAAGTACTTGAGGTCACTCCTCTCAGGGAGATGGCAACTAATCCAGCCAAAATCAAGAAACTCAGGACCAGAAAAGCAGGAAGAGCTCAAGCTGCAGTCTCTGGTAATTCTTCTCTTCCTTCATCTAATATACCTAATAAAGAAGGAACAGTGCAAGTACACCAAGCCATTGCTAGACTGGTTACTAGCATTCTGAGTGGCAACCAATCTGTACCGGGGATTTCTATTCCTCTGAATCAATCTGAGAGTCCAAATGTAGAAGGTTCTGAAAATATAGATGTCACTGAGGATGTCGTGACACCAAAAGACAACATTCAGAATCCCTCTGAAAAGGCTGCTGATCCACCTATCATTGATGTGGATGAAGAGTACTCAGATAATGAACTGATTGCTAATGTGAACCCTAGCATTGCTAGAAGATTGATGAAAAGAAAAAGTTGTGAGACTGTTAAACCTAAGAAGTCCAAGGCTGAAGGGATGGCTGAAAAAATTCAGACTAAAGGGAAGAAGGCTCAGGTGCTGACTGCTAGACAACCAATCTCCAAGAAAAGAAAAGAACCTGAAACTTCTGACTCTGATGATGAATCAGAATTTGAGATTGACATTGACAATGCTCCCATCAGAAGGAAGCTCCCTTCCAGCAAGATTGCTAGAGTGCCTGAAGTGCCAACTGACAACATCTCCTTTCATCATCCTGATAATGCAAACAGGTGGAAGTATGTTTGCTTGAAGAGAATAGCCTTGGAGAGAGAACTCAACAATGATGCTTTGGAGTGCAAAGACATCATGGAGCTGATCAGGAATGCTGGACTAATAAAGACTGTGATGAAGTTTGGCAAATGTTATGAAAATCTGGTTAAAGAGTTTGTAGTGAACCTATCCAATGATTGTGCTGATGGGAGGTCAGCTGACTTTGAGAGTGTGTTTGTTAGAGGAAGAAGGGTCAAGTTCTCTCCATCAGAAATCAACAAGTTTCTTGGAAGAACGAATAAGGACTGTCCTGATCTAGAGGCAACTGACAATGAAGTATGCTTGACCATCACTGCCAGGCAAGTCAAGTGCTGGCCATTGAAAGGGAAGTTGAATGCTAGTAAACTCAGCATGAAATTTGCCATCCTGCATAAAATAGGTGCAGCAAACTGGGTGCCTACAAATCACAAATCAACCATCTCCACAGGATTGGGGAGATTCATCTATGCTGTAGGAACCAAGACTGCCTTTGATTATGGAAGGTACATTTTTGAACAAACCTTGAAGCATGCTGGCAGTTATGCTGTCAAAGGACCAATTGCATTTCCCTCCCTCCTTTGTGGAATCATCCTTGCACAATATCCTGACATACTTGTAGCAAGAGATACAGTCTGCAAAAGAGCCCCTGCCCTTGGCCTGCACTACAAACTGTTTCAGGGATCCCATGCTCCAGACATTGTCATAACATCAGCTGAGACATCGTCTGCAAAGAGCCAGTCCAAAACATCTGATGTCATAGCTGTCTTAAAAGAAACTTGCAAAGATCTGGATGCTAGGAAAAGGACCCTAGAAGCACTAATTGCCAAGCTAGAAAAGGAAGAAGCTGAAGCAAGCATGAGGGAAGAAGATGAAGGACAGTCCAACAGTGAAGAAAGTGGCTCCTCTGAGTCTGATGACAGTACTTGAAGGATGATTGCTGCGTGGTGGTGTTGCTGGTGGAGTTTGGAAGTATGTCCTGCTGTTGTCTGCTGCTGTTGTCTGGTGTTCTGCTGCTGATCTCATTATTTTGTCTTGGATAACTGTATTACCTTATAAACATGTAATCTTTGGCCCATTTGTGGCTAAAGTGGGGGAGAATATTAGGTACTGCTTAATTAGTACTTAACACTATATTTTTCTGCTGTCATCATTTATTTCTGCTGCTATCTCTGATTGTTTAGGGACTTTAGCCAAAAATCTGCCAAAGGGGGAGTTTGTAGGTGTTTAGGTATTGGCTTGTATTTTTGGTAAATTCCAAGTGTATGTGTGAATGTCATGACTGATGTCATAACATTCTAGTTCAGGTTGTACTAACTCTTTAGGTACATATGCAGAAAAATATTGTAACTCAAATACTGATGTTCATAAGTGTGTATCTGAGCATGTTTGCAAAATGATCACATTTAGCTAATCAGTAGACAGGTTTTCTCAGATGTCATAACAGATGTTATGACATCCTGTTCTGAACTAGCAGGATTACAGGATTGGATAAGTCTGAGTTTTTTCAGGAAATAACTCAGTCCTTCCTAAACAGAATCCTGCGTTTTCTGAGGAGTAACCTCGCTCAATCCTAACCTGATCAACAAAGTACTGTGACCTGGACTTTAAGTCAAACGGAATCAACCCTAGGTTTTTGGAAACCCTAACTGAAGTTGCAGCTGCTATATATTCAACAGAGCTGCGGTTTTTGAAATCATCCCTGCTGATTAATTTGAAGATCGAGTTTGTAATCTGTATAGATTTGTTTAATTGTACTCCAAGCAATTATCATTGTGATAAGTGTCTTGGAATAGGTTTCAATTGTAAGGGTTGTGTAGCACTCAAAGCTTTGAAGCAAGAGTGTTTGAATGTTACTTGACTAAAGTTGTGAAGCAGAGTCAAGTTAGTTGTGTACATCACTCAAAGCTGTGAAGCACGAGTGATTGTGTTACTTGATTAAAAAGCTGTGAAGCATAATCAAGAGTGTGTTTTTGAAGAGTGTCTTCATCAATTCTCAAGTCAAATTGGTTTATGTATCACTGCTGTGATTGAGGGGGAGTGAGTAGGAACTCAGGTTTAAGTTGTACTTAGATTAGAATTGCATTGGGTAGGTCTTAAGTGAAGGAGATAAACTGGTTGGTTTATTCCTGAATTAACATCTCTTATAGTGGATTCTCTCCCTGGCTTGGTAGCCCCCAGAGTAGGTGTTGTTGCACACTGAACTGGGTAAACAATTGACTGTGTTATTTACTGCTTTTGTATTTACTGTCATATAGTAAGTCAGATATAGTGTCATAACATTGGACGTGACATTGGGTATCTGAAGCCAGAATTTTCACATAACTCTCTCAATTTTGAGCCTAGAGAGGTCTTCTTGGACTTTTTAGAAAGCGTAGGATGTCCTATAAGTAACCCTTTTGGTATCATCTCAATTGAGTCTTCCATGTTCATGTATGAAGCTTTGACCCAAAAGGTGTTTTTGTTGACTTTTCAAAAGGACCTATAATGTCAAAATTCATATCTTTTTGTGAGTGCATATTCTAAACTTTGGAGATGAAGATTAATTGTAGGTAATTGCATCATATTCAAAATGATCTTTGGATGGGTCATTTCTGATAAAGTATGAGAAAGTTATACTTGGTCAAAGTTGAGTTGACTTTTCCTGTAAAACCCTAATTTAGCAACTTTTGGGTTTTGATGGATTGTGAGAAATCCTTGAGGAATCATGATCTACCCTTGATCAAATGATGAATAATACTTCAAAATGAGTATGTTGACCAAAAATCTTGAAGTTTGACTGTATGTGGGCCACAATTGACTTTTGACCTAGCATAGTTGATTTTCAGGCATTTGAGCAATTGACTGAGCAAACTTCTTCTGCAAGGCTTGAAACTTGACATGGATGATCTTGAGGACATATTAGTACAATGGTGAGCATTTGAGTCCTTTGTGGTTCACACATCTTGATGAAAATAGAAACCCTAATTTGAGGTATACTACCTTAGGAGAGAGTTTGTCTGGTTAACTCTTGAACTTCCTTGAGCAATTTGGGGACCTCACTTGCCATGTGTTGAGAAATATGGGAGGGCAAATTTTTGGGTATAACAACGTCCCTTTCGATAGTCCCTCAACATCCAACGATAGGGCTACCTACTCACTAATAGTAGGATAACACTATATAAAGGAAAGGAGGAAAAAGAACGTCCTTTTTCGAGTAGGTAGATGACTCTTAAGTACTTGCTCAAACCTAAGTTTTCACTCTTACACACTTTTCAAAAACTATTTTCAAAACGCTTTATCACACTCTTGAGGACTGATACAAGAGTTACCATAAAGCAAACAAAAAATTTCAAAACCACAAACACACAAATATTTTTCAAAAATGAACAAGTACCTAAGAGCCCGTGGAAAACCACAGATGGAAAGGGTGTTAATACCTTCCCTTTCCATAATCTACCCCCTTACCCAGAAAATCTCTAAAAAAGGTCTTTTTTTGTTCTTTTCACTCTTTCATTTGTTGGATAAAAGAAAAGTCGGTGGCGACTCTTGCTTACTACGACATTTGCGAACAAAAAATGCAAAACCAGTATTAAACAGTCGGTTCTGCCACCGTATCACAGAACTGGCGACTCTGCTGGGGAAAATAATAAAAGCGGGGTTTACCTTAGGGTCTATATCATTTTGCTTCTTTGACTGTTTGTTTGCTTTATTTTTAAGGGTACTGTTTGGGGTTACTATAGATCCTACACCTGGATCTGGGGAAACCTTTTAGGTAAGTAGCAATAGATCATGGAAACTGTGTGGGGTATACCGACATGGTTGAAGCGATGGCTACGTTGATGCGACACTTTGGTTGGTACCGGTAGCCCTTGAGTTAATCAAGGAGAATACGGGGCCGCTGCATGGTGTCATGAAGTGTCAACTGACCTTAGAACCTTTAAATGAACAACTTGGCCATTAGGACGTAGCGAGATGGTCGTCTTTGGTGTATTCCCAAAGTCGGCAGATACTCGATGCTACACTCATTGAGATTTGACTCTTGAGTTTTGTTTGGTTGCGAGTCAGTCACCTATCGAACGAAACTTGTGGGAAAGATCAATGATATTGAGATCCCTTAGAACCCGATTACTATTACTAGGACAGGTTGAGCTAACTAAATTTCAAGAGGGTACTTACCTACAAACCCCATGCAAGCCTAAACCTAAGGCTGCTTGTGTGATTTGTTTGCTTTCAACTTAAGCTACTTGCAGGGTTTTTATCTAACAACATGATCTCCTTGCAGGATTTGTTTACAGTCATTATCCAGTAACCCGAACTTCTTAGACTCACTTGTATTCATCACCTTACACTTTTGCTTAACGCATAGAATACACGTCATAATATCATGCCACAACATTTCCTTAACCATTTCAAGGATCTCAAGGGTTTGTGATGCAGGTTATAATAAATCAGACGTATAGCAAGGGGCAAGGGGATTTATTTTCCTCTAGCCAATGTCGTCAAAAGATAAAAACTGAACAACTTGAGTCAGGGACTATGACCCACTTGATATGGTGAGTTTGACTCTCGTAGAAGGACACTCAACAATACAAAGTTCTTCAATCAAAGCTGCAAATTTCAACTTCTGACATTTTCTTATTTACCCCGTGAGATCCTTGAAAACATTGCATGCATGCCATTTCATAACAGGTCCAGTACAGGTTTCTCATCTTTTCGCTGTTTATTTCAGCAAAAGAAATGGCCCTTGAACAAACAGTAAAAGACCTTCAAGCTCAGAATGCCCAGTTCCAACAGATGATCATGGCTCTGACCAAGGGAAAAGAAGAACTAAAAGCCCTGCTTATTAAAGGAAAGAAGAAGCCAAAGAAGCCAACTGGGTTAGTGAATCTGGGAAGAAGGGTCAGAGGACCAGTGCAGCGAGCCTCTGAACTGGTAACTTCATGAAAGGAAGGAAACAATTAGGAAGAGGAAATAAGAGAGGAAGACTCTAGTCCAATAGAATCTGATGGTGAATCTGACTATGATGAGGAGCAGTATCCTCCTGCTGATGATAAATACAAACAGCTGGAGGATCATCTCAATGCTATGGAGATTCAGCGGATACCTGGTTTGGACTTTGAAGAATTAGGACTGGTTTCTGGATGATCATCCCACCAAAATTCAAGGTCCCCACGTTCGCTAAGTATGACGATGTCTCCTGCCCTAAGTTGCACTTAAGGTCATATGTCAGGAAGATCCAGCCTCACACTGCTGACCAGAAGTTATGGGTCCATTTCTTCCAAGAAAGTTTAGCTGGCACGAAACTGGAGTGGTTCTACCAGCTAGAAAGAACAAATATTCATACCTGGGAAGACTTGGCTGCTGCTTTCTACAAGCAGTACCAAGACAATGCTGACCTCGCTCCAACTCATACACAACTTCAAAGCATGTCTATGGGTCCTAGAGAATGCTTCAAAGAATATGCCTAGAAATGGAGAGATCTAGCTGGCAGGGTACAACCTCCTCTAAATGATCTGGAAATGGTAGATATGTTCATGGGCACTCTGACAGGCCCGTTCTTTAATCTTCTGATTAGGAGTTCCTCATATGGATTCACAAAGATGGTTCTGACTGGAGAAAGGATCGAAAGTGGTATCAAGAGTGGGAAGATCTCGATGGGTGCATCTTTTAATGCTGTGAAAAAGCCACTTGCTGGTAAGAGGGAAGCCAATTTTGTGTATGGCCAGAAGGGTCATAATAAGGTAGACGACCATAATCAATCTGTGGGGGAAATACTGGTCTCTAATCCTACGCATATGCAACAACACCAACATGGGAATCAACGTAAAGATGTCATGCCTAAGAGACAGTTCACCAGAATCAACATGTCACTAGCTCAAGCGTTACAACATGTTTTGAAGGAAGGGTTGATTACATTAAAGGCTTCTCTACAGAACCCCAATACTTTTGCTCCCAGTTACCACCCCAATGAAAGGTGTGCATACCATTCTGATAGGCCTGGACATGATACGAATGGCTGTTGGGCTCTAAAGAACAAAATTCAGGATATGATTGATGCCAAGGAGATCGTATTCGACCCTCCAGAGACTCACAAAGTGGTCACTGCTCCTAGGCCAAATCATTGAGAACGTCCAGTTCATTTTTTATTTTTCATTTGTAATTTCATTTATTGTTCAAACAATTACTGTTATGCTAAACTTTGGTTTTCCCATTAATGCATCACATATGTTCGTCTTGAATCATTTCATTGTCATTTTATTTAAACTGTTTTCTTGCTTCCTTTATGTGATATTAGAATCTCGATTAAAAAGCTATAAGCCTTTAGAGGGAGGATGAAGAAATCGATACCACAATCTCAACAATATGCTTTTGAACAGACCATGCTGACGATGTACAAGCGTTATTTCAAATACCAAAAGTGGAGTTATAAGGAAGATGATCTCTAGTCAACCCCTTTGAGCCAAAGAAGTAGGAGTTTTTCTTTTCACACAAATTAAAATCCTTAATCATAACCTGGGGCATGTTAGTTTTCTCAGTTAATTCAGATGTGCATTCAGTCGTAATATTCTACTTCATACATAATGAATGGAATCAAAGACGTCCTTCCAAATCAGAAGATGGTGATGGTTCCGCACAATCATTAAAACTGGTAGTTATTATCTCTCAAAATAAAATCCCGCTAAGTCAAAACCTATGAAGGAGACTTAAGAAAAAATTGTGGCATCCTGCTGACTGTAATCACAAAAGAAACAGTTCAGGCAAAAGAAGGGATAATGAAAAAAAAAGAGGTTACTACAAATCCTCGACAAAAAAAAAGGTTACAAAATGACTGCCTCTTCCAAATAAACTTTTAGTATCCGAACCATCACCGGAACATCAAGATGCCAGACTCAATTGGGATTTGAACGCACAATTAGCTAAGCATAGGATCGAAGAACATCACGAAGAAGGGGTGGGTACAAATAAAATTTGAGCCTTTATCCTTTATTTCTTAAACCGTGAACCAGGCCATGCTACAATCCTTAAAAGTCCTAACTAAAGCATAGGTTAGTTCAGAAGCATACTGTTACAAAAGGTATCCTGACTTCTGTAGGACTTGCTATAAATCCTGAGTTGATATCACTCTCTTGCAAAATTTGTTTTACTGAAAAAATGAATTTTCAAAAACTTCAAGACAAGGATAAACCTTGCATTATTTGAATATCGTTGTTTGCATATAGTTATCTGTTCGACAACAGAGAAATTCACATGACGAATATCTAGTGAATAAAAACTTTCTCAATGAAAAGGTTCACCGCAAGTGGAAAAACACTTCCGACCAAGGGGCACGGCATGATCATTGTCCATCATTTGGGGCAGTCAAGTCAAGATTCAAGGAATCTCTCAAAAAAGCCAAATAGCCAGGGGCAGATCTCCATCTGAATCACTTGGGGGCATTAGACATGAATTCCAACAACGAATCACGTACAATCAAGCAAAATCAATGTTCCCTAGCAGATTTCTTCTAAAAAATAATTAAACAGGGATTCCCAACGGAAACGTTCTAAATAAGCCAAGCCCTCTTCTAGAAACGGTTCAGGTACGATCTAGAGACGAATGTTATCCTAGTACTTATTCCAGACTTCTCTTCTAAAAACAGTTCAAGTACGATCTAGAGACGGATGTCATCCTGATACTTATTCATATTCTCTTCAAGTGCAGTTCAGATACGATCTAGAGATGGATGTCATTCTGACACTCATCCAACACATGTTTCAATTACAGTTCAGATACAATCCAGAGACGGGTGTCATTTTGACACTCGTTCAACACATGTTTCAAATACATTTTAGATATGATACAGAGACGGATGTCATTCTGACACTCATTCAACACATGTTCCAAATACAGTTCAGATACGATCTAGAGGCGGATGTCATTCTGACACTCATCCAACACATGTTTCAAATATAGTTCAGATACAATCTAGAGACGGATGTCATTCTGACACTCATCCAACACATGTTTCAAGTACAATTCAGATACGATCCAAAGAAGGATGTCATTTTGACACTCATCCAACATATGTTTCAAGTACAGTTCAAATATGATCAAGAGACGGATGTCATTCTGACACTCATTCAACACATGTTTCAAGTACAATTTAGATACGATCCAGAGACAGATGTCATTCTGACACTCATCCAACACATGTTTCAAGTACAGTTCAAATACGATCCAGAGACGGATGTCATTCTGACACTAATTCAACACATGTTTCAAGTACAGTTCAGATACAATCCAGAGACGGATGCCATTCTTACACTCATCCAACACATGTTTCAAGTACAGTTCAGATACGATCCAGAGGCGAATGTCATTCTGACACTCATTCAACATATGCTTCAAGTACAATTCAGATACGATCCAGAGACGGGTGTCATTCTGACACTCATTCAACACATGTTTCAAGTACAGTTCAGATACGATCCAGAGATGGATGTCATTCTGACACTCATCCAATACATGTTTCAAGTACAATTCAGATACGATCCAGAGACAGATGTCATTCTGACACTCATTCAACACATGTTTCAAGTACAGTTCAAATACAATCTAGAGACAGATGTCATTTTGAGACTCATTTAACACATGTTTCAAATACAATTCAGACACGATCCAGAGACGGATGTCATTCTGACACTCATTCAATACATGTTCAAGTACAATCACGACATAGATCCATCCACAAAATCTCCATAGGTACTTTCTCCAGCAGATACAAGGGCAGAAACATCCTGATGCAAAGTCACCGCTGTATCCTCAGCATACATCCTAGTGACGTCTATGTTCCCCATAGAGTAGAAACAACCAAGTTTTAGTATCTTCTTCCCCAAGAAGGAATTACTTTCTCCATCAAAGTTCCTTCAGAGAGTTGAAATCTGTGTTCCCCAACCGAGCTTTATAATCTTAAACAGTTTATAAAACCTCCTCCCAAGTAGAGTTTGTTCCTTAAACCGCAGAAGATCATTCCCCAACAGAGTTTATTTCTCTACAACGGCAGAATATTCCAATAAAACATCTCCCTCCATAGAGGTTATTCTCAAGCAGAGTCAATCCCCGACAGAACATCCTCAAACAAGAAGAGGAAATCCCCGACAGATTATATCCTTTCATCATCCCCAGCGAAAAAGGAGAATTCAGCCTCCTTATACTCTCCAACAGTAGTTCAGAATTTACTTCCCCAGACTAAGAAACATCACAATAGTTTTCAATATTCATACATTATGGCATACACATACATATCGCATACAACATAATCTCATTTATTTTGAGAACATCATAATGCATTTCATACATCATGACATTGCATATGACTAACTGTTTGCCTTTTCCAGGGAAAAGATCAAATCAATAAACACTGTCGGCCACTTATGTGACCTGGTAGTTTTCTCAAAAGCTGCACCTGATGAAAGGTTATTTCATCATGTTCCTCAGAACGACGTTCTCAGAAGACCTTCTCTTGTTCAGTCAGATCACCACTAAGATCTCCCTGATTCTTATTCCAGTTGAAGATTGACCCAAGACTTTTGTCTGGTTCAGTTGAATCGATCCTAAGATTCTTCTGATTGTCGTTCCAGTCAAAGTTGATTAAAGACCTTCTCTGGTTCAGTCATATTGCCACTAAGATCTCCCTGATTCTTATTCCAGTTGAAGATTGACCCAAGACTTTTGTCTGGTTAAGTTAAATTGATCCTAAGATTTTTCTGATTCTTATCCAGTCAAAGTTGATTAAAGACCTTCTCTGGTTCAGTCAGATCGACACTAAGATCTCTCTTATTCTTATTCCAGTTGAAGATGTTCCAAGACTTTTGTCTGGTTCAGTTAAATCGATCCTAAGATTTTTCTGATTCTTATCCAGTCAAAGTTAATTCAAGAACTTCTCTGGTTCAGTCAGATCAACACTAAGATCTCCCTGATTCTTATTCCAGTTGGAGATATTCCAAGACTCTCGTCTGGTTCAGTTAAATCGATCCTAAGATTTTTCTGATTCTTATCCGGTAAAAGTTAATTAAAGACCTTCTCTGGTTCAGTCAGATCGACACTAAGATCTCCCTGATTCTTATTCCAGTTGAAGATATTCCAAGACTTTTTCTGGTTCAGTTAAATCGATCCTAAGATTTTTTTATATTCTTATCCAGTCAAAGATAAATCAAGACCTCTGCTAGTTCAGTTCGAATCGACCATTGATTTGTTACTGATTCTTTTCCGGTAGATCCTTGCTCGGGTTTAGTTAAATCGACACTAAGATTTTTTTGATTTCTATTCCAGTTAGAGAAACTGCAAAGCCGGGAGTATGACCAGACAACAATTTAATCTCATTTCCCCAAGTAAGTCGCCGTGAAGCCGGGAATACGACCAAATAGCAGTCAGCCTTATCATCCTTAACAAGTCACTGGGAAGCCTGGATCCTGACCAGATAGCAGTTCACTTCTGTCTCTTCAGTCAAGAGATGACTCCCCAGTAGAGTAATGGACAACCTAAGCTCCTAGACTCTATTCCCCTAAAAAAACATTCCCCAGTGGACTCCTTCTCGAACAGCAGGAACAGGGATCCCCATAAAGAGAATTCTTACGAAGTCAGCATCTACTTGGGATGGCATCTTTAAGCCCATCTCTGACGACTCTCCGTCATACTCCCTGGATGGCATCTTTAATACCATCTCCAACACTCTTCTGTCATCTTCTCCAAATGGCATCTATAAGCCCATTCCTGATATTGTTCACCAGCAGTCTCACTTTGGGCGAGTGTAAATTTCTGGGCACTCTAGTGTTCAATCATCTTCCACCTTCAGATCATGAAAGGCAAACAAGCCAATCTACATCTTCAGGTTTAATAAGATTGAACAAGGGCATCTGTTGTACCCCAAAATTTGCCCTCCTATTTTCACATAAGACATACTCTTAGAGGTTCTCAATTTCCAAAGGTTGACCAAGAATTGACTAGACAATTCTCCTCCTAAGGCAATGAACCCCCAACTAGGGTTTCCATTTTCATCAAGATGGTTGAACTCCAATGGTCTCAAATGCTTTCCATGGTCCTACTATGTCTTCAAGATCATCCATGCCAAGTTTCATGTCTTGCTCAATAAGTTTGCTCAATCAATTGCTCAAGTATTGGAAAATCAACTATACTAGGTCAAAAGTCAATTGTGACCCAAATACAGTCAAACTTCAAGATTTTTGGTCAACATCAAAATTTTGAAGTGATATCCATCATTTGATCAAGTGTTGATCGTGATTCCTCAAGAAATGCTCCTAATTCATCAAAAGTCAAAAATGGCAAATTAGGGTTTCTATAGGAAAAGTCAACCAAACTTTGACCAAGCATAACTTTCTCATACTTTATAAGAAATTTTCCAACCAAAGCTTATTTTGAAGATAATCCAATTACCTACAACTTATATTCATCCCTCAAGTTCAATAAATTCACCATTTGAAAGATACAAGTTCATACATTACAGGTCATTTTTAGAAAGTCAACAAAAGCCACTTTTTTCCAAGACCTTTTACATCAAGAAAACATCTTCAAATGCAAAATTGATCAAAAGAGGGATTAAAGTAGACATATTAGGATTTCCAAAAATTAAGAGATCATCTTCATGAGATAAAAATTGAGCAAGTTATGATTTGCCCAAGTTGGGAAAATTTTGGAAATTTCAAGATTGGTGCATTGGGCAAATTTAAATTTTTGGGTCAATGGCCTAACTTTTTAAGATTCAAATATCTTCCTAAGGTCATAGAGAACCTCTAATATTATTTTTTCATGGTCTTAAATTTTCTACCTATTTTTTACATATTTATTTTAATTTATTTCAAATAAATATAAAATAAATTGTATAAAATATTTGGAAATGGGCTTATGCATGTGGGCTAGTGTCTTGGCTTGCTTAGAGGCCCACGATTTTGTGAAAGATACATCCAAAGGGACAAGGTTCATGCAAGTGACCAAAGAGGCAAAGATATCACAAATATGGACATTTTTCAATGTGTTTTATCCTTGTCTCCAAGGTCATGAATGCATTGATTTTTTACCATGTTTGTTCACTCCTATCTTCCCTCTATAAATACATAACATTATAAGCCAAAGGGAGCACGAAATTTCTCTCCAAAAAGCTCTCCAAAAGCTCTTCAAAAAGCTCTCCAAAAATCAAAGAATCGGTGCAAGTCATATATCAAGGTTCCGGTCTCTCTCGATTGACATCAAGCCTCAAACCATCCTCCTGAAGTCTCCAGGAGTCTTACAAGGCCCAAGAGCAGTCCATCACATGCCTAGAACGCCCCAATTTGACAACACCAATTTGGTATAATTTTAAACTTCGAATCTCTAATTTTAATCACATTTCATGGCATCCTAACGTTTGTTTGAGTTTATATACAACATTTATGGATGGGTGAATCAGAGTTCCACACAAGAATATGAAAACACCATGGTTAGGACATGAAGCTTTCAAAGATTCGAGCCTAGGTATTTCTGATGATTGCACCCCCCGTTTACTTTTGTTACTAGGCCCATCTTTATTTTCTTGTTTTGCTCATTTTATTTATTTCGTTTAATTCATTTTTTATTTAAATAAATAAACAAATATAAAATTCACATAAAAATAGATTTAGTATTTTTCTAATTAATTTTAATTTCTTAAATTAATTAATTTAACTATTTTAACCACTTTTTTTCTTTAATTAAAATTGAATTAGAACTTAGGATTTAATTTAGATTTAATCATTTCTTTTTCATAATAAAAACTAAACAAAAAAAAAGAACTTAGACTATTTCTTAATTATTTTTTTTTATTTTAAATAGACTTTAGGATGTTCACTTTAAGTATTTTCCTAAATAAACATAAAACCAAAAAAGACTTTCATTCTTAGGATTTTTAGACGTAATATTTCATTTCGCGCACATTATTTTTATTCTCGCATTTTATATAATAATGTGACTGATTATGCAATGTAATAGTCTAGAGTTAAAATTCCGTACTTCATTTTTTCACCTTTTTTATGTAACTGTCCCGAAGCCCTGTAATAGTTGTAGGACGTTATTTCTCGCTTTTTATTTTCTTATGTGCTTATATAATTGCTAGTAATTAGGTGTGTATGACAAGACTAATCAAATCAATCCTTAGATCACTAACATAAGATAAATAACTGAAAAAACACACTTCTCACACTTGTATCCTTAGGGTATTCCTCACTCGTTTGCCTCAGAAATGGGCATGTCCCTCGAACGTAGGGATATCTTAGCAAAGACCCTCGGTATAAAAGTCATTATAAAAGATCATGGTCCCTAAACGTCCCTCGAGTTGCCTTTCGGTAAATGATCTTGTCCCTCGATGTTGCCTATATGATGACAGTCCCTTCGAAATGCTAAGATATCTTTACATGTTGCCTTCAATGACCATAACATCCCTTTCGATAGTCCCTCAACATCAAATGATAGGGCTACCTACTCACTAATAGTAGGATATCACTATCTAAAGGAAAGGAGGAAAAAGAACGTCCTTTTTCGAGTAGGTAGATGACTCTTAAGTACTTGCTCAAACCTAAGTTTTCACTCTTACACACTTTTCAAAAACTATTTTCAAAACGCTTTATCACACTCTTGAGGACTGATACAGGAGTTACCATAAAGCAAACAAAAACTTTCAAAACCACAAACACACAAACAATTTTCAAAAATGAGTAAGTACCTAAGAGCCCGTGGAAAACCACTGATGGAAAGGGTGATAATACCTTCCATTTCCAAAATCTACCCCCTTACTAAAAAAATCTCGAAAAAATGTATTTTTCTGTTCTTTTCGCCCTTTCCTTTGTTGGATAAAAGAAAAGTCGGTGGCGACTCTTGCTTACCGCGACATTTGCGAACAAAAAATGCAAAACCAGTATTAAATATTCAGTTCTGCCACCGTATCACAGGTAGCCACTAAAATCTCTCACGTTTCGAGAGTTGTGACTATTTTCCGAAGGCAACCAAAGTGGGGTACCCTAGAGGTGCACAAGTGCAATTGTGTTGTATTCAGTTATCTTAGTCTTTTGCATTAGGTTTACTAGCGTTTTGTTTTATTCTTGCCATGCAATCCTATTAAGCATACATATAACAATTAATATATGTACAGGAATTTAAAGTGAGGAATTTAAAAACCTAACTATTACATGGCTTTGGGGAGGGGGAATAATTACATGTCCAAACTGGGGAATAAAGCAGAAAAATAAAAGTCCTACTTTAAACTATTACAACCAGGAAGCAGGTACAATAATATGAAAAATAGAATGTGAAAGATAATAACACGCGCGAATTGAAAATGTGTCTAAAAATCCTAATAAAAATGAAATCTTTTTCTTTGTTTTTGACCATGGAAACAAATTTAATTTAAAATCCTAAGTCTACTTATTTTTAAATTAAGAAAATGGTTAAAATAATTAATCAATTAATTTACAAAATTAATTTATTTGAGAAAATACTAACCTAATATTTTTTTGTGATTTTTTTATCTGATTTTATAATGCTATAAAAAAAATAAAACAGTTAAAAGCAAAAGTAAATGGGCCATGATAGTAAAAGTAACATGGGGGAGGTAAATTTAAAAAAAGCGTAGGCCCAAATTAAGAAGAGACCCAAGTTTCCTTTCAATCTAATGAGGGAGCTTGTCCTTCGATCCAATGAGGGAGATTGTCCTTCAATCCAATGAGGGAGGCTGTTTTTCGATCCAATGAGGGATGTTGTTGAAAGTGCATGATGGACTGCACGTTGAGGGTACTGGATCTGGATTGATGGGATCTACTGGTGTTGACCACATGGTGTATGGTATGCACATTATACCTGAAAGCATGGGATCTGGAATAAAATTGTTAGAAAAAAATAAAATGCCTGACCTGGGTGTCGAACCCAGGTCATTCCCCTTAATTCGAACCCCTTCCTAATTCGAACCCCCTGAGTCCAAATCTGGGTTGTTTTGGCCTGAAACGGTATGTACCAAGGGTTTCGAAAATAATTAGTTTCGAAGGTCCTAGCAATGGTATCCTGTCATTTGGGCACTACAACTCACATGAATTACGGTAAAACATTCATAAATAATGACAATAACAAGAATATGCAATCAGAAGAGACTTAGATTAAAGGTTAAACGAGTTTGAGATCCAAGACAAGTTACCAACAGAGGGATGGTGTGAGTCATGCTCCTGCGTGCGTTGGACCTGCCTAATGCTTGGAAACGTCTCTTGGAACCTTCAGGGAGTGAGTGGAATGCTTGTTTTGGATTGAGGAGGCCTGCAAAGATTGTTTCGATTTTGACTACTTTGTTAAAAATTTTGAGAAATTTGGTATGGTTTTTTGGGGAAACTTCTTATGTGTGTTGATAGGCAACATCTGCCTTGTATTTATAGGGGTGTGGTGGTGAACTAAAATGGCATGAATCAGCCATTAACCATGACTTTGAAAGCAAGAATTAAAAGATTTGGAAAGTTGCCATATTGATAATTATTTTTGCCATTCTTGAAGCATAATGAACCTAGACATGTTATGGTTGGTGCTTCGACTTGCATATGATTTCACATCAATTGGTTCTTTTGACCAGCTCCCAAGCATTGTTCTTTTCGATGGCTCTGAGTTCCATTTTGAACTACTCAAGGCCTTATCATTATGGCTTCTTTGATTGAGTCATTATCTGCCTTAGTTGCTTGATCTGAAAAACTATCCAATCAGCCTAATCAAACTCAACTCTTATTCCTTTCGATCTCCTTTCCTTCAATTCGAACACCTCTTCATCTTGGCATGTCAAAGCTTAACTTTTTTCTTTCCTTCAATCAAACCAATCGAAGCATCACCTCTTCATCTTGGCCTATCGAAGCTTTATTTTGTTCTTTCTTTCGAACACAATTGTGTAGGTGGTTCTTCGATTCCAACTCCCACCCTTTGCTTTTGTCTACAAGAATATCTTTCTTGCTCACTAGTTCATCTTCGATTGGTGAATACAGCTTGTATGCACCAATCGAAAGGTAACCTATGAGCATCAGGATTTCACTTCAATCATCCAACACATGTTCAAGTGCATCCCAAAAGCTCTAAGGTGACTTATATTTGGCTGATGTCCCTAACTGTCCTTCGATCACGCCATGTTTGAAGATTGCATGTCCTTCGAACCATTAGACTTCCACGTGCTTCTTTGGATAATATAAAAGCTTTCGAATTCAAAATATTCTTCTATTCGAAGCGCCCATTCAAACAACATGTCAGTTGAAGTGTGTCTTCCTTGTAATGTTTCGAATAGCTTACATTCCATAGTTCGAAAATGAACCCTTCGATGATGCTCTTTACTAGCTCTCCATCAATCAAAGGCTTCATAAAAGCTTCCTCATATTTTCTTTCGAACCATTCATTCTTCGATCCTAGCATTTCGTTGGGCATCAGAATAGACTGCATACTATTGTCGAAGCTGCTTCGACCCAAAAGCTCTTAGGCATATTTTCAGCTTTTGACCTACACCTTTTCATGTACACTTCCTTTCTTTCTTTCATCCATGCCATTATGCTGAGGCATATATGGTGCCTTGGAAATCATTTGAAGCTTTTGCAAACCAATATTCTTTGTGATAAATGAAAACCCGAGATGGAAATTCATTGCTTAGAAGGAGAATTTGTCTGGTCAATTTTTGGTCAACCTTAAGCAATTGAGGACCTCAATGAGCATGTATTGAGTAAAAAGGGGAGGGTAAATTTTGGGGTACAACAATTGGGGTTAACTATTATGTGGCTGCCGGAAAGACCCTGGTCCCCGACTACCTCGAGGAGCTTGCTACCCATCCCACGGGGGGCCTCTCTCAGCTATGGTCGTTTACCGAGGAAGGCACGTAAGAGTGATGTTTGATAGTTTTCTCATTCTTCTTTGGCCTGCGTGCCGTAATTTCGTAATCTTGTTTTCTGGGCTTTTGCCCGTTTATGTAAGTTCCAAACAAGTGTGGTTTTGGTGGCCACAAAATTATTCTTTTGGATGGGGGATAAAGGTCTCCCTTGTTATAATATATGTATAATAGCGGTCCTGGCGGTCGTTTCTTTAATTTTTCGGCCATGGTGGTTGTTTGTTCCAAATATTTGACTTGTTTTTGTATGTTTATTGTTATGATCGTATGCTTAAGAATTTTTTTATTTTGCTAAGAGTTTATGGCGGGGTTTGCTCGTTTGATTCGTATGTTCGCCAATATGATGAAATTGGACAAACAACCAGGGTGAATACCGGGCATGTGCTGAAACTCAGGTCTCGTTTCGAGGACCTAAGCTCGGCGATGTGAACTTCCTACCGCGAGTCGGGTGTTCTACTATCATAATACGGGGACGATGGAGCTCGGTCAAGTTATCCATGTCGGGCTGAGGACACACTCGTTAAAAGAGCGGAGTCTCTCCCATTTAAAATATTTTGGGTGCTATGCTTATACCTAGTGTTGTACCCCAAAATTTGCCCTCCCATTTCTCAATGATTTCTCATCACAAAGCCTTTGAAGATCAAGATCCAGTTAGGGTTTCATCTGCTCAAGACTTCTCCTTGCACTGTTGACCCAAATTAGGGTTTGTGTTTGTACAAAGATGTTTTGACCTACAATGCCTAAGATGACTTCCTTGCTTCATATTGAGCTCTCAAGTTTGTCCACATCAAGTTTCAAGTCTTGATTCCAAGTTTTGCCCAATCAATTAGACAATTGACCTAGAAATCAGCTGTATTGGGAAAAAGTCAATTGTGGCCAATTGACAGTCATTCCTCATGAAAATTGACCCACATCAACATTATGAACTCCTATGAACCATTTGATCAAGTTTGGATCACAATTCCACAAGAAATTTGATCAGATCACCAAAAGGGCAAAATGGTCATTTTTAGGGTTTTGACTGCACAAAGGCAATTTTTGACTGTTTGACCTAGCCAATAGCAAACCAAGTTCACATATGAACTCAAGGACCCCATGGAATTATCTTGACATGCTCAACAAGTTCAAAAGATCCCAAATACACAAGATTGACAGTTGAATTTCCCAGTCAATTGATCAATTTTGACTGTATACTGAAAAGTCAAACTTTGACTTTTTGGTCAAAATCAAGAGTCAAGATTCATTTTTCATCAAAACATGCCAAATCATGAAACTTGTTCATCAAGAAATCCAAAATTGCAAATTAGGGTTTGAAATGAAGATTTTTCATAACTTAGAATTTTTCTAAGTTATGAAAAACCCTAATTTTTTCCTAACTTTGCCCCACTTTCTCACAAAGATTCATTTGGATTCAAACAAAAGTCAAAACATGAAAGTTGTAGCTTGTTGTATAATCTACAACTTTGATTCACAAAGTTTTCCCAAATGAGGCTTGTATCTCAAGTTACAATTTTTTGAATAAGGGCACTAAACCATTCTTAACTTAGTGAAATTTTAACCTATTTTGGCAAGGTTTTCTACCCAACTTCAAGGCCATTTTCCATACACTTCCACTTGGAATTTCAATTTGCATTTAAAATATGGATTGTAGTACACATTCCAAGATTTCCAAAATGTCCAAGAACTCATCAAACAACCTCATAACTTGAGAGATTCGAATTTCACAATTTGGCAAAAAATCACTTTTGAATTGGTCAATTTACATGTTCATAACACTAGGCATTTTCAATCTCAGCTTGCATATCTTGATTACAGGTCCTTAAGCCATCCAACACTCATAAATTTAATGCCAATCCTTTCTTCCAAGACCATGTTTTGTGTGTTCAAGCATTGCCTAAAGGATTAATCCCAAAATAGATAAAGCATTTCTTCCATTTTTGCAAAAGGTAGCTTTATGTCCAATTGAAAATCCAACAAGTACAGATACAATCTAATTGGCACAAGATTATGAGCATAACACACTGATCAAGGAGGAGTTTTGCAGCATGATTAGGGGCCCTCTACATGGCTAGAACACAAGTTGGCTTTGTTTGCTTAAGTGTGAAGAAAAGTATCATAGCATAACACAACTTGGAGATCAGCTTACAAACCCTGAAGCAAACTTTTGAAACACATTCAAGACATCCCAACTGAGCTAACACACGACCCTAAGACCTCCAGTATCTCTCCATTGCCATAATCACTCTGAAACTGCAAAAACAGGGCAGGGCCTGCAGTTTGGGTGCCATCTCTCATTCCTCTCATGTTCTCTTGCCCAAACCTGTTCAAACTCATTCCCTATCATCAATACAAGCTAACCAAAACCTAAAACACGACCTGTAACTCCTCTAACCAGTTCCACCATTTTTGCTTTCTTGCTTTGCAGTTGAAGGTCCATAGCTCGATTCAAGGTCTTTCAAAACAAAGTAAGCATTGGAATAGCATCACCACACCTCAAGGAAGCTATACCAATCATTACCTTGCACTGAAAGCTCCTCCATTGCCAGATAGAACTTCAACTGAACATGTATTTTCTTGAGCTTCTAACTCTTAGTACAGGCATCATTAGTTCTAGGTTTGTGAATAAGAAATGTTCTACTCATGCCACTGAACCTGTACATGTTTTTACTTTTCATTTCTTTTGCTTGAGCTGTGAGAATTTAAGGTTTGAATATGGCAGAAAAGTTAGGTCATGATTTTGGATTGTCCAAATTCTCTCTCATTTCTGAGAGTTAGGATGAGTTCTTTATATATTTGAAATCGTGATTCAATGCTTAACATTTCTTATGTTGGAAGTTTGTGCAAAAGGTCAAGGAATCAGGATATTTGAATGGGAGTTCTTGCGCGCGTTTTCTGAATAATTTTGTGCAGAGGTTGAAGAAGAAGCGTCATGGACTGGGCCAGCTTCTGTATTGCTTTTTACACCATATTTTTGATTCATACCCCCCTGAGCCCATTTGTTTGATTTTTATGATTTTTTGATCTTTCTTTTTTATTTCGGACTCATTTATTTTTGCTAATAATGTTTAAAACTTGAAAAATCATTTTTACACCATTTTTGCATTTTTTAAGTATTTATTTGTTTATATGGGCATTTATACATAAATATATATATCTATTATTATTTAGAAAAGAACTAGAAAAATATTGTAAATATATCTCACTTCTGATTTTATTTCATTTTTCCTTTTTTGAAAATATTTTATGCAAAATATACTTTTTTTATAAATAGTAAAATATTATTATTTTTATATATATAACTTATATTTAGAAATTAATACATACATATATATATTTATTAATATATTTAGGATAAAATACAAAAAATATATACATTTTTATTTTATCAATATTTAACACTAAAAATACATTTTTTTACAAATATACTTTATTTTTTATTTCTATTTTTAGTAAATATTGTATATATTGAATAAATATTGCATTTTGTTTAATAAATTAGGGTTTTGCCCTAAATATGAAAATACTCCAAAAATAATATTTTTTTTCTTTTATTTATTTAACATAAATAATACTTTTTTTTTACATATAAAAACCCTTTTTGCATTTTTGCATCTTTATTATTTTCCATTTAATTTATGCAATCAATTATTGTAAATATTCAAAAAAAAAATGATGTAATAGCTAGGTTTAATTTCTTGTCTAAATATCCCCCATTTGAAATATTTGTACCCCCTATCCCATATTGTGTTGTAATAGTGTAGGAATTTAATTTTCACACTTTATCGCTTTCTAAATATACTATGCTAGAGTTCGGGTTTGTATGCAAATAAAACGAACAAAAGTAGTTTGACCTAATACAAGACAAAAAAAGCATGAAAATGAACAACACATATCACACTTGCACCCCTAGGGTATTCCACTTTGTTGCCTTCAAATAATTGGGCCATATTGCATGTTAGGTTTCTTTGGGTAAAACAAACAATCAAATGATCATAAGTCCCTCGATGACGCTTTCGAAAAGTTGCCTAAAATGATCAAGTCCCTTTCAAAGAAAAATTGCCCAAAGACATTTAACACTATTGCAATTATAGTCTAAACGATGACCCACGCCCGTCCCTTTCACCTCCTAACACAAGATTGTCCACCAAATGCAATGGTGGAACAAAATTGTCAAAAGGTTTAAAACATAACAAAAATCTTTGAGAAAACTTTAGGGTAGATAACTCTTAGGTACTTGTCAATTTGCAAAGAAAACACTTGCCTAATTTCAAACCACACTTCACAAAACACTTTCAAAACAAACTTTCAAAAAACCCTTGAACATCTTTTCAAAAAGACAAACACCTCTTGTAAAACATTCGAGTAAAGAATTGTTACAAGGGTAGCCTATACAAGGCATCTTTTTAAAACATTTTCAAAACTACACACCAAGCACCATTTCAAACAAATGAAAACCAAGGCAAGTTGATCTAAGCAAGTACCTAAGAGCCCATGGATAACCATGGATAGAAAGGGTGCTAATACCTTCCCTTTCTATAATCTACTCCCCGAACCCAAGAAAAATCTCAAAGGTTTTTGCTGTGCTTTTTAAACCTTTCCTTAGGATAAAATAAAAAGTCGGTGGCGACTCTTGCTCAACCGAAACATTTGCGAAAACAAACGCAAAACCACAGTCAGTTCTCCCACCGTACCACAGAACTGGCGACTCTGCTGGGGACAATTTTAAAAGTGGAGTAACCTTAGGGCTTAGATCACCCTCTTGCATGACTAATTGTTTGAATTGTTTTCTTTATATCTTGGCTCTATTGTTTGGGTTTGCAAATCCTACACCCGGATTTTGGGGAAACATTCATAGATAGCAATACGTTGTGGAAACTGTGCGGGGTATACCAACACGATCGAAGCAATAGCTATATTAGTGCGACATATTTGTGAGTACCGGTAACCCTTGAGTTCAATCAAGGAGAGTACGGGGCCGCTGAGTGATGTCACTAAGCACTAATGACCTAGAACCTTACTTGACCATCTTGGCCTTTATTAGGGGTAGTGAGATGACCGGCTTTGGTGCAGTCCGAAGTTGGTAGATACTCGATACTACACTCATTGAGGGTTGTTTTCTTGGAATATTTTGGTCGCTAGTTAAGTGGCTAAACCAAAACAATGAACATTGAAAACAATCCAATGATATTGAGCTCCTTAGAACCCGGTTACTATTTATAGGACAGGTTTTTAAGCCAACTACACTCAAGAGGGTACTTACCTATGAAACCTCATGCAAGCCTGAAACTAGGGTTTGGTGTGATTTGCTTGTACATATGTTTTGTGCGTACATCATAAACATCATAAAACATCATATGCATTCACTAACCATTTCAAGGGTTTTGGATTTTCATCTTTGTTCTTGTTTTGTAGGTCATGGAAATTCCTCGCAGAAATACCATTCAAGTCAACCTTGTGAGAATCTCTCCGCAACTCAAAGAGCTCACCTCAAGAATTCCGGAAAACTCATCCTTCAGTGAAAGACATGGTAGACTGCTCAGCCTAGTCAACACCAACATTGAAGAAGACATGATGAAAGTGCTATTCCAGTTCTTTGACCCTCTTCACCACTGTTTCACTTTCCCTGATTACCAGTTGGTACCCACTTTGGAGGAGTTTTCTCAACTCCTAAGAATCCCTATCCTTAATCAACTACCATTCAACGGTACGGAAAAGGAACCAAAGCCGGAAGATGTTGCTCGAGCATTACATCTACAACCATCCGACATCAAGGGGCATTGGGAAACCAGAAGCGGCGTCAAAGGATTCTTAGCAAAATTCTTGTTTGAGAAGGCACAAGAATGTTGGAATTCATTGGACCTACAAGCCTTTGAAGAGATTGTGGCACTCCTTATCTATGGGTTGGTCTTGTTCCCAAATCCTGACCAATTGGTAGATGTCAACGCCGTCAAAATCTTTTTGTCCAGAAATCCAATACCAACATTGCTTGGGGACATTCTTCACTCATTTTACACACGAACAATGAGAAAGAGGGGTGTTCTCATGTGCTGTACTCCTCTCCTTGCAAGGTGGTTTATTTCGCACCTTCCACAATCTGTCCTGAAGAATGACCAAGGCTCAAGGTGGTCCCAACGGTTGATGACTCTTACTCATTCTGATGTACATTGGTGTTCTCGGTCCAGAGAAAATGTCATCATTGTCGATCGTTGCGGAGAATTTCCTAATGTTCCTTTACTTGGAATTAGAGGAGGTATCACCTACAACCCTTGCCTAGCTTTGAGGCAATTTGGATATGCACGGAGGGATGGCCCTCATGACATGTTGATTCCTGACCTAGTTTTTGACTTTGACAACGATGCGCAAGGACTTCGCCAAAGATTCATCAGAGCTTAGGGAAAACTCAACAAGGTTGATAGCAAGACTCTGGGACACAAGAACTCCATCCCTCTTGAGCCCTATCTCAAGTGGGTACGAGCCCGAGCCCAAAGTCTAATGATGCCTTATCGTAATGTACTCCCAGTGATTAAAGAGCCCGTCAATGAAGGAGAGGTTCCCTACACCATCCTGCATCCTGACATGCCTACATCGTTGGAGGAAATGCAGAAAAGTTGGATTCAGCTCAAGGAGGAACGGAATACTTTTGAAGCTAGCTTCTACGCCAGTGAGAAGAAGGTTCTGGAGCTTACCCGCCGACTCCATGAGCAAGAGGCCCTCAACACCTACATTGCGCCAAAGAGGATGCAAAATTTCTTTTTACCTTAAGAAGTTTTTGTAATATTTGGCCCATGGGGCATTTATGTACTAACAAATTTCTTCTTATTAATATGACGTGCATTCCTTTTTGTCTACAACAATCTTGAATGTTCTAAATCCTTGAATGCATTGCATACATAAGCATACCATTCATCATGTGCATAAGCAGGTCTCACTCCAGGTTTCCTTATCTGTCTGCTGTTTATTTCAGTAGGATGGATCTCGAGCAAACAGTCAAAGACCTACAAGCTCAAAATGCACAGTTCCAGCAACTCCTGATGACCTTGGCTAAGGGTCAGGAGGATATCAAAACTCAATTGGGGAACAAGGACCCAGTGAAAAAGAAGAAAAAGAGACCCGGGGTGGCTACTTTGGGTAGAAGATTTGACGGAGAAGCTCGGAGAGTGCTTGAATTTCCTCCTATCTCTGATGAAGGAACCAGTAAAGGAGGTGGGGCTGCGGTACTTTCCGAGTCCGATGTGGAAGAAGAAGAGGTCGAAGAGGATGAAGATTATTCTGATCAGCAATACCCTCCAGCTGATGATAAATACAAAGGTTTAGAAGACAGGTTAGCCGCCATGGAGCTACAAAGAGTACCGGGTTTGGATTTTGAAGACTTGGGGTTGGTCGTCGGGATCGTGATTCCCCCAAAATTCAAAGTGCCAGTGTTTGTAAGGTATGATGGGCTGTCCTGTCCAAAAATGCATCTCAGGTCCTACGTGAGAAAGATTCAACCCTATACGGCAGACAAAAATCTCTGGATTCATTTCTTTCAAGACAGCCTTTCGGGAGCTCAGTTGGAGTGGTTTTATCAGCTAGAAGGAACCAGTGTCAGAAATTGGGAAGATTTGGCCACCGCTTTCTACAAACAATACCAGTATAATTCTGACCTTGCTCCTACTCGTACCCAACTTCAGGGTATGTCGCTAGGAACAGGCGAGGGATTCAAAGAGTACGCACAAAAATGGAGGGATTTGGCTGGCAGGGTGCAGCCTCCTTTAACCGACCGTGAACTCATTGATATGTTTCTTGGGACCCTATCTGGGCCATTTTTCAATCATCTAATTGGTAAATCTTCCGCGGGGTTTACCGATTTGATCTTAACAGGCGAGAGAATAGAAGCCGGCATCAAGTCAGGAAAGATTCAGAAGGGTGTTGCTGCAAGTGTTGAGAAGAAGCCTTTTAAGAAGGAAATAGCTGTGGTATATTCTCAGAGAAGAGCAGGGAAGACTGAACGCCGACCAACTGTGGGGGCCGTAATGATTCAAAACACTTCAAGTGAGCAGCCTCGTTATAACCAGTCCAGACCAAATCAACAACGGGTGGAACGGCCACAACGGCAGTTCACCCGCATTAATATGACTCCAGCGCAAGTGCTTCCCCATCTATTGAAGTTGAATCTCGCCACCATCAAGGAGGCACCAAAGAATGTGAATACGTCCTCTCCGCATTATCATGCTAATGCTAAATGCGCTTACCATTCAGACAGTGTTGGGCACGACACCAATGATTGTTGGGCACTCAAGCATAAAATCCAAGACCTGATAGAGGCGAAGGAGGTGGAGTTTGACGCTCCAGAGAAGCCTAATGTGATATCTGCACCCATGCCGAAGCACGGCCGAAATGTCAATGCCATTGAAGAAGATTTGTATGTTGCTGATGTCAGTGATCTGACTACTCCACTGCTAACCATTAAGTTGAACCTGTTGAGGGCCGGGATCTTCCCGGGATGTAAAGAAGACTGCTATTGTTGTTACTCTCTGCCGTTTGATTGTCCGTTACTGAAGGAAGGCATCCAAGGCCTTATGGATAGTCGACAAATTTTGTTTGAAAAAGTTTCTGTTGTTCCAGTTCATACTGAAGATGTCTCAATCATAACCATTCACGCCAATCTTTCCAAGGCCGTCAAAAAGCCTGTTAAGATTACACCAGCTACGAAATCTGTTCCTTTGAAGATAACAATGCCAGGGCCTGTTCCCTATGTTTCTGAGAAGTCGATACCTTGGAACTACGGCGGTGACGTCTACTACCATGGTATCAAACAAATCGAAATAACTGAAGAAAATTCGGATGATGGAGAAGCCAGCATTAGTAACATTGCGGGAACTAGCAAAATCACTAGGAGCGGGAGAATATTTTCTCCAGAGATTTCCCCTCCAAGAGCAGTCTTTGGACCCTCATCAGCTGACAAGGTCATCCCTACACCAATAAAACTTTCTGCTAGAACTCCTTTGATTGAAGATGTTGTTGTTCCCAGTACTGTATCTCCTACCACTGCTGACAAAGGTAAGGGAATCCAAGATGAGCCCGTCAGGACGAGGGCTCAACCCTTGGTTATCCCGGAAACCTCCAAGAAGGAAATGGATGAGATTTTGAGGATAATCAAGAGAAGTGATTACGATGTGGTAGAACAATTGGGGCAAACCCCCTCAAAGATCTCCATGCTGGCACTACTACTTTGCTCAAAAGCGCACGCTAAAGCCCTGATAAAATTCCTGAAGGCAGCTCATGTGCCCCAGGAAACCTCTGCGGATCAATTTCAGAATTGCGTGGCTAGCCTGACTGCGGACAATGTGAAGGAAAATTGCGATCAAAACGCAGCGGAATATAAAATTTTCCTTAGAGATCCTTACGAATGAGCATGGTCAGTGATAGAAAGTTTTACCTCTTGTGGCGATTCAGACCTTTGATGTCGTGATCACGAGCGTTGATGAAGAACAACGCCTCTACTCAGTCCACACGAACAAATTGCTTCCGGTCACAGTGCTAGCTTATGATGTACCATATATCACTCATCCACGTGGTACCTTACCACTTTCCGTATTACACTTAAGTGCACCGTACCTTACGGTGTTCCTTATTTATTCTATCTCTCATCAACCTGTCCTTATGTGTGTGACCCTGTAGGTTTTCGCGACGTTGGCAATTATATTAAATTACACATTTAATATAATAAACAGTGAGCGGTATCTAGCAACACTTCACTGTTACCCAAGTCACGAAAATGTCATGTGATCTGACCAAACCTTTTCCGTGATAATATTTGTGTTGTACAATTACCCTTTTGCCCTCATGTCTATATTGAACACAAGGCATACACTGTGTCACCCTTGTCCAGTTCAATATTGGGCCCTTAGACATTTATCCTGTTATGCAGGATGAGCAAATTCCATCTAGGTCACTCATGTCCCTTAGCATGCTTTGTGAAGTACCCATCAACCATCTTTATAGTCATCCAGTTACGGATGACGTTTGATCAGCAATAAAGTACTTGACTCTACATCTAGGGTCCATAGTGGTTTCAGGTCGAAGGGTGGTATACACCATTATCATCATGAGAATAACTTATGACACTTTGCATAACATTCTATGTAGTATTCTCATAACGGGTCAATCCAGTATAAATATTACTCCTAATATTCATACCTATGTCAAGACTTGATAACTCCTTATCTATGATCCATGAGATGTGATCATCAATCTATCTTCATAATAATCTTAATGCTTTAATGTTATCCCACTTCACATTAAAGCTTGACTACGGATACTTTAAGAATAGTTTCTTATGTTTAATAGGATCTCATGATTAAGTCACACTTAACATTTCATTAAACCAATAAACCATTCTAGGGACTTTATTATTTTGGAAAACATAATAAAGAAATGCCTTTTATTATTAATAAATAATTCGATACAAGTACCAAAAGTATTGGCCTCTAGGGCTTACACCAACAATCTCCCACTAGCACTAGAGCCAATCAGGCATACCCCTAATACCCATAGATCTAGTATGTCCATCATGCTTCAGCTGTGCAAGAGGCTTTGTTAATGGGTCAGCAACATTGTCAAGTGTAGGTACTCTGCATATTTTCACATCTCCCCGATCGATTATCTCTCGAATGAGATGATAACGCCTAAGTATGTGTTTGGATCGTTGGTGAGATCTAGGCTCCTTAGCTTGTGCGATAGCACCATTGTTATCACAATAGAGGTCAATGGGATCCACAATGCTATGGACTATGCCAAGTTCACTAATGAACTTCTTGATCCAAACAGCTTCCTTTGCTGCAGTTGAGGCAGCAATATACTCAGCCTCGGTTGTAGAATCAGCAACTGTATCTTGCTTTGAACTTTTCCAGCTCACAGCGCCACCATTTAAACAAAACACATAACCAGATTGCGATCTAAAGTCATCCTTATCTGTCTGGAAGCTAGCATCAGTGTATCCAATTACAGCAAGCTCTTCCTGACCTCCATATATCAAGAATGAATCCTTAGTCCTTCTCAAGTACTTAAGGATATTCTTGACAGCTACCCAATGAGCATCACCGGGATTAGACTGGTACCTACTCGTTGCACTTAAAGAATATGAGACATCTGGTCGAGTACATAGCATGGCATACATGATAGATCCTATTGCAGATGCATATGGAATCTTATCCATGCGATCCCTTTCTTCCTTACTTGAAGGGGATTGTGTTTTTGAAAGACACATGCCATGTTGCATAGGTATGAATCCTTTCTTGGAATCATGCATATTAAAGCGTCTCAACACTTTTTCTATGTATGTACTCTGACTTAGGCCAAGCAGTTTTTGTGACCTATCTCTATAGATCCTGATTCCTAATATATAGGCTGCTTCACCTAGGTCCTTCATTGAAAAGCATTTCCCTAACCAAGTCTTCACTTGTTGCAAGGTAGGGACATCGTTTCCAATGAGTAATATGTCATCTACATATAATACCAGGAATACGATCATGCTCCCACTAACCTTCTTATAGACACAAGGCTCATCTTCATTCTTGATGAATCCATATTGTTTTATTGTTTCATCAAAACGAAGATTCCAGCTTCTGGAAGCTTGCTTTAATCCATAAATTGATCGCTGTAACTTACATATCTTTTGGGCTTCCTCTGGTATGTCAAATCCTTCAGGTTGTGTCATGTACACATCCTCAAGAAGATTCCCATTAAGGAAAGCAGTTTTGACATCCATCTGCCATATTTCATAATCATGATATGCAGCGATAGCAAGTAAAATCCGAACAGATTTAAGCATTGCAACTGGTGAAAAGGTTTCATCATAGTCCACCCCATGAATTTGTTTATAGCCTTTTGCAACCAGTCTTGCCTTATAGGTATGTACCTTACCATCCATGTCAGTCTTCTTTTTAAAGACCCACTTGCATCCTATAGGGTTAACTCCTATAGGAGGCTCTACCAAGGTCCAAACCTGGTTTGTGTACATGGAATCCATTTCAGATTTCATGGCTTCTAGCCACTTCTCAGACTCAGGACCAGTTATGGCCTCTTGGTAGGTCACAGGCTCATCTTGATCCATGAGTAATACATCACCCTGATCACTTATGAGATATCCATATCTCTCAGGTTGTTGACGTATCCTGTTTGACCTACGCTGGTCTTGTTCTACTTGAGCAGGTTGCTCTTCCACAACTACTTGTGTTTCCTGCTCTAATTCCTCCATAGGTGTATCAATGCTTTGTGGTTCTTGAATTTCTTCAAGCTCTATTTTCCTCCCACTGATTCTTTTGGAAATAAAATCCTTTTCCAGAAAAACTCCAGTTCGAGCGACAAACACTTTTCCCTCAGAAGGATTGTAGAAGTAATACCCTCTTGTTTCTTTAGGATACCCAACAAATAAGCATTTGTCAGATTTGGGCTCAAGCTTAGTTGAAATTTGTCGTTTCACATAAACTTCACAACCCCAAATCTTCATGTAAGACATATGTGGTTTCTTACCACTCCATATCTCATATGGTGTCTTCTCAACCTTTTTGGATGGAACTCGGTTAAGTGTGTAAGCTGCAGTCAATAGTGCATGTCCCCAAAAGGAGTTCGGAAGATCGGCGTGACTCATCATGGATCGAACCATGTCTAACAAGGTCCGATTTCTTCTCTCGGATACACCATTCCATTGTGGTGTTCCGGGAGGAGTAAGTTGGGATAAAATCCCACATTCCTTTAGATGGTCATCAAACTCTAGGCTTAAATATTCACCGCCTCGATCTGATCGAAGAACTTTAATATTCTTACCTAGTTGGTTTTGTACTTCATTCTTGAATTCCTTGAATTTTTCAAAGGTTTCAGATTTGTGTTTCATTAAATACACATAACCATATCTACTGAAATCATCAGTAAATGTGATGAAGTATTGAAAACCTCCTCTGGCTGGTATGTTTAGTGGTCCACATACATCAGTATGTATGAGGGCCAAAAGATCATTAGCCCTTTCACCTTTTCCTGTGAATGGGGACTTTGTCATCTTTCCAATTAAACAAGATCTGCATGTCTCATATGATTCATAATCAAAAGAGTCCAAGAGTCCATCTTTATGGAGTTTGGAAATGCGTTTCTCATTTATGTGGCCTAAGCGACAGTGCCAAAGGTAGCTTGGATTTAACTCATTAGGTTTAATCCGTTTAGTATTAATGTTATAAATTGGCATTTCAAGATCAAGGACATATAGTCCATTGTTCATTTGTGCAGAAGCATAGAATATATCATTCAAATAAATAGAGCAACAATTGTTCTTTATTATAAATGAAAAACCAAACTTGTCCAAACAAGAAACGGAAATAATATTCCTACTAATTGCAGGTACATAATAACAGTTCTCTAACTGAATTATTAAACCACTAGGTAAAGTCAAAACATAAGTTCCTACGGCTAAAGCAGCAACCTTTGCTCCATTTCCAACTCGTAGGTCAACTTCACCTTTTGCCAAATCTCTACTCCTTTTTAGCCCCTGCACATTAGTACAAATGTGAGAACCACATCCAGTATCTAATACCCATGATGCAGAAGTAGATAAATTAATTTCAATAACAAAAATACCTGAATTTGAAGTCCCTACTCCATTGTTCTTATCTTCCAGGTACTTTGGGCAGTTTCTCTTCCAATGTCCGGTCTTACCGCAATGGAAGCAAGTGCCCTCCTTTGCTATGCCTCCACTAGGCTTCAAAGCAGGAACAGTAGGTTTAGGCTTGGCAACTTCCTTGCCTTTCCCTTTACCAAACTGCTTGGTAGGCCTCTTGTTCAGCTTCTTTCCATTACTGACCATCAGAATGGACTTCCCTTTTGTCTTCATATTCTGCTCAGCAGTTTTCAACATGCTTAGCAATTCTGGAAGACTCTTATCCATGTCATTCATGTTGAAATTCATGACAAACTGATTAAAGCTATCTGGCAACGATTGCAAGATAAAATCAGTTGCAAGTTCCTTTCCAAGCGGAAACCCTAACCTTTCAAGGTTCTCCACATACCCAATCATTTTGAGTACATGGGGACCTACAGGGTTTCCCTCAGATAACTTGCTGTTAAAAAGGGCCTTTGAAACCTGAAACCTCTCATTTCTTGCCTGCTCTTGATAGAGCATTTTCAGATGTCCGATCATATCGAACGCTGACATGTTCTCGTGTTGCTTTTGCAACTCCGAGTTCATAGTAGCTAGCATGAGACAAGCGGCTTCATTAGCATCATCGAGATGCTTCTTATAAGCTTCTCTTTCTGCCTTAGGTGCCGAACTAGGCGGTTCCTCTTCAGGAACAGGTGTCTCCAAGACATACAGCTTCTTATCGTGCTTGAGGACAATCCTCAGATTTCGGTGCCAATCCAGGAAATTTGTCCCAGACAATTTTTCCTTATCTAGGATTGATCGCAAAATATGGTTGTTTGTTGTCATGGTAATCTACAAAAAAAATGAAAATATAAGTATCATTAAAACAACATATTTAATTAGGCCTTTAATCAAATATGCTCCCACTATTTTACTCAAACCAAATGACCCTCATCATTTGATTCGGAAAATCCCGTTGGAAGACTTTCTAGTGGGTCGAGATCCACATTTCACTTCGTTCTAAGTCAGCGTTAGGCTGATTACACAAAACTAGGTTATTTAGGTAGGAACTCCTTCCAATTGTATCTCATACAACTCTCGAATATTTTCAGTTGGGTGAATAACTCCTTATTCTAATTCATCATATGAATCATTCCCAACTCTTGCTTCTAAACATGTATAATCTTATTATAATGTGTTTAGTTAAGTTTGACCCATTGTTTTAGCAGTTGGATATTACAATTATCCCATCGCACCTTACTAATATAGAACATGCACCTCGCGTAGGCGAAACCTACATTATTCGATACTAGTCTTGATGAGTGCTAAAACTTGGAAAGCATGAACTTAATATTTAAATTGAGGGATTTTGTTATTAGTTTGATCTCACCGGCTTAACATGCAATTCGTCTCTCTCATGCATCAACATACAAACACATGCATCAATATACATAAAAAAAGATACAGTTATGGCCCCTAGCGCAATTGTTCTCCCAAGCCAATGAGAGAACCTAAGCTAACCTAATAACGATCTAAACTTCTCCAAGCAAGATCTCCAAGGTTATCCTCCTTTGATATTGTATTCTTCTCTTTCTTCATAACATTACATTACATAAAAGAAACTCGTTTTACATACGAGGGAGTGAGATGAGAAAAGAAGTTACATCAAGAATTTTAGAGAGAGGCACGACACGCAGGCCGTATTTTACAATCCCAAAACAAAATAAAGGAAAAAAAAAAACTAAGGCCATAACTGATCACCACAAGACAATAATAATAAACACACTTTTATTATTAGTTTAAATTTTTGTTAATTAAAAAAAAAGGCAAATTAAATTTCGATGATTGATCACACTACGCAGAGTTAGCCGGGGCTGCAACAACACAACTCTTGTGCCGTCATGAACCCTAATGCAACAGTTTCATGTTGTCAAACATATCTCGATTGATAATTCAGTATGATTAATCACATGCCATTGCTTCACCATACTAATGTCGGATTCCGAAGCATATGAACAGTGATCGGTCAAAGGAATAACAATCATCAAGTGTTTGAATGAACGAAACAAAAACAGTATATCACATATACCATCGTTGCATTAGATTTACTTATATCATATATAAGAGTGATCGATCTTATTGTGTAACCTATGGACGATCGATGTATCGCTGCTTCACCATACTAATGTCGGATTCCGAAGCATAGTCAACATCAATCATCCAAATCGTACACAACAGATGCCAAATTTAATTAATCGTTTATTATTCAATTCATTCTGGTTTTAATCGAATCAAAACAGAAAATATAGAACATAAACAACTATCAGATCCATGGTTTCGTAAGTGGCTCTGATACCACTGAAGGAAAATTGCGATCAAAACGCAGCGGAATATAAAATTTTCCTTAGAGATCCTTACGAATGAGCATGGTCAGTGATAGAAAGTTTTACCTCTTGTGGCGATTCAGACCTTTGATGTCGTGATCACGAGCGTTAATGAAGAACAACGCCTCTACTCAGTCCACACGAACAGATTGCTTCCGGTCACAGTGCTAGCTTATGATGTACCATATATCACTCATCCACGTGGTACCTTACCACTTTCCGTATTACACTTAAGTGCACCGTACCTTACGGTGTTCCTTATTTATTCTATCTCTCATCAACCTGTCCTTATGTGTGTGACCCTGTAGGTTTTCGCGACGTTGGCAATTATATTAAATTACACATTTAATATAATAAACAGTGAGCGGTATCTAGCAACACTTCACTGTTACCCAAGTCACGAAAATGTCATGTGATCTGACCAAACCTTTTCCGTGATAATATTTGTGTTGTACAATTACCCTTTTGCCCTCATGTCTATATTGAACACAAGGCATACACTGTGTCACCCTTGTCCAGTTCAATATTGGGCCCTTAGACATTTATCCTGTTATGCAGGATGAGCAAATTCCATCTAGGTCACTCATGTCCCTTAGCATGCTTTGTGAAGTACCCATCAACCATCTTTATAGTCATCCAGTTACGGATGACGTTTGATCAGCAATAAAGTACTTGACTCTACATCTAGGGTCCATAGTGGTTTCAGGTCGAAGGGTGGTATACACCATTATCATCATGAGAATAACTTATGACACTTTGCATAACATTCTATGTAGTATTCTCATAACGGGTCAATCCAGTATAAATATTACTCCTAATATTCATACCTATGTCAAGACTTGATAACTCCTTATCTATGATCCATGAGATGTGATCATCAATCTATCTTCATAATAATCTTAATGCTTTAATGTTATCCCACTTCACATTAAAGCTTGACTACGGATACTTTAAGAATAGTTTCTTATGTTTAATAGGATCTCATGATTAAGTCACACTTAACATTTCATTAAACCAATAAACCATTCTAGGGACTTTATTATTTTGGAAAACATAATAAAGAAATGCCTTTTATTATTAATAAATAATTCGATACAAGTACCAAAAGTATTGGCCTCTAGGGCTTACACCAACACAATGGATTAGGTTTTTCCGATGCCGACCTAACTCCTAAAGGTAGAAACCACAATGATGCTTTGCACATTTCAGTAGAGTGTCGAGGAACCACTCTCGCGCACGTCTTGGTCGACACTGGTTCGTCGCTGAATGTATTGCCTAAAAAGGCCTTGGACCGACTAGATTGTGAAGGGTTGGAGTTGAAGCCGAGTGATATTGTTGTCAGAGCTTTCGATGGTTCGAAGAGAATGGTCCATGGGGAGGTTGAAATTCCCATCAAGATAGGCACTGAAGTGTTTAAATCTACTTTCTATGTGATGGACATCCGTCCATCATACTCTTGCTTGCTGGGTAGGCCTTGGATACACCATGTTGGGGCAGTCACCTCCTCCTTAAATCAGATGTTGAAATATCCAGTCAAGGGGAAGATCATTACTGTCCATGGCGAAGAGGAGTACATGATTAGCCACTTGAATTCTTTCCGGTATGTGGAGGTTGAAGGAGAGTTCATTGAAACGCCTTTTCAGCATTTCGAAGAAGTCCTTCCTGAAATAGCAGTAGCCAAGCTAGCAGCTGAGACACCGAGGCAGATGGCCAGGATGGCATCTCTGGAGGATGCAAGGGCCGCAATAAAGGAAGGGAAAAATTCAGCATGGGGGCAGTTACCTGACATTCTGCATAAGACCGACAAATTTGGGTTAGGATTCACAGCCGCAGGCCAGAAAGCTATGCGCCGTTCGAAGATTGAAAGGGCTCCAGTCAAAATTTCTCCCTACGGAATCAACGCTTTGGAGGATGAAGACAAAGAGAGCAACATCGAAGAGTGGATCTATCCAACTGTCAAAGGAGGATTGAGCAACTGGGAGGCAAAAGACTTTGTCCCCATCACTTTTATTCATCAGTAATTTATCTGTTAAACATTTCCTATTTGGTCTATAATATTTTCAAACAATCCGTACACTATCTTTTCACCTCATGCCTTGCCCGGGGCATGTAGGTCCACTTGTAAGGGTTTTGATTATTTTTCATATCCATATGCCATGTTTAATGATTCATTGGACGTTTTTCATTTGATAAACTGCTTGTGTTCATTTTCTTTCCTTTTGCATTTTTTGTTTAAGGATGGCTATCCCTTACACACACCCACACTCACCAATGCAGGTACCCATCCACTCCGGATTCCATGGGTGACGATTCTGCTATATCTTTCAATAACTCTGGAGATCTGGTCAATCAAGTCGAGTACGAAGATGACGAAGGTTGTAAAGTACCAGGGGAACTAGCCAGACTTCTGCAACAAGAGGAAAGAGCCATCTTACCGCACGAAGAGTCATTGGAAAATGTCAACCTAGGGACCGAGGAAGACCGGAAGGAGGTGCAAGTGGGTGCCAATCTGGAATCGAATGTCAAGGAACGCCTGATACAGTTGTTGAATGAGTATGTTGAGATCTTCGCTTGGTCTTATGAAGACATACCGGGTTTAGACACAGACATTGTGGTTCACCGTCTCCCAACAAGAGAAGATTGTCCACCGATCAAGCAAAAAGTTCGCCGAATGAGGCCTGACATGTCTGAAAAGATCAAGGCAGAAGTGATGAAGCAATTCGACGCTGGCTTTCTGGCTGTTACGTCTTATCCTCAATGGGTCGCTAACATCATGCCAGTACCTAAGAAAGATGGCAAAGTCAGGATGTGTATGGACTACCGGGATTTGAACAGGGCCAGCCCCAAAGATGATTTTCCGCTACCTCATATTGACATTTTGATCGACAATACAGCTCAACACAAAGTGTTTTCCTTCATGGATGGATTCTCGGGCTACAATCAAATCAAAATGGCCCCCGAGGACATGGAGAAAACTACTTTTGTCACACAATGGGGCACTTTCTGTTACAAGGTGATGCCGTTCGGGCTGAAGAACGCAGGGGAAACTTATCAACACGCCATGGTAGCTTTATTTCATGATATGATACATCATGAGATTGAAGTTTACGTAGACGATATGATAGCTCGGTCACAAACAGAGGAAGAGCACCTTGAACATCTGGAGAAGCTGTTTGCCAGGTTGAAAGAATACAAGCTCAGGCTGAATCTAAGTAAATGCACTTTTGGAGTTAGGTCTGGTAAACTCCTGGGATTCATTGTAAGTAACAAAGGCATTGAAGTCGATCCGGTAAAAGTAAAAGCAATACAAGAGATGCCTGCTCCCCGTACTGAAAAGGAGGTTAGAGGTTTCTTGGGGCGCTTGAACTATATTGCCAGATTCATCTCGCATCTGACTTCTACCTGTGAGCCAATTTTCAAACTCTTGAAAAAAGATCAGGTAGTCGAGTGGAACAATGATTGTCAAGCTGCTTTTGATAGAATCAAGGAGTATTTGCTAGAACCTCCTATTCTGATGCCACCCGTCGAAGGAAGACCATTGATCATGTATTTGACCGTCTTGGATAACTCAATGGGGTGTGTTTTGGGCCAGCATGACGAGTCTGGTCGAAAAGAGCATGCTATTTATTACCTTAGCAAAAAGTTTACCGACTGTGAGACTCGCTACTCACTGCTCGAGAAAACTTGCTGCGCTTTGGTATGGGCTGCTCGCCGACTAAGACAGTATATGTTGACCCATACTACCTTGTTGATTTCCAAAATGGATCCTATCAAGTATATCTTCGAAAAGCCCGTCTTATCTGGAAGAATAGCTAGATGGAAATTGATCCTGACTGAGTATGACATCCAGTACACCACCCAAAAAGCTATAAAAGGGAGTGTACTAGCTGACCATCTGGCTCATCAAGCTATCGAAGACTATCAACCCATGAGATTTGACTTCCCAGACGAGGACATCATGAATTTGGACAACATTGAAGGTGACAGACCGTATGACGGACCCGAAAAGGGATCCCGATGGATCCTGTACTTTGATGGTGCTTCAAATGCACTTGGAAACGGTATTGGCGCAGTACTCATTTCTCCGGAAGGTTGTCACACTCCTTTCACGGCCCGACTTTGCTTCAGCTGCACAAACAACATGGCTGAATATGAAGCTTGCATCTTTGGTCTCAAGGCTGCTATAGATTTGGGGATCAAATCTTTAATCGTATTTGGGGACTCGACTTTGGTTATCAGTCAAATCAAAGGAGAGTGGGATACCAAGCATCCTAATCTTATCCCATACAAAGAACATGTCATGACATTGTTGCCTCATTTCGAGCAAATTACCTTCGAGCATTTCCCGCGAGAAGAGAATCAACTAGCAGATGCTCTAGCCACAATGTCCTCCATGTTTAAACTCAACTGGGATAACGAGGCTCCCCAAATCACCATCGAGCGAATGGATGAACCTGCGCATTGTCACGAGATTAATACCGAAGAAGTAGTGGAACAACCTTGGTTCCATGAAATCAAAAGGTATCTCGAGACCAGAGATTATCCTGAAAGAGCTTCCGTAAATGACAAGAAGTTCTTAAGGAAATTTGCTGCCAAATTCTTCCTGAGCAACGGCATCCTTTACAAACGAAGCCATGATTGTGTATTACTCCGATGCGTAGACAAAGCTGAAGCAGAGTTGATTATGACTGATATACACAGCGGCACATTTGGCACTCACTTGAGCGGGCATACAATGGCTAAGAAGATCCTAAGGGCAGGCTATTACTGGTCTACCATGGAAGCTGACTGCCATCAATGTTCCCGTACTTGCCACAAATGTCAGGTCTACGTTGACAAAGTTCATATCCCTCCGGTTCCCCTCAACGTTCTGACTGCTCCGTGGCCATTTGCAATGTGGGGCATTGATATGATTGGAGAGATCAAGCCCACGGCTTCCAACGGACATCGCTTCATCCTGGTTGCCATTGACTATTTCACCAAATGGGTCGAAGCAGCTTCCTTCACCTCAGTTACTAAAAATGTGGTTGCCCGCTTTATCAAGCAAAATCTCATATGTCGGTATGGTGTTCCGGGCAGGATCATCACGGACAACGGTACAAATCTGAATAACACAATGATCACCGCCTTGTGCGAACAGTTCAAGATTTATCATCACAATTCATCTCCCTATCGGCCAAAGATGAACGGTGATGTTGAAGCTGCAAACAAAAACATTAAGAAGATCATTCAAAAAATGACAGTCACTTACAAAGACTGGCATGAGATGTTACCGTTTGCTCTGCATGGATACCGTACGACGGTACGTACTTCAATCGGGGCAACCCCATTTTCGTTGGTATATGGCATGGAAGCTGTTTTGCCTATGGAAGTCCAGATCCCTTCTCTAAGGATTATGAAGGATGCAGGTTTGAATGAAGATGATTGGATGCAGACCCGACTTGATCAACTCAATATGATCGACGAAAAGCGACTTGCTGCTATATGCCATGGTCAGACGTATCAAAAACGGATGATCAAGGCCTTCAATAAGAAAGTCAGACGTCAAGTGTATCAAGTCGGAGATCTCGTAATCAAGCAGATTATCTTGCCGCAAAGTGATCCCAGGGGCAAATGGACTCCTACATATGAAGGACCATTTGTGATCAAGAGCATATTTTCTGGTGGTGAAATGATTCTGACCACCATGGACGGTGATGATTTGCCGCACCCTGCGAACGCAGACATAGTCAAAAGATACTACGCATAAAATGACCCGACAAGTCGAAAACCCGAAAGGGCGGCTTGGGTAAAAATGGGCATCCCGGTGGATCGAAAACCCGAAAGGGCGGTTCAGGAAAAAATTAGGGATAAAAACAAAAAAAATCTGTACACACGGCAAGTCGAAAACCCGAAAGGGCGGCTTGGGCAAAAAGGGGTTTCCCGGTGGATCGAAAACCCGAAAGGGCGATTCAGGAAAAAGTTAGGGAATTAAAGCATATGACTATGTCTCGTCGGATCACTTCAAAGACAATCTCTTCATCAACCAGTTCTGGGTTTCTGATCAATCTAGTCATCGTCAAACGAAGCATTGAATGGACAGATATTCAGAGTTGTGAAAGCTATAGCCGAATGGAATCCCATGGAATTATTTCACATAGCCATCTTTATTTTGTATAAATCTTTAAAATATTTACGACAAAATCCTCTTACTAGGGTATTTGTCTCCTTTGTACAAATATACTCATAAAAAGTCAATGCAAATACTTTTCCCAGAAATTTGTGTCATTTCCTTTTTCTTTTTCTATTGCACTGTTTGTTTTATTTTGAGAAACGTCCAATGTTTTGTTAAATAGGCATATGCATTTGAACATAATCATTTCCTTATGAATCAAGAAAGAGGATTACTGATAGGCCGAAAGTACAGTTGGATACCTTGATACCCCTCTAAGGAAACCCCCAGTAGATTCTGGAAGCTTATCCCCAGTAGATTCTGGAAGCTTATCCCCTGCAGAGTACAGACGCCTCCCCCGAGTTTTTATTCAAAGTTATTCCTCACAAGGGCTTATAACTGGGTTATCCTCAGCTAACAACCACGGGAGATCGCACTCGCCAAAATTCTTCCTATCCCCAGCGGAGTTCATCAAAGTTCCCCAACAGTAACTTATCTTTACAATCCCCCAGCCGGAGGATCCTCAGGAATTCATTTCCCCTCAGAGTTTAAGTTTCAGTATCCCCAGCAAAGCCAGACTAACGAACCTTATCCCCACAGAGTTTTAGGAGAGCAAGTCTTGAGTTCCCCAGTGAAGTCGCCAGAAATACTTCCCGCCAAACGGAAGATTCTCAGTCTTGCATCCCCAGCATGAGTCTACTAGATTGGTACTCCCCATTAGAAGTCATCAGGAATTCCCCAGAGGATTGGTATACAACCCAAGCTCCTTATTCTCCAACAGCAACCAGGAATTATTCTCCCCAGCAGCAATCAAGATACTTTTCAGCCATCTCGGATTCATCCATCCTTTGCAAGACAGCTCTCCAGCTTACATACGCATTCATTTACACTCATATCATATAGCATACATTGTGTCATGCGTCATAACATTGCATATAACTAACTCTTTACCTTTCCAGGTAAGATCAGTCGAAAGGCTAAAATCATTATCCTCCGAGTTTCTTTCCAGGAATAGTTCGGATGTGACCCAAACACGGCAACACTCTAATGCTTATTCCAGATTTATCCAGATGTAGTCTTATACGAGCTCATCGTCAGGAAGCCCTACACCGGTTCCTCTTCAAGATTTCTGAAAACAGCTTACGGGTTCTCCAAATAACGGATGTTAACCTATCGCTTGTTCAGTTTCTCCTCAAGACTTCTGAAAACAGTCTATGGATTCTTCCTAACAACGGATGATAATCTATCACTTGTTCAGATGCGACTTCTGAAAACAGTTTACGGACGCTTCCCAACAACGGATGCTGCTCTATTGCTTATTCAACTCCAAGATTCCTGAAAACAGTTTACGGGTTCTCCAAGTAACGGATGTTAACCTATTGCTTGTTCAGTTTCTTCTCAAGACTTCTGAAAACAGTCTATGGATTCTTCCCAACAACGGATGATAATCTATCACTTGTTCAGATGCAACTTCTGAAAACAGTTTACGGACGCTTCCCAACAACGGATGCTGCTCTATTGCTTATTCAACTCCAAGATTTCTGAAAACAGTTCACAGGTTCTCCAAGTAACGGGTGTTAACCTATCACTTGTTCAGTATCTTCTCAAGACTTTTGAAAACAGCCTATGGATTCTTCCCAACAACGGATGTCAATCTATTGCTTATTCAAACCCCCAGTTCAGAAATGGTCCAAAGCATGCACACCTCTCTGATATTCATTCCAGATGGCATCTTTAAGCCCATCCCCGACAAGTTTCTGTCACTCTCCCGGATGGCATCGTTAAGCCCATCTCCAAATGGCATCTATAAGCCCATTCCCACATTCATTGCTTTGACGAGTGCAAATTTAAGGGCACTCTAGTGTCCAATCTCCTTTTACCCTCGAGTCACGAAAGGCAAACCTGCCAATCTAACTCTTCGGATTCAAGAAGATTTAACAGGGGCAACTGTTGTACCCCAAAATTTGCCCTCCCATTTCTCAATGATTTCTCATCACAAAGCCTTTGAAGATCAAGATCCAGTTAGGGTTTCATCTGCTCAAGACTTCTCCTTGCACTGTTGACCCAAATTAGGGTTTGTGTTTGTACAAAGATGTTTTGACCTACAATGCCTAAGATGACTTCCTTGCTTCATATTGAGCTCTCAAGTTTGTCCACATCAAGTTTCAAGTCTTGATTCCAAGTTTTGCCCAATCAATTAGACATTTGACCTAGAAATCAGCTGTATTGGGGAAAAAGTCAACTGTGGCCAATTGACAGTCAATCCTCATGAAAATTGACCCACATCAACATTATGAACTCCTATGAACCATTTGATCAAGTTTGGATCACAATTCCACAAGAAATTTGATCAGATCACCAAAAGGGCAAAATGGTCATTTTTAGGGTTTTGACTGCACAAAGGCAATTTTTGACTGTTTGACCTAGCCAATAGCAAACCAAGTTCACATATGAACTCAAGGACCCCATGGAATTATCTTGACATGCTCAACAAGTTCAAAAGATCCCAAATACACAAGATTGACAGTTGAATTTCCCAGTCAATTGATCAATTTTGACTGTATACTGAAAAGTCAAACTTTGACTTTTTGGTCAAAATCAAGAGTCAAGATTTATTTTTCATCAAAACATGCCAAATCATGAAACTTGTTCATCAAGAAATCCAAAATTGCAAATTAGGGTTTGAAATGAAGATTTTTCATAACTTAGAATTTTTCTAAGTTATGAAAAACCCTAATTTTTTCCTAACTTTGCCCCACTTTCTCACCAAGATTCATTTGGATTCAAACAAAAGTCAAAACATGAAAGTTGTAGCTTGTTGTATAATCTACAACTTTGATTCACAAAGTTTTCCCAAATGAGGCTTGTATCTCAAGTTACAATTTTTTGAATAAGGGCACTAAACCATTCTTAACTTAGTGAAATTTTAACCTATTTTGGCAAGGTTTTCTACCCAACTTCAAGGCCATTTTCCATACACTTCCACTTGGAATTTCAATTTGCATTTCAAAGATGGATTGTATTACACATTCCAAGCTTTCCAAAATGTCCAAGAACTCATCAAACAACCTCATAACTTGAGAGATTCGAATTTCACAATTTGGCAAAAAATCACTTTTGAATTGGTCAATTTACATGTTCATAACACTAGGCATTTTCAATCTCAGCTTGCATATCTTGATTACAGGTCCTTAAGCCATCCAAAACTCATAAATTTAATGCCAATCCTTTGTTCCAAGACCATGTTTTGTGTGTTCAAGCATTGCCTAAAGGATTAATCCCAAAATAGATAAAGCATTTCTTCCATTTTTGCAAAAGGTAGCTTTATGTCCAATTGAAAATCCAACAAGTACAGATACAATCTAATTGGCACAAGATTATGAGCATAACACACTGATCAAGGAGGAGTTTTGCAGCATGATTAGGGGCCCTCTACATGCCTAGAACACAAGTTGGCTTTGTTTGCTTAAGTATGAAGAAAAGTATCATAGCATAACACAACTTGGAGATCAGCTTACAAACCCTGAAGCAAACTTTTGAAACACATTCAAGACATCCCAACTGAGTTAACACACGACCCTAAGACCTCCAGTATCTCTCCATTGCCATAATCACTCTGAAACTGCAAAAACAGGGCAGGGCCTGCAGTTTGGGTGCCATCTCTCATTCCTCTCATGTTCTCTTGCCCAAACCTATTCAAACTCATTCCCTATCATCAATACAAGCTAACCAAAACCTAAAACACGACATGTAACTCCTCTAACCAATTCCACCATTTTTGCTTTCTTGCTTTGCAATTGAAGGTCCATAGCTCGATTCAAGGTCTTTCAAAACAAAGTAAGCATTGGAATAGCATCACCACACCTCAAGGAAGCTATACCAATCATCACCTTGCACTGAAAGCTCCTCCATTGCCAGATAGAACTTCAACTGAACAGGTATTTTCTTGAGCTTCTAACTCTTAGTACATGCATCATTAGCTCTAGGTTTGTGAATAAGAAATGTTCTACTCATGCCACTGAACCTGTACATGTTTTTACTTTTCATTTCTTTTGCTTGAGCTGTGAGAATTTAAGGTTTGAATATGGCAGAAAAGTTAGGTCATGATTTGGGATTGTCCAAATTCTCTCTCATTTCTGAGAGTTAGGATGAGTTCTTTATATATTTGAAATCGTGATTCAATGCTTAACATTTCTTATGTTGGAAGTTTGTGCAAAAGATCAAGGAATCAGGATATTTGAATGGGAGTTCTTGCGCGCATTTTCTGAATAATTTTGTGCAGAGGTTGAAGAAGAAGCCTCATGGGCTGGGCCAGCTTCTGTATTGCTTTTTACACCATATTTTTGATTCATACCCCCCTGAGCCCATTTGTTTGATTTTTATGATTTTTTGATCTTTATTTTTTATTTCTGACTCATTTATTTTTGCTAATAATGTTTAAAACTTGAAAATTCATTTTTACACCATTTTTGCATTTTTTAAGTATTTATTTGTTTATATGGGCATTTATACATAAATATATATATCTATTATTATTTAGAAAAGAACTAGAAAAAATATTGTAAATATATCTCACTTCTGATTTTATTTCATTTTTCCTTTTTTGAAAATATTTTATGCAAAATATAGTTTTTTTATAAATAGTAAAATATTATTATTTATATATATATATATAACTTATATTTAGAAATTAATACATACATATATATATATATATATATATATATATATATATATATATATATATATATATATATATATATATATATATATATATATATATATATATATATATATATATATATATATATATATATATATATATATATATATATATATATATATATATATATATATATATATATATATATATATATATATATATATATATATATATATATATATATATATATATATATATATATATATATATATATATATATATATATATATATATATATATATATTTATTAATATATTTAGGCTAAAATACAAAAAATATATACATTTTTATTTTATCAATATTTAACACTAAAAATACATTTTTTTACAAATATACTTCATTTTTTATTTCTATTTTTAGTAAATATTGTATATATTGAATAAATATTGCATTTTGTTTAATAAATTAGGGTTTTGCCCTAAATATGAAAATACTTCAAAAATAATATTTTTTTTCTTTTATTTATTTAACATAAATAATACTTTTTTTTTACATATAAAAACCCTTTTTGCATTTTTGCATCTTTATTATTTTCCATTTAATTTATGCAATCAATTATTGTAAATATTCAAAAAAAAATGATGTAATAGCTAGGTTTAATTTCTTGTCTAAATATCCCCCATTTGAAATATTTGTACCCCCTATCCCATATTGTGTTGTAATAGTGTAGGAATTTAATTTTCACACTTTATCGCTTTCTAAATATACTATGCTAGAGTTAGGGTTTGTATGCAAATAAAACGAACAAAAGTAGTTTGACCTAATACAAGACAAAAAAAGCATGAAAATGAACAACACATATCACACTTGCACCCCTAGGGTATTCCACTTTGTTGCCTTCAAATAATTGGGCCATATTGCATGTTAGGTTTCTTTGCGTAAAACAAACAATCAAATGATCATAAGTCCCTCGATGACGCTTTCGAAAAGTTGCCTAAAATGATCAAGTCCCTTTCAAAGAAAAATTGCCCAAAGACATTTAACACTATTGCAATTATGGTCTAAACGATGACCCACGCCCGTCCCTTTCACCTCCTAACACAAGATTGTCCACCAAATGCAATGGTGGAACAAAATTGTCAAAAGGTTTAAAACATAACAAAAATCTTTGAGAAAACTTTAGGGTAGATAACTCTTAGGTACTTGTCAATTTGCAAAGAAAACACTTGCCTAATTTCAAACCACACTTCACAAAACACTTTCAAAACAAACTTTCAAAAAACCCTTGAACATCTTTTCAAAAAGACAAACACCTCTTGTAAAACATTCGAGTAAAGAATTGTTACAAGGGTAGCCTATACAAGGCATCTTTTTAAAACATTTTCAAAACTACACACCAAGCACCATTTCAAACAAATGAAAACCAAGGCAAGTTGATCTAAGCAAGTACCTAAGAGCCCATGGATAACCATGGATAGAAAGGGTGCTAATACCTTCCCTTTCTATAATCTACTCCCCGAACCCAAGAAAAATCTCAAAGGTTTTTGCTGTGCTTTTTAAACCTTTCCTTAGGATAAAATAAAAAGTCGGTGGCGACTCTTGCTCAACCGAAACATTTGCGAAAACAAACGCAAAACCACAGTCAGTTCTCCCACCGTACCACACCTAGGCATGCACGTGTGGTCGAGCCTGTATAAGTTTGTCTTGTTTACGAAGCTCGCTGACTGCTCAGTTTTTTAACTGTGATATTGTTTTAGCTTTTTTCAGTGTTCCACAGTCGAGCAAGTTGTTCCCCTTGTTTATTTTCTAAGTAGTATGCCCTGGTCCCTGTTTTTGCATAGACGCGATAAGGGCCTTCCCAATTTGCTTCGAGTTTGCCTTCGCGGGATTCTTTGTGATTTCCCTTTAAGACAAGGTTGCCGACCTCGAACTCTCGTCGTATGACTTTGGTGTTGTAGCACATGGCTATTTATTGTTTGAGAGAGTCCTCTCGTAGGGACGCTCCTGTTCGGATCTCTTTGACCAGGTCTAGTTCTTCTCGTAAGGCAACATCATTCATCTCCTCGTCTGGGGAAGCTTCGGTTCTCCTGGAGGGTTCTTCGATCTCTACGAGAATAAAAGCCTCCAACCTGTAAGTTAGTCGGAAAGGAGTCTGTTGTACCCTAAAATTTTCCCTCTCATATTTCCCAAGTTCTCTTCTCTTATATGGGTGGTCACAAACACTTGCCTAAAGAAAATGAATTTTTTTAATGATGTTTAAGTATCCTTCAATTGGAATGTCAACAATATCCTTCGACTGGCAGGTAAACAAAAGAGTCTTCAAATGGCATGTCAGCAATATCCTTCGATTGGCATCTGGACAAGGAGTTTCGACTGGGCTTCTAAAACCCTTCGACCAAGCATTGGCCCATCAGCTTCGATTACGCGTTGGTTCCCCTTCGAGCAAGCCTTAGTCCAAGTTTCATTCAGGCGAGAACCCCCTGCAAGCTCCCTTTGATCCACCAGCAGTGACCTCCTGCATGCTTACTTTGACTCACAAAACAGTGGGTTCCTGCATACCAGCTTCGTTCAAGGCAAAGGCCCCTTTCGACTTCTCTTCGATTCACAAGGCAAAGGGTTTCTCCAGAATTGCCTTCAATTCACAGGGCAAAAGGTTCCCTCTTCATGCTTTCTTTCGTTTCACAAGCACAAGATTGCCACATTATGAACACACAAATGGTGCCTCCGAAGGACATACATTTGGTCTTCTCGAAAGACATACATTTGTTGGAAACAAACTTGATTTGCCTTTTGATGAGGCTTGGTTCAAGCTGCTTGCTGGGCAAGGGATTATATGTTGCTCAGCCCAAGCCTCATGCACCATTACATTCATGACAAAGGAGGCTTCAATTGACCATAATGAAGTCTTCGTTTGGGTTATTCGAATCAAGCAAATAAGGCAAATAGAGGGGCTCAATCGAAGAAACCCCAATGATGAGAATTGGAGTCATTCAAAGGAGACAACTATAGACCAATCGAAGAGCAAGGATAAGGTGTACTTCGAAGACATGTTAACAAGGTATACTTCGATTGGCGTATCAGAGCAAGATGTCTTTAGATGAGGATATCAACAAGATCAAGCAATCAATGTAGAAGATGATTGATCAAAGAGGCCAGGATGTTGAGGCCTTATACAATTCGAATGAAGACCTGAGCAATTCGAATTGAGGTGGACAGACTCAATCTAAGGAACTATAAGGGTGAAACAAAATCCAGTCAAAGGAGGAAAATTGAGGCTAATCGAAGGGCAGGGGCTGAAGGCATTCAACAGTCAAATGTCCAGGTTGATTCAAATTCAAAAAGGGACAAGAATCCCACATCTTTTGCAACGTTTCAAAATGGTATTCATGGCCTTAAAATACCAACTTAATGGTTGTTTACCCCCTTTTCCTTCTTGTCCCTTCCATCCCCTCTATACAAGGAGACCATAGACATAAGCCCAGGGATCAGAGATACATATTGTTTTACATGCATAAGCTGCCCCATAAACCACCCCAAAGGTATCAAAATCCTTATACGTGGTCCCAATCGAAGGAATTTTCATCAACGCTCCATTCATTCCCTGAAGTCTGCAGGAAGTATTCTAAAACACTAGCCAATTCACGCCTAAGTCGAAGCATCTCATCCTTGGTAAAATTTCAAATTCATGTTCTTGTTTTCATGATATATTGATATTTCCTAGTGTCTGATTCATGCCCAGGATATAATATAGCACAACATTCTCATGGACATACAAAGATAAAAGGCACGATATATGTTTTTCATAGAATCCCAAGAGACCATGATTTTCTAAGGCAAACGAGCCCAAATTTGAATTCAAAGAAGTCTAATTAATGGGAGGTCGAACTGGCAAAAAGACCTGGGTTCACGCCCAGGTCATGCTTTTGTATTGTTGACATTTTTCTTGCAGATTTTAGTGCTTTCCTCCATAGCAAAGTCATCAGGCGCCTCCAGCAACGTTCTTTGCTGGATCGAAGGTATGTCTTCACAAGATCGAAGGCCTGTCCCCATGGATCGAAAACCACCATTCTTCCCTAAATCGAAAGGCCACATTTTCCCTTGAATCGAAGAAGGTCTCTTCGTATCATTAATTTTGCTTCACTCATTTCGTTATTTATTTTAAATTAACTTCAAATCAAATAAAAATCATAAAAAATATTAGTCTTAGGATTTTCTAATTGATTTTTGATTTTGTAAATTAACTAAATTAATTATTTTAATTTCATTTTATCAATTTAAAATCACTTAGACCTAGGTTTATTTAATTCAAATATTTTCTTAAGAAAAAAAACAATAAAAAGTTTCTCTTATTTCATTTTTACTTACTAAGTTTTTAGACGTACTTTTAACTTTCACGCGTTATTTATTTTCTTTCGTATTTTTACATTATTGTACCTGTACACTGGATGTAATAGTTAATAGGATTTTATCTACTCTCTTTTTTTTTCTTCCCCCAAATTTCTGTATATTGTAAATATCCCCTCCCCGAAGCCATGTAATAGTGTAGGGTTATATTTCTGCACTTTATTTTCTGTACATATTAACTGCTAGTAACTAGGATTGCATGACAAGACTAATAACAAAACGCTAGAAAACTTAACAAAAATATTAAAATAACTGAACATAACACACATTGCACATATACACCTCTAGGGCACCCCACTCCGGTTACCTTCAATAAAATAGTCATGTCTCTCGAAACGGGGACGCTTTAGCAAAGACCCGTAAATCAAAAGATCATAGTCCCTCGATGACCCTACAGTTGCCTTTCGGTAAATGATCTAGTCCCTAAAAAAAATTGCTAAAGCGTTTCCATTTGTTTCCTTTATGACTGTAAGTCCTTTTTGAATGTCCCTCGTACATCCAACGACTAGAGCTACCTACTCACTAATAGTAGGATAGCGTTGTCTAAAGGATAGGAGGAAAATGATAACCTTTTTCGAGAACAAAGTAGATAGCTGTTAGAAGTTTGCTCAAAACATTTTGCACTTACACAAATACTACTTCTTAAAAACATTTTTCAAAACACTTTGTATACTTTCTCCACTATCCCGAGAAACATTACAAAGTTCTCCATACTAAGGCATTTTCCAAATATTGTCAAACACACAAAGCATAAAGGTATTTCAAAATGAGCAAACCTCGAAGAGCCCGTAGATAACTATGGATGGAAAGGGTGTTAACACCTTCCCTTTCCATAATCTACCCCCTTACTCAAAAAATCTAGAAAAGGTCTTTTTCTGTTCTTTTCACCCTTCCTTAATTTGGATAAAAGAAAAGTCGGTGGCGACTCTTGCTTACCGCAACATTTGGAAACACAAAATGCAAAACAAGTATTAACAGTCGGTTCTGCCACCGTATCAAAGAGTCTCCTCAGTTGAAGAGTGTGTCGTTGTTCGGTATCCCCAAAGTACGCTGTGTAGATCCTCGACCCATATTTTCTTGGTTTCATCTAAACTTCATTTGAGGCCTCTGAGTATCACCCTATTTGAAGACTCGGACTGGACTTCGTCTGGGGATGTTCGACAAAGGTGAACTGTCAGGTGGTGCCCAACTTGGCGACGAATTCCTGAAAGGTATGATTTGTGAATTGGGTCCTGTTGTTGGTGACTATTGCTTGTGGGATGCCGAACCGAGCAAGGATGTTTCTTTTATAGAAGCGAAGGATGTTTTGGGCGGTATTTTTGGCCAATGCTTCTGCCTCTATCCATTTGGTGAATTCGTCGACCGCTACTATCAAATATTTGTTTTGATTGGTCCCTACCATGAATGAACCAAGGAGGTATAACCCCCACCAGGCGAAGGGCCAGAGAGAAAATAGGAACATGAGCTCGTTTGGGGGACCTAAGTGTATGTCCTCGTGCCACTGACATCTTTCTCATTTTCTACGTGCTCTTTTGCGTCGTGTTGCATGGTGGGCCAGTAATACCCTGCTCGCAAAGCTTTCCTGGCGAGGGATCTTCCGCCCAGATGCTGGCTATTTATCCTTTCATGGATTTCGATCAGGATGCAATTCGATTCTTTATGGTCAACGCATTTGAGAAGGGTAATGAAAAACCTCCTCCTGTATAGTTTTCCTTCGACTAGGACGTACAAGTAGGTTCTTCGTCTCACCACGACCTCTTCTTTCGAGTCGGTGATAGCTCTTCTTTTCCGAGGTAGTTGTGCACGGGGGTCATCCAGCAGTCATTGTCCCCTATGGAGAATACTCCCAGAGTTGAGGGGGGTCTCTGGGTGCTTGGTCGAGGAAGGATTTCCTGTATTATCAACTTGTTCCCCCTTCCTCTTTGTGCTTGCTATCTTGGACATGATGTCTTCCCGGGTGTTATGTTCACGGGGAACATGTTGTACGTCCACTGATTTGAATTTCTTTTTTCTTTCTTGGACTAGGGCCTAATATTCAGTGAGGTGATCTTTTTTCACCTGATATTCTCCCCGGACCTGGGACGCAACAAGCTGGGAGTTGGTGAATATTTTCACTTCCTCGGCTCCTAGGTCTTCTTCTAGACGTAAACCTACTAGGAATGCCTCGTATTTGGCTTGGTTGTTCGAGGTCAGAAAGGATAATGCAAGGGAGACCTCAATTAGGTTCCTCTCCTCGTTCTCCAGGATGATGCCTGCCTCACTTCCTGTTGAAATGGAGGCACTATCAATGAAGATTTTCCATCGGTGCGTTCTGCCCGAGGGTGCCGGGGAAGTCATTTCAGCCACAAAATCAACCAGTACCTGATCTTTGAGGGTTTTCCTACCTTCGCATTGGATGTAGAATTCAAAGAGTTCTAACGACCATTTTAGCATTTGGCCCGCCATATCAGGTCTACCGAGCAATTTCTTTATTGGTTGCTCTATTCAAATTACTATGGTATGTGCCAAGAAGTGGTGTTTGAGCCTTCTCGCTGCGTTGATGAGGGCTAGAGCCAATTTTTCGATTTGCTAATATCTTACTTCGGGGCCCTACATGGCCTTGCTCGTAAAGTAGATAGGCCTCCCCCCTTCTGAGGTTTCTCTAATTAGCGTTGCACTTATTGCCTCGGAGGTGAGAGCCAGATAGAGATAGAGGATTTCATCCTTCTCTGGTCGATAAATGATGTGCGGTTGTGATAGTGCTTGCTTCAAGTGGGTGAGAGCTTGCTCGCATTCAACCGTCCATTTGAAGGCTATTTCCTTACGGAGTAGTTTGAAGAGGGAGGGTGCGTGCTGGGCGGATTTTGCCACGTATCGGGAGAGAGAGAAGTGACCATGCTGTTTAGGATTTGAATGAACTTTTTCAAAGTGGGTGTTAGAAACTTATAAAACACTTGGCATTTTTCAGATTTTGCCTCAATCCCTCATTCTGTGAGGTAGAATTCAAGGAATTTGCCTGCCTGTACGGCAAAGGTGCATTTTTCTGGGTTAAATCGCATCTGGCACTTTCTATCTTACTTGAACACTTTCTTTAAGTGGAGGGCATGGTTGATTTCTTCCGTAAATTTGACAATTATGTCATCCATGTAGACTTCGAGCATGTCGCCTATTTCATTGCGAAAGTCTTTATTCATCATGCACTGATTGCAGCGCCCACGTTTTTCAGGCCGAAGGGAATTATTCTAGTAATAGTTATCCGACTCGGTCATGAAAGCAGTCTATTTTTTGTCCGCTCTCCCCATTATAATCTGGTTGTATCCAGAATATGCATCCATAAAAGATAATAATTTGAAACCAGCTGAGTTGTCGACTAGTGCGTCAATATTGGGGAGGGGATAAGCATATTTCGGGCAACACCGGTTGAGGTCGGTGTAATCAATGCACATGCATCATTTTCCATTAGATTTCTTAACAAGAACTACATTTGAGAGACAGGTTATGTACTGGGCTTCAGAAATAAAGTGTGCTTCTAGGACGTCTTTTAAAGCTAGTTCAGCGACCTCTATTTTTTCGGGGGACTACTTTTTTCTATGTTGGGCGATCGCCTTGAGGGAAAGGTCTATGGTCAGGTGATAGCACATAATCTCTGGGTCTAATCTGGGAATCTCAACTACGCTCCAGGCGAACAGATCAACATTCTCCCTCAAGCAAGCTTTAAGTTGCATCTTCGCCAATTCGGGGAGGTAAGCTTCGATCTTTACTCCTCTGGTGGGATCATTCCCTATGGGGATGATCTCGAAGTCTCCATCTGGGATGGGTCATGTGGGATCTGAGAGTTCCTCGCTATTTTTAGCTAGGGATGAACCTTCGTCTTCGACCATGGTCTCTTTCCCTTTCTTTCTCTACTTTGCGTGATCTTCCTTGGAGAAGCGGCTATCAAGGTCGATAGCGTCGGCCCTTGGCAGTGGCCTAGCCTCCTCGGATCTGGAGGGAAGTACGGCCCCAGTGGTCGTTCGAGGTTGAGCGTTGATGGAACTTAGGCCCCTAGCCGAGGCTTCAAAACATCTTCTTGCCACCTAGACATCCCCGAGGAGGGTGGCAACTAAACCCTCTGATGTGTAGTATTTCATTTTGAGGTGTATGGTGGAGGGCACCGCAATAAGTTCAGCCAGAGTGGGCCTCCTGAAGATACATTGGTAGAGACACGGTAAATCCACTACCAAAAACTGAGTCTTGATGGCTCTGGAGGTTACCCCCCTTCTGAAGGTGACGATCAACTCAACATATCTCTTAGGTTTAGTACTGGCCCCGTTGAAGCCCTGGAGGTCTGAGCCCACGTATGGGGTCAGGTGGCTTTCGTTCAACTACAGGGTAGCAAACAACTGGGTGTACATGATGTCCATTGAGCTCTCCTGATCGACTAATATGCGTCGAACATCAAAGTTTTCCATGCGAGCCCGCACGAGCAGTTGGATAGTCGAGTTGGGGGCTTTTCCCGACAGTTCCTCCCTATAGAAAGAAAGGGGATTAGAGCCTCCTTGGAACTTATCTAGTGTGGCATCCATGTCATAGTTGGCTTTGATAAGTTGCTCGAACTTTCTTTTAATGAATCCCACTATATGCTTGTTGAATCCCCCGTCATAGATGACCATCGCAGTGGGGAATAACTCCCAAGGACTGTGAGAAGATAAGTACAATGGGATGCTCTCCATGTCTAGGAAGTAGAAATATTCTGGCCGCGAGATACTCATACCGACCAGTATAGTGCTAATGTCGGGGGAATCCTTCCCCTCTTCGAAGCTCTTGGTTTCTGGAGCCTCCTCATGGGCACCCTCTTTCTTCTTGTATTGCTTGAGGTTCCCGTCTCAGATTAGTATCTCGATCGCATCCTTGAGATGGATACATTCGTTGGTGTTGTGACCATGGCTTTTATGGAACCTTCAGTATTTGCCTTTGTCGGTTCCAAGCTTGGTAGGCGTCTGTCGGGGAAAGTGCACCACAACCTATTTGAATTCAGAGTTGGCACATTCGGACATAATATGTTCCCTCTAAGTGGTCAGAGGGGTGTATTCGTAAAATTGACCAGAAGGCCCCTTGTAATCTTTGGAGTCTCGGGATCTGTCCTCCCGCTTATTTTCTCCCCCTGACGAGATATCGATGGCCCGTCGCTTCTTGAGAACTCGACACTTTCTCGGTGCCTTGACTCCCTGGAATTGTTGGCGGCTTCTTTCTCCTTGTATTGAATGTATGCTTGAGCCTTGAGGAGGAGGGAGTCGAGCGTGGCTGGTGATTCGATGCCCACTACTTTTGCAAAGTCTCTACGGGGACGAAGCCCGCATTCAAGAAGGTACTTCTTCATGGTGTCGGTCGTTGAGACATGTATTACTTCTTTATTGAAACGCTTAATATATGATCACATAGACTCATCTCTGTCCTGGATAATCACTTCAAGTGAAGTCTCAGATTTTGGATGTCAAGGGGAGGCGGTGAAGTGCCTTGAGAACATCCTCCCCAACTGTTTCTAGGAGGTAATAAACTCGTCTGAGAGGCTTTTATACCAAGACATGACTCCTTTCCTCAGGGTAGTCGGGAACACTCTGCACATGATGGCGCCCCTGACCCCTCGGTAGTTGAGGAGGGCGTCGATATTCTCTATGTGTTCATCAGGATCAGTCGTACCATCATACGTTCCCAGCGGGGGTGGCTTTTCCAGGCCGACTAGGAGTTGGGTCTCTATAATCTCTCTTGATAAAGGGCCACCGGGCTCGTCATCATCACTTTCCTTGGGGGATGAAGGAGGGGAGTGATAGTTCCTTACCTATCGGGCATTGTTGTCTTGTCGGGGGGAAGGGATCCTTCGATGCTGTCTTGGTTTAGGCGACGGTGATTGGCCGCGGTCAACTTGGCAGTCGCTCTTCTTCTTCTTGGAAGATGGAGAGCTTTGATCTTTCTTGGGAGGTGTGCAATTGTGTTTCTTGAGGAAAGAAATTTCGTGCTTCTCCCTTCTTGGCGGACGACCATGTCTAGGTGGAGATATACTGGGGGAATCATGTCGTCAGTGTCTCTAAGGAGGAGACTTTGACTGCTTCTTCTCCAAGGCCCTTATCTTCTTGCTCAGCTGCAGGATAAGAGTGTTAGTCTGGTTGAGGGCAACTAGCAATGTTGCAATGGCCGAGTCGACTTAATGAGGAATGCGAATTGGTTGCAGAATCTCCGACAGTTCCTTGTTAGGGTTCTTGGGACGCTGCTCATCCAAGAACCGATAGTCATCGTGCTAGGCGTCGAATGAATCTGGGGACACAGTCTGGCCATTACAGAAGTCGAGGTTATCCTCGAGGTGAGGATGTTCTTGACTTCCCTCGTTCTTATGTGTTGGAGAGAGCACAGTTTTCAAGATAAGTGGTGATCATCATGGTCGGCCATGATTGATGAATGAGAAGGATCTTTGGTCTTTAGATTTCGAGGAATAGAAAACGGGGAAGATAGATTCCTACAGATGGAGAGGCGCATATCCCTATTTTTTGAGCCTAGATATGCGGGTCCACAAAAATAGGTAACTGTCAAGACTAGGTCAAATCGGGCAGGTGTTCTCGCAACTAGCCATTAGTTCCAAGGAGGAGGTGGGTTACGGGAAACAGTCTGGTCGGTTCCTGGTTGTCTGGCCGACTTGAGATCAGACAGATTGAGAGGCGCTCGTCGATTGTCGTATGTCAGTGCTGGTCTAGGAGGGCAAACAATCAATGGTGCCCGAGGGAGGGTGGAGAGCCCAAGCCATGGTCGCACGGACTGTGCCGAAGGAGGAGGTTAGATTGGGCCCACTCTAGCTGTCGGGATAGTCCAGAACAACTATATTTTCTTAGAGGACTTTTGTGAAATTCCAAAATTGCCCCCTATTTGCATATACGCATCTCCGAACGGACCCTTATTCTACAAAAAAACTATGAAAAAGGTATTTTCGAATATGCGTCTCAGAATAAACCTTATTTTTTATGAAAAAGTGGTTTCGGATATTTTTTTATGAATTTAATCTATTATAAAAATTTAAAAATACAAATAAAAATCAAATAAAATTAAATTAAGTGTCTACAATTTTTTTTTTTGGATTTTTTCAAAAATATGAAAACGGAAAATAAATCAAATAAAATAAAAAAACAAGGAATTTAGGGTTTTTAGAGTGGGGTCCTCTATTTTGTCCTAAAATATAGGGTTTTGATCCCTGTTTTTTCCAGATTAATTGACGGGTAAGGTCTATTTTCTCCAGAGTCGATTTTCTAGAAAACCAAGTTTTTTATGTTAGGTCGCGTAAAGTCTAGAGATGCAGGAACTGAAGGTCTAGAACAACAAGATTATTTAGTTACATTTTATTTTATTATAAAATATATCATTTAATACAATTTATACACCTTGATTCTAATTGATACAAATATTAAAATTACTTCGGATATGCATATCCGAAAACCCATGAAAATGAAATATTGGGATGCTTCGGATATGCATATCCGAAAACCTCTAAAAATAATGGGGCGCGTTCAGATATGCACATACGAAGAGTATTTTCGGGTTTTTAAAAGTGTTTTTCATTATATAGGGGTTATTAGATGATAGGACGTGTTGTACCCAAAAAATTTCCCTCTCATTTCTCAAGTAATCTCTTACAAGGTCCCCTTTGGTTCAAGACTTCACAAGGATTGATCAGCTCAAGACATCTCCTCAAGCACTGATAATTGAAAATTAGGGTTTGAGAATGCACAAGGACAAATGGACTTTTAATGCCCCATATGAATTTCGTGGATCATTTTGGACCCTCGAGATTTCTCATGTCAAGTTTCAAGTCTTGGATCACATTTTTGCTCAATCAATTGATCAGTTGACCTAAAATCAACTATATTGGGGGAAAAGTCAACTATGGTCAATTTAAAGTCAAACTTCATAATTTTTTATCCATATCAACATTATGAACAAAAATATGTCATTTGATCAAGTTTGGACAATAATTCCTCAAGAAATTTGATCAGATCATCAAAAGGGCAAAATGGTCAAAATTAGGGTTTTGATTGAGAAGGTGCAATTTATGATTTTTTGACCTAGCAAATAATTGATTGATTTAATTTATGATCTCAAGGTTTCAAATACTTCATTTTTACCTATTGGAATGGCTCAAAACATCTCTCAAGATCAATTGGTTGACAGATGAATTTCAATCAACTGATGAAAAGTCAATTGTACACTGAAAAGTCAAACTTTGACTTTTTGGTCAAAATCAAGTATCAAAGATCACAATTCATCAAGACATGTAAAAATATGAAACTTTTTCATCAAGAAATCAAAAAGTCAAGATTTCATTTTGAAAAGTAAAAATTTCTAAACTTAGAAATTTTTCAAAGTGTTGGAAAATTCATATTTTTTTCATAAATTTGAGCCAAATTTTCACCATGATACAAGATGATTCAAAGGAAACTTCCAACATGAAAGTTGTATATCTCAATGAGATATAAAACATTGTAGTACACAAATTTTTATATAAATGCATGGATTTCAAGTTATGATTTTAAGAAGGCATGTTCATGAAACTCTGAAACTTAGTGAAATTTTGCCCTAGTTTAGGCAGGATTTTAACCTAACTTCATGGCAATTTTTCACATAGTTACAAGATGAATCTTAAAAAATTTCCAACATATAGGTTGTAAAGGATGTTATAAGCTTTCCAAAATGTCCAAGAAGTCATTGAGATCATACTTGAGCAAGGAGAATCGAAGGCAAGAAGTTAGGGTTTCATTCTTGTTTTGCAAGGCAAATATGTGAAGAACACTTGATCCAATCTACAAGCATGTTGTACAAATCTTGCTTTGCAGGCTTCAAAATTGCTAATCACTCAATAATTAAATGTTTACACAACTGATAGAGCCATTGTCCAAGCATTTGAGCCATTATCCAAGTTGCATTTCCATTTATGGCACAAAGTTACCATTCTATTCTTGAAAAGTTACTTTAATCACAAAGTCAACTTGTCTTGAGCTTCTAAATTGTTTGTTCAGCACACACTCAACATACAAAGTCATATAAACATGTTTAAAGCTTGTAACCACTCTAGATAGCCTTGTACTATGCATTGGGACAATGTGTATCAAGCTTGCTTCAAAAACAAGACAAAGAGCCGTAACATGTGAACTTGTACTTCTGATCACCCCAATCTCACAAAACCTTTTCCTATAAATTGAGACACTATTATGCAACTTAGGACATGATTTTGCAAGCCTGAAAATTCTCCCAAACTCCCTCTATCCAGAAATTGCACAAAAACTCTATTTTTGTGCAGGTTCTGACCTTGAACTTGTATCTTCTATTTCCATCGTGCGTTTTCCCTCAAAATAATTTTCAAAGCTTTCTTACATCAAATACAACTCATCCCTGTCCTTGTTTCCCAACTGTAACACCATTTACATCAACCTCCATATCCAAAAGACAGAGTCTGCACATTGACTTCTCCAATCCATTCTAGCCATCCATTGCTCAAGCTAACCATTGCATTAGCTTCTTAGGAACTTGAGGAAGCTAAACTGATCATCACAACAACTTGAATCAAGCTCTAACTCAAAACACGATCTCCAGCTGCAAGGTGAGTTTTCTGACTTTTCATCTCATCATTTAGGCATTGTTAGGCTTGCATTTTCAAAGACAAAATGTAGATATCATTGCCCTGAAACTGTACATATCCATAGATTTCATTTATATAGCTTGAGCTTAGAGAATTTTAAGATTGAAATTTCTGGAAATTTTAGGGTTCAAATTAGGGCCAACGAAATTCTCATTCATCTTTGATTTATAGCTTTAGTTATTTACATGGTTGAATTCATGAGAAAAATGGAACAACTTTCATGTTTGCAATTTTAATTTTCATTGAGAAATGAGCAAGATACAGGTTGTCTGGATGGACGTGAGGTTGAAGATAAAGTTCAGGCCATGGACTTGATTTGTAATATATATATTTATGGTTTGATACAAGTTAACGAATGTACAGCCACCCCAGTGGCAAAGGTAGCACGCTTATATGTTAGAGGTCACGAGTTCAACACCCAACGCTATCTTTTTTCCCTTATTTTTCACATTTTCACTCTTTTTTGTTCCAACAAGCAGCGCCTGGGCCTCCAACAATGGGCCTTTCCTTTTTTGCTTTCTCTAACCCCCCCTGTTTACTTTTCCAGGCTAGCCCAATTTCTTTTTATTATTTCATTTACTTTTATTTTCTTTTTCTTATTTTATTTTATTTATTTTTCTTTATTATATTTTTATTCCTACTATTATTATTATTATTATTATTTTTATTATAAAAGATTCAAAAATATTTTTTATTTATTATTTACACTTAATTATTTTATTTTCTTTATAAAACAAAAAAAGAACAAAAACATTTTTTCTTAATAAAATAATTTCCTTTTATTAGTAAATTAATATTTAGATTTCAGTTTAGTTATTTTTTTTATTTTTTTATTTAAAATTAATTTAGAACTTAGGTTTCTTTTAATTAATTAATTTTCAAATTTATTTTATCAACTTAAAACATTTTTCATAAAAAACCCTAAAAATCATTTTTAATTTAATTTCTTTCTTAACTAGTTTAGTTTTAATTTTGTTTAATTTTAGTTAATCATTTTCTTTAATTAGGTTAAAACCCTTTCATCAAAAACCAAACAAAATCATCTCTCTTTTCCATTTTTATCCTTGTACATTATCTATTCAATTCTTGTATATTATTCAATATGGTTGTAATAGATAATTAAGTTTAATTTTCTTGCAATCCCCATTTGTAAATTTATATACCCCATCCCCTAATGATGTAATGGCGTAGTAATTTTACTTTCCGCAATTTATCGCTTTTATATAAATGTTAGTAATTAGGGTTTGTATGGCAAGATTAAAATCAATAATTAGTAAACCCTAATTCAAGATAAACAATACATGTAAATCAAACACATTCGCACACTTGCACCCTTAGGGTAATTCCACTTGTTGCCTTACAAAAATGGCCATGTTATGCATGTGGGATATGTTAGCAAAAATAATAAAAAAATACAAGATCATAGTCCATCGATGACGCTATCAATGTTGCCTTTTAAAATGATCTTAGTCCCTCAAACAAAAATGCTAAGATATCTCACAACATTGCTATCATGACTATACGATGACTCACACTCGTCCCTTTACATCCAAAGATAAGGCTTCTTACCAATAAATGGTAAGATAGCAATATCAAAGGAAAGGAAGAAATGAACAAAGACTTTTGAGTAGGTAGATTGTTCCTAGTTGCTTGCTCATTTTCAAATCAAACATCCTTGCTTATTTTCAAAACAAACACCAAACACTTTCAAAACATGAAACATTTTCAAAAGTCCAACACTTTGTATAGGTTCTTACAAACGAGAACTATTACAAAGTTTGGCTAAACGAAGGTGCCTTTTCAAAATACTTTCAAAAACCACACAAAGAACATTTTTCAAACAAAAGCAAGTGATTTAGCAAGCAACTAAGAGCGCATAGATAACTATGGATGAAAAGGGTGCTAATACCTTCCCTTTTCAAAATATACCCCCTGAACTCAAGAAATAATCTCAAAGGTCTTTCCTGTTCTTTTCAGCCTTTCCTTTTGGATAAAAGAAAATTCGGTGGTGACTCTTGCTAACCGCAACATTTGTGATAAAATGAAAAACATCCCAAGTCAGTTCTTCCACCATATCACAGAACTGGCGACTCTGCTGGGGAAATTTGCTTAAAAGTGGGGTTACCTTAGGGCTAGATCACCTTTACTTGCTTTCATTGTTTGATTTGTTTGCTTTACATTTTGGTTCCTTGTTTGGGCTTGTTCTAATCCTCTACCCGGATTTGATATACCTTATAGGTAAGTAGCAATACATTGTGGAAGTTGTGCGGGGTATACCGACATGGTCTAAGAAATATCTACGTTAGTGTGGTACATTTGTGGGTACTGGTAGCCCTTGAGTAGTCAAGGAGAATACGGGGCCGTTGTGTGGTGTCATGAAGCACTAATTGACTTTTAGAACCTTTACTTGACCAAATTGGCCATTAGGACGTAGTGAGATAACTGGCTTTGGTGCAGTCCGAAGTTGGTTGATACTTGATACTACACTCATCGAGATATGACTTCTCTGGATATTTTGGTCGCCATGAAAGAGGCTTGCGCTGAAACAATGCCCGATAAGACAGATCAATGATATTTAGATCCCTTAGAACCCGGTTACTATTGCCAGGACAGGTTTAAGCCAACTAAACTTTAAGAGGGTACTTACCTATGAGACTCTATGCAAGCCTAAACCTAAGGACTTGTTTTCCTTGTTTGTATATACTTACTTGTACATAACATCATAAACATCATAACATCATACTCATTCTCACTAACCATTTCAAGGATTATTGGGATTTATCTTTGTTCTGTTTTATAGGACATGGCTTCTATCCGCAGGAATACTATCCAAGTCAATCTCGTAAGAATTCCTCCTCAACTCAAAGAGTTAGCATCAAGGGTTCTTGAGAATTCTCCATTCACCGAAAGACATGGTCGCCTCCTAAGCTTGGTTACCTCTAACACTGATGAAGATATGATGAAGGTGCTCTTCCAATTCTTTAATCCTCTACACCATTGTTTCACTTTCCCCGATTATCAGCTTGTACCAACTTTGGAAGAATTATCTCAATTCTTGAGGATTCCCATTTTCAATCAACTACCCTTCAACGGTACGGAAAGAAATCCAAAACCTGAAGAGATTTCCCAAGCACTACACTTGCAACCATATGATATCACGACCAATTGGGAAACAAGGAGTGGTTTCAAAGGTTTCTTAGCCAAGTTCTTGTTTGAAATCTATGGGATGGTTTTGTTTCCAAACTCTGACCAATCTATAGATGTAAATGTTGTCAAAATCTTCATGTCTCACAATCCGGTGCCTACTTTGTTGGGAGATATCCTACATTCTTTTCACTCTCGCACTATGAGGAAGAGAGGGATCCTCATGTGTTGCACTCCTCTCTTGGAAATATGGTTTATTTCACATCTTCCCCAATCTATGTTGAAGAACGAGCAAGGTTTGAGGTGGTCCCATAGGCTGATGACGCTCAAACATTCAGACATCCATTGGTGTTCTCGATCCTTGGAGAACATTACTATCATTGATCATTGTGTGGAATTCCCTAATGTCCCTTTTCTTGGAATTAGGGGAGGTATCACTTACAACCCTTGCTTAGCCTTACAATAGTTTGGATATGCCCGAAGGGATGGCCCACATGAGATGCTCATCCAAGGAGTGGTATTCGACTACTAAAGCGGCGATCAAAGATACCGTCATAGGTTTATCCGAGCTTGGAGGATGGTAAGAAAAGTGGATAGTAAGATGCTGGGACACAAGAATTCCATTCCCCTTGAGCCTTACCTTAGGTGGGTACGATCCCGTGCTCATAAACTTATGATGCCTTATCCCTCTATCTTACCAGTTATCATGGAACATATGGTTGAAGGAGATGTTCCCTACGTTGTCCTCCATCCCGACATGCCAACTTCTCTCGACTTGCAAAAGGGTTGGATTTATATAAAGTAAGAATGACATACCTTCGAAGCTCAATTTTATGCTAACGAGAAGATGGTCTTGGAGCTTACAAAGCAGCTACATGAAGAGCAAAGTGTGAACGCCTACCTTGCACCGAAGAGGATGCGTTCAGTCTTTTTATCTTAGAGAGTTATTTTGTAAGCCCAAGAGGCATGATGTAATCATTTTGGACCAATTATTGAAAATTTACGTTTGTTCATTATTTTGTCTATACAAATTTAAATTTCATAAATCCTTGGAATCATTTGCATATACATCTTCCAGGCATCATAACATGACAGGTTTTCACATAACAGGTTTTCTTATCTTTCTGCTATTTATTTCAGCAAGATGGATCTAGAGAAAACTGTGAAGGATCTTCAGGCACAAAACTCTCAATTCTAAGAGACTCTACTGGCCCTAGCCAAGGGGCAACAAGATATGATGGCATTGCTGGCAGTTAAGAAGAAACCTAAGAAGAAAGCCCTGGTCAACATGGGAAGAAGGTTCAAAGAGTCAGTTCGTGAGATCCCGGTAGTGGAAGACTCATCTGAAGAAGATGAGAATCATATTGGTGAGGTCAAGAGTACCCAGGCTGACTGTATTAATGATCAACCTTCTGATGATGATGATTATTTTGACGAGCAGTACCCACTCGCCGATGTCAAGTACAAGCAGTTAGAAGACAGATTGAAGGCCATCGAGATCCAAGCCGTCCTCGGTTTATATTTTGATGATTATGGTTTGATCTCTGGGGTTGTTATTCCCCACAAATTCAAAATACCAGTCTTTGCAAAGTATGATGGGGTTTCCTATCCAAAACATCACCTGAAATCTTATGTGCGCAAGATACAGCCGCACACCACTGATAAGAAATTATGGGTTCACTTTTTCCAAGAAATCTTGGCCGTAATATAACTTGAGTGGTTCTACCAGTTGGATGGTTCCCATATCAATACTTGGGAGGACTTAGCTACCGCCTTCTACCATCAATACCAGTATAATACCGACTTGGCACCGACAAGAGTACAATTGCAAGATATGATAATGGGGAAGAATGTAGGATTCAAAGAATATGCACAAAAGTAGAGAGACCTTGCCAGTAGGGTTCAACCACCTTTGACTGATAGGGAGAACATTGACATGTTTATGGGAACTTTATCTGGTCCATTCTTTAACTTTTTGGTTGGCTTTTCCTCTTCCGGATCCACCGAGTTAATCTTAACCAGTGAAAGAGTTGAAAGGGCATTAAAAGCGAGAAGATTCCCATGGCAACGCCTCCATTTCCAATCCTGTAAAGAAACCTTTTGCTGCAAAGAAGGAAATCAATGTTGTGTACAGGGCAAGGGCCGGTACCAATAAGAATGATCATCCGTCTGTTAATGTTTTCGGAATCTCCAATCCAACTCCTACTCAAAGACCATCTCCAAATCATTAACGTTTTGAAACTCCGAAAAGACAATTCACGAGGATAGGAATGTCACTATCCCAAGCCTTACAACACTTACTAAAGGATAATTTGGTGACATTGTGTGATCCTCCTGCCAATCCAGATACCTCTTCACCAAAGTACAATCCAAACGCTAAACGTGCTTACCACTCAAGTAGCCCCGGGCATGAGACTGACCAGTGCTGGGCCTTGAAGAATAAAATTCAGGACTTGATCGATAACAAGACTATTGAATTTGATCCTCCTCCAACTCCGAATGTCATTACCGTACCTATGCCAAAACTTGACAACGGTGTCAATGAATTTAACGTTGTGGGTGATTCTGATGAAGAAGTTGCATTTGAAGATTGGGTGTATCCTACTACAACAGAGCTAAAGAATCAGCATGCAAAGGACTTCACTCCCATCTCCTTCATTGAGGAGTAATCATTTTTTTATTACTTTCTTTTTAATCAAGAACATTTTGTCTATATATTTAACAATGACTTTTAAGCCATGTGCCTGGCCCGGGGCACTTTGGTCCATTTGTCAAGGGTTTTATTTATGTTTATCTAATCATATGATCATTCAATACAAATCATTGGACTCTTTTGCATTCAAATCTTTGTGTTCATTGTCTTTCTTTTCTTTCAAATACATTTTTCAAAATATCCATGTATCTTACATGCACACACATACACTCTTGCAGGTCCTCATCCACTCTGGATCTTATTGCTAATGACTCTACTCTTGCCAACTATGACTTTGAATGTCCAATTAACCAAGTCGAAGATGAAGGTGAGGAAGATTATGAAATACTCGGAGAACTAGCCAGAATTCTATTACAAGAGGAAGAAGTTATTCAGCCGCACGAAGAGTCAATTGAAGTCATCAATATGGGTACCAAGACAGAAAAGAAAGAGGTTAAGATTGGTGCTAACTTAGAAGACAGTGTCAAGAGCAGGTTGGTTCAAATGTTGCATGACTATGTGGAAGTTTTTGCTTATTCGTATGAAGATATTCCAAGGTTAAATACCGACATTGTAGTTCATCATCTACCGGCAAAAGAAGATTGTCCTCCTGTCAAACAAAAGGTTTGTCGCATGAGGCCTGATATGTATGAAAGGATAAAAGCTGAAGTGGTGAAACAATTTGATGCAGGGTTCCTAGCTGTGACATCTTATCCCCAATGGGTTGCCAATGTGGTTCCAGTACCAAAGAAGGACGAAAAAGTTTGTATGTGCATAGATTATAGGGATCTGAATAGGGCAAGCCCCAAGGATGACTTCCCTCTACCACATATTGACGTCTTGGTTGATAATACTGCTCAGTATAAAGTCTTCTCTTTCATGGATGGTTTCTCTGGCTATAATCAGATAAGGATGGCTCCCGAAGACATGTAGAAGACCACTTTCGTTACACAATGGGGCACCTTTTTCCAAAAGGTCATGCCGTTCGGATTGAAGAATGCAGGGGCAACATATCAAAGGGCTATGGTATCTTTGTTTCATGATATGATCCATCATGAAATAGAGGTATATGTGGATGATATGATTGCCAGATCACAAATTGAAGAGGAACATCTCGATCACCTATACAAGCTATTCGAAAGGTTGAAAAAGTACAAGTTGAGGTTAAACCCTAACAAGTGCACATTTGGAGTACGATCTGGAAAGCTTCTAGGTTTTGTTATCAGCAATAAAGGCATTGAAGTTGATCCTACCAAGGTAAAGACCATCCAAGAAATTCCAGTCCCCCACTCTGAAAAGGAAGTTAGAGGATTCTTGGGTCGTCTCAATTACATCGCCCGCTTCATATCTCACTTGACTGCTACTTGTGCGTCAATCTTCAAACTCTTGAAGAAAGATCGGGTAGTCAGATGGAATGATGAATGCCAAGCTGCCTTTGACAAAATCAAAGAATATCTACAAGAGCCTCATATTCTCATGCCTCCAATTGAAGGAAGACCCTTGATTATGTACTTGATAGTACTAGAGAACTTTATGGGGTGCGTTTTGGGCCAACATGACGAGTCTGGCTTAAAAGAGCATGCTATTTACTACCCGAGCAAAAAGTTTACCGACTGTGAAACTAGATATTCACTGCTCGAGAAAACTTGTTGCGCTCTGGAATGGGATGCTCCCCGGCTAAGACAATATATGTTGACTCATACTGCTGTGTTGATTTCTAAGATGGACCCAATCAAGTACATCTTCGAGAAACCTGCTCTCTCCAGAAGGATAGCCAGATGGAAAATTATTTTGACTGAGTACGATATTCAATACACAATACAAAAGGTCATCAAAGGAAGCGTACTAGCAAGTCCTTTGGCCTATCAAGCTGTCGATGATTATCAGTCTATTAACTTTGACTTCCTAGATGAGAACATCATGTTGGTGATCGACTGTGCGAAACCTGGACCGTATGACGGACCCGAACAAGGATCCCGATGGACTATGGTCTTCGATGGTGCTTCTAACTCCTTGGGTAACAGAATTGGTTCTATGATCATCTCTCCTAAAGGTTGCCACACCCCTTTCACTTCCAGATTATGCTTCGATTGCACGAATAATATAGCTGAGTACGAAGCGTGCATTTTGGGTCTGAAAGCCGCCATTAACTTGAGGATCAAGCATTTGAATTTGTTTGGGGATTCCGCTCTAGTGATTATCCAAGTAAAAGAATATTTGGACACTAAGAACCCTAATATCATCCCTTACAAGGAGCTTTTGTTATCTCTAATTCCCTACTTCGAAGAGATCACCTTTGAACACTTCCCTAGGGAAGAAAATTAGTTGGCTGACACCTTGGAAACTATGTCTTCAATGTTTAAGGTCAGATGGGACAATGAAGCTCCTATGATTACAATTGAGAAATTTGATGAACATGCGTGTAACGCGGTGGGAGAACTGACTTGGTTGTTTTGCATTTGATTGCAAATGTTGCGGTTAGCAAGAATCGCAACTGACTTTTCTTTTATCCAAAAGAAAATGCTGAAAAGAATAGGAAAGACCTTTGAGATGTTTTCTTGGATTCAAAGGGTAGATTATGAAAAGGGAAGGTATTAACACCCTTTTCATCCATGGTTTTCCATGGGCTCTTAGTTGCTTTCTAGATCACTTGCTTTTGTTTGAAAATGTGCTTTGTGTGGTTTTCGAAAGTATTTTGAAAATGTCTTTGTAATGGTTCTCGTTTCTATAAGAACACACATAAAGTGTTGTTTCGAAAATAGTTCAAAGAAGTGTTGATGGAATGTGTTTTTGAAAGTGATTTTGAAAAGGTGTCTCTTTGTAATGGTTCTCATCTCTATAAGAACGCGTACAAAGTGTTGTCTTTTGAAAATGTTTGAAAATGAGAGTGTTGGTGTGTAAAATCTTTTTGTTGTGAGCAAGCAAGCAACTAGGAGCAAATCTACCTACTCAAAAGGTATTAGATGTTCTTTTCCTTCTCCTTTAGATGTTGCGATCTTACCATCGAGGGACATGACTATTTTCCGAAAGGCAGCAAAATGGGATTACCCTAAGGGTGCTAGTGTCCAAGTATGTTTGATTTTCATGCATTTATTCTTGATTAGGGTTATCTATTTGTTGATTTTATTTCTTTCCATACATACCCTAATTACTAACAATATATGAAAGAAAATAAAAGTGCGGAAAAGTAAAGTCCTACACTATTACATCATTAAGGGGATAGGGTGTACAAATTTACAAATGGAGATTGTAAGAAAATAAAGTCCTAATTATCTATTACAACCATATTGAAATAATGTACAAGAAATGTAAAAGGGGTTTGTTTTGTTTAAGCAAAGAAGTTAGTTTACTTAAGAAAAATATTTTGATCTTTTTGTTTTAAAAGAAATAAAATAAAACATATGAATATAAAATATTTTTGGTGTTTTTGGTTATTAAAAGCTAAAATAAGATAAATAAGAGAAAAGGGAGTCAGAATCAGCACATTGCTGAAACGAGAGGGAACAGAAGTTCTGACTCTGATACGCTGCAAGAGAGAAAATGTTAGTAGGAAAATAGAGGGTCAGAAGTTTTGGGCCTGGGTACACCAAGTTCTGAGGTTGCTGGGAGTAAAGGAAAATCTAGAAGTTATGATTGTTGGAGGGGTTCAGAAGCTATAGTGTAGTTGGGAACCTAGAAGTTCATATATCACTAGCAAGTCAGAAGTTTTGGCTATTTGAGAGAGTGAGGTGATAATGTTGTTGGGTAAGGTTGTCTAGAAGTTCTGATTTAGGAATATTTTTTGACAGATAAATGGGTGAAAATGTCACTAAATAAACCTAAAAAAGATACTTATGGGACTAGAACTCAGGCCCCCTAGCACTAATGTCTTATGCGTACACACTGTCTACCACTGGGGTGGTTGTACATCCAGCATCAGAAGCAAAAGCATAAATATGTATCACAAAGTAAACTCTGATGATGAACTCCAAATCTTTCTCCATGCTAGTCATAATATTTGCATCTTATTCAACTCTCAACAGAACATAAAACACAAACATAGCAATTATGGCAGGTTTCCATCATGGTTTCAGAAACATAAACAAGAGTCAAGACTGTAAATCAGGAACAAGCATGTATGCTAATCCTAGTTTCCTTAAGAAGTTCTGAACTGATGTTCTCCCTACTTAGGTAGACAAATACATGGAACCTCAAAATATGTACAACATCGGAATCAAGGTGTCTACACTGTATTTTGGACATGCAAGTTTAACAATGCCTAAGTGATATGATGAGAGTCAGCAGAAGCTTACCTTGCAGATGGAGAAAGTCCTTTGAACTGGAGCCTGGTTCTGACTTCTTGTAATGTCTTGATCAGCTTTCTCACGTGCTCAACAGACTAGAATAACCCTTAACTTGGGTTACGAATGGCTGGATAATTTAAAAGAGGTTTTGTATTTGTGTTTGCAGTTTCAGATTCTTGAAATTTTTAGCAAGGTTTCAAAGATTTTTCTTTTCAAATTTTCGACCTCCCCCCTTCACAGTTGCAAATGAAGTTCAATTTATAGGCAAGAACTTTGTAGCTTGGATAAGTCAAAAGTACCACCATCATTGCTAGCGTGCTGGCTTGTTCTTGAAGCAAGTTAAACAAGTATGGTGGTTAGCAGCTTTTAGCTGTGTCTACGCTGGAATTGTAAGCATGAATTAAGGAAAAGTACCCTCAGAAGCAAAACAAAAACATGGCCCCAACATACTCTTTGTACAAAGCTTTACTTTTCAAGGACATCAATGGTACTTATTTCTCACACGTGGGGAAATCCTTTGGATAAAAACTCAAAAGTGGTTGTAAGCATTAAATGATGATGAGATTTATCAAACTAGAAATCCTGAGCTATGAGATTATACATCATAGCTTAATTATGGGCCAGAAGTTCAACATCAGTGCAACTTAGAACAAACATCCAACTTTTGATCCTTTAATCCCTTTGCTCCAACATGTTCTATAGGAGTTCTCAGACTTTCCCAAAAGCTTGTAACACGCTTTGTAAATCCTCTTTGAATTGATCTTCAAAATTTTGACTAGACCTATATGAAAACTGGCCCAAAAGTTCTAACCAAATCCTGTTTTGGAAAGGTCCAGAATTTGCTGAAAGCTTCAATTTCATGGACGTGTCTTCAAGGATTTGTAGCTTGAAATCCCAACATTTCTAGGAGAAGTTTTGTTCTGCAATGTTTGAGATCTCATTGAGACCCATAACTCTTGTGTTAGAAGTTCTTCCAGAATCAGCTTGCATCATGTTGATAATCTGATCAGAAGTTCTGAGTTTGTCATACTTCTTAAATACTTAGAAAAATTCTAAGTATTTAGAATTTTGACTTTTCCAAAGTAATCTTGACTTTTGAATTTCTTGATGAAACAAACTTTATATTTCAACATGCCTCGATGAAATATGACTCTTGATACTTGACTTTGATCAAAAAGTCAAGGTTTGACTTTTCAGTGTGTAAAATGACCATTTTGCCCTTGTGAATGACTTTCTTGGAAAATTTGTAATTCAAGGCTTGAAAATGGGTGGAAGCAAACCTGAGGGTCCATGATGACCCTTTGAGAAATGAGAGAGCAAGTTTTGGGGTACAACAGCTGCCCCTGTTCAATCTTCTTACGCTTGAAGAGTTAGATTGGCGAATCTGCCATTCGTGACTTGAAGGTGGAAGATGATTGAACACTAGAGTGCCCAGAAATTTGCACTCGATGATGTGGGGGTTGATTATGTAGGGAATGGGCTTAAAAGATGCCATCCGAAGGTGATTGTTGATGGAAACTAGACCAAGTCTAAACTTGAGTTCAACTGAAAAAGAATCAGAATAAATCTTGGAGTGATTTATCTAAACCAGGAGAAATGCTACCAGAAAGAATCAGGTTGAACCATTGAGAGATTTAAAATGAACCAGACGAAAGTCTCGGAATATCTTCAATTGAAATAAGAACCAGGGAGATCTTAGTGTCGATCTGACTGAACCAGAGAAGGTCTTGGATTAGCTTTGACTGGATAAGAATCAGAAAAATCTTAGGATCGATTTAACTGAACCAGATAAAAGTCTTCGAATATCTTCAACTGGAATAAGAATCATAGAGATCTTAGTGTCAGTTTTACTGAAACAGATAAGGTATTGGATTAGCTTTGATTGGATAAGAATCAGAAACATCTTAGGATCTGTGATCGGTGGAAATATAACTGACTGTTTTGGAATGCTGGTTCGCGTTTGCGTTTTGCAAAATGTCGCGGTAAGCAAGAGTCACCACCGTCTTTTATTTTCTCCAACAAGGAAAGGACAAAAGCACAGCAAAATTCCTTTTCGAGATGTTTCTCGGGTTCGGGAGGTAGATTATAGAAAGGGAAGGTGTTAGCACCCTTTCTATCCGTGGTTATCCACGGGCTCTTAGGTACTTGCTCACTATGTTTTCAAAAGGTTTTTCTTTTCTTGTGTTCGTGGGTTTTCAAAAAAGTTTGTTTGAAAACTTCGATTTAACTCTTGTATCTGTCCTCAAGAGTGTATGAAGTGTTGTTTGAAAACTTTAGTCAGAAAAGTGTAAGTGCGAAAAGTATTTTTGTTTTGAAAGAGCAAGTACCTGAGAACCTCTACCTACTCAAAAGAAATTAAGCTGTGTAAATGTCCTTTAGACAGTACTATCCCACTATTGAGGAGTAGGTAGCACTGTCGTTGGAGTTTTCGGGTCAATTCGATTATGGGACATGTGGTCACTAAAGAAATGGTAGGACGCCTTAGCGGTAACCCTAATGTCTTAGATCATTTTTTTATCGAGGCAACCGTTTCGAGGCAACTTTGATCTTTAGACAGGAGGACGACCTCTAAAACACCCTATACTCAATGACCACGTCGAGGCAACCAAGTGAGGCGTACCCTAAGAGTGGCATGTGCGAGTGTGTCAGGTTTCAGTTATGTTATCTTTGTACATGTTATGGTGAGCTACGATTGATTTTAATTTAAGAGAGATCTGGTCATGCATAGCCTAGTTAGCATACATCTAGCAGTTAATAGTTGCGGAAAATAAAACTAAGCTATTACAAGGCGTCGGGTATTTACATCGCCAAAAACAAACCCTTGAAAAGTAAATTGCGGGAAATAAATAAAAGTGATAAAAAATTCCTAATTTAAAGCTATTACATCCTCGAAGCAAATACAATTATATGATAAAAAATTATGAATAAAAAATAATCACGCGCGAGGAAAATTGAATCGGAGAGTTTTTTAGGGTTTTGACCCTTTTTGAGAAAGAAAGAGATTTTTTTGTTATTTATGAATTAAATTAAATTAAACCTAAACTAATTAATTAATGAAAAGAAGTATTTTTGGTTTTTTATGTTTCAAGGAAATAAATAAAAAGTAAAATGATTAAAAGTTATCAAAAACCCTAATTCTATATTAATTTTATTTATTGTGAAAATATTAAAATTAACCTAATTAAAAACTAAATTAATTATGTTAGTATTTATTTACAAAATAACTAATTAAATTTAATAAATAAAAATATTATATTTTTTATGTTTTCTGAATTTATTAAAAAAAATGTTAATTGTTTTTAGTTAGTAGTTAATTAAAAAATTAATAAAAACAAATTAAATAAAAATAAAAGGAGAAGAAGAAAATAAACCCAGGGGGTGCTGGCCCAAATCAGGAGGTGTAATCAGCATGCCTAAAGCCCATTAACAATTCCAGCCTCATTGACTTTCTGAAATATCCACACGCTTGTTGACTAAGGACCATGGTAGTCCTTCCATCTAGACCCTTGGATCAGGTCTGAGGCCACTTGGCGTGCTGAGATCTGAAGCATATGGTGGATATCCCTTTGCAAGCTTACACAAGAGCGCCTGAAGAAAAAAAACAAATAAACGTTTGGGGGACCTGGGATTCGAACCCAGGTCCTAATGCTTCCAGGCAAACGCACCAACCACTCCACTAAGCTGCTCCAATTGTTATTAAAATAAGGAGCAATTATTATATGGGGAAACTAATCAATATGTTGTAAAATAAAAAATAACGCGCGCTTTTCAAATAAGCCAATGAGGTATCAACACATCATCATCTTCTTCGTTTGTCCTGCATAATCAGAATCAAATAGCGGGGGTTTTTAACCCCCACTACTTCCTGCAAGGAAAAATAGCGATTAGAAATCTAGCATGCATAAACATTTCGCGAGGTATGGGTTGTGTTCGTCTTGGCCTCACGATTTCAACCATGTATCTTATTAGTCCCAATTTTCCCTGGATTGAAAAGCCCCATTTAAAAGCTCAAGAACCCTAGAAATTTGATCGTGGTATCTTTCGATTCAGGGCATTATAATTCAATTCAACCACTCCATTAGCTTCGTATGGTCTCTAGCAATGCAAAACAATCATAAACATATGTTAAATGCGCATGAATTAGGAGATATAGTTCTGAATAAGAAAGGCAAACCATGAAATTGTGTTCAGTGATTCCTTAAGCTTTGATGCCTGAATTTGATTGCAAAACGTTCCTGGTACCTCCTGCAAGGTGTTTGGATGAACAAAATGCCTTGAATCGACCTAGAATGCAAGAACAGGTTTTTAGTTTTCTTGGAATTTCTTGAATTGGACAGGGTCGTTTCTGCAGCTTTCAATCGTGTGCTAGGGTATGGTTAGCTTGCATACATATAGGAGAATCAAATTAGGTCAAAGTTTTTGATCCAATCCATGTGCATTGATGTTTAAATCTTTGATTGAAAATCAAATATTCTTGATTTTTCATGATTCAACAATGTTGCCAAATTTGGATTTTTTTTTTGTATCTTTGACTTGTGCACGAATTTGCCAGCATGTTTTGATCATATTTGCTTCACAAATTGATTTAAAAAACAAATCTTCTATTTTCTTATGATTTAAATTAATTAAATGGATTAATATTAATTAAAAATCCAATTAATCAATAAAAATAAGAAAATAAATCCAATTAATCTTGATGGGTCGTGCATAGGTCATGGGTGAAGTTTCAAGAAGAGATTTGAGGCCCATTAGCAAAAAGAAGGTGTTTTGAGCAAAGTTGACTTTTGCAAATTCATGAAAATTTCCCAACTTCTCCAATGCACAACTTGCTAAATTTTGATCATATGACCATGTTCTTGGACATTTTGGAAAGCTCTTGAAGTCCTATAACCAATGCCTTTGGTACCATGTCATTTGGATTTACCAATCTCAAGTTATGGCCTTTGACCCAAAGTGTACCTTTGTTGACTTTTGAAATTGACCTATAATGTAAAAATTTGTAACTTTGTATGAGAGCATTTCTTGAACTTGGAGTGTGAAGATGGATTGTAGGAAATTGCATCCTCTTCAAAATGAGCTTTGGATGGAATTTTTCTGACAAACCATGAAAAAGTTATGCCCTTGTCAAAGTACAGTTGACTTTTTTGCTGTCCAAAAATAGTAACTTTTGCATCTTGATGATTTTTGAGTCATTCTTGGGGAATCATGATCAAGACTTGATCAAATTATGATTATGAACTCAAAATAAGATGTTGACCAAAAATTCTGACTTTTGACTGCAAAATGACCATTTTGCCCTTGCAATGGACTGTGGATCAAATGGGGCTTTTGACTGTGCAAATTGGCACTGTGAGTCTTGAAACTTGGCATGTAGGTGCTTGAGAATGTATATAGGCCTATGAGACTTGATTTAACCATTGAGAACCACAAATTCCTTGAAAGAACCAAAACCCTAATTTCAGTTGTCTACTGCTTAGGAGATGGTTTGACTGTCTAACTCTTGAGCAATCTTGAACCATTTGGAATGATTCTTGACAAACCTTGAGGAATATGGGAGGGCAAATTTTGGGGTACAACAGTTGCCCCTATTCAATCTTCTTAAACTTGAGGATGTAGATTGGCGTGCGTGCCTTTCGTGATCCGAAGGTGGAAGATGATTGATTACTGAAGTGCCCAGAAATTTGCACTCGCATGGTGTAGTATCAACAATGTGATGTCGGGAATGGGCTTACAGATGCCATTTGGAGATTGTTGGTAGGAGGATGGGCTTACAGATGCCATCTGGAGATTGTTGGTAGGAGGATGGGCTTACAGATGCCATCTGGAGATTATTGGTAGGAGGATGGGCTTACAGATGCCATCTGGAAGTGATTGCTGGATTGTATCTATAAGCTGGAACTGGATGATTGTCAGAATTTTGTTTGCATCTGGAGTGTATCTGAAACGTATTTGAATGAGTGACAGAATGACATCCGAATCTGGATAGTATCTGGACTGTATTTGAAAGAGTGACAGAATGACATCCGAATCTGGATCGTATCTGGACTATTATTTGAAGGCCTCTGATTGCCTGTCATTAACTGGAAGAAATAAATCTAGCTAGAGGAGGTCTTTTGATAATAATGTGATGAAGGAATCTGAGACGATTGCTACTCCAAATAGATGATGAAGGAATCTTGGACGATTACTACCTCAGCAGGGTGATGAAGGAATCTAGGACGATTACTACCTCAGCAGGATGATGAAGGAATCTTGGACGATTACTACCTCAACGGGATGATGAAGGAATATTGGACGACTTCTACCTCAGTAGGATGATGAAGGAATCTTGGACGATTACTGCCTCAGCAGGATGATGAAGGAATCTAGGACGATTACTACCTCAGCAGGGTGATGAAGGAATCTAGGACGATTACTACCTCAGCAGGATGATGAAGGAATCTAGGACGACTTCTACCTCAACGGGATGATGAAGGAATCTTGGACGATTACTACCTCAGCAGGATGATGAAGGAATCTAGGACGATTACTACCTCAGCAGGATGATGAAGGAATCTAGGACGATTACTACCTCAGCAGGATGATGAAGGAATCTAGGACGACTTCTACCTCAACGGGATGATGAAGGAATCTAGGACGATTACTACCTCAGCAGGATGATGAAGGAATCTAGGACGACTTCTACCTCAACGGGATGATGAAGGAATCTTGGACGATTACTACCTCATCAGGATGACGAAGGAATCTAGTACGATTACTACCTCAACAGGATAATGAAGGAATCTAGGACGATTACTACCTCAGCAGGATGATGAAGGAATCTAAGACGACTTCTACCTTAACGGGATGATGAAGGAATCTAGGACGATTACTACCTCAGCAGGATGATGAAGGAATCTAGGACGACTTCTACCTCAACGGGATGATGAAGGAATCTAGGACGATTACTACCTCAGCAGGATGATGAAGGAATCTAGGATGATTACTACCTCAACGGGATAATGAAGGAATCTAGGACGATTACTACCTCAGCAGGATGATGAAGGAATCTAGGACGACTTCTACCTCAACGGGATGATGAAGAAATCTTGGACGATTACTACCTCAGCAGGGTGATGAAGGAATCTAGGACGACTTCTACCTCAGCAGGATGATGAAGGAATCTTTGACGACTGCTACTCCAAAAGGTAATGACTTTTATCTGTCGATTGATCTTTCCTGAATAGGTAAAGAGTTAGTTGTATGCAATGTCGTGATGTATGCATTGTGTAATGATGTTCTCAAAATAAATGAGATTTATGTTATATGATGCGTATGCATGTCATAATGTATGGGGATGTGATGTTTTAGTTGGGGAAGATAAATCCCGGAGCTGCTGGAGAATAGTGTTGAATTCTTCGTTTCCGCTGGGGATGGTGAACGAAGATGGTTGTGAGAATAAACCTGTAGGAGAAAATAACTCCGTTGGGGAATAAACTTGATGAAGAGATTACTCTGCGGGGAATACTCTGTGGGAAGAGATGCTTTGCTGAGATTTTGACGATAACTCCGCTGGGGATTCCGTTGATAAGCTCTGTTGGGGATTTTGATGAACTCCGCTAGGGGATAGAAAGAACTTCGCTGTGGATGATTTTTCAGTTGCAACTTGCTGAGGATAACCCAGTTAGACTCTTGTGGGGATAACCTCTGAATTTGGATGAGGAGATGCACTTGTATTCTTGCAGGGGATAAGCTTCCAGAATCTACTGGGTACGATGATTCAACTCTGGCGGGGAAGCTTTTTTAGACTGCGCTGGGGAAATGGCTCCACTAGGGGTATCTTGTATTCCGCCGGGGAACATTCTTATATTTCGTCGAGGAATATTAAGACTATCGGGGATGCTCTTTACGCTTGTTGGAGAATATCTTTATACTCTGCTGGGGAATATTAAGACCTTCTGGGAATACCGAGCCCTTTCGGGACTAACGGTAGACTAACTCTGCTTGGGGGAGAGTATTGCTGATTCGTCCATGGTTGCAGGTCTCAGTGGGGAGAGTTTCCATTACTGTCTTAATCTGCGGGGAGTGAAGGTATCTTGGTCATACTCTTCAACTGAATCTACCTTGTACCTGGAGGACAAAGCAACTTGTATAGTTCGGACAATTCTTATTGCCCCAGTTTCTGCGGGAGAAGAAGGCCTATGAGGTGCTTGATAACTGCCGATTGACAAATCTTCTTCTGGTAGGCAAGTGACGAGATGACGGGACATAGTCGTACGCTTTGATCCCTAATTTTTGCCTGGACCGCCCTTTCAGGTTTTCAGTCCATCGGGATACCCTTTTTTGCCCAAGCTGCCCTTTCAGGTTTTCGACTTGCCGGGTGTACAGATTTTTCATTTTCATCCCTCATTTTTGCCCGAACCATTTTGGTTCGCCGGGAAGCCCTTATTTTTTCCTAGGCCAATCGACCTAGCGGGTCTTTGATTATGCGTAGTATTTTTTGACCATGTCCACGCTCTCCGAGTGTAGGGAGTTGTCACTGTCAGTGGTGTTGTGTTACCATACTACCAGAAGATCTTCGTTTGATCATGCAAGATTCGTTGCTGGAATTCATGTCCAATGCCCCAAGTGACTCAGGCGGAGATTTGCCCCTGGCTATTTGACATCTCGAGAGATTCCTTGAATCTTGACTTAACTGCCCCAGATGATGGAAACTGATCATGTCTGCCCCTTGGTTGGAGGTGTTTCTTCCACTTTAGGTGACCCTTTTTATTGAAAAGGTTTTTTGTTCACAAGATATTCATCGTGCGAATTTCTTTGCTGTTCGAACAAATAGTCATATGCAAACAATGTTATTTTAAGAATGCAAAGCTTATGTTTGTCTTGAAGTTTTTTGAAAATGCAGTTTTCAATAAAACAAGTGAATTTTTGTAAAATGTGATGTCAGCTCAGGATTTTACAGCAAGCCCTACAGGAGTCAGGATACCTTTTGTAACAGTATGCTTTCGAACTAGCCCATGCTTCAGCTAGGACTTTTAAGGGTTATAACGTGGCCTGGTTCACGGTTTAAGAAACAAAGGATAAAGGCTCAAATTTATTTGTACCCACCCGCTCTTCGTGATGTTCTTCAAACCTAAACTCATATAATTGTGCATTAGATCTTGTTTGAGTCTTTTCTCTGACATACCAGTGATGGTTCGGATACTGACAATTTATTTTGAACAGACAGTCATTTTTGTTGAGAGTTTGTAGGACCTCTTTCTTTTCGATTTTATTATCCCTGACTTTTTCCTGAACTGTTTCTTTTGTGATTACAGTCAACGGGATGCCCCAGATTTGTAAGTCTCCTTCATAGGTTTTGACTTATTGGGCTTTTGTTTTTGAAAGATAACGACTGCCTGTCTTGACGATTATAGGGAACCATCACCGTCTTTTGTTTTGGAAGGACTCCTTTGATGCCATTCATTGTGCACCTGGATCAGTTGAGAAAACTACCCTGCCCCAGGTTATAATTAAGGGTTTTAATTTTTGTGAAAAGAAAAACTCCAACTTCTTTGGCTCAAAGGGGTTAACTAGGGATTATCTTCCTTATAACTCCACTGTTTAGGATTTGAAACAATGCCTGTACTTCATCAGCGGGGTCTGTTCAAAAGCATACTGTAAAGATTGTGGTATCGTTTTCGTCATCCTCCCTCAAAAGGCTTGTAACTTTTAGCAAGAGTTGAACGATTAAAAAGCATAATTTAGATGTAATTAAAATGATTGGATCAAATCAAGACAAACATATGCAATGCATTAATGAAAAAAAGCCTGGCATTAATAGATAATTGTTTGAATAACAAAGAGATTACAACTTGAAAATTCAAATGAACAAAAGACATTCTCAATGATTTGGTGAAGGATCAGTGATCAAACTTGATCTCCTTGGCATCAATCAAGTCTTGGATCTTGTTCTTCAAACTCCAACAGTCGTCGGTGTCATGTCCAGGACTGTCAGAATGGTAGGCATATCTCACACTCGGGTTATACTTGGAAGAGGAAGTATCAGGATTTTGAGGAGGATCCTTTAGTGTGATCAGTTTCACCTTCAGCAATTGTTGTAACGCTTGAGACAAAGGCATGTTGATGTCAGTATACTGCCTTTCTTGATATCTTACCCTATGCCTATTGCTCTGTCTTTGTTGAACAGACGTGGGATCGGAGATCTGGGTTGCCCCTACATGTTGATCATGACGACTCTTTTTATCATACACAGCATTGGACTCTTTTTTCCATTGTAGGGCTTTTTCTGAGTATCAGCAGGTGTTTCTTCTTGAATCTTCCCACTTTTGATGCCAGCTTCGACCCTTTCGCCGGTCAGTATTAGCTCGGTGAACCCGGATGAAGAGCTTCCGATCAAGTGTTTGAAATAAGGACCAGACAAAGTCCCAAGAAACATATCCACCAACTCCCTATCAGACAAAGGGGGTTGGACTCTTCCAGCAAGATCTCTCCACTTCTGAGCGTAGTCCTTAAAGCCTTCGCCTGTACCCATAGACATCCCCTGAAGCTGAGTACGCGTGGGAGCAAGGTCGGCATTATACTGGTATTGCTTGTAAAAAGAAGCAGCAAGGTCCTCCCAGTTGCGGATGTTAGCTCCTTCCAATTGACAGAACCATTCAAGTTGAGTCCCTGACAGACTATCTTGAAAGAAATGAACCCAGAGATCTCTATCAGCAGTATAGGGTTGGATCTTCCTCACATATGATCGGATATGGAGTTTTGGACAGGATACTCCATCGTACTTGGCAAAGGAAGGTGCCTTGAATTTTTGGGGAATCACCACCCTAGAGGATAGACCTAGATCCCCGAAGTCCAGACCAGGAACCTTCTGTATTTCCATGGCGCTCAAGCGGTCCTCCAACTGTTTGTACCTATCCTCAGCCGAAGGGTACTGCTCTTCATCATATTCTGTCTCGTTGTCGGAGACTACGGGACTAGGAACCCTTCTCTCTTGTGGGCTGTCTTTCCCTACAGATGAGGTAGTCAGATCAACCTCATTCTGCAGTCCATTCCCAAATCTGCGTCCAGTGTTGAACAAGACGGTCCTCTTCTTCTTCTTCTTCCTCTCTTTCAGAATCAAGGTCTTCAAATACTGCTGACCTTTGGCTAGGATCATAACCAACTCTTGGAACTGGGCATTCTGGGCCTTGATAGCTTGCTCAGTGGAAGGTTCAATAGACATGATGATTGCTGAAGTAAACAACGAAGAGGATAAGTGACCTGAAAAAAAGGGTACTTGTAATGCAATGATATGTATGATATATGTATGCAATGTTTTCAAGGATCTCGTGGGGTAAACAAAGAAACTTGTTAGAATTTGAATTTGGTAGCTCGATTGAAGGAACTTCATGTTGCTGAGAGTCCTTCTTCAAGAGTCAAGCTCACCATATCGAGTGGGTCATAGCCCCTGACTCAAGTTATCGTGCTTGGATTTCTAGACAACCTTGGCTAGAGGAAAATAAATCCCCTTTGCCCCTTGCTAGACATTTGGTTCATCCTGACCTGCATCATAAACCCTTGAGATCCTTGAAATGGTTAAGCAAATGCTATGGCATGATGTTATGATGTTATGTACAGGTATGCAAAAGTGTGAGGTGTAAGTAAGCCCTGCAATGAATAAGGATTGTAAACAAAACCTGCAAGGAACTCATGTTGTCAGATAACAAGAATGTGCAAGTAGTTCAAGTTTGAAGGCACACAAGTCACACAAAAGAGCCCTTAGATTTCAGGTTGGCATGAAGCTTAGGTACTACCCTCTTTCAGTTTCCGTTGGTTAAGACCTGTCCTAAAAATAGTAATCGGGTTCTAGAGGATCTCAATATCACTGACTACCCTCAATCGGTCATAATTCCAGTTTGGCAACCTTTTCTTGCGGCCGGAACCATCGCGAGAGTTTAGTCTCAATGAGTGTAGCATACTGCTACTGTTCTATGGCCAAGTTGGTCAATTTAAGGTTCTAAGGTCAGTTGGTGCTTAATGACTCCTCAGAAGACCCATATTCTCCTCGTTCCAACACAAGGGATATCGGTACAGACCAAGGTGTCACACCAATGTAGCTACTGCTTCATCCGTGTCGGTCTACGCCAGACAGATCCCTCACAGTTTATTGCTACTTACCTAAAAAAGGGTACCCCATATCCGGGTTAGGATCTATAAAACTCCGATACAAGCCCACAAAATTAAAGCATACAAGGCATACAATTGAAAACACAAGTGATCTAATCCTAAGGTACACCTCACTTTTAAGTCTCTTCCCCAGCAGAGTCGCCAGTTCTGTGATCGGTGGAAATAGAACTGGCTGTTTTGGAATGCTGGTTTGCGTTTGCGTTTTGCAAAATGTCGCGGTAAGCAAGAGTTGTCACCGTCTTTTATTTTCTCCAACAAGGAAAGGACAAAAGCACAACAAAATTCCTTTTCGAGATGTTTCTCGGGTTCAGGAGGTAGATTATAGAAAGGGAAGGTGTTAGCACCCTTTCTATCAGTGGTTATCCACGGGCTCTTAGGTACTTGCTCACTATGTTTTCAAAAGGTTTTGCTTTTCTTGTGTTCGTGGGTTTTGAAAAAAGTTTGTTTGAAAACTTCGATTTAACTCTTGTATTTGTCCTCAAGAGTGTATGAAGTGTTGTTTGAAAACTTTAGTCAGAAAAGTGTAAGTGCGAAAAGTATTTTTGTTTTGAAAGAGCAAGTACCTGAGAACCTCTACCTACTCAAAATAAATTAAGTTGTGTAAATGTCCTTTAGACAGTACTATCCCACTATTGAGGAGTAGGTAGCACCGTCGTTGGAGTTTTCGGGTCAATTCGATTATGGGACATGTGGTCACTAAAGCAATGGTAGGACGCCTTAGCGGTAACCCTAATGTCTTAGATCATTTTTTTATCGAGGCAACCGTTTCGAGGCAACTTTGATCTTTAGACAGGAGGACGACCTCTAAAACACCCTATACTCAATGACCACGTCGAGGCAACCAAGTGAGGCGTACCCTAAGAGTTGCATGTGCGAGTGTGTCAGGTTTCAGTTATGTTATCTTTGTACATGTTATGGTGAGCTACAATTGATTTTAATTTAAGAGAGATCTGGTCATGCATAGCCTAGTTAGCATACATCTAGCAGTTAATAGTTGCGGAAAATAAAACTAAGCTATTACAAGGCGTCGGGTATTTACATCGCCAAAAACAAACCCTTGAAAAGTAAATTGCGGGAAATAAATAAAAGCGATAAAAAATTCCTAATTTAAAGCTATTACATCCTCGGAGCAAATACAATTATATGATAAAAAATTATGAATAAAAAATAATCACGCGCGAGGAAAATTGAATCGGAGAGTTTTTTAGGGTTTTGACCCTTTTTGAGAAAGAAAGAGATTTTTTTGTTATTTATGAATTAAATTAAATTAAACCTAAACTAATTAATTAATGAAAAGAAGTATTTTTGGTTTTTTATGTTTCAAGGAAATAAATAAAAAGTAAAATGATTAAAAGTTATCAAAAACCCTAATTCTATATTAATTTTATTTATTGTGAAAATATTAAAATTAACCTAATTAAAAACTAAATTAATTATGTTAGTATTTATTTACAAAATAACTAATTAAATTTAATAAATAAAAATATTATATTTTTTATGTTTTCTGAATTTATTAAAAAAAATGTTAATTGTTTTTAGTTAGTAGTTAATTAAAAAATTAATAAAAACAAATTAAATAAAAATAAAAGGAGAAGAAGAAAATAAACCCAGGGGGTGCTGGCCCAAATCAGGAGGTGTAATCAGCATGCCTAAAGCCCATTAACAATTCCAGCCTCATTGACTTTCTGAAATATCCACACGCTTGTTGACTAAGGACCATGGTAGTCCTTCCATCTAGACCCTTGGATCAGGTCTGAGGCCACTTGGCGTGCTGAGATCTGAAGCATATGGTGGATATCCCTTTGCAAGCTTACACAAGAGCGCCTGAAGAAAAAAAACAAATAAACGTTTGGGGGACCTGAGATTCGAACCCAGGTCCCAATGCTTCCAGGCAAACGCACCAACCACTCCACTAAGCTGCTCCAATTGTTATTGCAATTATTATATGGGGAAACTAATCAATATGCTGTAAAATAAAAAATAACGCGCGCTTTTCAAATAAGCTAATGAGGTATCAACACATCATCATCTTCTTCGTTTGTCCTACATAATCAGAATCAAATATCGGGGGTTTTTAACCCCCACTACTTCCTGCAAGGAAAAATAGCGATTAGAAATCTAGCAAGCATAAATATTTCGCGAGGTATGGGTTGTGTTTGTCTTGGCCTCACGATTTCAACCATGTATCTTATTAGTCCCAATTTTCCCTGGATTGAAAAGCCCCATTTAAAAGCTCAAGAACCCTAGAAATTTGATCATGGTATCTTTCGATTCAGGGCATTATAATTCAATTCAACCACTCCATTAGCTTCGTATGGTCTCTAGCAATGCAAAACAATCATAAACACATGTTAAATGCGCATGAATTAGGAGATATAATTCTGAATAAGAAAGGCAAACCGTGAAACTGTGTTCAGTGATTCCTTAAGCTTTGATGCCTGAATTTGATTGCAAAACGTTCCTGGTACCTCCTGCAAGGTGTTTGGATGAACAAAATGCCTTAAATCGACCTAGAATGCAAGAACAGGTTTTTAGTTTTCTTGGAATTTCTTGAATTGGACAGGGTCGTTTCTGCAGCTTTCAATCGTGTGCTAGGGTATGGTTAGCTTGCATACATATAGGAGAATCAAATTAGGTCAAAGTTTTTGATCCAGTCCATGTGCATTGATGTTTAAATCTTTGATTGAAAATCAAATATTCTTGATTTTTCATGATTGAACAATGTTGCCAAATTTGGATTTTTTTTGTATCTTTGACTTGTGCACGAATTTGCCAGCATGTTTTGATCATATTTGCTTCACAAATTGATTTAATAAACAAATCTTCTATTTTCTTATGATTTAAATTAATTAAAGGGATTAATATTAATTAAAAATCCAATTAATCAATAAAAATAAGAAAATAAATCCAATTAATCTTGATGGGTCGTGCATAGGTCATGGGTGAAGTTTCAAGAAGAGATTTGAGGCCCATTAGCAAAAAGAAGGTGTTTTGAGCAAAGTTGACTTTTGCAAATTCATGAAAATTTCCCAACTTCTCCAATGCACAACTTGCTCAATTTTGATCATATGACCATGTTCTTGGACATTTTGTAAAGCTATTGAAGTCCTCTAACCAATGCCTTTGGTCCCATGTCATTTGGATTTACCAATCTCAAGTTATGGCCTTTGACCCAAAGTGTACCTTTGTTGACTTTTGAAATTGACCTATAATGTAAAAATTTGTAACTTTGTATGAGAGCATTTCTTGAACTTGGAGTGTGAATATGGATTGTAGGAAATTGCATCCTATTCAAAATGAGCTTTGGATGGAATTTTTCTGACAAACCATGAAAAAGTTATGCCCTTGTCAAAGTACAGTTGACTTTTCTACTGTCCAAAAATAGTAACTTTTGCATCTTGATGATTTTTGAGTCATTCTTGGGGAATCATGATCAAGACTTGATCAAATGATGATTGTGAACTCAAAATAAGATGTTGACCAAAAATTCTGACTTTTGACTGCAAAATGATCATTTTGCCCTTGTAGTGGACTGTGGATCAAATGGGGCTTTTGACTGTGCAAATTGGCACTGTGAGTCTTGAAACTTGGCATGTAGGTGCTTGAGAATGTATATAGGCCTATGAGACTTGATTGAACCATTGAGAACCCCAAATTCCTTGAAAGAACCAAAACCCTAATTTCAGTTGTCTACTGCTTAGGAGATGGTTTGACTGTCTAACTCTTGAGCAATCTTGAACCATTTGGAATGATTCTTGACAAACCTTGAGGAATATGGGAGGGCAAATTTTGGGGTACAACAGGATCGATTTAACTGAACCAGACAAAAGTCTTGGAATATCTTCAACTGGAATAAGAATCAGAGAGATCTTAGTGTCGATCTGACTGAACTAGAGAAGGTCTTGGATTAACTTTGATTGGATGAGAATCAGAAAAATATTAGGATCAATTTAACTGAACCAGATAAAAGTCTTGGAATATCTTCAAGTGGAATAAGAATCAGAGAGATCTTAGTGTCGATCTGACTGAACCAGAGAAGGTCTTGGATTAGAATTGACTAGATACGAATCAGAAAAATATTAGGATAGATTTAACTGAACCAGATAAAATTCTTGGAATACCTTCAACTGGAATAAGAATCAGAGAGATCTTAGTGTCGATCTGGCTGAAGCAGAGAAGGTCTTGGATTAGCTTTGACTGGATAAGAATCGGAAAAATCTTAGGATCGATTTAACTGAACCAGACAAAAGTCTTGGAATATCTTCAACTGGAATAAGAATCAGAGAGATCTTAGTATCGATCTGACTGAACAAGAGAAGGTCTTGGATTAACTTTGACTGGATAAGAATCAAAAAAATCTTAGGATCGATTTAACTGAACCAGATAAAAGTCTTGGAATATCTTCAACTGGAATAAGAATCAGAGAGATATTAGTGTCGATCTGACTGAACCAGAGAAGGTCTTGGATTAGCTTTGACTGGATAAGAATCAGAAATATCTTAGGATCGATTTAACTGAACCAGATAAAATTCTTGGTATATCTTCAACTGGAATAAGAATCAGAGAGATCTTATCGATCTGACTGATCCAGAGAAGGTCTTGGATTAGCTTTGACTGGATAAGAATCAGAAAAATCTTAGGATCGATTTAACTGAACCAGACAAAAGTCTTGGAATATCTTCAATTGGAATAAGAATCAGATAGATCTTAGTGTCGATCTGACTGAACCAGAGAAGGTCTTGGATTAACTTTGACTGGATAAGAATCAGAAAAATCTTAGGATCAATTTAACTGAACTAGATAAAAGTCTTGGAATATCTTCAACTGGAATAAGAATCAGAGAGATCTTAGTGTCGATCTGACGGAACCAGAGAAGGTCTTGGATTAGCTTTGACTGGATAAGAATCAGAAAAATCATAGGATCAATTTAACTAAACCAAATAAAAGTCTTGGAATATCTTCAACTGGAATAAGAATCAGAGAGATCTTATTGTCGATCTGACTGAACCAGAGAAGGTCTTGGATTAGCTTTGTCTAGATAAGAATCCGAAAAATCATAGGATTGATTTAACTGAACCAGACAAAATATGTCTACGAGAAAGAATTAGAATAAACCATTGAGAGATTTAAACTAAACCAGTTGAGGTCTTCGATATTCTCCAATTTATGATGGGCCTGTGTAGTGATGCTTCATGATGAGTCCATGTAAAACTGCATCTGGAATGTCTGAGAAGGAATCTGGGTAGGATTACTTCATGATCAGTCCGTGTGAAACTGCATCTTGGAAAAGGAGGAACCTGTGTAGGGTTGCTTTATGACGAGTCCGTGGAAAATTTCATCTTGGTAATAGGAGGAACCTGTGTAGGGTTGCTTGATGATGAGTACGTGTAAAACTGCATATGGAAATGAGAGGAACCTGTGTAGAGTTGCTTGATGATGAGTCCGTGTAAAACTGCATCTGGAAATGAGAAGGAACCTGGGTAGGGTTGCTTCATGATGAGTTCGTGTAAAACTGCATCCGGGTAGGGTTTCTTCATGACGAGTCAGTGTAAAACTTCATCTTGGAAATAAGAGGAACCTGTGTAGGGTTGCTTCATGACGAGTCCGTGTAAAACTTCATCTTGGAAATATGAGGAACCTGTGTATGGTTGCTTGAGGATGAGTCCGTGTAAAACTGCATCTGGAAATGAGAGGAACCTGTGTAGGGTTGCTTAATGATGAGTCCGTGTAAAACTGAATATGGAATGAGAAGGAACTTGGGTATGGTTGCTTGAATTGCTCGTATAGATAAATGCCCTAACTTGTTACAGGTATTAATTTCTGACCTTTTGAAGATTATTGACAATAGCCATCTGTTGATTAACCTTTTCCTGAAAAAGGTAAAACATTAGCTGTATGCAATGTTATGATGTATGAAATGCGTGATGTAATGATGTTATCAAAATAAATGAGATTGTGTCGTATGCACTTATCATGTATGTAATATGATGCGTGAAGGGTGAAATGTATCTTTGTCTTGGAAAATAAATTCTTGACAAATGCTGGGGAGTCAATAAATCCCGGACTGTCGTTGAAGAGTAGTTGAGTCTTCAAACTTTTCTTAGAATATTTCCACCAAGGATTCCTGTTTTGTTGTTTGAGGAGAGCTCCATTGAGGAATGTTGAAAACTCTGTGGAGAGTGTTGATTCTTGTTTGGGGAAAAAGAGTTCAGGAGTCTCAATTGTTCATTGCTCTACTGGAGAATCGAAGTTGAACTGTTATCTGGTCAGGTTCAGGCTTCACAATGTCTTTGAAGAAGTGAACTACTATCTGGTCGGATTCCAGGCTTCACATCACCTTATATTGTTATCTGGTCGAAATCCAGGCTTCACAGTAACTTGCTGGGGATTGTAGAGTAGTCTATTGGGGAAGAGGAGTTGTGGTCCTTTGATTTGTAGTAGTTGGAGAGGCAAACTCAAACTGGGGAATCTGTAGTTTGTTGGGGAAATAAACCTTGTTGTCAGTCTGTTGAAGAGGTGTCTTCTTCGATGGGAAAAATCCTCGAGGGTTCTTCATGTCGACTCAGCTGGTGAGAAATTTTCAGAGATTGAAACTCTGGCTAGAAGTCATCCTATGAGAAGGATCTTGGGGATATTTGTCACTTCCCCTAGTAGCCAATGTTTGTGGTACTTCCAGGAATTAATTGATTGTATGTAACCCTTTGTTGGGATTTGCATTCAATGCCTCAAGTGATGGAGGCCCGCCCCTGGTATATTCAGCATTTCTTGAGAAATTTCTTGGGATCTTGAGTGGACTGTCCCAGGTGTGCTGGATAGTGACATGTCATGCCCCCTTCGTTGATAGGAGATTTGTCATTGGAAGTGTCATCCCTCTTGAATTGATTTTGTTCAGTGAGAGAGCTTTCATCCACTGGATATTCGTTGTGTGAATTTCTTTGTTGTCAAACAAATAGCCATATGCAAACAGCGATATTCAAATAATGCAAAGTTTATGCTTGTCTTGAAGTCTTTGAAAATGCGATTTAGCAAGTAAAGAAATTTTGTAAGAAAATCCAAACTCAGGATTTAGAGTAAAGCCTTACAGGATTCGGGATACCTTTCGTAACAGTATGCTTTCGAACTAACCCAGGCTTCAATTAGGAATTTTGAAAGGTTGTAACGTGGCTTGGTTCATGGTTTAAGAAACAAAGGATAAAGGCTCAAAGTGTATTTGTACCCGCCCATTCTTCGTGATGTTCTTCAGTCCTAAACTCAGCTAATTGTGTGTTTGAACTCCGATTGAGTCTGGAATGACGTTTTGGTGATGGTTCATACAAGTTAAGTTTGTCAGAAGGCAGTTATTTTTGCAACATTTTCACGTTGTTGAGGATTTGCAGTGACCTCTAATTTTTGCCTGGCTGTTCTTGTTTTGAGATTACGGTCAACGGGATGCCCCAATTTTTCTTTAAGTCTCCTTTGTAGGTTTTGACTTAGCGGTCTTTTCTTTTTGAGAGATAATGACTGCCTATTTGGTAGGGAACCATCACTGTCTTTTGATTCTAGAGGAAAGTTTTTGACATTGTTGTACCCTAAAATTTGCCCTCCCATATTCTTCAAAGATTTGCCAAGTCATACTTCAAAATCCCCCAAGGGTTGCACAGTGTAAGAGCCTCCTGAACAGTCAAAATTAGGGTTTTGGTTCTGATCAAGAAAATGAAGTTTCCAAGGGTCCAATCAAGTCCCACATGCCTACAAATATGGTCAAGCATCCTCATACCAAGTTTCAAGACTTTCAGCACAAAATTGCACAGTCAAAACCCTAATTGCACTACAGTCAACTGTAGGGGCAAAATGGTTATTTGAAAGTCAAAAGTTCAAATTTTTGGTCAACATCTCATTTTGAAGCCACAAACATCATTTGATCAATGCTTGATCATGATTCTCAAAGCTTGGCTCAAAAATCATCAAAATGCAAAAGTTTCCTTATTTGGACAGCTGAAAAAGTCAACTGTAAATTGACCAGGGCATAACTTTCACATGGATTATCAGAAAAATCCCATCCAAAGCTCATTTTGAAGAGAAAGACATTTCAAACAACTCATCTTCACATTCCAAGTCCAAGAAATGCTCTCACAAAAAGTTATCAATTTCAACATTATAGGTCATTTTCAAAAGTCAACAAAAAGGGACTTTAAGTCAAAGGCCATAACTTGAGATTGGTAAATCCAAATGACATGGGACCAAAGGCATTGGTTATAGGACTCAAAGACCTTTCCAAAATGTCCAAGAACATGAGCAAAGCTTAAAAATTGAGCAAGTTATGCCTTATGGAAGTTGGGAAATTTTTGGATATTTTGAAACGTCAACATTGATTCAAATGACCTAAAATTGCTAATGGGCCTCTTTTTCTTCCACAATTCATTATCCAAGGCATGTGCACGACCATTAGGCCCAAAGGGAAGTTTTTCTCCATTTTTATTTATTTATTTGGATTTTTTATCATTAATAATTCATTTAATTAAATAAAATACATGAAAAATACAAAACTAATGAAATAAAATCTTTTTGTGCAGAAAATATTCTCATTGGACACTCAAATTCGTGCATGACCAATTAGGGAATGATTGGATATGATTTGGTATCAATTTGCATGAAAAGATTTGAAAATATCATGGCTTAAAAATCAAATCTCACAAACCATCAATGCATGGATTTTGATCAAATTTCTTGACCTAATTCACTCATACATAAGTTCAGAATGCAACCCTAGTAAAAAGAACCAAGAAGCTGCGCTAGAGACCAAGACACAAACTTGAAAATTTTGCTTAAGAACTCAAAACTGAAAACAGGGTTAGAGGTCGATTCAGAGCACAAGACCAATTGCAAAAGCTTCCTCGTGTCTCACTGAAGCTAACTGGATAACTTTCCAACCTTTATACGCCCAGAATTGGTACAAGGGGTTCAAACTGTTTCAAATAATATGCATAATCGTGTTTCCATATTTAGGCATTTTCATTGCGTTTTTTTGATGCATTCATACTAATTGACATGTTCTGAAGCTAACCATCTACCTTGATTGAGTTTTTGCACACTATATACGATTTCACCATTGTTGTCTCTTAGGGTTTGTGAAGCTTGAAATTGGGCGTTTCGTGATATGGAAAAATTAGGACACGTGAATATCACCATTGAATCAAGCATACTCAGACGAAAAGAAACCCACCCTCGCGCTCAATTTATGAGGCCTTATGGCCTATTCGCTATTTTCTAATATAGCATCTATAGCAACGTTTGAAAACCGTTGCTTATTGTTTTTGTATTTCAGAAAAAGAAAACACAACGAAGAGGACGATGAAGTGGCATAAGATGATTGGAACATTCAAATTCTTCGCGCGTTTTTAGGCCACTGACCATTTTTCTTTTATAATATCTGTTAGTTATTATATGTTAAACGCGTGTGGATTGGTTCAGTGGTAAGCACAGTTGTTGGTAACATTCATGACCTGGGTTCAAGCCCCAGGTCCTCACTATTTCCATATATTTTTTCCTTTAATATTCATATGCAGATTAAACATAGTGGAGCACCATACACCCACAAAATCTATCCATCCACGTGCCCAATGGAGATGATCAGAAGGCCACGCTCTGAGGAATATTGTGAACCATAGTCAATGCTTGAGTACGTGAGTGAAAAAAGTCAAAGAGGCCAAGGTTGATGGGCCCAAATTGCTAAGGAGAAACTCCAAAATCTGGGGCAGACCCCCTAGGTTTGCAATCTTTTTTTTATTTCCTTATTTTTTTATTATGTTTATTTTCTTTTAATTATTGTTCTTAATTAATTTAATATTTTCATAAAAACACAAAACACCATAAAAAATCAGAAAAGACAAAAAAATTAAATATATTTATTTAATTAATATTTTGTAAATAAATTCATAAATTAACTAGTTTTAAATTAGGTTTTAATTTTAACTCTTTTAATGAAAATCTAAAAAATATAGAATTAGGGTTTATGATAATTTTTATTCCTTTTTATTTTTTCTTTCATAATAATTAAAATAATTAAATATTTATTTTTATAAGTAAATTGCATGTATAATAATTAGGTTTAATTTTAGGTTAAAATTTAACATTTTTCATAATAAAACAAAAAATTGTAGAATTAGGGTTAGCATTTATTTTATTTAATTCTTTTTCATTAAAATCACAAAATGCCAAAAATACCAAAAAGACAATTTCTTTTCCTTTTAATTAATTAATTTCGTCATTAATTTAATTTTGCAAAAAGGGTCCAACGCCCTCGTTTTAATTCTTATCTTATTCGCATATTTATTTCGCTTTTCTTTTAATATTTATGTATCTCTCCCAAAGCCGTGTAACTAATTGCTTGCACTTTGCTTTTCTTTTAATTCTTTATTTTCTTTACTTTCTTTATTTTTCTGTCAAATCGGGTTCAAGAAATTTTGGCGATGTGGACCCGCGCCTTTTGTAATAGCTTAGAATCTTTACTTCTCGCAAATATTTTAACTGTTAATTGATGCATGCAAGAATGAATGACCATAAATAAAAACAAGCGTAGAACACCAATAGCATGACAAGATAAATACAAATGAACATGACACACAAATCACACACCACCCCTAGGGTACGCCTCACTGTTGCCTTGCCTCGAAAGGTGATCGTCGAGTAGAGGATGTCTTAGTAAGTCCTCATGATCTGGGAACCTGGCATGAGGGTAGCTTCTAAGGTGTCTTCCCATTGCTCTGGTGATCACCATGTCCCGAACCTTCGAATTGACCCGAACGCCTCCAACGGTGGTGCTACCTACCTCTCAATGGTGGGATGGCACTGCTTTTAAGGACATCTACACAGACGAATTCCTTAGGGTAGGTAGGTTCTCGTAGATACTTGCTCTAATTTCAAAACAAATCAAAAAAATACTTTTCACACCGACACCTTTTCAAAAAGCTTTCGAAAGCAATTTTTCAAACACTCTTGAGGACCGATACAAGAGTCGAACTGGAATTTTCAAAGAAACTTTTTAAAACCCACAATTGAAAAGCAAACAAACCATTTTGAAGACACAAATGAGCAAGTATCTAAGAGCCCATGGATAACCATGGATAGAAAGGGTGCTAACACCTTCCCTTTCTATAACCTACCTCCCGAACCGAGAGAAATCTCTTTAAGGAATTTTTCTGTGCTTTTGTCCTTTCCATTTGGAGAAAATAAAAGACGGTGGCGACTCTTGCTTCCGCGACATTTCGCGAACCAGCTTTAAACAGTCAGTTCCAGATCCACCGATCACAGAACTGGCGACTCTGCTGGGGACAATTATAAAGTGAGGTGTACCTTAGGACTAAGATCACTTGTGTTTTAAATTGTTGTGCTTTGCTTGCTTTATTATTGTGGGCTGCATCGGAGTTACATAGATCCTAACCCGGATCTGGGGATACCCTGTTAGGTAGCATAAGCTGTGAGGGACCTGTCCGGCGTAGACCGACATGGGTGAAGCAGTGGCTACGTTGGTGTGGCGCCTTGGTCTGTACCGATATCCCTTGTGTCGCAACGAGGAGAATATGGGTCTTCTGAGGAGTCATTAAGCACCAACCGACCTTAGAACCTTAAATGACCCAACTTGGCCAATAGAACGGTAGCAGTATGCTACGCCCATTGAGGCTAAACTCTCGTGATGGCTTTGGCCGCAAGAAAAGATTGCGATGCTGGAGTTATGACCGATTGAGGGTAGTCAGTGATATTGGGATCCTCTAGAACCCGGTTACTTCTGATAGGACAGGTCTTAACCAACAAACTGAAAGAGGGTAATACCTAGACCCCATGCTGGCCTAAACTCTAAGGGCTCTTTGTGTGACTTGTGTGCCTTCGAACTTGACTATGTGCATGCTTGTTATCTGACACTTGAGTTTCTTGCAGGTTTTGTTTATAGTCCTTAATCTTGACTCATAACAGGGTTTACCTATATCACTCCATGCATAGCATAACATCATACCATCATACCATTGCATGCATCCTATAAGGACTAATCCATTTCAAGGATCTCAAGGGCTTGTGATGCAGGTCATGCTGAACCCATTGTCTAGCAAGGGGCAAAGGGGATTTATTTTCCTCTATCCAAGGTTGTCAGGGGCTATGACCCACTAGATATGGTGAGCCTTGACCCTTGAAGAAGGACTCTCAACAATATGAAGTTCCTTCAATCAAGCTACCGGTTTCAAATTCTAACAATTTTCTTGTTTACCTCGCGAGATCCTTGAAAACATCGCATGCATACATACATATCATTGCATTACAGGTATCCCTTTTACAGGTTGCTTACCTTCTTCGCTGTTTATTTCAACCGATTGTCATGAATCCTGAATCATCTACTGAGCAATCCATCAAGGCCCTCCAGGCTCAGAACGCCCAGTTCCAAGAGTTGATCATGAGTTTGGCCCAGGGGCAACAAGATTTGAAGACCCTGCTCTCGAAAAAGAAGAAGAAGAGGACTGTGCTGTTCAACCCGAGACGCAAATCTGGGAATGGATCACGAAATGAAGTTGAGCAGACTACCCCATCTGTTGGGAAAGACAGTCCCCACGAGAGAGAGGTTCCTAGTCCAGTGGTCTCCGACAACGAGACAGAGTTCAATGATGAACAGTACCCTCCAGCTGAGGACAGGTATAAACAGTTGGAAGACCGGCTAAGTGCCATGGAGATACAAAAAGTGCCCGACCTGGACTTCGAGGATCTAGGTCTGTCTTCTGGGGTAGTGATCCCGCACAAGTTCAAGGTACCTGCTTTTGCAAAATATGACGGGGCCTCCTGTCCTAAGCTGCATCTCAGGTCTTACACAAGGAGGATCCAGCCCTACACGGCTCACAAGAGTTTGTGGATTCACTTTTTTCAAGATAGTCTGTCAGGAACTCAACTCGACTGGTTCTATCAACTGAATGGAGCCAACATCCGCAGCTGGGAGGACTTGGCCACTGCATTCTACAAGCAATACCAGTATAATGCCGACCTTGCTCCCACGCGTACTCAGCTTCAGGGGATGTCTATGGGTACAGGCGAAGGCTTCAAAGAATATGCTCAAAAATGGAGGGACCTTGCTGGAAGGGTACAACCACCTCTGACTGACCGCGAACTCGTCGACATGTTCTTGGGGACCCTGTCTGGTTCATTCTTCAACCACCTAATTGGGAATTCTGCTGCTGGGTTTACAGATTTGGTCTTGACCAGGGAAAGAATAGAGGCTGGCATCAAGTCAGGGAAAATACAGAATGGTGACTCCTAGAACACTGAGAAGAAACCATCCAAGAGAGAATCTAGTGCTGTCTATGGCTCAAGAGGGCAGAATAGGTCCGAACACCGCCAAGATGTCAACGCGGTGCTTATTGCAAAACCGGCCGGCGCCCCTTAGCGTCACAATCAGCAAAGGGAAGAGAGACCCAAAAGGCAATTCACTCCCCTCGGCATGACCTTGTCACAGATATTGCCACAGTTGCTGGAAACCAAGTTGGTAACTCTCCTGGACCCTCCAAAGAATCCCAACAGGACGCCGTCAAGGTATAACCCCAACGTTCGCTGCGCTTACCATTCTGACAGCCCGGGGCATGCTACAGATGACTGTTGGACTTTGAGAAATAAGGTCCAGGATCTGATTGACGCAAAGGAAGTCCAGCTCGACTCTCCAGAGACTCCCAATGTGATCACTGCTCCCTTGTCAAAACATGGCTAGGATTGGAAACTTTTGTTCATTTGAATGTTCAGATTGTAATTTTCTTTGATTGTTCAAACATTTTATTTCATGTCAAACTTGGTTATTTCATTAATGCATTACACATGTCTGTTTTGAAGTAATTATTTCGTATTCACTATATGCAAACTGTTTTCATATTTTTGTGATGATCAACTCTTGATTGAAAATTCTAAGCCTCTTGAGGGAGGATGACGAAAACGATACCACGATCTTTACAGTATGCTTTTGAACAGACCCCGCTGATGAGGTACAGGCATTGTTTCAATTCCCAAACACTGGAGTTATAAGGAAGATAATCCCTCGTCAACCCCTTTGAGCCAAAGAAGTTGGAGTTTTTCTTTTCGAAAATTAAAACCCTTAATCATAACCTGGGGCAGGGTAGTTCTCTCAGTTGATCCAAGTGCATAACAAATGGCACTAAAGAAGTCCTTCCAAAGCAAAAGACAGTGATGGATCCGAATGATCTTAAAGACAGGCAGTCATCATTTCTCAAAATAAAGGCCCAACAAGTCAAAACCTATGAAGGAGACTTACAAAAACTGGGGCATCCCGCTGACTGTAATCACAAAAAGGAACAGTTCAGGCAAAAAATAGGGATAATAAAATCAAAAAGAAAGAGGTCACACAAACCCTCAACAAAAATAAAGGACTTCCTATTCAAATAAATCGTCAGTATCCGAACCATCACTGGTATATCAAAGCATAGACGCAACAAGGTCTAACGCACGATTAGCTGAGTTTAGGATTGAAGAACATCACGAAGAACGGGTGGGTACAAATAAATTTGAGCCTTTATCCTTTGTTTCTTGAACCGTGAACCAGGCCATGTTATAACCCTTAAAAGTCCTAGCTGAAGCATGGGTTAGTTCGAAAGCATACTGTTACGAAAGGTATCCTGACTCCTTAAGGCTTGCGGTAAAATAACGAGTTGACATCACAGTTTACAAAAAAAAATCACTTGCTTTTATTGCAAAATGCATTTTCAAAAATTTCAAGACAGACATAAGCTTTGCATTCTTAAGATAACATTGTTTGCATATGATTATTTGTTTGAACAACAGAGAACTTTGCGCAACGAATATCCGATGAACGAAGGTCCTCTCAACAAAAGAGTCACCTCCGGTGGAAGAAACACTTCCAATCAAGGGGCATGGCATGATCAGTGGCTATCATCTGGGGCAGTCCAGTCAAGATTCGGAGAATTTCTCAAAAGGCCAACCAGCTTGGGGCAAATCTCCATCTGGATCACCTGGGGCATTCCGACAATGAATCTTGTCTGATCAGACATCTTCTAGTGGTACGGCAACGCAATACTACTGACAGTGACAACTCCCTGCTCTCTGAGAGCATGGATATAGTCGAAAAAATACTACGCAAAATCAAAGACCCGCTAGGTTGACACACCTAGGCAAAAATAAGGGCTTCCCGGCGAACCAAAAGGGTTCGGGCAAAAATAAGGGATGAAAATGAAAAAATCTGTACACCCGGCAAGTCGAAAACCTGAAAAGGCGGCTTGGGCAAAAATGGGTATCCCGGTGGACCGAAAACCCGAAAGGGCGGTCCAGGCAAAAATTAGGGATCACAGCGTACGACTATGTTCCGTCATCTCGTCCCTTTCCTACCAGAAGAAGATTCGTAAATCGGCAGGTATCAAACACCTCACAGGCCTTCCTCTCCCGCAGAAACTGGGGCAATAAGAATGGTCTGAACGATCAAGCTGCTTTGTCCTCCAGGCACCAAGGTAAGGTCAGCTGAAGAACGTAACCAAGATACCTTAATTCCCCAGAGAGTGAGACAAGATTCAACAATTCTCCCCAAGCAGAGTGGGTCTCTAATCAGCCCTGAGAAGGCCCATACCTCCAGCAAGTCGGCAACACTCTCCCCAAGCAGAGTTAGCTTACTGTCAGCCTTAAGGAAGTTGGATTATTCCCCGAAGATCTCAACATTCCCCAGCGGAGTGTACAAACATTCCTAACAAGCATCCCCAGAAATCTTGATCTAAGATTGTTCCCCGGTGGAATACCGCACATCCAGTGGAGCCACTTCCCCAATGCAGTCTCAAAAGCCTCCCCAGGAAAGTTGAATCAATCTCCCCAGTAGGAAGCTTATCCCCAGTAGATTCTGGAAGCTTATCACCTGCAGAGTACGAACGCTCTCCCCCGGCTTTATTCAAAGGTTATTTCCCCACCAGGATATAACTGGGTTACCCTCAGCCAATTGCCACGGAAAGATCATCCCCGGCGAAGTCTTCCTATCCCCAGCGGAGTTCATCCAATCTTCCAACAAAGCTCAACAATGCTATCCCCAGCGGAGTTATCATCAACCTCAGCAAAGTACCTCTCTTCCCACAGAGTTCACTCCCCGCAGAGTATTCTATTCGCCAAGTTTATTCCCCAACGGAGTCATCTTCTCCTACCGGTATTCTTGCAACTATCATCCCCAGCGGAAGTAAAAGCTTATTCTTCAACATCAGCCCAGGAGTGACTTCCCGGCACCCGTCAAGGATTTACTTTCCTAGACGAAAGCATACATTCCTAAACATCGCATACATCATTATAGCATGCATAGACGCATCATATCTTACAAATCTCATTTATGTTGAGAACATCATTTGCTTGGTCCATATCATGCATTGCATATGACTGACCTTTACCTTTCAGGAAAGATTCAGCTAAACTCTCAATCATATTTCAAGACCTAGACCGGTTCAGTTAATCGACTCCAAAGATTTCTTATCCAGTCCAAGGCCTTCTCTAGTCCAGCTAAATCGACCCCAAACAGATTTTTCTGATGAAGACTCAGTAGAAGTTATCAAAGGTTTTTCTCAAACGTCCGCTTTTGAGATTATAATTTCCTATGGTTCTCTCCCCGATCCTGCGGAGACGATAATTCCATTCCAGGTTTTTCTCAAACGTCCGCTTTTGAGATTATAATTTCCTATGGTTCTCTCCCCGATCCTGCGGAGACAATAATTCCATTCCAGGTTTTTCTCAAACGTCCGCTTTTGAGATTATAATTTCCTATGGTTCTCTCCCCAATGCTGCAGAGATGATAATTTCATTCCAGGTTTTTCTCAAACGTCCGCTTTTGAGATTATAATTTCCTATGGTTCTCTCCCCAATGCTGCGGAGACGATAATTCCATCCCAGGTTTTTCTCAAACGTCCGCTTTTGAGATTATAATTTCCTATGGTTCTCTCCCCAATGCTGCGGAGATGATAATTCCATTCCAGGTTTTTCTCAAACGTCCGCTTTTGAGATTATAATTTCCTATGGTTCTCTCCCCAATGCTGCGGAGATGATAATTCCATTCCAGGTTTTTCTCAAACGTCCGCTTTTGAGATTATAATTTCCTATGGTTCTCTCCCCAATGTTGCGGAGACGATAATTCCACCCCAGGTTTTTCTCAAACGTCCGCTTTTGAGATTATAATTTCCTATGGTTCTCTCCCAATGCTGCGGAGACGATAATTCCATCCCAGGTTTTTCTCAAACGTCCGCTTTTGAGATTATAATTTCCTATGGTTCTCTCCCCAATGCTGCGGAGATGATAATTCCATTCCAGGTTTTTCTCAAACGTCCGCTTTTGAGATTATAATTTCCTATGGTTCTCTCCCCAATGCTGCGGAGATGATAATTCCATTCCAGGTTTTTCTCAAACGTCCGCTTTTGAGATTATAATTTCCTATGGTTCTCTCCCCAATGCTGCGGAGACGATAATTCCACCCCAGGTTTTTCTCAAACGTCCGCTTTTGAGATTATAATTTCCTATGGTTCTCTCCCAATGCTGCGGAGACGATAATTCCACCCCAGGTTTTTCTCAAACGTCCGCTTTTGAGATTATAATTTCCTATGATTCTCTCCCAATGCTGCGGAGACGATAATTCCATTCCAGGTTTTTCTCAAACGTCCGCTTTTGAGATTATAATTTCCTATGGTTCTCTCCCCAATCCTGCGGAGATGATAATTCCATTCTAGGTTTTTCTCAAACGTCCGCTTTTGAGATTATAATTTCCTATGGTTCTCTCCCCAATGCTGTGGAGACGATAATTCCATCCCAGGTTTTTCTCAAACGTCCGCATTTGAGATTATAATTTCCTATGGTTCTCTCCCCAATGCTGCGGAGACGATAATTCCATTCCAGGTTTTTCTCAATGTTCGCTTTTGAGATTATAATTGCTTATAGGTTCTCTCATCGTTCCTGCTGAGGCAGTAACCACCCCTGGTTCAGTCATCATCGTTTGAAGCTCCAGATCCAGCTCCTGTAACCAGTCAGGACGCATCTATACCAAGCATCTGAAGACCAGCTCCTGCAACATGTCAGGTACTCATTTTTCTTTTGCAGGTACGCAAGTTCTCGCTAAGGAATCTCTTACGCGATCAACATCCAGATGGCATCTATAAGCCCATCATCCTATTCATCAAACCTCTAAATGGCATCTATAAGCCCATTCCATCACCACACTGCTACTATGTAAGCGCAAATTTCTGGACACTCTAGTGTTCAATCATCTTCCACCTTCGGATTACGAAAGGCACGTCAGCCAATCTGCATCCTCAGGTCTAAGAAGATTGAACAGGGGCAACTGTTGTACCCCAAAATTTGCCCTCCCATATTCTTCAAAGATTTGCCAAGTCATACTTCAAAATCCCCCAAGGGTTGCACAGTGTAAGAGCCTCCTGAACAGTCAAAATTAGGGTTTTGGTTCTGATCAAGAAAATGAAGTTTCCAAGGGTCCAATCAAGTCCCACATGCCTACAAATATGGTCAAGCATCCTCATACCAAGTTTCAAGACTTTCAGCACAAAATTGCACAGTCAAAACCCTAATTGCACTACAGTCAACTGTAGGGGCAAAATGGTCATTTGGCAGTCAAAAGTTCAAATTTTTGGTCAACATCTCATTTTGAAGCCACAAACATCATTTGATCAATGCTTGATCATCATTCTCAAAGCTTGGCTCAAAAATCATCAAAATGCAAAAGTTTCCTTATTTGGACAGTTGAAAAAGTCAACTGTAAATTGACCAGGGCATAACTTTCACATGGATTATCAGAAAAATCCCATCCAAAGCTCATTTTGAAGAGAAAGACATTTCCAACAACTCATCTTCACATTCCAAGTCCAAGAAATGCTCTCACAAAAAGTTATCAATTTCAACATTATAGGTCATTTTCAAAAGTCAACAAAAAGGGACTTTAAGTCAAAGGCCATAACTTGGGATTGGTAAATCAAAATGACATGGGATCAAATGCATTGGTTAGAGGACTCAAAGACCTTTCCAAAATGTCCAAGAACATGAGCAAAGCTTAATAATTGAGCAAGTTATGCCTTATGGAAGTTGGGAAATTTTTGGATATTTTGAAAAGTCAACATTGATTCAAATGACCTAAAATTGCTAATGGGCCTCTTTTTCTTCCACAATTCATTATCCAAGGCATGTGCACGACCATTAGGACCAAAGGGAAGTTTTTCTCCATTTTTATTTATTTATTTGGATTTTTTATCATTAATAATTCATTTAATTAAATAAAATACATGAAAAATACAAAACTAATGAAATAAAATCTTTTTGTGCAGAAAATATTCTCATTGGACACTCAAATTCGTGCATGACCAATTAGGGAATGATTGGATATGATTTGGTATCAATTTGCATGAAAAGATTTGAAAATATCATGGCTTAAAAATCAAATCTCACAAACCATCAATGCATGGATTTTGATCAAATTTCTTGACCTAATTCACTCATACATAAGTTCAGAATGCAACCCTAGTAAAAAGAACCAAGAAGCTGCGCTAGAGACCAAGACACAAACTTGAAAATTTTGCTTAAGAACTCAAAACTGAAAACAGGGTTAGAGGTCGATTCAGAGCACAAGACCAATTGCAAAAGCTTCCTCGTGTCTCACTGAAGCTAACTGGATAACTTTCCAACCTTTATACGCCCAGAATTGGTACAAGGGGTTCAAACTGTTTCTAATAATATGCATAATCGTGTTTCCATATTTAGGCATTTTCATTGCGTTTTTTTGATGCATTCATACTAATTGACATGTTCTGAAGCTAACCATCTACCTTGATTGAGTTTTTGCATGCTATATACGATTTCACCATTGTTGTCTCTTAGGGTTTGTGAAGCTTGAAATTGGGCGTTTCGTGATATGGAAAAATTAGGACACGTGAATATCACCATTGAATCAAGCATACTCAGACGAAAAGAAACCCACCCTCGCGCTCAATTTATGAGGCCTTATGGCCTATTCGCTATTTTCTAATATAGCATCTATAGCAACGTTTGAAAACCGTTGCTTATTGTTTTTGTATTTCAGAAAAAGAAAACACAACGAAGAGGACGATGAAGTGGCATAAGCTGATTGGAACATTCAAATTCTTCGCGTGTTTTTAGGCCACTGACCATTTTTCTTTTATAATATCTGATAGTTATTATATGTTAAACGCGTGTGGATTGGTTCAGTGGTAAGCACAGTTGTTGGTAACATTCATGACCTGGGTTCGAGCCCCAGGTCCTCACTATTTCCATATATTTTTTCCTTTAATATTCATATGCAGATTAAACATAGTGGAGCACCATACACCCACAAAATCTATCCATCCACGTGCCCAATGGAGATGATCAGAAGGCCACGCTCTGAGGAATATTGTGAACCATAGTCAATGCTTGAGTACGTGAGTGAAAAAAGTCAAAGAGGCCAAGGTTGATGGGCCCAAATTGCTAAGGAGAAACCTCCAAAATCTGGGGCAGACCCCCTAGGTTTGCAATCTTTTTTTTATTTCCTTATTTTTTTATTATGTTTATTTTCTTTTAATTATTGTTCTTAATTAATTTAATATTTTCATAAAAACACAAAACACCATAAAAAATCAGAAAAGACAAAAAAATTAAATATATTTATTTAATTAATATTTTGTAAATAAATTCATAAATTAACTAGTTTTAAATTAGGTTTTAATTTTAACTCTTTTAATGAAAATCTAAAAAATATAGAATTAGGGTTTATGATAATTTTTATTCCTTTTTATTTTTTCTTTCATAATAATTAAAATAATTAAATATTTATTTTTATAAGTAAATTGCATGTATAATAATTAGGTTTAATTTTAGGTTAAAATTTAACATTTTTCATAATAAAACAAAAAATTGTAGAATTAGGGTTAGCATTTATTTTATTTAATTCTTTTTCATTAAAATCACAAAATGCCAAAAATACCAAAAAGACAATTTCTTTTCCTTTTAATTAATTAATTTCGTCATTAATTTAATTTTGCAAAAAGGGTCCAACGCCCTCGTTTTAATTCTTATCTTATTCGCATATTTATTTCGCTTTTCTTTTAATATTTATGTATCTCTCCCAAAGCCGTGTAACTAATTGCTTGCACTTTGCTTTTCTTTTAATTCTTTATTTTCTTTACTTTCTTTATTTTTCTGTCAAATCGGGTTCAAGAAATTTTGGCGATGTGGACCCGCGCCTTTTGTAATAGCTTAGAATCTTTACTTCTCGCAAATATTTTAACTGTTAATTGATGCATGCAAGAATGAATGACCATAAATAAAAACAAGCGTAGAACACCAATAGCATGACAAGATAAATACAAATGAACATGACACACAAATCACACACCACCCCTAGGGTACGCCTCACTGTTGCCTTGCCTCGAAAGGTGATCGTCGAGTAGAGGATGTCTTAGTAAGTCCTCATGATCCGGGAACCTGGCATGAGGGTAGCTTCTAAGGTGTCTTCCCATTGCTCTGGTGATCACCATGTCCCGAACCTTCGAATTGACCCGAACACCTCCAACGGTGGTGCTACCTACCTCTCAATGGTGGGATGGCACTGCTTTTAAGGACATCTACACAGACGAATTCCTTAGGGTAGGTAGGTTCTCGTAGATACTTGCTCTAATTTCAAAACAAATCAAAAAAATACTTTTCACACCGACACCTTTTCAAAAAGCTTTCGAAAGCAATTTTTCAAACACTCTTGAGGACCGATACAAGAGTCGAACTGGAATTTTCAAAGAAACTTTTTAAAACCCACAATTGAAAAGCAAACAAACCATTTTGAAGACACAAATGAGCAAGTATCTAAGAGCCCATGGATAACCATGGATAGAAAGGGTGCTAACACCTTCCCTTTCTATAATCTACCTCCCGAACCGAGAGCAATCTCTTTAAGGAATTTTTCTGTGCTTTTGTCCTTTCCATTTGGAGAAAATAAAAGACGGTGGCGACTCTTGCTTCCGCGACATTTCGCGAACCAGCTTTAAACAGTCAGTTCCAGATCCACCGATCACAGACATCATTCGTTGTATTACCAGATGAGAGTTTGCGATTTGAACGCCTATTTGAGTTAACTGAGAGACTACCCTGCCCCAGGTTTTGATTGAAGGTTTCATTTTGTGTGAAAAATAAAACTTCTATTTCTTTGGCTCAAATGGGTTGACTAGGGATTATCTTCCTTATAACTCTAGTGTTTAGGATTTGAAAGAACGCTTATACATCGTCAGCAAGGTCTGTCCAAAAGCATACTGTATGAAATTAAGGCATTGTTTTCGTCATCCTCCCTCTAAAGTCTTGTAACTTTTAGCAAGAGTTGAATGTCATAAAGGAAGTATAAACAATATAGTTTAAATATAGTGAAAACGAATGGATGAATTCAAGACAAACATATGAAATGCCTTAATGAAACAAAGTTTGACATTAATAGATAATTGTTTGAATAACAAAAGAGATTACAATTGAAAATTCAAATGAACAGAAAATTTCCTCGCCCATATCGTTGCTTCATGTGGATGCCCTTGAGGGGTGATAGAAGAGTTCCAGTTAATCGTCTTGTGTAAACTCCAACACTCCTTCGTCAATTAGGTCTTGAATCCCGTTCTCCAGAGCCCAACAATTGTTCGTGTCGTGCCCAGGACCATCAGAATGGTATGCACACCTCTCATTGGGATGATAACTAGGAGCAGCAGTGTTGGTATACCGGGGAGGATCCTTTAATGTAATTATCTTCGCCTTCAACAAGTGTTGTAGCACCTGAGCTAGCGACATGCCAATCCTGATAAATTGTCTCTTAGGTGCCGCCTCCTTGCGCTGATTCCTTTGTTATTGGCGAGGTTGTTGTTGGATTCGAGGCGCGGTGGCAATTTGGAACGGTCTACTTTCCACCACACCAGCTCCTTGTCTCATGGGAGGCTGAAAGGTGACTTGATCCCCAATCTTGACCGTTTGTTTCATACGGTTGTAACTGTCTTGATGAAGTTGGTTGACAAGAACTTTCAACTCTTCTTGTCCTCGAGCCAGATTTTGGATAAGAGCCATTTGGCCCACCAGTTATCCCGTCATTTGGACCTTCATTATGGCTATCTCGGTTTGTAGCCGCTCCAGCTGGTCATCTCTTTCGTCTCCAGGATTTCCCATGATCATGCCCCTGGTGAGGAGAGTTTTCACCTCTTCTTGTCCCTTGGACAGATTCAAGAATATCTCTTGAAGTTGGGCATTTTGAGCCTGGATGTCTTTCACCGTTTGTTCCATATCCATCTTACTGAAATAAACAGTAGGAAGATAAGGAGACATGTACGGGAGAAACCTGTCATGATATGATGCATGATATGTGGATGCATGTTTTCAAGGAAATTAGAGATTTAAATTTTCTTTAGAAAAAAAAGGAACACACGTCATATTGATAAATCAAAGTTTAAGCACATCACACCTCTTTGGGCTTACAAAAAAATACAAAAACTCTAAGATAAAAAAGTTGAATGCATCCTTTTTGGTGCGATGTAGGCGTTTAGACTCCATTCCTCATGAAGCTGTCTGGTGAGTTCCAGAACCTTCTTCTCGCTGGCGTAGAATTGGGCCTCGAAAGTGTCTCTCTCCCCTTTAAGTTGTATCCAATCCATTTGCAAGTCTTCGAGAGAGGTGGGCATGTTAGGATGAAGGATAGTGTATGGGACATATCCTTCCACAACAGGCTTTATGATAATTGGGAGAATAGAAGGGTAAGGCATCATAAGACTTTGAGCACGAGCTCTTACCCATTTGAGGTAAGGCTCAAGATGGATGGAATTCATGTGCCCCAGTGTCTTGCTATCAACTATATGTACCATGCCTCAAGCTCGCATGAACCTTTTGCGGTAATCCTGAGCATCATTCTCGTAGTTGAAGATGATTTCTTGAATAAGTGCATCATGAGGACCACCCCTTCTTGCATATCTAAACTGTCGTAGTGCCAAACAAGGATTGTAAGTGATTCCTCCCCTAATTCCTAAAAGAGGGACATTAGGGAATTCTCTACATCGATCAATGATGATAACATTCTCCGAGAAACGGGGACACCAATGAATGCCTGAATGTGTAAGAGTCATCAGCCTATGACACCATCTCAAGCCCGGTTCATTCTTCAAGACAGATCAGGGTAGGTGCGAAATAAACCACCTAACCAAAAGTGGTGTGCAACACAGAAGGGTTGCTCTCCTCTTTACAGTGCGAGTATGCAACGAATGTAGGATTTCTCCAAGCAAAGTAGGTACTAGATTACGTGACAGGAAAATCTTAACCGCATTCACGTCTATGAGCTGGTCTGGATTAGGAAATAATACCAAACCATAGATGAGAAGGGCTAAAACCTCTTCAAAATCTTGTAAGTCCAAGGTATCCCAGAAATGATGAGCTTTCTCGAACAAGAACTTAGCCAAAAAACCCTTGACACTTCTCCCGGTTTCCCAATTTGCTACTACGTCAGACCGTTGTAGGGACAGAGCTTTAGCAATATATTCAGGTTTAGGGTCTATTTCCATACCATTGAAAGGTACCTCATTAAGGATAGGCACCCCCAACAATAGAGAAAACTCCTCCATAGTAGGCACTAACTGATAATCCGGAAAAGTGAAGCAGTGATATAGAGGGTCAAAGAATTGAAAGAGCACTTTTAACATTTCTTCATCGGGGTTTGAGGTGACCAAGATGAGAAGTCTACCATATCTTTCAGTGAATGGAGAGCTTTCGGGAACCCTTGATACCGAATCCTTGAGTTGAGGAGGTATTTTTACCAGACTGACTTGGATAGTGAATCTGCGGGCGAGAGCCATGTCCTACAAAACAAGACAAAAATAAACCCTAAGAATCCTTGAAATGGTTAGTATGACATGCTATGTTATGATGTCATGGTTATGCTCAGATATAGTAGATATAGCAAACACAAACAAGTCTCACAGAGACCTTAGGTTCAAGGCTTACATGGATTTTAAGGTGATAGCCTCTTGAAGTTGGGTTGGCTCAACCTGTCCTAAATATAGTAACCGGGTTCTAAGGGATCTCAATATCACTGGTCTTTCCCCCAAATCTCATTCCGATAGACAATTGACTTGCCACCAAACAAAACTCAAGGGTCAAACCTCAATGAGTGTAGCATCGAGTATCAACCGACTTTGGGTTTACACCAAAGACGGCTATCTCACTATGTCCTAAAAGCCAAGTTGGTCAATTAAGGTGCTAAGGTCAGTTGACGCTTCATGATACCACGCAGCGGCCCCGTATTCTCCTTGATTACTCAAGGGCTACCGATACACACCAAAGTATCGCATCAACGTATCTACTATTTCAACCGTGTCGGTATACCCTGTACAGTTCCCTCACAATTTATTGCTACTTGCCTAAAAAGGTGCCCCAAATCCGGGTGTAGGATTAAAGCAATCCCAAACAGGAACCATAATGTAAAGCATGCAAGTCAAACAAGGAAAGCAAGTAAATGTGATTTAGACCTAAGGTAACCCCACTTTTAAAAGGATATCCCCAGCAGAGTCGCCAGTTCTGTAACACAGTGGGAGAACTGACTTGGTTGTTTTGCATTTGATCGCAAATGTTGCGGTTAGCAAGAGTCGCCATCGACTTTTATTTTATCCAAAAGGGAAGGCTGAAAAGAACAGGAAAGACCTTTGAAATATTTTCTTGGGTTCAGGGGGTAGATTAGGGAAGGTATTATCACCCTTTTCATCCATGGTTTTCCATGGGCTCTTAGTTGCTTGCTAGATCACTTACTTTTGTTTGAAAATGTGCTTTGTGTGGTTTTCGAAAGTATTTTGAAAATGTCTTTGTAATGGTTCTCGTTTCTATATGAACACACACAAAGTGTTGTTTCAAAAATAGTTCAAAGAAGTGTTGATGGAATGTGTTTTTGAAAGTGATTTTGAAAAGGTGTCTCTTTGTAATGGTTCTCGTCTCTATAAGAACGCGTACAAAGTGTTGTATTTTGAAAATGTTTCAAAATGAGAGTGTTCATGTATAAAATGTTTTTGTTGTGAGCAAGCGAGCAACTAGGAGCAAATCTACCTACTCAAAAGGTCTTAGTTGTTCTTTTCCTTCTCCTTTAGATGTTTCTATCTTACCATTGATTTGGTAAGAATCCCCATCGTTAGATGTGAAGGGACGGGTGTGGGAAATTTGTGTATAGTCATAGAAGGCAACCTATGGGCCGTTTTAGCAATGTCGTTTAGGGACTAGATCGTTTACTGAAGGAAACATTGAGGGTCATCGAGGGACTACGATCTTTTACCGAGGGTCTTTGCTAAAACACCCACATTCGAGGGACATGACTATTTTTCGAAAGGAAACAAAATGGGATTACCCTAAGGGTGCTAGTGTGCAAGTGTGTTTGATTTTCATGCATTTAGTCTTGGTTAGGATTATCTATTTGTTGATCTTATGTCTTTCCATACATACCCTAATTACTAACAATATATGAAAGAAAATAAAAGTGAGGAAAAGTAAAGTCCTACACTATTATATCATTAAGGGGATGGGGTGTACAAATTTACAAATGGGGATTGCAAGAAAATAAAGTCCTAATTATCTTTTACAACCATATTGAAATAATGTACAAGAAATGTAAAAGGGGTTTGTTTTGTTTAAACAAAGAAGTTAGTTTACTTAAGAAAATATTTTGATCTTTTTGTTTTAAAAGAAATAAAATTAAACATATGAATATAAAATATTTTTGGTGTTTTTGGTTATTAAAAGCTAAAATAAGATAAATAAGAGAAAAGGGAGTCAGAATCAGCACATTGCTGAAACGAGAGGGAATAAAAGTTCTGACTCTGATACGCTGCAAGAGAGAAAATGTTAGTAGGAAAATAGAGGGTCAGAAGTTTTGGGTATGGGTACACCAAGTTGAGGTTGCTGGTGTGATACGGTGGGAGAATTGACTGTTTTTGGTGTGCTGGTTCGCGTTTTGCGTTTGTTTTTGCAAAATGTCGCGGTAAGCAAGAGTCGCCACCGTCTTTTATATTATCCAACAAGGAAAGGAAAAAAGCACAGAAAAATTCCTTTTTCGAGATGTTTCTCGAGTCTGGGGGGTAGATTATAGAAAGGGGAGGTGTTAGCACCCTTTCTATCTGTGGTTATCCACAGGCTCTTAGGTACTTGCTCACAGTGTTTTCAAAATTTGCTTTTCTTTGTGTTTGTGGGTTTGAAAGAAGTTTTTGTTTGAAAGGTGTAAGTGCGAAAAGTTTTGTTTTGTTTTGAGGGAGCAAGTACTTAAGAACCATCTACCTACTCAAAAAAGGAATCAATCTGTGCTAATGTCCTTTAGACAATGCTATCCCACTATTGATGAGTAGGTAGCATCGTCGTTGGAGTTTTAAGGGTCAATTCGATTAAGGGACGTGCGGTCACTAAAGCAATGTTAGGACGCTTTAGCGGTAACCCTAATGTCTTAGATCATTTTTCCGAGGCAACCGTTTCGAGGCAACTATGATCTTTGGACAAGAGGGCGACCTCTAAAACTTCCTATACTCAATGACCACGTTCGAAGGCAACCAAGTGAGGTGTACCCTAAGAGTGCGCATGTGCGAGTGTGTCGTTTTCAGTTAATTTTGTCTTTGTACATGTCAATGGTTATCTATGTTTATTTTAGGTTTTAAACATTTGATCTTGTCATACATTCCCTATTATCAAACATCTAACAGATTATAAGTTGCGGAAATTAAATTGCGGAAATTCAAACTAACTATTACAAGGCGTTAGGTATTTACATCGCCAAAAGCAACCCTTGAAATTAAAATGCGGAAAATAAATAAAGCGATAAAAATATTTAAAGTCCTATTAAACTATTACATTCTGGGAAACAGATACAATAATATGATAAGATGGATCACGTGCGGGAAATTAAATCGGATGCGAGTTTTTTAGGGTTTTGACCCCTTTTTTGAAAGAAAGTGATTTTTTTTTGTTATTTTTGAATTTATGGAAGAAATTAAATTAGGTTAACATTAAATTCATAAAAAAATTAATTAATTAAGAAAAATGACATTTTTTTGGATTTTTGATATTTAAAGAAATAAAAATAAATTAATCAAAGTTAATAAAACCTAACTATCTAAGTTGATTTTAATTATTACAAACAGATTAAAGTTATCTCCTAATTAAGCTAAATCAATTAAATTAATATTTATTTACAAAAATAAAAATGCTGGAAATTAATTTAATTAAGAAAATGTTTTTGGTTTTTAATTTTATTCAGAAAAAAAGGTTTGATTGGTTAGTTAAATAATAATAATAATAAATAAGTAAAATAAATAAGAAATAGAAATAGAAATACTCAGGGGGGTTTTGGGCCCAAATTGGAGGTGAGATTAGCAATTTCCATGTCCCATCTCAAGCTGGCCTCGTTTGACTTTCTGATTCTCCACGCGCCTTTTGACTTGATCCCAGCATAGGCCTTCATTATGGACCACCGGATCTGGCCTGGGGCCATCTGGCAGATGATTGGGTGATGGTGTATGGTGAACCACATGCTTAGCTTTGTATTGAACAACCTGAAGAAAAATAATAACATGCATATGTGGGACCTGGGATTCGTACTCAGGTCCGGTTGGACTTTGAACTAACGCCTTCGCCACTGAACCAATGTGCTTCATTTGTTATAGTATTGGATAACAATTAATATAAGGAAAAAAAACAATAATATGCCAGAATTAAAACAAAAACGCGCGAAGTTTGAAACATCCAATAGGATGGAGGCACGTCTCCATCTTCCTCGTTGAAACCTGGTTATTTACCTGCGGATTTATATCCGCAGCTAAATCCGTATGCCATTCCAAAAATCAAACCTAGGCCATGAAAATGAACCCCAAGACCATGGTTCTATTCGTCTGGGCATCCTGAGTACACCTATACCATTCTTGGATCTTGATTTCGCCTGTACAAGAAAACCCTAAAAAAGCAAACTACGAACCCTAGATTCGGTCATAAGGCTACAGTCCATATAAATACAATCAAATAATGCAGAAAGCTTGCAAATTGAATGAGCATCATGAATATACCAAAGATTTGTCCAAAAAGTGCAAGAATATGGAGTTGCAATTTCAAAGGCAAAGCGGTTTTGTGAGAGACTTACAGAGCTTTAGGGCACGTATGGAGATTGATTATGGGTTAGTTCTGCTTCAAGGATGGTCCAACAATTGATTAGCGTTGAGATTTGGTGTTGAAACTGCCTCTATGCACGATTTCAGTTTCAAGCTTTTTGCCAATTTTTCCAAGTTTGCTTTTGGTGTTCTTGCAGCCTCTAACCCCTAATTCGTGTGCCTTTAGCTTGTATATGTAATAAGCAATGCATTAGGTCAACAATTTTGGACTGAATCCTTATGCATTATGGCTTGGAGATTTGATTTGATCCTCCATTGATAACCTTCCAATTTTGCCAAAAATCCAATCTTTTTGCACATGTAATGGTTGATACGAATTTGATTCACTTAATGATGATGATTAGGTCCTGAAATAGCCAAAAAGAGATCAAATGATCAAGTTTTGTGATTTTATTTGATTTAAATTGATTTAAAATGAATTAATTCAATAAAAAATCAAATAAAATAGAAAAATTAATAAATGGACACAAGGATGAATTTAGGACACGTGTGGAGTGTAAAAAGATCAAATCAAGTGGAAAACAAATGGGCCCATTTGACAAAATTTGAAGTTTTGGGGATAGTTGACTTTTGGCAATTTTGCAAAAATGCCCAACTTCAACAATGCATAACTTCTTCAATTTTGAACTTTTGGAAGTGTTCTTTTACTTTTTAGAGAGCTTGAGATGTCCTATAACCAACCCTTTTGGTCTCATCTCATTTTTATATTTCATGCTCAAGTTATAAGATTTGGCAAAAAAGGTGTTTTTGTTGACTTTCAAAAATGACCTATAATGTCCAAATTTGTAACTTTTTGTGAGTGCATTTCTTGATCTTGGGGTATGAATATGGATTGTAGGAAATTGCATCCTATTAAAAATGAGCTTTGGATTGGTCATTTATCATAAAGTATGAGAAAGTTATGCTTGGTCAAAGTTGAGTTGACTTTCCTGCAAAACCCTAATTTAGCAACTTTTGAGTCTTGATGAATTTTGAGCAATCCTTGATGAATCATGATCAACCCTTGATCAAATGATGAAATATCCTTCAAAATGAGAATGTTGACAAAAAAATTGAAGTTTGACTGTATTTGGGTCACAGTTGACTTTTGCCCTAGCACAGTCGATTTTTGGACCCCTTGAGCAATTGACTGAGCAAACTTCCTCTGCAAGGCTTGAAATTTGACATGGATGAACTTGAGAACATATTAGGACATTAGGGAGAACTTGAGGTCATTTGGATGCAAGGACCTTGATGCAACACAAAACCCTAATTTGAGGTTGACTGCCTTAGGAGATAGCTTGACTGTCCAACTCTTGAGCAATCTTGAGCCACTTGGAGATTTCTCTTGTAATGTCTTGGGAAATATGAGAGGGAAAATTTTAGGGTGCAAGAGCTGCCCCTGTTCAATTTTCTTAAACCTGAGGATATAGATTGGCTTTCGGGCCTTTCGTGATCCGAAGGTGGAAGATGATTGAACACTAGAGTGCCCAGAAATTTGCACTCGCATGAAGTGGTATCAACATTGTGATGTCGGGAATGGGCTTACAAATGCCATTTGGAGGATGCTGATAGGTGGTCTGAGCTTCGGCTGGAATACGAATCAGGGAGATCTTATCATCGATCCGACTGAACCAGGGAAGGTCTTGGGTTAACTTTGACTGGATCGACATCAGAAAAATCTTCGAATCGATTTGACTGGACCAGGAAAGAATCTTGGAATAACTTCAACTGGAATACGAATCAGGGAGATCTTTTCGGCGATCTAACTGAACCAGAGAAGGTCTTGGATTAACTTTGACTAGATCGGCATCAGAAAAATCTTTAGGAATCGATTTAACTGGACCAGACAAGAGTCTTGGAATAACTTCAACTGGAATACGAATCAGGGAGATCTTATCGGTGATCTGACTGAACCAGAGGAGGTCTTGGATTAACTTTGACTGGATCGGCATCAGAAAAATCTTTAGGAATCGATTTAACTGGACCAGACAAGAGTCTTGGAATAACTTTGACTGGATCGGCATCAGAAAAATCTTTAGGAATCGATTTAATTGGACCAGACAAGAGTCTTGGAATAACTTCAACTGGAATATGAATCAGGGAGATCTTATCGTCGATTCGACTGAACCAGAGGAGGTCTTGGATTAACTTTGACTGGATTGGCATCAGAAAAATCTTTAGGAATCGATTTAACTGGACCAGACAAGAGTCTTGGAATAACTTTGACTGGATCGGCATCAGAAAAATATTTAGGAATCGATTTAACTGGACCAGACAAGAGTCTTGGAATAACTTTAACTAGAATACGAATCAGGGAGATCTTATCGTCGATCTGACTGAACCAGAGGAGGTCTTGATATAGCTGAGAACTTAATAGCATCTTTCATGAAAGGTAAAGGTTAGTCATATGTAATGCATGATATGGATCAAGCAATAATGTTCTCAAAATAACTGAGATTGTGTGGTATGATGCGTATATGCATGTATCATGATGTATGGAAATGTAATGTTTTAGCTGGGGAAAATAAATCCCGGATAGCTGCTGGAGACAAAGTTGAATTCTTCGTTTCCGCTGGGGATGGTGAACGAAGGTGATTGTGAGAATAAACCTGCAGGAGAAGAGAACTCTGTTGGGGAATAAACTGATGAGGAGGTTACTCTGTGGGGTAGAGATGCTATGCTGAGGACTCCACTGATAAACTCTACTGGGGATAGATTACCGTTGCTGGTGATACTGAATCTGTTGAGGATTGAACTCCTATTTGTGAAAGGAAAGAACTTCGATGGGGACGATCTTTCAGTTGCAACTTGCTGGGGATAACCCTGTTAGACTCTTGTGGGGATAATCCTTTGAGTTCTGCTGGGAATGATCCTTTGAACTCGACTGGGGAGATTTATTTTTGTACTCCGCTGGGGATAAACTTCCAGAGTCTACGGGGGATGATGCTCCAACTCCATGGGGAAGATTTTTCAGGCTGCGCTGGGCAAGTTCTAACTCCACTGGGGGTATCTTGTATTCTGCCAGGGAATATTCTTACACTCCGTTGGGGAATATTGAGACTGTCGGGGATATTAAGCCTTTTCAGTGCTGATGGTAGATCAACTCTGCTTGGGGAAAGCATTGCTGATTCGTTTACAGTTGCAAGTCTCAGCTGGGGGAGAGCTATCATTACTGTCTTACTCTGCGGGGAGTGAAAGTATCCTAGCCATATTCTTCAGCTGAATCTACCCTTGTACCTGGTGGATAGGCCAACTGTACAGTTTGGACAATTTTTATTGCCCCTGTTTCTGATGTTACCCGTAATCGTCTTTTGTTTCGCATGTAAATATTCATGAGCAGAAATTAATGTCAAATGCATATATAAAAAATGAACAATGGACGTTCTTTGCAAATCAAAACAGATAAAGGAAAAACAGTTTGAAATTTCTTTGAAAATGAATTGTATTGATTTTGAAGTTTGACCTATAAATAGGCGTTTTTGTACAAGAGGCTGACGTCCTAGTAAGAGAACACCGCCGAATAATAGAATTTACACAATTTATAAAAGACTAAACAAAACAGCTATGTGAATAATCCCACTGGGTTCCAACTCTGCTATTGCCTTTATATCCTCGAGCATCTCATCACTTTGCTGTTGGTTGAAGGTGAATCAGATTGATTAGTGTCGTCCGAGCTTGACAGCTGATACCGAAGTCCGGATGCAAGGTGATCCAATGAGACATAGTGTTACGCTTTGATCCCTAATTTTTGCTTGGACCGCCCTTTCGGGTTTTCAGTCCACCGGGATACCCTTTTTGCCCAAGCTGCCTTTTCAGGTTTTCGACTTGCCGGGTGTACAAATTTTTTCATTTTCATCCCTTATTTTTTCCCGAACCCTTTTGGTTCGCCGGGAAGCCCTTATTTTTGCCTAGGCCAGTCAACCTAGCGGGTCTTTGATCATGCGTAGTATCTTTTAACTATGTCTGCATTGACGAGGTGAGGAAGGTCGTCACCATCCATGGTGGTTAGAATCATAGCTCCTCCTGAGAAAATATTCTTAACCACAAATGGCCCTTCGTAAGTAGGGGTCCATTTTCCCCTGGGATCACCTTGAGGTAATATGATGCGCTTGATAACCAGGTCCCCAACTTGATACTCTTGTCGTCTAACTTTCTTGTTAAATGCCTTGATCATCCGTTTTTGGTACGTCTGACCATGAAAAATAGCAGTAAGTCTCTTCTCGTCGATTAGGTTCAGATGATAAAGTTGGGTCTGAATCCAGTCATCTTCACTTAAACCTGCATCCTTCATGATTCGAAGAGAGGGTATCTGAACTTCAATGGGCAAGACTGCCTCCATGCCATATACCAAGGAATAGGGTGTTGCCCCTGTTGACGTCCGTGCTGAGGTACGGTACCCATGAAGAGAAAATGGTAACATCTCGTGCCAGTCTTTGTATGTCACTGTCATCTTCTACACAATCTTATTAATGTTCTTATTAGCCTCTTCAACAGCCCCATTCATCTTCGGCCGGTAGGGAGAAGATTTGTGATGATGTATCTTGAATTGCTCGCAGAGCTCGGTAATCATATTATTGTTGAGATTGGTACCATTATCCGTTATAATCCTCTCTGGTACACTGTATCGACAGATCAGATTGTGCCGAATGAACCATGCCACGACGTTCTTGGTTACGGTAGCAAAGGAAGCTCCTTCAACCCACTTTGTAAAGTAATCGATAGCTACCAGGATGAAACGATACCCGTTAGATGTTGTAGGTCTGATCTCTCCAATCATATCAATGCCCCATATTGCAAAAGGTCAAGGTGCCGTCAAGACAGTCAGAGGAACTGGAGGGATGTGCACCTTAGCAACATAGACTTGGCACTTGTGACACGTCCGAGAATGCTGATAACAGTCAGCTTCCATTGTGGACCAATAATATCCCGCCCGAAGGATTTTCTTTGCCATGGTGTGTCCACTGGAATGAGTTCCGAAAGTACCTTCATGTAACTCCGCCATGATCCTTTCTGCTTCATTCTTATCCACACATCGCAGTAGGGTCGAGTCATGGTTACGTTTGTAAAGAACGCCATTGTTGATGAAGAACTTCGCCGCGAACCTCCTCAGAAACTTCTTGTCATTAACAGATGCACCCTCGGGGTATTCCTGAGCTTCAAGATACCTCTTCACCTCATGATACCAGGGCTTTTCTGTCACGTCTTCAGTCTCAAGATCACAGCAATGTGCAGGTTCGTCCAATCTTTCAATGATGATCCGGGGAGCTTCGTTGTCCCAATTGACTTTGAACATAGAAGACATCGTAGCTAGCGCGTCTGCCAACTGGTTCTCCTCTCTAGGGAAGTGTTCAAAGGTTATCTCCTCGAAATGGGGAAGCAACATCAATACATGCTCCTTGTAAGGAATAAGATTTGGGTGTTTCGTATCCCACTCTCCTTTGATCTGACTGATCACGAGAGCGGAATCTTAGAAAACACTTAGAAACTTAATCCTTAGGTCAATTGCTGCTCGAAGACCCATGATGCATGCTTCATACTCCGCCATGTTGTTGGTGCAGTTGAAACATAGTCGGGCGGTGAACGGAGTATGAGAGCCTTTAGGAGATATGATCACGGTGCCAATGCCATTTCCCAAAGCGTTCGAAGCTCCATCAAAATACATAGACCATCGGGATCCCTCCTCAGGTCCTTCATCCGGTCCAGGTGTCTCACAATCAGTCACTAACATGATATTCTCGTCCAAGAATTCAAAGTTCATAGACTGGTAATCATCCACTGCCCGATGTGCCAAATGATCTGCCAAAACACTTCCCTTAATTGCTTTTTGGGTCGTATACTGGATGTCATACTCAGTCAAGATCATCTGCCATCTTGCTATTCTTCCGGACAAGGCAGGCTTCTCGAAGATATACTTGATTGAATCCATCTTTAAAATCAATAGAGTAGTGTGAGTCAACATATATTGTCTCAGCCGGCGAGCATCCCATGTCAAAGTGCAGAAAGTTTTCTCGAGCAACGAGTATCGGGTCTCGCAATTGGTAAACTTTTTGCTAAGGTAATAAATAGCATGCTCTTTTCGGCCAGACTCGTCATGTTGACCCAGCACGCACCCCATTGAGTTGTCGAGTACTATCAAGTATAAGATCAAAGGTCTCCCTTCAACTAGAGGCATCAGAATGGGTGGCTCTTGGAGATACTCTTTGATCCTTTCGAAAGCGGTCTGACATTCATCGTTCCAACGTACCACTTGATCTTTCTTCAGTAGCTTGAAGATTGGCTCACAAGTAGCAGTTAGGTGCGAGATGAATCGGGCAATGTAGTTCAACCGTCCCAGAAAGCCTCTGACTTATTTTTCTGTTCTGGGAGCTGGCATTTCCTGTATAGCTTTCACCTTTGCAGGATCCACTTGAATACCTTTGTCGCTTACGACGAAACCCAGTAACTTACCGGATCTCACCCCGGAGGTGCACTTGTTCGGGTTTAGCCTCAGCTTGTACAATTTCAACCTGTCAAACAGCTTCTACAGATGGTCAAGGTGTTCCTCCTCAGTCTGGGACCTTGCAATCATGTCGTCGACGTATACCTCAATCTCATGATGGATCATGTCATGAAACAAAGCAACCATGGCACGCTGATACGTCGCCCCAACGTTCTTCAATCCAAAAGGCATGACCTTGTAGCAAAAGGTACCCCACTGAGAAACAAAGGTCGTTTTCTCCATGTCTTCGGGAGCCATTTTAATCTGATTATAACCGGAGAAACCATCCATAAAGGAGAAGACTTTATGCTGAGCGGTGTTGTCAACCAGAACGTCAATATGAGGTAGAGGAAAGTCATCCTTGGGGCTTGCCCTGTTCAGATCCCTATATCAACACACATTCGAACCTTACCATCCTTCTTCGGTACAGGAACCACGTTGGCCACCCACTGAGGGTAAGAAGTAACTGCTAGAAAACCGGCGTCAAACTGTTTCATAACTTCGACCTTGATTTTCTCGGACATCTCTGGGCGCATTCGGCGTACCTTCTGTTTCACTGGAGGACAGTCTTCCTTAGTAGGCAGGAGATGAACCACAATATCAGTATCCAAACCAGGCATATCTTCATAAGACCAAGCGAAGATTTCAACATAGTCATGCAGCATCTGAACCAACCGTTGTTTCACACTAAGCTCCAGATTTGCACCGATCCTAACCTCTTTCTTATCTGTCTCGGTACCCAGATTCACTGTTTCCACTGGTTCTTCATGTGGCTGTATATCCCTCTCTTCCTGAAGTAACAGTCTTGCAAGTACACCAGGCACTTCGCAATCATCTTCACCTTCGTCTTCGGCTAAGTTGATCGGACTTTCGAAGTCATAACTGGTAGTAGTAGAGTCGTTACCAGTGAGATCCAGAGTGGATATAGACCTGTATATGTGAGTGTGTGTAAAATAGCTGTTTTGCAATATATAATAGAAGAAAAACAAGGAGCGCAAGATTTGAAATGCAAGAAACGTCCAATGCTTTTATTAATGATATATGAAAATGACACACATAAAGCCCTCACAAATGAAGCCACAGTGCCCCGGGTAAGACACCGGGCCATAAAGTTTCAAACATTGTCTGTTACAAATTCAAAACAAAAAGTTTCATTACTGAGTAACAAAAGAAATAGGGATGAAGTCCTTTGCTATCCAGTTACTTGGTCCACCGTCGTTCATAGGATATATCCATCTGTCAAACTCAGACTCTTCCACATCGTCTTCAATGGCATTCACTCCCGAGTTGCTGATGAACACGAGAGGTCTTCCAATCCGTGCATTTCGAACAGCCCTTTGAGCTTCTGCAGTGAAACCCAAACCAAACTTGTTAGTCTTCTGTGTAAAATCAGGGAGTCGGTCCCAATTCGCACACCCACCTTTCTCGACAACAGCTCGGGTATCCTTAAAGGAAGCCATCTTCATAGGAGAATCTTCAACAACAGCCTCAGCTGACGCCAGCGTCTGGGGAACCTCTTCAAAGTGCTGAAATGGGGTCTCAATGAACTCCTCATCCATCTCTACGTATCAGAAAGAGTTGAGGTGGCTAACCATGTACTCTTCCTCTCCTTGTACTGTCACAATCTTCCCTTTCACTGGGTACTTTAGCTTCTGGTGGAGCGTTGAGGTTACGGCCCCAGCTTTGTGGATCCATGGACGACCCAGCAAACAAGAATAAGATGGCCGAATGTCCATCACATAGAATGTAGAGTTAAAAACCTGAGAACCAACCTTAATCGGAATATCAACTTCTCCGTGCACCATCCTTTTAGACCCATCAAAGGCCCTGACGACAATGTTGCTTGGCTTCAACTCCAACCCTTCACAGTCCAACCAGTCTAGAGCTTTCTTAGGCAAGACGTTCAATGAGGAACCAGTATCCACTAATACATGAGCAAGGGTAGTGCCCCTGCATTCAATGGAGACATGCAGGGCATCGTTGTGATTCTTCCCCTTAGCAGTCAAGTCAACGTCAGAGAAACCTAACCCTTTATCAGCAGTCAGATTGGCCATGCAATCTTTAAACTGATCAACTGATGTCTCTTGTGGCACGTGTGCAGTCTTCAGAAATGTAATTAGAGCCTTGGCATGGGCCTCTGAGCATAGCAATAGTGACAACATAGAAATCTTGGACGGGGTTTTCCCCAACTGTTCAACTACATTGTAGTCACTCTTTTTGATGATCTTCAGAATCTCTTCCATCTCTTGTTTAGAAGCTTCAACAGTAATTGTCTTCGGTGCCTCCGTTTGGGTAGGCTCACTGGTGATCCCTTTGCCCCGAGTGTCAGATGACTCAGCGACAGGGGTAAGAATTGGATCTTGAACAGGAATAGTAGCAGGTACACTAGAAAGTGTGATAACAACAGGTTTTTGGGCAGTTGGTGGAGAGATATCAGGTGAGAAAAGACTTCCGCTGCGGGTGACCATAACAGGTCCAACAATATTGCTGACGTCAGTATCAGCATCCAATTCTTGTTTAACTCCATGAAAATAAACATCAGCCCCGTAGTGCCAAGGGACAACTTTATCAGAGGTGTAGGGGATAGGCCCAGGAACAGTGATGATCACAGGTGCGATTCTTGGAACAGATGTAATCCTAACAGGCTTTTTCGAGGAAGCCTTGGAAGAATTGTCGAAAATGGTAATGATGGCAACTTCTTCAGTAGAAACCAAAGGAACAACAGTCTTCTCAAACATAATTTCTTTACTATCCATCAGGCGTTGGACACCTGATTTCAAAAGATGGTAACCGGTAGGTAGGACAGAACACATACGGCAACTTTCGTCACAACCCAGAAATAAACCGGCTAGCAAAAGGTTCTTCTTAACAGTCAACAAAGGGGTAACAATGTCATTCACAGAAACCACAAACAAGTCTTCATCTATAACATTCACTCCATGCTTGGGCATAGGAGCAGTCACAACATTAGGTCTTTCGGGCGCTTCGAACTCAATCTCCTTAGCATCAATTAAGTCATGTACCTTGTTCTTCAAAGACCAACAATCATCTGTATTATGCCCCGGGCTATCAGAATGAAAAGCACAGCGGGCATTAGGGTTTTACTTAGGTGATGTTATATTTGGATTCTTCGGGGCCTCCCTTGGAATCACCAGATTGGTCTTTAATAACTGTGGCAGAATCTGAGACAAAGTCATGCTGAGACGGGTGAATTGCCTTCGAGGTTTCTCGTCCTTTTGTTGATTGTTGTGCTGAGGAGCACCAGCAGGTCTTGAAATAACAACCGCATTAACAGCTTGGCGGTGTTCAGGTTTATTCTGGCTTCTCGAACCGTAGACAACATTGGACTCCTTCTTAAAAAGCTTTTTCTCGGTGCTCGATGAAGCACCCTTCTGTATCTTACCAGCCTTAATACCAGACTCAATCCTCTCACCGGTCATAATTAGCTCTGTAAACCCAGACGAAGAGCTTCCAATCAGGTGGTTGAAGAATGGACCAGACAAGGTCCCCAGAAACATATCCACAAGCTCCCGATCAGCCAAGGGTGGTTGCACTCTTTCGGCGAGGTCCCTCCACTTCTGAGCATACTCTTTGAAAGCTTCACCCGTTCCCATTTGTGATACGGTGGGAGAACTGACTTGAGTTTTGCGTTTGTTTTCGCAAGTGTTTCGGTTTAGCAAGAGTCGCCATCGACTTTTTATTTTATCCTAAGGAAAGGTTAAAAAGCACAGCAAAAACCTTTGAGATGTTTTCTTGGGTTCGGGGAGTAGATTATAGAAAGGGAAGGTATTAGCACCCTTTCTATCCATGGTTATCCATGGGCTCTTAGTTACTTTCTTAGATCACTTGCCTTGCATTTTCAATTGTTTGAAATGGTGCTTTCAATTGTTTGAAATAGTGCTTTGTGTGTGTTTTGAAAGATATTTTGAAAAGAGGCCATGGTGGTGGCAACCTTTGTAATGATCCATGTTTGAATGTATACAAAGGTGTATTTGTCTTTTGAAAGGTTTTCAATGTTTTTTGAAAGTTTGTTTTGAAATTGTGTAGTGATGTGTGTTTTGAAAAATGGCAAGCGTGTTTTGCAGGTTGATCAAGTAACTAAGAGTTGTCTACCCCTAAATGTACTCAAAGATATTTCTCATGTTTTAACCCTTTTAACAGTTTTGTTCCACCATTGTATTTGGTGGACAATCTTGTGTTAGGATGTTAACGGGACGGGCGCGGGTCATCGTTTAGACCATGAATGCAATGGTGCCAAGTGTCTTTGGCAATTTTGCCTAAAGGGACTTGATCATTTTGTTTAGGCAACTTCGAAAGCGTCATCGAGGGACTATGATCATTTGATTTGTTTTTGTTTGGCCAAAGACACTCAACATGCAAGCATGGCCCATTTTGGAAGGCAACAAGCGGGATTACCCTAGGGGTGCAAGTGTGAATTGTGTATTAATTGTCATGCATTTGTCTTGTATTTAGGTTATCTAGCGGTTGATTTTAAATCTTCGCATGCAAACCCTAATTACTATACAGTATATAGAAAGCGATAAATTGCAGGAATTTAAAGTCTACGCTATTACAACTAAGTATCCGGGAATGGGGGTACAAATATTTACAAATGGGGATGAGACTTATTAGGAGAGTAGTGTCCAAATATATTTACAACCAAATCGAATCAATCTCAATGTAAAATGTATCAATGCGTAAGAATAAAAGAGAAATAAAAGTATATGTGTAAATGTATGTGATTTATTTACAAGTGATAATGATGTTTAACTTAGTATATTATTAAGTATTTTATGATTTTTTAGATTTTTGTTAATATGTATAAATAAAAGTTTTAATAAAAGGAAAGAAATGTTTTAAGAAATTCTATTTTTTATGTATTAATGTTAATGTATTTTAGTTAGTATTTTTATGTACAAAAATTTTATTTAATCTCAAAATAAAATATTATTATGTATTTTTAATTATGCTAATAAAAAGGTAATTTAAGAAAAATTGATATAAAAAAGAATTGAACATATTATTTTATTTACAAACAAAAATGAAATATATTAAATTAAAAAAATGATAAGTAAAAAAAATAGATGTTAGTTTATAAGTATTAAAAAGAATAAGAATAAAAGAAAAGATTGAATGGGCCTAAAGGGGATGCTTGGCCCAAACAATTAGTCAGGATAAAGGAAAAGAGGGGGGGGGGGGGGGGGGTATTCCAGATTTTAATGGGCTTAGGCGTGTAAATGGTGAACCGACCCAATGCTTGACACAACATTTTGTAAGGGTTTCAGTTATTTTGCTTCATTACTGGATTAGGGTTACAGCGCGGCGCCGTTCGTCTTCTTCGCTTCCTTCGTTCTCTTCATCTCCTTAAGCCAAACCTCTGACCTAACTCTTTCGCCCATGGCCACCAGGCGTCACCATCCGTCCCCTCTTCCCTCCTTGGTCAAGCGAGGCTATATTGTAAGGTGACGATTTCTGTTTTTAACGCATTTAGGGTTTCAAGTTTTTATATGTTATTGATTTCCCTTCCTTGCATGTCTTGATTCTTTGTATGATTATTTGTTTCTTGTGAGGTATTTAAAGAAAGGAAAGAGTTTTATACCTTTGTTGGAGACGGAGGCTTTTGGAGATGGAGGAGGAGCTGGAGGCGTCCTAGGGCGGCCAGGGCGGAGAGGTGTGATGCTGTGCGCTGGAAATCCGGTATTCAGTATTTCGCTTCTTAGGGTTTTATGATGATATCCCTGAAAACCTAGTTCATTCGTTTCTGAACACTTCTTTTCTTCTTCTCTTTTGCTTGCTCCTGTCAATGATGATTATCTGAGATGCTTCGCCTATGATGAACTTAGTTCTGAGGCATTGTTGGTTCTGTATGTTTTATTATTTTGATTGGCTCATCAGTTGTGGTTGGGTTTGACAGACTGATTGAAATTTGTGGGCTTGTTTGATTCGGACTTTGGACAAATTTTTGTGGTTTGTAAGCTTGTTTTGAGCTTAGACTTCAGGCTTGCTGGTTTTAGAGTTGGAACAGGTTAGGCTTGTGTTTATGCAGGTGAAGTTACAGGCTTTGTGGCTTGCTGTTTGTTTTTGCTTGACACAGGTTTGTCTGGTTTAGGCTTGGTGTATTCTGCTTGTTTTTTGACAGGGCTTAGAGGCTTGGAACTTTAGGCTTCAGGCTGGTTATGATTTGTGAGTTTGATGGCTTCATGTTTGAGGCTTGACACAGGTTTACAGGCAGGTTTATGCTTAGCAGGTAGTTTGAATGTTTAGGTTTTGTTTGACACAATTTGTCTGGTTTAGGCTTGGTGTGAGCTTCAAACCAGTTTGAGGCAGTCTTGAATATCTTTGATTCAGTTTGTGTTTTTTTTGCTATGTATTCTGCCTCTTTGACAGTTTTGCACTTGGTTAGGCAATGCAACTTTGGTTGGCTTATTCATTTGGCTGTTCAGTTTGCCTTTGTGACTTAGTTTGGAATTTTGAACTTTGTAGTTTGCTTGGCTTTTTGACAATACACTCTATGCAGCTTCATGCATTTTTTAAATTTGCAAAACATATTTCTATCCCTCTTTGTGAACCAAGAGCAATCTTGTGATTTGCAGAGAGGGCAAACAAACTGATTCCGGCCAGTTACTTTTAATGATGAATGTCTGCCTTTTTATTTAATTCATCTGCATTTGACTTTTCTTTCTTTTCTTGTTTTTGCAGATAAAATCAATTGAGCAAAGGAGCATCAGATAGAGGATGAAGATTTAGGATAACTTAGGATATAGCTTTATTTTACCTTTAATTATTTGTAATAACATTATTTGTAAATACTGTAAATGTATTCAAATAACATTTGTACTCAATAATTAAAAGTAAATAAAAGTTTAATCCTTTTTAATTCTTCTTCAAATGTTTATTTAATTATTTATAATTCTTAAATTATAATAAATGGAAATAAATCCCAATTATTCTAACTTAGAATAAATAAACAATTAATAAACATTGTGGTCTTAGCATCAATTAATAATAAACCCAGCGTTTCAAATAGCCATAAGCATTGCACAGTCAAATCAAACAAACATCCATATTCTTTTGCCTTTACTGATTAAACCAAACACTGCAAGTCCTTAATTCAAATGCCTCAATCCAAATCTCAGAGTAAACTGAAAAGAACTGTAGAATTAATTCTTTCTGAGAGTGTGCGCACAAAAACCCTGATTCTTGATTTAATTTTCACAGAAGCGCCTGCCTGATCAAACCTTGAGCCAAACTCAACCAAGCCCTAACAATTTGCTTGAATTGTTCCAGAGTTCATGAAAACCCTAATTTGGCTAGACTGACAAGAAAAAGTCTGTTTGACTGATTCTTACGCCAATTTGAAAAGTCAGGGAAAACCCGAAGCTGTGATTTCTTGTGGAAAAATAGGAGGGCAAATTTTGGGGTACAACAGTTGCCCCTGTTCAATCTTCTTGAACTTGAAGAGTTAGATTGGCAAGTTTGCCGTTCGCGACTCGAGGGTAAAAGGAGATTGGACACTCGAGTGCCCAAAACATTTGCACTCGGTGATGTGATGGTAGAGGGAATGGGCTTAAAGATGCCATTTGGTGATGGGCTTAAAGATGCCATCTGGAGATGTGACAGAATCTTGTCGGGGGATGGGCTTAGAGATGCCATCTGGAAATTGCCGGTAGGAGGATAGGCTTAAAGATGCCATCTGGAAATGTTGGTAGGAGGATGGGCTTAAAGATGCCATCTGGAAATGTTTGTTGAACTGTATGTCATTGGTGAGTGGGTGAGTATCAGAAAAGTGTCCATGTTTTGGAACATCTCTGAACTGGGGGTCTTGAATAAGTAATGGATTGATATCCGTATCTGGAAGCATCCGTAAACTGTTTTCAAAAGTTTGGGAGTTGAATAAGTAATAGAGAAACATCCGTTGTTGGGAAGCGTCCGTGAACTGTTTTCAAAAGTTGAGTCTGAACAAGCAATAGATTAACATCCGTTGTTGGGAAGAATCCGTAAACTGTTTTCAGAGGTTGAAGAATCTGAACAAGCGATAGGTTAACATCCGTTACTGGAGAACCCGTGAACTGTTTTCAGAAGTCTTGAAGTTGAATAAGCAATAGAGCAACATCCGTTGTTGGGAAGGATCCGTAAACTGTTTTCAAAAGTCTTGAATTTGAATAAGCAATAGAGCAATATCCGTTGTTGGGAAGCGTCCGTAAACTGTTTTCAAAAGTTGAGAAGAATCTGAATAAGCGATAGGTTAACATCCGTTACTGGAGAACCCGTGAACTGTTTTCAGAAGTCTTGAAGTTGAATGAGCAATAGAGCAGCATCTGTTGTTGGGAAGCGTCCGTAATCTGTTTTCAAAAGTTGAGTCTGAACAAGCGATAGATTAACATCCGTTGTTTGGAAGAATCTGTAAACTGTTTTCAGAGGTTGAAGAATCTGAACAAGCAATGGGTTAACATCCGTTACTGGAGAACCCGTGAACTGTTTTCAGAAGTCTTGAAGTTGAATAAGCAATAGAGCAGCATCCGTTGTTGGGAAGCGTCCGTAAACTGTTTTCAAAAGTTGAGAAGTGGAGAAGGAACCGGTGTAGGGTTTCTTGATGATGAGTCCGTGTAAAACTGCATCTGAATGAATCTGGAATAAGTATCAGAATGTCGCCATGTCTGGGTCACATCTGAACTATCTCTGGGTGAATCTGGAATAAGTATCAGAATGTCGCCATGTCTGGGTCACATCTGAACTATTTCTAGAAAGAATCTCGGAAGATGATGATCTTTGTCTGTTGACTGATCCTTCCTGAAAAGGTAAAGAGTTAGTTGTATGCAATGTCATGATGCATGATGCAATGTATGTTATATCAATGTTTATGATATGGATGTGATGAATGTGCATGTAAGTTGATGAGCTGTCTTGCTGAGGATAGATGAATCCTGGATGGTTGGAGATAAAAGAATCTTGACTGCCGTCGGGGAAAGTAATTCCTTGACTGCTGCAGGGGGTTGCAAGAATCTCTTGATCGTTGAAAATGAGAAATCCCGGGACCGCTGTTGGGGAATCAGGAGCCTGGGTTGTATGCCAGTCTACTGGGGATTCCTGTCTTGAGGGGATCTTCACTGGAGAATATTCGAATATTCTGTGAGGAACTGAGAATGAGAGTCTCCATTCTGCTTGGGGATTGATAGTTGGAAGTTTTAGCTTCGCTGGGGATTGCAAGAATCTTTTGATTGCTGCAGGTATTGATCTGGGATCTTGAAAAGGTTGGTCGGGGAGATAGTTGTCCTGGTTGGTTTCAGGTATTGATCTCCGACCTGAGAAAGAAAGATAGTTTTCCTGGCTTGTTACAGGTGTTGATCGTCAATCTCTTCATGTAGATGGTTTCCTGGCTTGTTACAGGTATTGATCCACGATCAGTCGTCCACAGATATTTTCCTGGCTTGCTACAGGTGTTAATCTGGAACTTAAGAAATACGCCACTTTGAGAATGAGAATCTTCATTCTGTTGGGAGTATACCAATCTTCTGAGTTGATGAGAATCTTCATGCTGTTATCGGTCAGAAATTGGGAGTATACCAATCTTCTGAGGTTTTAAGGATGAGAGTCTTCACTCTTGAGAGTTAACTATTATCTGGTCGTAATCCAGGCTTCACAAAAATTTGTATTGCTATCTGGTCGTAGTCCAGGCTTCACAATAGCTTGCTAAGCTGTTATCCGGTCGAATCCGGGTTTTACGGCTTGTGTTGAAGATATACCACTATCTGGTCATCTCCAGGCTTCATAGTATTCTTGACTGCTATCTGGTCGTAATCCAGGCTTCACAGAAACTCGTATTGCTATCTGGTCGTAATCCAGGTTTCACAATAATTTGTTGAGGATTAAACTGTTATCCGGTCGAATCCGGGCTTCACAGCTTGTGCTTAGGAGATACCACTATCTGGTCGTAATCCAGGCTTCGCGGTGGTCTGATATTGTGAATGAGTGACAGAATGGCTACCGTGTTTGGAGCGTATCTGAAACTGTATCTTGGAGTTGAGATCTGTATGAGTAGCAGAATGACTTCCTTGTTTGGAGTGTATCTGAAACTGTAACTTTGATCTGAATGAGTGACAGAATGGCTACCGTGTCTGGAGCGTATCTGAAACTGTATCTTGGAGTTGAGATCGGTATGAGTAGCAGAATGACTTCCTTGTCTGGAGTGTATCTGAAACTGTAACTAGGATATGAATGAGTGATAGAATGGCTACCGTGTCTGGAGCGTATCTGAAATTGTATCTTCCAACAGGTGATGAAGGAATTGTTGAACACTTTTAACATTCGAATGCCCCAAGTGATGATGAAGGAGACTTGCCCCAAGTTCACTGAACTTTTGAGAGATTTGTTGAAATCTTGACTAGACTTCCCCAGGTTAATCTTGACTGGACTGCCCCAGGTGTGCTGGATGGTGACATGTCAAGCCCCCTTGTTGATAGGAGATTTGTCGTTGGAAGTGTCATCCTTTTTGAAGTGATTTTGTTCACTGAGAGAGTTTTCGTTCCTCCGAACATTCGCTATATGAATTTCTTCGCTGTCAAACAAATAGCCATATGAAAATAGTGATATTCAAGTAATGTAAAGTTTATGCTTGTCTCGAAGTTTTGAAAAATGCGTTTTTTAGAAGAAAACTTTTTATAAGACAAATCAACACAAGATTTAGAGCAAAGCCTTACAGGAGTCAGGATACCTTTTTGTAATAGTATGCTTTCGAACTAACCCATGCTTTAATTAGGACTTTTGAAGGGTTGTAACGTGGCTTGGTTCACGGTTTAAGAAACAAAGGATAAAGGCTCAAAGTATATTTGTACCCACCCGCTCTTTGTGATGTTCTTCAATCCTAAGCTCAGTTAATTGTGCGTCGAACTTCATGATGGTTCACCAATTGAATTTTGGAAGACAGTCATCATCTCCTTTTTCTTTTGCAACATTTTTTCATGTTGTTGAGGATTTGTAATGACCTCTTTCTTTTGATTTATTATCCCTAACTTTTGCCTGGCTGTTCCTGTTTTCGAGATTACAGTCAGCGGGATGCCCCAGCTTTCTTAAGCCTCCATTATAGGTTTTGGCTTAGTGGGCTTTTTCTTTTTTGAGAGATAATGACTACCTATGAGATAGGGAACCATCACTGTCTTTCGATTCCAAAGGAATGTTTTAGATGTCATTCGTTGTATCACGAACTGATAGTTTCCGACTTCAATGCACATTTTTTTTGAATTAACTGAGAGACTACCCTACCCCAGGTTTATATCAAAGGTTTTGATTTGTTCAGAACAGAAAACTCCTACTTCTTTGGCTCGAAGGGGTTGACTAGGGATTATCTTCCTTATAACTCCAGTGTTTGGGAATTGAAAGAAATGCATGTACATCATCAGCAAGGTCTGTTCAAAAGCATACTGTATGAGATTATGGTATTGTTTCGTCATCCTCCCTCTAAAGGCTTGTAGCTTTTGCAAGAGTTAAATGTCATAAAGAAAGTAGAAAGCATAGTTTAAGAATAGTGAAAACAAATGGATGAATTCAAGACAAACATATGCAATGCATTAATGAAACAGAGTTTGACATTAATAGATAATTGTTTGAATAACAAAGAGATTACAACTTGGAAATTCAAATGAAACAAAAGCCTCTCAGTTTGAGCTTTGTCACTCCAGGTGGAGAACTCCTCAACGGAAGATTTTCATCTCACCGTCTGGCATGAACCTCAGCACTCCAATGTCAATCAGATCTTGAATCTTGTTCTTCAAGGCTCAACAGTCGTCGGTGTCATGTCCCGGGCTATAGGAGTGGTAAACACAAAATGCGTCGGGATGATAGTTAGGAGCGGAGGTATTGGGCTTCCGAATAGGGTCCCTCAAAGCAGTCAGATTGACCTCCAACAAGCGCTCCAGTATTAGAGATGAGGGTATGTCAGTCTCAGTGAACTGTCTTCCCGACGTATTTTGCTTACGCCGATTACCTCGTTGATGCTGACGAGGTTGTTGGTGGGCTTGTGACCCTGAAGCAAGTAGAGGAGCCTTCCCCTTGTCTTCTTGAGTGGAAGGGGGTTGAATGATGGCTTGCCCTTCAACCTCAGATGTTTGCCCCACTCGGTTGTCCCGAAGCAGTTGGTTGACGAGAACTCTGAGTTCCTCTTGTCTTTGAGCCAAGTCCTGGATGAGAGCCATCTGGCCCACCAGTTGCCCCATCATTTGGATCCTCATTGTTGTCAGCTCTGACTGTAGTGCCTCCAACTGATCACTCCTGGCATTGCTTGAATTCTCCTGGACCAAGCCCCTGGTGAGGAGAGCCTTCACTTCTTCTTGCCCCAGGGACAGGTTCAAGAACATTTCCTGAAGCTGAGCAGTTTGGTCCTGGATATCCTTGACAGTCCTCTCTAGAGCCATCTCTTACTGAAATAAACAGTAGGAGAGTAAGGAAACCTGAAAAGGAGAAATTGTTATGATGCAATGCATGATATGTGAATGCATGTTTTCAAGGATCTCTTGGGGTAAACACAAAAGAATGTTAGAGGTTGAACTTTGATCTTTGATTGGAGAACTTTGCACCGGTGGATGTCTTTCCACGAGAATCAAGCTCACCATGTCAAGTGGGTCATAGCCCCTGATTCAAGTTGTTGCACTTGATCTTTGATGGCATTTGTTTAGAGGAGAAACCTCTTGCCCTTTGGTAGACGTCTGGTTCAACGTGACCCTGCATCAAAAGAACCCTCGAGATCCTTGAAATGGTTATTGAAAAATGCTATGGTATGATGTTATGATGTTATGTACATGTATGCAAAAGTAAGTAAGTGTATATACAGGTAATCATATTCACACAAAGCAAACAAGTCCTAGGTTTAGACTTGCATGGGGTTTGTAGGTAAGTATCCTCTTGAAGTTAGTTGGCTCATCCTATCCTAAAATAGAAACCGGGTTCTAAGGAGCTCAATATCATTGGAGTTTTCTGTGTTCATTGTTTTGGTTTAGCCACTTAACTGGCGACCAAAATATTCCAAGAAAACAACCCTCAATGAGTGTAGTATCGAGTATCTACCAACTTCGGACTGCACCAAAGTCGGCCATCTCACTACCCCTAAAAAGGCTAACATGGTCAAGTAAGGTTATAGGTCATTAGTGCTTAGTGACATCACTCAGCGGCCCCGTACTCTCCTTGATTGAACTCAAGGGTTACCGGTAGTCACAAATATGTCACACTAACATAGCTTACTGCTTCAACCATGTCAGTATAACCCGCACAGTTTCCTCACAGTTTTATTGCTATTTACCTAAAAAGGTGCCCCAAATCCGGGTGTAGGATTTACAACAAACCCAATCAAGGACCCAAAAAGTAAAGCAATCAAGGCAATCAAAGCAAGAATGTAAAGGTGATCTAAACCCTAAGGTAACCCCACTTTTAAGTGAAATCCCCAGCAGAGTCGCCAGTTCTGTGATACGGTGGGAGAACTGACTTGAGTTTTGAGTTTGTTTTCGCAAATGTTTCGGTTTAGCAAGAGTCGCCACCGACTTTTTATTTTATCCTAAGGAAAGGTTAAAAAGCACAGCAAAAACCTTTGAGATGTTTTCTTGGGTTCGGGGAGTAGATTATAGAAAGGGAAGGTATTAGCACCCTTTCTATCCATGGTTATCCATGGGCTCTTAGCTACTTGCTTAGATCAACTTGCCTTGATTTTCAATTGTTTGAAATGGTGCTTTCAATTGTTTGAAATGGTGCTTCGTGTGTGTGTTTGAAAATGTTTTGAAAAGAGGCTAATGTGGTGGCAACCTTTGTAATGATCCATGTTGGGATGTATACAAAGATGTATGTCTTTTTGAAAAGTTTTCAATGTTTTTTGAAAGTTGTTTTGAAAGTGTTTGTGATGTGTGTTTTGAAAAATAGGCAAGTGTTTTTGTTTTGCAAGTTGGCAAGTAACCAAGAGCTATCTACCCTAAATTTCTCAAAGATCTTTGCTATGTCTTAACCCTTTTAACAATTTTGTTCCACCATTGTATTTGGTGGACAATCTTGTGTTAGGATGTGAACGGGACGGGCGCGGGTCATCGTTTAGACCATGATTTCAATGGTGCCAAGTATCTTTGGCAACTTTTCCTTTAAGGGACTTGATCATGTTTAGGCAACTTTCGAAAGCGTCATCGAGGGACTATGATCATTTGATTGTTTTGTTTTTGCCAAAGATACCTAACATGCAATATGGCCCATTATTGAAGGCAACAAGTGGAGTACCCTAGGGGTGCAAGTGTGATTAGTGTTGTCCATTTTCATGCTTGTTTATCTTGAATTTAGGTCAAACTATTTGTTGTTTTTTGATTCGCATACAAAACCATAATTCTAACATGGCATAATTAGAAAGCTTTTAAACGCGAAAAATAAAAGGTCCTAAGTTATTACAACACAAATATGGGATGGGGGGTACAAATGTTCAAATGGGGATATTTTAGCAAGAAATTAAAATCTAACTATTACATCCAAATTGAATTATACAAATTAATTAATTGCACAATACTTAAATAAAATAAAATAAATATGCAAGATGCAAAAAATGATTTTTATGTGTATGCAAAAAAGTATTTTTTATGTGTCAAATAAACAAAAATAAAATGAATTAATTTTTTGGTATTTTTATGTATTTAGGGTAAAACCCTAATTCTATAAATAAAAGGTATTTATTATATAATATATGCAATATTTATTAATTATGTACAAAAATAAATAAAAAGGAGGTATATTGTCAAAAAGTGATTTTTTAAGTTAAATATTAATAAAAATAAAAAATGTATTAATTCTTTGTATTTTCCCTAAATATTCTAATAAATATACTAGTATTTATATTATTTACAAAATATATTAAATATGTATAAAATAAAATATTTAATATTTACAAAAAAAAAGGATATTTTTTATAAAATGTTTTCAAAAGGTAAAATAAAATAAAAATCAGAAAATAAATATGTTTGTATTATTTTTAGTTATTTTAAATAAAAGTATATTTATGTTTATTTATGTACAAAGCTAAATGAAACAATAAATATCAAAAAAATGCAAAAAAAAGGGAGAAAAATGATTTTTACATTTTTTATATTTTAAAGAAAAAATAACAAATCAGAATCAAGAAGAAAAAGTTGAAAATGACAAATAAAACTCAAAATGGGCCAGGGGGCGCAAATGTAAAAACATGGTGCAAAAAGGAAAAAAAGGTCAGGCCCAGCCCACAGAGGTTGTCTTCAACCTCCAGACAACAAAAATGTCCAAAAAACGCGCGCCTTACATCCTTGTTCAAACATCCTGATTCCTGGACTTTTAGCACAAACTCATAACATGAAAAATGTCAAGCATCAAGCCACGATTCCATACATATAAAAAACTTAACTTAACTCTCAGAAATGAGAGAGAATTTCTCCATCCCTAATTCTTGACCTAGGTTTTTTATAATGTTCAGGTCTTAAATTCTCTCAGCATATGCAATATAAATGGAAAGTGAGGATATGTATAGCTTCAGGGCCATGAGTAGAACATTTTTCATTCATAAACTTAAAGCTAACTCTTCCTAGATTGAGAGATAGAAGTCCATGAACTTACCTATTCAGCTTGGATCGTGTCTGGCAATGGAGGCACTTTCAAGGCAAGGTGAGGATTGGTACAGCTTGCTTAAAGTCCAGGGATGCTATTCCAACCTTTAGCTTGCCTTGAAACCAAGTGAATCAAGCTATGGCAATCAACCTGCAAAACAGAAAAAGTGAAAATGGAAAATGGTGTTAGGGATGTTACAGGTCGTGTCCAATGCTTGGTACAGCTTCAGTGGGTGATAGGGAATGTGTTTGCAAAGGTTTTAGCCAAAACGCACGAGGGGAATTGTTTATGGAAACCAAGTTGCAGGGATGCCCTGTTTTTGTGCAGTACAATGGTGTTTTGAGGTTTGATGAGGTTTGGAAGGTGTTTTGGTCGTGCCTTAGCTCAGTTAGGTTGTTTGGGATGTGTCTAACAAGTTTTCTTAAGCTTCTCTTGGCAGAAATGTGAGATGTGTTACAAAATGCTAGCTTTCTTCTATGTGAAGCAAGGAAATGTCAACTTGGTTTCTAGGCCAGTACAATGCCTCAATCTATGCTGCACATTTGAGTCTTGATCAGTGGGATATGTCCATGCCTTTGTGCCACAAAGATCTGCATTGTACCTCATAGATTGCAAAATTGACATAAAGTAACACTTTACAAAAATGGATAATATGCTTTTTCTAATTAAGGCTTAATCTAACATGTATTGCCCAAATGAATGAAATAACAACTTGGAACAATGGTTTAGCATTGAATTTTTGAGTAAGAAAGGGATTAAAGGCCTGTAACCTAGCTTATGCATGCTGATTTCAAAAATGCCCAAGTTATGAACATGTAAATTGGCCATGAACAAAGTGAGTTTTGCCCATATTGCCAAATTCGATTATCCATAACCACAAGGTTGTTTGATGAGTTCTTGGACATTTTGGAAAGCTTGGAATGTGTACTACAATCCATATTTGTAATGCAAGTTGAAATTCCAAGTGGAGGCATGTGAAAAGTGGCCATGAAGTTGGGCAAAAATCCTGCCTCAAATAGGTCAAAAAATTTCTAAGTTAAGAATGTTTTGCACCCTTGTTCCAAAAATTATAACTTGAGCTACAAGCTTCTTTTGAGGAAACTTTGTGAATAAAAGTTGTATATTTTTCAATGGACTATAACTTTCATGTTTTGAGTTTTCCTTGAATCCAAATGTATCTTGATGGAAAAGTGGGACAAAGTTAGGAAAAAATTAGGAATTTTCATAACTTAGAAAATTTCTAAGTTATGAAATTTCTTCATTTCAAACCCTAATTTGTGATTTTTGATTTCTTGATGAACAAGTTTCACAATTTGACATGTTTTGATGAAAAATGAATCTTGAGACTTGATCTTGACCAAAAAGTCAAAGTTCGACTTTTCAGTATACAGTCAAATTTGGCTCAGTTGACTGGAAAATTCATCTGTCAATCTTGTGCATTTGGGATCTTTTGAACTTGTTGAACATGTCAAGACAATTCCATGGGGTCCTTGAGTCCATGTGTGAGTTTTGTTTTCCATTGTCTAGGTCAAACAGTCAAAAATTGCCTTTGTGCAGTTAAAACCCTAAAAATGACCATTTTGCCCTTTTGGTGATCTGATCAAATTTCTTGTGGAATTGTGATCCAAACTTGACCAAATGGTTCATATGAGTTCATAATGTTGATGTGGGTCAAATTTCATGAGGTTTGACTGTCAATTGACCACAGTTGACTTTTTCCCCAATACAGTTGATTTTTAGGTCAACTGTCCAATTGACTGGGCAAAGATTGGAATCAAGGCTTGAAACTTGGTATGGATAAACTTGAGAGTCCAATATGAAGCATGAAAGTCATTTTAGGCATTTTAGGTCAAAACATCTTTGTGCAAACACAAACCCTAATTTGGGTCAACAGTGCAAGGAGGAGTCTTGAGCAAAGCAAACCCTAACTTGATCTTGAGCTCCAAGGGTCTTGTGGTGAGAAAATATTGAAGAAAAGGGAGGGCAAATTTTGGGGTACAACAGTTGCCCCTGTTCAATCTTCTTGCACCTGAAGAGTTAGATTGGCAGGTTTGCCTTTCGCGTCTCGAAGGTAAAAGGAGATTGGACACTAGAGTGCCCTTAAATTTGCACTCATCAGAACAATGGATGCGGGAATGGGCTTAGAGATGCCATTTGGAGACGGGCTTAAAGATTCCATCTGAAAAGGTGAAAGAATCTTGTCGGGGATGGGCTTAAAGATTCCATCTGGAATGTTTGTTGAACTGCGATGTGATAGGTCAGAAGAATGAGGATCAAAATGGTATCTGTGTCTAGAATGCATTTGAACTGCATCTAAGGACTGAGTTTGTATGAGCAGAAGAATGGCCTCCGTGTCTGGGGCGTATCTGAGTTGTAACTGTGCTTGAAGAATGAATATCAGAATGACTGCCGTGTTTGGAGTGTATCTGTATTGTATCTGGGTAACAGAGAAACATCTGTATGGAGCAACTGCGTGCTGGGGACAAATTCTGAATGAGTGACAGAATGGAAACCATGTTTGGAGCGTATCTGGACTGTATCTGAAGTTGAAAGTTGTATGAGTAGCAGAATGACTTCCGTATCTGGAGTGTATCTGAAACTGTAACTAGGATTGAGATCCGTATGAGTAATAGAATGACTTATGTGTTTGAAGTGTATCTGAAACTGTAACTGGGATCTAGATAAATGACAGAATGACTTCCGTGGCGAACGCACTGGAGAGAATCAAACTGCTGTTGTAAGGGTTAGAATGGTATCCGTGTTTGGAATGCATTGAACCTTGAGGTGCATAAATGAATCTGAACGAGAGATATAATGGCTGCTGTGTCTGGAGCGTATCTAGTCCGTATCTGACTGCTGTAGTCCGAATGAGTAGTAGAATGACCGCCGTGTCTGGGGTATATCCATACTGTATCTGAATAATTGTTAATGATAGCCTTTTAATTTTATCCTGAAAAGGGTGAAATGTTAGCTAAAACACAAAGTTATGTGGCATGATATGTATGATGCAAAATATGTTATATCAATGTTTATGATATGAATGTAAATGAATGGATATGTAAGCTGAAGAGTTGTCTTTGCTGAGGATAGATGAATCCTGGAAACAAAGAATCTTGACTGCCGCCGGGAAAGTGAATCTTTGACTGTTGCAGGGGAAGACAAGAATTTTGATTGCTGAGGATGAAACATCCTTGTTGACTACTGTTGGAGAATTAGGAGCTTGGGTTGTATACCAATCTTCTGGGGATTCTTGTCTTGAGGAGACCTTCACCGGAGAACCTCCGATCATCCTGTGAGGAGCTGAGAATGAGAGTCTTCGTTCTGCTTGGGGAGATGCAAAACCTTCAATTGTTGAGGGACCTTAGGGCCACTGCTGGAGAACTGGCATTCCTTGGTGACTTGCGGGGAATGAGAATTCCTGAAGATCTTTACTGGGGAAGTTCAGAATCTAATAGACTCATGCTGGAGAGGTATGACTGAGAATCTTCAGTTTGGGTGGTAAGTATCTCTGTGGGGAGAAGGTTCACTAGCCTGGTTCAGCTGGGGATTGATGGCTGGAAATCTTAGCTCCGCCGGGGATTGGATTTTCAAATTTTTAAGGCTCCACTGGGGATTCTTGAAACTTAACTCTGAGGGGAATTGAGTTCTGGAAGGTTCCATGGCTGTGGAAATCAGTGTTGGGAAAACCTTCTCTGTTGGGGATCCTGAAGTCTAATTCTGTTTAAGGAATTAAGTTCTGACTGAGGAATTTGAATTTCAAATCTGCTGGCGATTTCTTCTGAAAGGGCATCAAGACATCTATCCGTACCTTTAACTTATCAGTAATCAACTTTCTCGATTCATAAGGAAATGATTATGTTCAAATGCATATGCCTATTTAACAAAACATTGGACGTTTCTCAAAATAAAACATAAATGTAGAAAAGCAAGAGAAGACAAAGCAAATTCCTGTATTTGGAAAAGTATTTGTATTAACTTTCTATGAATATATTTGTACAAAGGAGACAGTCATCCTAGTAAGAGGATGCCGTCGTAAAAATTGAAAAATTTATACAAAAGAAAGATGGCTATGTGAAACAATTCCATGGGATTCCATTCTGCTATAGCCTTCACAACTCTGAACACCTGTCCATTCAATGCTTCGTCTGCCGATGACTGGATTGATTAGAAGCTTGGAGCTGGTTGATGAAGAGATTGTCCTTAAAGTGATCCGACGAGACATAGTCATACGCTTTAATTCCCTAACTTTTTCCTGAATCGCCCTTTCGGGTTTTCGATCCACCAGGAAACCCCTTTTTGCCCAAGTCGCCCTTTCGGGTTTTCAACTTGTCGGGTGTACAGATTTTTTTTGTTTTATCCCTAATTTTTGCCTGGACCGCCCTTTCGGGTTTTCGGTCCACCGAGATGCCCATTTTTGCCCAAGCCGCCCTTTCGGGTTTTCGACTTGTCGGGTTATTTTATGCGTAGTATCTTTTGACTATGTCTGCGTTCGCAGGGTGCGGTAAATCGTCGCCGTCCATGGTGGTCAGAATCATTGCACCACCAGAAAATATGCTCTTGATCATAAATGGTCATTCGTATGTAGGAGTCCATTTGCCCCTCGGATCACTTTGCGGCAGGATAATCCGCTTGATTACGAGATCTCCGACTTGATATACTTGACGTCTGACTTTCTTGTTGAAGGCTTTGATCATCCGTTTCTGATATGTCTGACCATGGCACACAGCAGCGAGTCGCTTCTCGTCGATCAAATTGAGTTGATCAAGTCGGGTATGAATCCAATCATCTTCACTCAAACCAGAGTCCTTCATAATCCTTAAAGAGGGAATCTGAACTTCCATGGGCAAGACAGCTTCCATGCCATATACCAAAGAAAATGGGGTTGCCCTGGTTGAAGTACGTGCCGTCGTACGGTATCCATGCAGAGCAAACGGTAACATCTCATGCCAGTCCTTGTAAGTGACTGTCATTTTCTGAATGATCTTCTTAATGTTTTTGTTCGCAGCTTCAACAGCACCGTTCATCTTCGGCCGATAAGGAGATGAATTGTGATGATAAATCTTGAACTGTTCGCACAATGCAGTGATCATAGTATTATTCAGATTTGTACCGTTGTCTGTGATGATCCTGTCTGGAACACCATACCGGCATATAAGGTTTTGCTTGATGAAGCGGGCAACCACATTTTTAGTGACAGAGGCGAAAGAAGCTGCTTCGACCCATTTGGTGAAGTAGTCAATGGAAACCAGGATGAAGCGATGTTCGTTGGAAGTCGTGGGCTTGATCTCTCCAATCATGTCAATGCCCCACATTGCAAATGGCCAAGGAGCTGTCAGTACGTTGAGAGGAACCGGAGGAATATAAATCTTGTCAGCGTAGACTTGACACTTGTGGCAAGTACAGGAGTGCTGATGGAAATTTGCTTCCTTGGTAGACCAGTAATAGTCTGCCCTTAGGATCTTTTTAGCCATAGTATGCCCGCTCAAATGGGTGCCAAATGTACCGCTGTGCATCTCTGTCATGATTAACTCCGCTTCAGCTTTGTTAACACATCGGAGTAAAACACAATCATGGTTGCGCTTGTAGAGGATGCCATTGCTCAGGAAGAACTTGGAAGCAAATTTCCTTAGGAACTTCTTGTCATTTACGGAAGCTCCTTCGGGATAATCTCTAGTCTGGAGATACCTTTTGATTTCGTGAAACCAGGGTTGTTCCACTACTTCTTCGGTATTAATCTCATGACAATGTGCAGGTTCATCCATTCGCTCGATGGTGATTTGGGGAACCTCGTTATCCCAGTTGAGTTTAAACATAGAAGACATTGTTTCCAGAGCATCTGCTAGCTGATTCTCTTCTCGCGGGAAATGCTCGAAGGTAATTTGCTCGAAATGAGGCAACAATATTAGGACATGTTCTTTGTATGGGATAAGATTAGGATGTTTGGTATCCCACTCTCCTTTGATCTGACTGATAACCAAAGCCGAGTCCCCAAATACGATCAAAGATTTGATCCCCAAGTCTATAGCAGCCTTGAGACCAAAGATGCAAGCTTCATATTCAGCCATGTTGTTTGTGCAGCTGAAGCAGAGTCGAGCCGTGAAAGGAGTGTGACAACCTTCCGGGGAAATGAGTACCGCACCGATACCGTTTCCAAGTGCATTTGAAGCACCATCAAAGTACAGGGTCCATCGGGATCCCTTTTCAGGTCCGTCATACGGTCCGTTACCTTCGATGTTGTCCAAATTCATGATGTCCTCGTCTGGGAAGTCAAATCTCATGGACTGATAATCTTCGATAGCTTGATGAGCTAGATGATCAGCTATTACACTCCCTTTTATAGCTTTTTGAGTGGTGTATTGGATGTCATACTTAGTTAGGATCATTTGCCATCTAGCTATTCTTCCAGATAAAGCAGGCTTCTCGAAGATATACTTGATAGGATCCATTTTAGAAATCAACAAGGTGGTATGAGTCAGCATATACTGCCTTAGTCGGCGAGCAGCCCATACCAAAGCGCAACAAGTTTTCTCAAGCAGTGAGTAGCGAGTCTCACAGTCGGTAAACTTTTTGCTAAGGTAATAAATAGCATGCTCTTTTCGACCAGACTCGTCATGCTGGCCCAAAACACACCCCATTGAGTTATCCAAGACGGTCAGATACATGATCAATGGTCTTCCTTCGACGGGAGGCATCAGAATAGGAGGTTCTAGCAAATACTCCTTGATCTTATCAAAAGCAGCTTGGCAATCGTCGTTCCATTCGACTACCTGATCTTTCTTTAATAATTTGAAAATTGGCTCACAGGTAGAAGTCAGATGAGAGATGAATCTAGAAATATAGTTCAAGCGCCCCAAGAACCCTCTAACCTCCTTTTCAGTACGGGGAGCAGGCATCTCTTGTATTGCTTTTACTTTTTCCGGATCGACCTCAATGCCTTTGTTGCTGACAATAAACCCTAGAAGCTTACCAGACCTAACTCCAAAAGTACACTTACTTGGATTCAGCCTGAGTTTGTACTCTTTCAACCTGGAAAATAGCTTTTCTAGATGTTCAAGGTGTTCCTCCTCTGTTTGTGACCGAGCTATCATATCGTCTACGTAAACTTCGATCTCATGATGTATCATATCATGAAACAAAGCTACCATGGCGCGTTGATAAGTTGCCCATGCGTTCTTCAGTCCGAACGACATCACCTTGTAACAGAAAGTACCCCATTGTGTAACAAAGGTTGTTTTCTCCATATCCTCGGGGGCCATTTTAATTTGATTGTAGCCCGAGATACCATCCATGAAGGAAAACACTTTGTGCTGAGCTGTGTTGTCAATCAGAATGTCAATGTGCGGTAGCGGAAAATCATCTTTGGGGCTGGCCCTATTCAAATCCCGGTAGTCTACACACATCCTAACTTTGCCATCTTTTTTAGGAACTGGCACGATGTTAGCAACCCATTATGGATAGGATGTAACAGCCAGAAAGCCATCGTTGAATTGTTTCATCACTTCCGCTTTAATCTTCTCAGACATGTCAGGCCTCATTCGGCGGATCTTTTGCTTGATCGGTGGACAATCCTCTCTTGTAGGGAGACGGTGAACCACAATGTCTGTGTCTAAACCCGGCATGTCTTCGTAAGACCAGGCGAAGATTTCAATGTACTCATTTAACAGCTGTATCAGGCGCTCCTTGACACTTGGTTCCAGATTGGCACCCACTTGCACTTCCTTCTGGTCTTCCTCTGTTCCTAAATTGAAAGTTTCCAACAACTCTTCGTGAGGCAAGATGGCCCTTTTCCTCTTGCTGTAGAAGTCTGGATAATTCCCCTAGTACTTCACAACCTTCGTCATCTTCATACTCAGCCTGATTGACCAGATCTTCAGAGTTATTGAAGGACATAGCAGAATAGTCACCCGTAGAATCCAGAGTGGATGGGTACCTGCATTTGTGAGCGTGGGTGTGTGTAATGGATAGCCATCTTTAAACAAAAAATGCAAAAAGGAAGGAAAATGAACACATCAGTTTATCGATGAAAAACGTCCAATGAATCATTAAACATGGCATATGGATATGAAGATAATCAAAACCCTTACAAATGGACCTACATGCCCCGGGCAAGGCATGAGGTGAAAAAGTAGTGCACGGATTGTTCAAAAGTAATTATTACAGACCATAGGAAATTTTTGACAGATAATTACTGATTAATAAAAGTAATGGGGACAAAGTCCTTTGCCTCCCAGTTGCGTAGTCCCCCTTCGATGGTTGGGTAGATCCAATCTTCCATGTTGACCTCCTCGTCTTCACCTTCCAAAGCATTGATCCCAAAAGGAGAGATCTTGATGGGTGCTCTTTCAACCTTCGAGCGGCGCATAGCTTTCTGCCCCGCAGTAGTGAATCCTAAACCAAACTTGTTTGTTTTGTGAGGAATATCCGGAAACTGCCCCCATGTTGAGCTCTTCCCTTCCTTCATTGCGGCCTTCGCGTCTTTTAGTGATGCCATCCTGGCCATCTTCTTTGGTACCTCCGCTACCACTTTTGCCAATTCCACCTCAGGAGAGACTTCCTCGAAGTGCTGGAATGGTGTCTCAATGAATTCACCTTCTACCTCTATATATCGGAAAGAGTTCAGGTGGCTGATCATGTACTCCTCTTCACCGTGTACGGTTATGATCTTTCCTTTGACAGGGTACTTTAGCATTTGATGTAGGGAGGAGGTGACTGCCCCAGCATTGTGTATCCATGGTCTCCCCAATAAGCAAGAGTATGACGGACGAATGTCCATCACATAGAAAGTTGAGGGGAACACCTTTGTGCCAACCTTAATGGGAATGTCTACCTCCCCATGTACCATTCTCTTCGACCCGTCAAATGCCCTTACAATGATATTACTTGGTCTTAACTCCAAGCCTTCGCAATCCAATCGGTCGAGGGCCTTCTTAGGCAGCACGTTCAGGGAAGAACCAGTGTCGACTAGAACATGGGCCAGGGTAGTTCCTTGGCATTCTACTGACACATGTAAGGCGTCATTGTGTTTTCTTCATTTTGAGGTTAGGTCAGCATCAGAGAAACCTAAACCGTTGTCTGCTGTAAGACTGGCTACGCAGTTTTGGAATTGGTCGGCAGAGGTTTCCTGGGGTACATGGGCGGTCTTCAGGAACTTTATCAATGCTTTGGCGTGCGCCTCCGAACAAAGTAGCAATGCTAACATGGAGATTTTCGAGGGGGTTTACCCCAGTTGCTCTACCACGTCATAATCACTCTTTTTAATTATCTTCAAGATCTCCTCCATCTCTTTCTTAGAGGTTTCCGGGATGACCAAAGGTTGAGCCCTCGTCCTGACGAGCTCATCTTGGATCCCTTTACCCTTATCAACAGAAGTTGGAGGGACAACAACATGAACAGCAGCATCTTCAATCAACGGGGCTCTAGCGGAAAGTTTTATTGGTGCAGGAATAACTTTGGCGGAAGATGAGGGTCCAAAGATTGCCTTTGGGGGGGAAATCTCTGGAGAAAATATTCTCCCACTTCGGGTGATCTTGCTTGTGCCGGCGATGTTTCCAATGCTGGCATATTCTTCATCAGAGCTTCCTTCGGTTATTTCAACTTGTTTAATACCATGGTAGTAGATTTCTCCACCGTAATTCCATGGTATTGACTTTTCAGAACTGTAGGGGACAGGCCCTGGCATAGTTATTTTCAGAGGAACAGACGTTGTAGCAGATGTAATCTTAACAGGCTTTCTGACGGCCTTGGAAAGATTGGCGTGAATGGTGATAATTGAAACATCTTCAGTAGGGGTTTTAATAGCAGGAACTTTTTCAAACAGAATTTGTTGACTGTCCATCAGGCCTTGGATGCCTTTCTTCAGTAACGGGCAGTCAATTGGCAGAGAGTAACAACAGTGGCAGTCTTCTTTGCATCCCAGGAAAATCCCGACCTTTAACAGATTTAACTTGATGGTTAACAGCGGAGTTATCAGGTCATTGACATCAGAAACATACAAATCTTCCTCAATAGCATTGACATTTCGACCGTGCTTTGGCATCAGAGCGGATATCACGTTTGGCTTCTCTGGAGCATCAAACTCCACCTCCTTTGCATCTATCAAGTCTTGAATTTTATTTTTCAGCGCCCAACAATTATTTGTGTCATGTCCGACGCTATCAGAATGGTAGGCGCATTTGGCATTGGCATTGTAAGCTGGTGAGGTCGTATTCACATTTTTCGGTGCTTCTTTGATATTTGTGAGATTCAGCTTTAACAAGTGTGGAAGAACTTGCGCGGGCGTCATATTAATGCGGGTGAACTGCCGTGGTGGTCGTTCTCCCCATTGCTGTTTAGGTCTGGACGGGTTATTGCGAGGCTGATCATTTGGTGGATTTTGTATCATTACGGCCCCCACAGTCGGCCTGCGCTCACTTCTTCCTGCTCCTCTTTGAGAATACACAATAGTTGTTTCTTTCTTCGCTGGAAATGATTTCTTAGCAATTGTAGATGCAGAGGCATCCTTCTGAATCTTCCCATTCTTGATACCGGCTTCTACCCGCTCGCCAGTCAGAATTAATTCAGTAAACCCCGAGGAAGAGCTACCGATCAGATGATTAAAGAATGGACCAGACAGGATCCGTAGGAACATATAAACAAGTTCTCTATCGGAAAGAGGTGGCTGCACTCTTTCAGCCAGATCGCGCCACTTCTGGGCGTATTCCTTAAATCCCTCACCTGAGGCCATTCCCATACTCTGTAGCTGAGTACGGGTTGGTGCCAGGTCAGAGTTATACTGAAATTGGCGATAAAAAGCAGCTGCCAGATCCTCCCAACTACGTACCTCCAACCTTTCCAGCTTGTAAAACCAGTCTAGCTGAGTGCCAGACAGGCTATCTTGAAAGAAATGTACCCAAAGGTTTCTGTCAGACGTGTGAGGTTGGATTCTTCGGACATATGACCTTAGGTGCATTTTTGGGCAGGACAGCCCGTCATATCTTGCAAAAATTGGCACTTTGAACTTCAGGGGGATCACAATTCCAGCAATTAATCCCAAATCTTTGAAATCCAAATCGGGAACTCTCTGCAGCTCCATAGCTGCCAACCTGTCTTCCAAGCTTTTGTACTTATCATCGGCGGGCGGGTATTGTTGCTCTGAGTAGTCTTCGTCTTCTTCAGCCTCTTCTTCTTCAGCTTCGGATTCGGAAGGTACCGCAGCCCCTTTTCCTTTACTGGTTTCTACTTCGAATGCGGAAGGAAATTCAAGAACCCTTCTGGCTTCACCCTCAAACCTTCTCCCCAAGGTAGCCACCCCGACTCTCTTCTTCTTCTTTTTCACTTGGTCTTTGTTCCCCAGCGGGGCTTTCAGATCCTCCTGACCCTTTGCCAAGGTCATCAGGAGTTGTTGAAACTGTGCGTTCTGAGACTGCAAGTCCTTGACCGTCTGTTCGAGATCCATCTTACTGAAATAAACAGCAGAAAGATAAGGAAACCTGGTGTGGAGACCTGCTTATGCACATGATGAATGGTATGCTTATGTATGCAATGCATTCAAGGATTTAGAAAGTTCAAAATTGTTGCAAACAAAAAGAACGCACGTCATATTAATAAGAAGAAATTTGTCAGTACATAAACGCCCCATGGGCCAAATATTACAAAAACTTCTCAAGGTAAAAAGACGTTGCGCATCCTCTTTGGTGCGATGTAGGTGTTGAGGGTCTCTTCCTCATGGAGTCGACGGGTAAGCTCCAAAACCTTCTTCTCACTGGCGTAGAAGCTGGCTTCAAAAGTATTCCGTTCCTCCTTGAGTTGGATCCAACTTTTCTGCATCTCCTCCCATGATGTTGGCATGTCAGGATATAGGATGGTGTAGGGAACCTCTCCTTCCTTAACGGGATCTTTAATCACAAGGAGAACATGAGGGTAAGGCATCATTAGACCCTGGGCTCGGGTTCGTACCCACTTGAGATAAGGCTCAAGAGGGATGGAGTTCTTGTGCCCCAATGTCTTGCTGTCTACCTTGTTAGGCATCCTCCAAGCTCTGATGAATTTTTGGCGAAGTCCTTGCGCATCGTTGTTGAAGTCAAAAACTAAGTCAGGAATCAACATGTCGTGAGGGCCATCCCTCCGTGCATATCCAAATTGTCTCAAAGCTAGACAAGGGTTGTAGGTAATGCCTCCTCTAATGCCAAGTAATGGAACATTAGGGAACTCTCCACAATGATCGACGATGATGACATTTTCTCTGGACCGAGAACACCAATGTACATCAGAGTGAGTAAGGGTCATCAACCGTTGTGACCACCTTAAGCCTTGGTCATTCTTCAAGACAGATTGTGGAAGGTGCGAAATAAACCACCTTGCAAGGAGAGGAGTACAACACATGAGAACACCCCTGTTTCTCATTGTTCGTGTGTAAAATGAGTGAAGAATGTCCCCAAGCAATATTGGTATTGGATTTCTGGATAAGAAGATTTTGACGGCGTTGACATGTACAAGCTGGTCAAGATTTGGGAACAAGACCAACCCATAAATAAGAAGTGCCACAATTTCTTCAAAGGCTTGTAGGTCCAATGAATTCCAACACTCTTGTGCCTTCTCAAACAAGAATTTTGCTAAGAAGCCTTTGACACCGCTTCTAGTTTCCCAATGCCCCTTGATGTCAGATGGTTGCAAGTGTAGTGCTTGAGCAATATCTTCAGGCTTTGGTTCCTTTTCCATACCGTTGTAGGGTAGTTGATTAAGGATAGGAATTCTCAGGAGTTGAGAAAACTCCTCCAAAGTGGGCACCAATTGGTAGTCGGGGAAAGTGAAACAGTGGTGGAGGGGGTCAAAGAACTGAAACAACACCTTTACCATGTCCTCTTCAATGCTGGTGCTGACTAGGCTGAGTAGTCTACCATGTCTTTCACTGAAGGGAGAGCTTTCCGGAATCCTGGATGTGAGCTCCTTGAGTTGAGGAGGGATTCTCACAAGGTTGACTTGGATAGTTTTCCTGCGAAGAATTTCCATGACCTACAAAACAAGAACAAAGATGAAGATCTAAACCCTTGAAATGGTTAGTGAATGCATATGATGCTTTATGATGTTTATGATGTATGCACAAAACATATGTACAAGCAATTCACACCAAACCCTAGTTTCAGGCTTGCATGAGGTTTCATAGGTAAGTACCCTCTTGAGTGTAGTTGGCTTAAAAACCTGTCCTATAAATAGTAACCAGGTTCTAAGGAGCTCAATATCACGGGATTGTTTTCATTGTTCATTGTTTTGGTTTAGCCACTTAACTAGCGACCAAAATATTCCAAGAAAACAACCCTCAATGAGTGTAGTATCGAGTATCTACCAACTTCGGACTGCACCAAAGCCGGTCATCTCACTACCCCTAATGAAAAGCCAAGATGGTCAAGTAAGGTTCTAGGTCATTAGTGCTTAGTGACATCACTCAGCGGCCCCGTACTCTTCTTGATTGAACTCAAGGGTTACCGGTACTCATAAATATGCCGCACTAATATAGCTATTGCTTCAACCGTGTCGGTATACCTCGCACAGTTTCCACAATGTATTGCTATCTATGAATGTTTCCCCAAATCCGCGTGTAGGATTGCAAACCCAAACAAGAGAGTCAAGATATAAAGCAATCAAAACAAATAATTAGTCATGCAAGAGGGTGATCTAAGCCCTAAGGTTACTCCACTTTAAAATTGTTCCCCAGCAGAGTCGCCAGTTCTGTGATACGGTGGGAGAACTGACTTGAGGTTTTGCGTTTGTTTTCGCAAATGTTTCGGTTGAGCAAGAGTCGCCACCGACTTTTTATTTTATTCTAAGGAAAGGTTAAAAAGCACAACAAAAACCTTTGAGATGTTTTCTTGGGTTCGGGGAGTAGATTATAGAAAGGGAAGGTATTAGCACCCTTTCTATCCATGGTTATCCATGGGCTCTTAGCTACTTGCTTAGATCAACTTGCCTTGATTTTCAATTGTTTGAAATGGTGCTTTCAATTGTTTGAAATGGTGCTTCGTGTGTGGGTTCGAAAATGTTTTGAAAAGAGGCCAATGTGGTGGCAACCTTTGTAATGATCCATGTTGGGATGTATACAAAGATGTATGTCTTTTTGAAAAGTTTTCAAGGTTTTTTGAAAGTTGTTTTGAAAGTGTTTGTGATGTGTGTTTTGAAAAATAGGCAAGTGTTTTTGTTTTGCAAGTTGGCAAGTAACCAAGAGCTATCTACCCTAAATTTCTCAAAGATCTTTGCTATGTCTTAACCCTTTTAACAATTTTGTTCCACCATTGTATTTGGTGGACAATCTTGTGTTAGGATGTGAACGGGACGGGCGCGGGTCATCGTTTAGACCATGATTGCAATGGTGCCAAGTATCTTTGGCAACTTTTCCTTTAAGGGACTTGATCATGTTTAGGCAACTTTCGAAAGCGTCATCGATGGACTATGATCATTTGATTGTTTTGTTTTTGCCAAAGATACCTAACATGCAATATGACCCATTATTGAAGGCAACAAGTGGAGTACCCTAGGGGTGCAAGTGTGATTAGTGTTGTCCATTTTCATGCTTGTTTATCTTGAATTTAGGTCAAACTATTTGTTGTTTATTGATTCGCATACAAAACCATAATTCTAACATGGCATAATTAGAAAGCTTTTAAACGCGAAAAATAAAAGGTCCTAAGTTATTACAACACAAATATGGGATGGGGGGTACAAATGTTCAACTGGGGATATTTTAGCAAGAAATTAAAATCTAACTATTACATCCAAATTGAATTATACAAATTAATTAATTGCACAATACTTAAATAAAATAAAATAAATATGCAAGATGCAAAAAATGATTTTTATGTGTATGCAAAAAAGTATTTTTTATGTGTCAAATAAACAAAAATAAAATGAATTAATTTTTTGGTATTTTTATGTATTTAGGGTAAAACCCTAATTCTATAAATAAAAGGTATTTATTATATAATATATGCAATATTTATTAATTATGTACAAAAATAAATAAAAAGGAGGTATATTGTCAAAAAGTGATTTTTTAAGTTAAATATTAATAAAAATAAAAAATGTATTAATTCTTTGTATTTTCCCTAAATATTCTAATAAATATACTAGTATTTATATTATTTACAAAATATATTAAATATGTATAAAATAAAATATTTAATATTTACAAAAAAAAAGGATATTTTTTATAAAATGTTTTCAAAAGGTAAAATAAAATAAAAATCAGAAAATAAATATGTTTGTATTATTTTTAGTTATTTTAAATAAAAGTATATTTATGTTTATTTATGTACAAAGCTAAATGAAACAAAATAAATATAAAAAAAAATGCAAAAAAAGTGAGAAAAATGATTTTTATAATTTTTATATTTTAAAGAAAAAATAACAAATCAGAATCAAGAAGAAAAAGTTGAAAATGACAAATAAAACTCAAAATGGGCCAGGGGGGCGCAAATGTAAAAACATGGTGCAAAAAGGAAAAAAAGGTCAGGCCCCGCCCACAGAGGTTGTCTTCAACCTCCAGACAACAAAAATGTCCAAAAAACGCGCGCCTTACATCCTTGTTCAAACATCCTGATTCCTGGACTTTTAGCACAAACTCATAACATGAAAAATATCAAGCATCAAGCCACGATTCCATACATATAAAAAACTTAACTTAACTCTCAGAAATGAGAGAGAATTTCTCCATCCCTAATTCTTGACCTAGGTTTTTTCTAATGTTCAGGTCTTAAATTCTCTCAGCATATGCAATATAAATGGAAAGTGAGGATATGTATAGCTTCAGGGCCATGAGTAGAACATTTTTCATTCATAAACTTAAAGCTAACTCTTCCTAGATTGAGAGATAGAAGTCCATGAACTTACCTGTTCAGCTTGGATCGTGTCTGGAAATGGAGGCACTTTCAAGGCAAGGTGAGGATTGGTACAACTTGCTTGAAGTCCAGGGATGCTATTCCAACCTTTAGCTTGCCTTGAAACCAAGTGAATCAAGCTATGGTAATCAACCTGCAAAACAGAAAAAGTGAAAATGGCAAATGGTGTTAGGGATGTTACAGGTCGTGTCCAATGCTTGGGACAGCTTCAGTGGGTGATAGGGAATGTGTTTGCAAAGGTTTTAGCCAAAACGCACGAGGGGAAATGTTTATGGAAGCCAAGTTGCAGGGATGCCCTATTTTTGTGCAGTACAATGGTGTTTTGAGGTTTGATGAGGTTTGGAAGGTGTTTTGGTCGTGCCTTAGCTCAGTTAGGTTGTTTGGGATGTGTCTAACAAGTTTGCTTAAGCTTCTCTTGGCAGAAATGTGAGATGTTTTTCTAATTAAGGCTTAATCTAACATGTATTGCCCAAATGAATGAAATTACAACTTGGCACAATGGTTTAGCATTGAATTTTTGAGTAAGAAAGGGATTAGAGGCCTGTAACCTAGCTTATGCATGCTGATTTCAAAAATGCCCAAGTTATGAACATGTAAATTGGCCATGAACAAAGTGAGTTTTGCCCATATTGCCAAATTCGATTCTCCCTAACCACAAGGTTGTTTGATGAGTTCTTGGACATTTTGGAAAGCTTGGAATGTGTAATACAATCCATCTTTGTAATGCAAGTTGAAATTCCAAGTGGAGGCATGTGAAAAGTGGCCATGAAGTTGGGCAAAAATCCTGCCTCAAATAGGTCAAAATTTTTCTAAGTTAAGAATGTTTTGCACCCTTGTTCCAAAAATCATAACTTGAGCTACAAGCTTCTTTTGAGGAAACTTTGTGAATAAAAGTTGTAGATTTTTCAATGGACTATAACTTTCATGTTTTGAGTTTTCCTTGAATCCAAATGTATCTTGATGGAAAAGTGGGATAAAGTTAGGAAAAAATTAGGAATTTTCATAACTTAGAAAATTTCTAAGTTATGAAATTTCTTCATTTCAAACCCTAATTTGTGATTTTTGATTTCTTGATGAACAAGTTTCACAATTTGACATGTTTTGATGAAAAATGAATCTTGACACTTGATCTTGACCAAAAAGTCAAAGTTTGACTTTTCAGTATACAGTCAAATTTGGCTCAGTTGATTGGAAAATTCATCTGTCAATCTTGTGCATTTGGGATCTTTTGAACTTGTTGAACATGTCAAGACAATGCCATGGGGTCCTTGAGTCCATGTGTGAGTTTTTTTTGCCATTGGCTAGGTCAAACAGTCAAAAATTGCCTTTGTGCAGTCAAAACCCTAAAAATGACCATTTTGCCCTTTTGGTGATCTGATCAAATTTCTTGTGGAATTGTGATCCAAACTTGACCAAATGGTTCATATGAGTTCATAATGTTGATGTGGGTCAAATTTCATGAGGTTTGACTGTCAATTGACCACAGTTGACTTTTTCCCCAATACAGCTGATTTTTAGGTCAACTGTCCAATTGACTGGGCAAAGATTGGAATCAAGGCTTGAAACTTGGTATGGATAAACTTGAGAGTCCAATATGAAGCATGAAAGTCATTTTAGGCATTGTAGGTTAAAACATCTTTGTGCAAACACAAACCCTAATTTGGGTCAACAATGCAAGGAGGAGTCTTGAGCAAATAAACCCTAACTTGATCTTGAGCTCCAAGGGTCTTGTGGTGAGAAAATATTGAAGAAAAGGGAGGGAAAATTTTGGGGTACAACAGCTATCTGTGTGACTTGTTTTCCCTTACCATGTTTGCTATCTGTGAATACTTGTGGTGTGTTTCTATCATGGCATCATGACATCATGACATTGCATGCATATTGCATTGGACTAACCTATTTCAAAGACAGAGGGGATTCATCTTTGTTCTGTTTTGTAGGTCATGGAACCTATGCGTAGAAACACTATTTGCATCAACTTTGTACAGATTCCTACTCAACTTAGAGATTTGGTTGCAAAAGTTCCAGATACTTCCTCCTTTATCAGAAGACATGGTCACCTCCTTGGGTTGGTCACTTCTAAGATGGATGAGCAGATGTTGAGTGTTTTGTGCCAGTTCTTTGATCCATTATACCACTGCTTCACTTTCCTGGACTATTAGTTAGTCCCTACTCTGGAGGAATTCTCGGATATACTTGGTATCTCTATTTTAGAGCAGACCCTGTTTACAGGTTGGGAGAAAGTCCTTAGGCCGGAAGAGATTGCTTCAGCCCTCCATCTGACAAAGGCTGAGGTAATGTCTAACTGGGAGACTCGAAGTGGGACAAATGGCTTCTTGGCTAAGTTCTTGGTTGATCGGGCTAATCAGTTTTGGGACAGTCTAGACTTTCAGGCATTTGAAGACATTCTGGCTCTTCTCATATATGGTTTGGTGTTGTTTCCTAACTCAGATTCTTTCGTCGACGTGAATGCAGTGAAGATTTTCATGTCCCGTAATCTGATGCCCACTCTCTTGGGTGACATTCTGCACTCTCTTTATGCCCGTACTGCTCGGAAACGGGGAAGCCTTGTGTGTTGTGCACCATTGCTGGCGAGGTGGTTTATTTCTCACCTCCCCAAATCAGTTTTGAAGAACAAGGAAGGCATGGGTTGGGCCTACAGAATTATGTCTCTCGCTCACACTAACATTATCTGGAGCACTAAATACATGGAAGACGTAGCTATTATTGATCAATGTGGGGAGTACCCCAATGTTCCATTGCTGGGAATTCAAGGAGGGATTACCTATAATCCTTGTTTGGCCTTACGTCAGTTTGGGCGAGCTAGGAGGGAAGGACCTCATGAGTTACTGATGCCAAGCATTGTCTTTGACTTCCAAGGGGATAGTGACGAACATCGCCACAGGTTCATACGAGCTTGGGAGAGGGTGCACCGGTCTGATCCACATGGGTTAGGGATGAAGACCTCTCTTCCGATGGAACCGTATCTCTGATGGGTTCGTATACGTGCTCAAAAGCTGGGAATGCCATACGAAGTTGTCTTGCCTGTGACTGTTGAGATTGCTGATGAAGAAGGGGTTCCTCCTACCATCCTCCATCCATACATGCCTACTGACATCGGGGCATTAAAGAGGTCTTGGATGAAGCTAAGAGAAGAGCGGGATACTTACAGAGAAAAGTATCATGAGCAGGAGCGGAAGATTCTAAAGCTTACAAGATAGCTCGAGAATGAGAAGGTCCTCAACGACTATGTCAGCACCAACGGAAAACGACCATGGGAGCGCTAATGTCTTTTGATTATTTCTAGTTTTGATTTACTTTTCAGTTTTTCCCTTTGTAACGCCTTAAAGGCATTTGTCAAACATTGTTTCAAGTTTGTTATCTAATAAAAGTGTGTTTCATTTTGGTTTACGAATTTGAATCTCTCGACGTCTTTGAAATCATATCATACACATATCATCCTCATGCACCTCATTACAGGTACCCTTACAGGTTTCTCATCTTCTTCGCTGTTTATTTCAGCATCATGTTTGCTGAAACATCAACTGATTAAGCTATCAAGGCTCTACAAGCTCAAAACGCTCAATTTCAGGAAATGTTCATGAATTTGGCTAAGGGTCAGCAAGATCTGAAGACTCTTATCTTGAAGGATAAGAAGAAGAAGAAGAAGAATAAGACGGTCCTCCTGAACATGGGTCGTAGATTTGGTAACAATTTGCGAGATGAAGTCAATTTATCCCACTCATCTAGAGGGGGAGAAAACCAAGAAGAAAGGAGGGCTCCTAGCCCTGTGGTTTCAGACAACAAGACTGACTTTGACGAAGACCAGTATCCTCCGGCTGAGGATAGGTATAAACAGCTTGAAGACCGGTTAAGTGCGATGGAGATCCAAAAGGTCCCTAGGTTGGACTTTGGTGATCTGGGTTTGTCATCTGGGGTGGTGATTCCCCACAAGTTTAAAGCACCAATCTTTTCTAAATACGATGGGGTTTCTTGTCCAAAGTTGCACCTCCGTTCGTATGTTAGGAAGATTCAGCCGTACACTGCTGATAAAAACCTCTGGATCCACTTCTTTCAAGATAGTCTCTCAGGGACTCAACTTGAATGGTTTTACCAGCTGGAAGGAGCTAGTATCCGTAATTGGGAAGACCTTGCTGCTGCTTTTTACAAGCAGTACCAATACAATGCCGACCTCGCTCCCACGCGTACCCAACTTCAGGGTATGTCTATGGGTGCGAGCGAAGGTTTCAAAGACTACGCTCAGAAATGGAGGGACCTTGCTGAAAGAGTATAGCCCCCTTTGGCTGATAGGGAGTTGGTAGATATGTATCTGGGCACCTTGTCTGGTCCGTATTTCAACCATCTGATTGGAAGTTCGTCGTCCGGGTTTACTGAGCTGATTATGACCGGGGAAAGAGTTGAGGTCGGTATTAAGAGCGGTAAGATACAGAAGGGTGCTTCATCAAGTACCAAAAAGAAGCCTTTTAAGAAGGAGTCCAGTGCTGTTTACAGTTTAAAAGGCCAGAATAGACCTGAGCGCCGCCAAGCAGTCAATACGGTTGTTATATCAAGACCTGCTGTTGCCGCACAACACAACAATCAACCAAGAGACGAGAGGCCGCGAATACAATTCACTCATCTCCATATGACCCTGTCTCAGATTCTACCGCAATTGTTAAATACCAACTTGGTGATTCTGAAGGAAGCCCCGAAGAATCCCAATACAACATCACCGTTGTACAACCCGAACGCCTGCTGTGCTTTTCATTCTGATAGACCGGGGCATGATACGAATGATTGCTGGGTCCTGAAGAATAAGGTACAGGACTTGATTGATGCTAAAGAGATTGAGTTTGAAGCGCCAGAAAGGCCTAATGTTGTGACTGCTCCTATGCCCAAGCATGGAGTGAATGCTATAGATGAAGACTCGTTTGTGGTTTCTGTGAAAGACATTGCTACTCCATTGATGACTGTGAAAGAAGAACCTTTTGTTAGCTGGTTTATTTACGGGCTGTGGCGAGGGTTGCCATCTGTGTTTCGTCCTACCTATCGGTTGCCATCTTTTGAAGTCAGGATTCCAACGCCTGATGGATAATAAAGAAATTATGTTTGAGAAGACTGTTGTTCCTTTGGTTCCTGCTGAAGAAGTTGCTATAATCACCATTTTTGACAATTCTTCCAAGGCTTCCTCGAGAAAGCCTGTTAGAATTACATCTGTTCTGAGAATCGCTCCCTTGATCATTATTGTTCTCGGGCCTATCCCATATACATCAGATAAAGCTGTCCCATGGCACTACGGGGCTGACGTATATTATCACGGGGTTAAACAAGATTTGAGTGCTGAAGAGGCTGATACTGATGTCAGCAATATTGTTGGATCTAGTAAAGTCACCTGCATCGGAAGACTTTTCTCCCCTGAGATCTCTCCACCAGTTGTTCGGAAGCCTGTTGTTATTATGCCAGCCAGTACATCTGCTACTATCCCTGCTCAAGTTCCAATTCTTACCCCTGTTTCCGAGTCATCTGACACTCGGGGCAAAGGGACCACCGGTGAGCCTGCCCGGACGGTGGCGCCGAAGAAAATTACTATTGAAGCCTCTAGACAGGAGATAGAGGAGATTTTAAAAATCATCAAGAAAAGCGACTACAATGTAGTCGAACAGCTGGGGCAAACCCCGTCAAAGATCTCTATGTTGTCCTTATTGTTGTGTTCAGAGGCCCATGCTAAGGCTCTGATTGCTTTCCTGAAGACTGCGCACGTGCCGCAGGAGACATCAGCTGATCAGTTTAAAGATTGTGTGGCTAGTCTGACAGCAGATAATGGGTTGGGTTTCTCTGATGCAGACTTGACTACTAAGGGGAAGAATCACAATGATGCCCTACATGTCTCCATTGAGTGCAGGGGCACTAATCTAGCTCATGTATTGGTAGATATTGGATCTTCATTGAACGTTTTGCCTAAGAAAGCTTTAGACCGGTTGGATTGTGAAGGGTTGGAGCTGAAGTCGAGTAACATTGTGATTAGGGCCTTTGATGGGTCCAATAGAATGGTACATAGAGAAGTGGATATTCCAGTTAAGGTTGGTTCTCAGATCTTCGCGTCTACTTTTTATGTGATGGACATTTGGCCATCTTATTCTTGTTTGCTGGGTCGCCCGTGGATCCACAAAGTTGGGGCAGTGACTTCTACGCTTCACCAGATGCTGAAATACCCAGTCAAGGGGAAAATTGTTACGGTACGAGGAGAAGAGGAGTACATGGTGAGCCACCTCAACTCTTTCCGGTATGTGGGGATGGACGGGGAGTTCATTGAGACCCCATTTCAACATTATGAAGAAGTTCCCCAGACGCTGGCATCAACTGAAATTGTTACTGAAGATCCTCCAATGAAGATGGCTTCCCTAAAGGATGCCCGGGCTGTTGTTGAGAAAGGTGGGTGTGAAAATTGGGGCCAACTCCCTGATTTTGCACATAAGACTAACAAGTTTGGTTTGGGTTTCACTGCACAAGCTCAAAGGGATGTTTGGCGTGCACGGATCGGAGGACCTCCCCTGTTTATCAACAATTCAGGAGTAAATTCCATTGAAGACGATGTTGAAGAATCCGAGTTTGACAGTTGGATCTACCCTACTACTGATGGAGGACTAAGCAATTGGACCGCAAAAGACTTCGTCCCATTTCTTTTATTACCCAGTAATGAGACTTTTGTTTTGAATTTGTAACAAACAATTTTTAAACTTTACGGCCCGGTGCCTTACCCGAGACACCGTGGCTTTGTTTGTGAAGGCTTTATGTGTGTCATTTTCATATATCATTAATAAAAGCATTGGACGTTTCTTGCATTTCAAATTTTACGCTCCTTTTTTTTCTTTTATTATATATTGCAAAACAACTATTTTACACACACTCACATATACAGGTATGCATCCACTCTGGATCCCACTGATAACGACTCTGCTACTGCCGGTTATGACTTCGAAAGTCCGATCAACTTAGCCGAAGACGAAGGTGAAGATGATTGCGAAGTGCCTGGGGAACTTGCTAGACTGTTACTTCAGGGAGAGAGGGTTATTCAGCCGCATGAAGAGCCAGTGGAAACAGTGAATCTGGGTACAGAGGTAGACAATAAAGAGGTCAAGATCGATGCAAATCTGGAAGCTAGTGTTAAGCAACGGTTGATTCAGATGCTGCGTGACTACGTTGAGATCTTTGCCTGGTCTTATGAAGATATTCCTGGGTTGGATACCGATATTGTGGTTCACCGATTGCCTACCAAGGAAGACTGTCCTCTAGTGAAACAGAAAGTCCGCCGAATGCGCCCGGAGATGTCTGAGAAAATCAAGGCCGAAGTTATGAAACAGTTTGATGCTGGTTTTCTAGCAGTTACTTCTTACCCATAGTGGGTGGCCAACGTGGTTCCTGTGCCGAAGAATGATGGTAAAGTTCGAATGTGTGTTGACTATAGGGATCTAAATAGGGCAAGCCCCAAGGATGACTTCCCTCTACCTCATATTGACGTTCTGGTTGAAAACACCACACAACATAAGGTCTTCTCCTTTATGGATGGTTTCTCCGGTTATAATCAGATTAAAATGGCTCCCGAAGATATGGAGAAGACAACCTTTGTTACCCAATGGGGTACCTTTTGCTACAAGGTCATGCCTTTTGGATTGAAGAATGCTGGGGCAACGTATCAGCGCGCCATGGTCACTTTGTTCCATGACATGATCCATCATGAGATTGAGGTATACGTCGATGACATGATTACAAGGTCCCAGACTGAGGAAGAACACCTTGACCATCTGCAGAAGCTATTTGACAGGTTGAAGTTGTACAAGCTGAGGTTAAACCCGAACAAGTGCACCTTCGCAGTGAGATCTGGTAAGCTGCTGGGTTTCGTTGTAAGTTACAAAGGTATTCAAGTGGATCCTGCAAAGGTGAAGGCTATACAGGAAATTCCAGCTCCCCGAACAGAAAAAGAAGTCAGAGGCTTTTTGGGACGATTGAACTATATTGCCCGATTCATCTCACACCTGACTGCTACTTGTGAGCCAATCTTCAAGCTACTTAAGAAAGATCAAGTGGTAAGATGGAATGATGAATGTCAGGCCGCTTTCGAAAGGATCAAAGAATATCTCCAAGAGCCACCCATTCTGATGCCTCCAGTTGAAGGGAGACATTTAATCTTATACTTGACAGTACTCGACAACTCAATGGGGTGTGTGCTGGGTCAACATGACGAGTCTGGCCGAAAAGAGCACGCTATTTATTACCTTAGCAAAAATTTTACTGACTGTGAGACCCGATACTCGTTGCTTGAGAAAACTTGTTGCGCTTTGGCATGGGCTGTTCGCCGGCTGAGACAGTATATGCTGACTCACACTACTCTATTTATATCAAAGGTGGATCTAATCAAGTATATCTTTGAAAAGTCTGCCTTGTCTGGAAGAATAGCAAGATGGCAGATGATCTTGACTGAGTATGACATCCAATATACGACCCAAAAGGCAATTAACGGAAGTGTGTTGGCAGATCATCTGGCACATCAGGCCATGGACGATTACCATTCTATGAACTTTGAATTCCCAGATGAGAATATCATGTTGGTAACTGACTGTGAGACACCTGGACCGGATGAAGGACCTGAGGAAGGATCTCGATGGCCTATGTACTTTGATGGAGCTTCAAATGATTTGGGTAATTGCATTGGCGCCGTGATCATATCTCCTGAAGGCTATCATACTCCGTTCACCGCCCGACTATGTTTCAACTGCACCAACAACATGGCGGAGTATGAAGCATGCATTATGGGCCTTCGAGCAGCTATTGACCTAAGGATTAAGTTTCTAAGTGTTTTCGGAGATTTCGCTCTCGTGATCAGTCAGATCAAAGGCGAGTGGGATACGAAACACCCTAATATTATTCGTTACAAGGAGTATGTGTTGACATTGCTTCCACACTTCGAGGAGATAACTTTTGAACACTTCCCTAGAGAGGAGAATCAGTTAGCGGACGCGCTGGCTACAATGTCTTCTATGTTCAAAGTCAATTGGGACAACGAAGCTCCCCGGATTACCATTAAGAGGTTGGACGAACCTTCACATTATTGTGGCATTGAGACTAAAGAGGTAACAGATAAACCCTGGTTCCATGAGGTAAAGAGGTATCTTGAAGCTCAGGAGTACCCCGAGGGTGCATCTGTTAATGACAAGAAGTTTCTGAGGAGGTTCGCGGCGAAGTTCTTCATCAGCAATGGCATTCTTTACAAGCGTAACCATGATTCAACTTTACTGCGTTGTATGGATAAGAAAGAAGCAGAAAGGATCATGATAAAGTTACATGAAGGTACTTTCAGAACTCATTCCAGTGGACACACCATGGCAAAGAAAATCCTTCGGGCAGGATATTGTTGGTCCACAATGGAAGCTAAATGTTATCAGCATTCTCGGACCTGTCACAAGTGCCAAGTCTATGCTGATAAGGTGCATATACCTCCAGTTCCTCTAAATGTTTTGACAGCTCCTTGGCCTTTTTCAATGTGGGGCATTGACATGATCGGCGAAATCAGACCTACGGCATCCAACGGGCATCGTTTCATCCTAGTAGCTATTGATTACTTTACGAAGTGGGTTGAAGCAGCTTCCTTTGCTACAGTGACCAAGAACGTCGTGGCGCGGTTCATTTGGCACAATCAGATCTGTCGATATGGTGTACCAGAGAGGATCATTACAGATAATGGCATAAATCTCAACAATAAGATGATCACCGAGCTCTGCAAGCAATTCAAGAAACAACATCATAACTCTTCTCCTTACCGACCGAAGATGAATGGGGTTGTTGAAGCGGCTAATAAGAACATTAAGAAGATTGTGTAGAAGATGACGGTGACATACAAAGACTGGCACGAGATGTTACCGTTTGCTCTTCATGGGTACCGTACCTCAGCGCGGACGTCAACAGGGGCAACACCCTATTCCTTGGTTTATGGCATGGAGGCTGTCTTGCCCATTTAAGTTCAGATACCCTCTCTTCGGATTATGAAGGACGCAGGTTTGAGAGAAGATGACTGGATTCAGACCCGGCTTGATCAGCTGAACTTAATCGACGAAAAGAGACTTATTGCTATTTGTCATGGTCAGAAGTACCAAAAACAGATGATCAAGGCATTTAACAAGAAAGTCAGACGACAAGAGTATCAAGTTGGGGACCTGGTTATTAAACGCATCATACTGCCACAAGGTGATCCCAGGGGCAAATGGACCCCTACTTACGAAGGGCCATTTGTGGTTAAGAACATTTTCTCAAGAGGAGTTATGATTCTAACCACCATGGATGGTGACGACCTTCCTCACCCCATCAATGCAGACATAGTGAAAAGATATTACGCATAATCAAAGACCCTCTAGGTTGACTGGCCTAGTCAAAAATAAGGGATTCCCGGCGAACCAAAAGGGTTCGGGCAAAAATAAGGGATGAAAATGAAAAAACTGTACACCCGGCAAGTCAAAAACCTGAAAAGGCGGCTTGGGCAAAAAAGGGTATCTCGGTGGACTGAAAACCCGAAAGGGCGGTCCAGGCAAAAATTAGGGATCAAAGCATAACACTATGTCTCATTGGATCACCTCGCAACCAGATTTCGGTATCGACTATCAAGCTCGGACGGCACTAAATGATCTGATCTACCTTCAACCAAGTAGCAAAGTGATGAGATGCTCGAGGACATAAGGACAATAGCAGAGTTGGAACCCAGTGGGATAATTCACATAGTTGTTTTCTTTGTTTATTAGATTGTATAAATTCTATTTGTTCAGCGACGTTCTCTTACTAGGACGTCAGCCTCTTGTACAAAAATGCCTATTTACAGGCCAGACTTCCAAATTAATACAAATCATCTTCAAAGAAATTTGAAACTGTTTTTCCTTTATCTGTTTTGTTTTGCAAAGAACGTCCAATGTTCATTTTTGATATATGCATTTGACGTTAATTGCTGCTCATGAATATTTACATGCGAAACAAAAGACGATTACTTGTAATATCAGAAACAGGGGCAAATAAGATTTGTCCAAGCTTTACAGTTGCTTTGTCCACCAGGTACAAGGTAAATTCAGCTGAAGAATATGACCGAGGTACTTTGACTCCCCGCAGAGTAAGAAAGGACAGTAATGTTAACTCTCCCCAGCTGAGACTTGCAACTGTGAATAAATCAGTGATATTCTCTCCAAACAGAGTTTACCTATCATCAGCACTGAAAAGTCTTATCATCCTCGACGGAATATAAAATATCCCCAGTGGAGTTTGGAAAGTTTCTCCAGTGCAGTCTGAAAAAGCATCCCCAGCGGAGTGTAGAGAATCATCCCCAGTAGACTCTGGCAGATTGTCCCCAATAGAGCCTAAAAGGTTATCCCCAGTAAAGTCGCTGTTGAAAGAATCATCCCCAGCGGAGTTCATTCCTTTCACAAGCAGAAACACAAATCCCCAACAGGATTCAGTATCACCAGCAACGGTAATTCATCCTCAGCGGAATTTATCAGTTGAATCCTCTACAGATCATCTCTTCCCCACAGAGTCATTCTCACGTCAGTTTATTCCCCAGCGGAAACAAAGAATTCAACTCTTTTTCTCCAGCAGCAATCCGAGATTTATTTTTCCCCAGCTAAAAATATTACATTTTCATACATCATGACACATGCATATGCACATCATACAACATAATCTCATTTATTTTGAGAACATCATTGCCTGATCCATGTCATGCATTACATACAACTAACCCTTATCTTTCAGGAAAGATGCAGTTAAATTCTCGCAAAATTCAAAGCTATGAAGCTTTTACCTCCGTTGAATTACAGACGAGTTCCTAAATCTCAGCAGAGTTTTCCCAGTTGAATTACGGGCGAGTTCTTAAATCTCGATGAAGATGTTTCCCCAAGTAGAATTACTGACAAGTTCTTAAAACTCAGCAGAGATGTTTTCTCAGTTGAAGTACAGACAAAGTCCTAAATCTCGACAAAGTTCCTCCGTTGAATTACAGACGAGTTCCTAAATCTCAGTAGAGTTTTCTCAGTTGAATTACGGGCGAGTTCTTAGATCTCGACGAAGATGTTTCCACAAGTCGAATTACTGATAAGTTCTTAAAACTCAGCAGAGATGTTCTCTCAGTTGAAGTACAGACAAAGTCCTAAATCTCGACAAAGTTCCTCCGTTGAATTACAGACGGGTTCCTAAATCTCAGCATAGTTTTCTCAGTTGAATTACGGGCGAGTTCTTAAATCTCGACGAAGATATTTCCCCAAGTCGAATTACTGACAAGTTCTTAAAACTCAGCAGAGATTTTTTCTCAGTTGAAGTACAGACAAGGTCCTAAATCTCGACAAAGTTTTCCTCTGTTGAATTACAGACGAGTTCCTAAATCTCAGCCGAGAAGTTTTCTCAGTTGAATTACGGGCGAGTTCTTAAATCTCGACGAAGATGTTTCCCTCCATTCGAATTACTGACAAGTTCTTAAAACTCAGTAGAGATGTTCTCTCAGTTGAAGTACAGACAAGGTCCTAAATCTCGACAAAGTTCCTCCGTTGAATTACAGACGAGTTCCTAAATCTCAGCCGAGAAGTTTTCTCAGTTGAATTACGGGCGAGTTCTTAAATCTCGACGAAGATGTTTCCCTCCAGTCGAATTACTGACAAGTTCTTAAAACTCAGCAGAGATGTTCTCTCAGTTGAAGTACAGACAAAGTCCTAAATCTCGACAAAGTTCCTCCGTTGAATTACAGACGGGTTCCTAAATCTCAGCAGAGTTTTCTCAGTTGAATTACGGGCGAGTTCTTAAATCTCGACGAATATGTTTCCCCAAGTCGAATTACTGACAAGTTCTTAAAACTCAGCAGAGATGTTTTCTAAGTTAAAGTACAGACAAGGTCCTAAATCTTGACAAAGTTGTTTCTCCGTTGAAGTACAGACAAGTTCCTAAATCTCAACACCTCAGTTGAATTATGGGCGAGTTCCTAAATCTCGACACCTCAGTTGAATTACGGGCAAGTTCCTAAATCTCAACACCTCAGTTGAATTACGGGCAAGTTCCTAAATCTCGACACCTCAGTTGGATTACGGGAAATTTCCTAAATCTCGACACCTCAGTTGAATTACGGGCAAGTTCCTAAATCTCAACAAAGATCAGACTTCCCCAGCGTAATCTTCCTCAACAGCAGGTATGCAAGCTCTCTCTAAGGAATCTCTTATGCGATCGACACTCCTCCCAAATGGCATCTGTAATCCTCTTCCACCTTCGGATCACGAAAGGCTCCAAAGCCAATCTACATCCTCAGGTTTAAGAAGATTGAACAGGGGCAGCTGTTGTACCCCAAAATTTTCCCTCCCATATTTCTCAAAACATTTCAAGGAAAATCTCCAAGTGGCTCAAGGTAGCTCAAGAGTTGGTCAGACAAGCTCTCTCCTAAGGCAGTCTACCCCAAATTAGGGTTTTGTGTTTCATCAAGATCCTTGAGTCCAAATGACCTCAAGTGCTCCCCAATGCCCTAGTATGTTCTCAAGGTCATCCATGTCAAGTTTCAAGCCTTGCAGAGGAAGTTTGCTCAGTCAATTGCTCAAATGGTCCAAAAATCGACTATGTTAGGGCAATAGTCAACTGTGACTCAAATACAGTCAAACTTCAAGATTTTTTGTCAAAGTTCTCATTTTGAAGGATATTTCATCATTTGATCAATGGTTGATCATGATTTATCAAGGATTGATCATAATTCATCAAGATTCAAAAGTTGCTAAATTAGGGTTTTGTAGGAAAAGTCAACTCAACTTTGACCAAGCATAACTTTCTCATACTTTATGAGAAATGACCCATCCATAGCTCATTTTGAAAAGGATGCAATTCCCTACAATCCATATTCATACCACGAGTTCAAAATATGCACTCACAAGAAGTTATGAATTTGGACATTATAGGTCATTTTGAAAAGTCAACAAAAACACCTTTTTTGTCAAAGCTTCTAACTTGAGCATGGAATATCAAAATGAGATTAGACCAAAAGGATTGATTAGAGGATATCTCAAGATTTCTAAAAAGTCCAAGAACACCTCCAAAAGTTCAAAATTGAAGAAGTTATGCATTGTTGAAGTTGGAATTTTTTGCAAAATTGCCAAAAGTCAACTATCCCCAAAACTTCAAATTTTGCCAAATAGGCCCATTATTTTTCACTTGTTTTGAGTTTGCATTGTTGCCCACGTGCTCTAGCCTTGGCCATGTCTCCATATCTCATTTTTATTATTTAATTTGATTTTTATTTGAATTAATTCATTTTAAATCAAATAAAATCACATAAAATCTAAGGCATTGATAACTAATGATTTTCTAGTTGTTTTAGGCTCCAAATACAGCTAGCATTGCAATCAAATTCGTATCAAGGGCATTATGCACAAGGAGATTGGATTTAGGCCAAGTTTGGAAAGTTTTAATGGAAGAATCAAATCAAATTCAAGAGCATTGATAGGGAAAGATTGGGATAAAGTTTGTGACCCTAATACAATGCACATTACATAAGTAAGCAAAAGGCACGAGAATCAGGGTTGGAAATCACTTGTGGAGGCATAACAAAAACTTGCAAAATCACAAAAAAGTAGGAGATCGAAATCAAAGTTATAGGCATTTTCAGGACTTGATATTGATCTCAATCGCTTCCTGGCAACTCTCACAAGCTAACCTAATCCAAACCAAGCGTTTCCAGACTTCCTAGTGCACTGTAAGTCCTTCGTAACATAGCTAGGTTCTTGATTTCGTATTTCCAGATTCTTGCATCCATTGAATGAAATAACTGCATATTTTTAACCCTCACATCATTTGCAAACTGTTTGTAATAATCAATTTCATTTATGTGCTCTGTATGGAGAACCACCATTGTTAGGGTTTGGTTCGTGGTTTTAGGGATTTTCGTTTCAGGTACAATTGGTCCACATGAAGGGGATGGTTGTGATCAGGAAGTTGTGACGAATCCAACCATGGTCTTAGAGTCCATTGTTATGGCCTGTGTGAGATTTTGAAGGTGGGAAAGCTTATAGCGACGGACCTCTGTCCGTTGGTATAAGTGTTTGCATTTTTAGCCACGGTTGGGAGGTCGGGGATAATACGTGGCATCCATCCATTGGACTATACGAATCACGCACGTTTTTTTCTTTTTTCTGGTCATTGAGTTTGTTTTCTTATATTATTATTAATACCTATTATACTAACAATTAAAACAGCATGGCGTAGTGGTAAGCTTGGCATTGGATATCCCATCAGGACCTGGGTTCGAATCCCAGGTCCCCCCCTTTCTCAATATTATTTGTTTTCAGATATTCCAGTGCATGTGCCAGCCTAAGATCTACCATACTCCCTCACCAATCAAAGCGCCAGATGGCCAGATGGCCAGATCTGGTGGCCAAGCCTTGAGGGTACATGATGGAATCAGTCAACGCGCCTACACTGGATCCCAAAAGTCCAAACAGACAAGCAGCAATTGGGCCTACAAAAATGCTATCCACACATCCAAAAAAGGCCCATTCTCTCTTTCTCTCATATTTTTATTTATTTAATTTAATTGTTTTATTTTGTTTAATTAATTTTTTTAACCAATAAACAAATTTTCTTTTTATCTAAAAAATCACAAAAAAATACTTTTTTTTTCTTCAGAATTTTATTTTTATTAATAAACACTAATTAATTAATTAGGTTTTAATTTTAGGAAACTTTAATTTATTTTGCAAATAGATAAAATTAATTAGAATTAATTAGGTTTTAACTACTAATTTAATTATTTTAATTTCTTTCTTAAATTAACAAAAACTCCAAAAATATGTCTTTTGTTATTTTTCATTTAATTAATTTAATAATTAATTTAGTATTTAATTTAGGATTTAATTTCTTTTCTTAAAATAAAAACAACCAAAAAACATTTTCTTTTAAAAGGGTCAAAACCTTAATTCGCATCCAACTTAATTTCGCGTCGCGCTTTATTTTTATTTAATTATTGATGTATCTGTTTCCGCTATGTAATAGTAATTAGGACATTTTATTTATTTTACCACTTTATTTTATTTTCAAAGGGTTGCTTTTGGCGATGTAAATACCCGACGCCTTGTAATTTAATTTCTGCATTTTAATTCCGCAAATTATATAACTGCTAGATGTTTGATAATAGGGTTTGCATGACAAGACTGAATGTTTAATCTTAAAATCAAATTAGATCACCCTTAACATGTGCAAAGATAAAAATAACTGAAAAACGACACACTCGCACATGCGCACTCTTAGGGTACACCCCACTTGGTTGCCTTCATACACGGTCATTAAGTATAGGTCGTTTTGGAGGTCGTCCTCTTGTCTAAAAGATCATAATTTCCTCGAAACGGTTGCCTCGGATATTGTTACCTCAAACAAATGATCTAAGACATTAGGGTTACCGCTAAGGCGTCCTAACATTGCTTTAGTGACCGTATGTCCCTCATTCGAATTGACCCTCAAACTCCAACGACGGTGCTACCTACTAACTAATAGTGGGATAGCATTGTCTAAAGGAAACAAGCATAGAACAATTCCTTTTTCGAGTAGGTAGATTAGTTCTTAGATATTTGCTCATCCAAAACAAAAGTTTTTTCACACTTACACTCCTTTTCAAACAAAGTTTTCAAAACACTTCATTACACTCTTGAGGACAAAAGAAAGAGTTAAATCGAAGTTAAAAACTTTTCAAAACCAACAAGCACAAAGAAAACATTTTGAAAATGATGAGCAAGTACCTAAGAGCCCGTAGATAACTACGGATAGAAAGGGTGCTAATACCCTCCCTTTCTATAATCTACCCCCTGTACTCAGAGATAATCTCGAAAAAGGATTTTTTTTTGTGCTTTTTTCCTTTCCTTGTTGGATAAAATAAAAGTCGGTGGCGACTCTTGCTTACCGCGACATTTTGCAAAAACAAACGCAAAATGCAAACCAGCATTCTAAAAAACAGTCAGTTCTTCCCACCGTTTCACAATTGGTTTAAGTTATGATTTCATGGTTTCAAATACTGCATTTTGACCTATTGGAATGGCTCAAAACATCTCTCGAGATCAATTGGTTGACAGATGAATTTCAGTCAACTGATGAAAAGTCAATTGTACACTGAAAAGTCAAACTTTGACTTTTTGGTCAAAATCAAGTATCAAAGATCACAATTTATCAAGACATGTCAAAATATGAAACTTGTTCATCAAGAAATCAAAAAGTCAAGATTTAATTTTGAAAAGTCAAATTTTTAAACTTAGAAATTTTTCTATTAGTTGGAAAATTCATATTTTTTCATAACTTTGAGCCAAATTTTCACCATGATGCAAGATGATTCAAAGGAAACATCCAACATGAAAGTTGTATATCTTAATGAGATCTAAAACATTTTAGAACACAACTTTTTCTAGAAATGCATGGATTTCAAGTTATGATTTTAAGAAGACATGTTCATGTAACTTGGAAACTTATTGAAAATTTGCCCTAGTTTTGGCAGGATTTTGACCTAACTTCATGGAAATGTTTCACATAGTTCCAAGATAAATATTCAAAAATGTCCAACATAGAGGTTGTATAGGATGTTACAAGATTTCCAAAATTTCCAAGAAGTCACTGAGATCATACTTGAGAAAGGAGAATCGAAGGCAGGAAGTTAGGGTTTCATTCTTGTTTTGCAAGGTAAATTTGTGAAGAACACTTGATCTAATCTTCAAGCATGCTGTAAAAATATTGCTTTGCAGGCTTCAAACTTGTTAATCACTCAATAATTAAATGTTTACACAACTGATAGAGCCATTGTCCAAGCATTTGAGCCATTATCCAAGTTGCATTTCCATTTATGGCACAAAGTTACCATTCCATTCTTGAAAAGTTGCTTTAATCACAAAGTCAAGTTGTCTTGAGCTTCTAACTTGTTTGTTCAGCACACACCCAACATACAAAGTCAGATAAACATGTTTAAAGCTTGTAACCACTCTAGATAGCCTTAGACTATGCATTGGGACAATGTGTATCAAGCTTGCTTCAAAAACAATCCAAAGAGCCATAACATGTGAACTTGTACTTCTGATCACCCCAAGATCTCAAAACCTTTTCCTATAAACCGAGACACTATTATGCAACTTAGGACACGATTTTGCAAGCCTGAAAATTCTCCCAAACTCCCTCTAGACAGAAATTGCACACAAACTCCATTTTTGTGCAGGTTCTGACCTTGAACTTGTATCTTCTATTTCCATCGTGCGTTTTCCCACAAAATAATTTTCAAAGCTTCCTTACATCAAATACAACTCATCCCTGTCCTTGTTTCCCAACTGTAACACCATTTACATCAACCTCCATAGCCAAAAAATAGAGTCTGCACATTGACTTCTCCAAGCCATTCCAGCCATCCATTGCTCAAGCTAACCATTGCATTAGCTTCCTGGGAACTTGAGGAAGCTAACCTGATCATCACAATAACTTGAATTAAGCTCTAACTCAAAACACGATCTCCAGCTGCAAGGTGAGTTTTCTGACTTTTCATATCATCATTTAGGCATTGTGAGGCTTGCACTTTCAAAGACAAAACGTAGATATCATTGTCCTGAAACTGTATATATCCATAGATTTCATTTATATGGCTTGAGCTTAGAGAATTTTAAGATTGAAATTTCTGGAAAATTTAGGGTTCAAATTAGGGCCAACGAAATTCTCATTCATATTTGATTTATAGCTTTAGTTATTTACATGGTTGGATTTGTGAGAAAAAATGGAACAACTTTCATGTTTGCAATTTAAATTTTCATTCAGGTTGTCTGGTTGGACGTAAGGTTGAAGATGAAGTTCAGGCCATCGACTTGATTTGTAATATATATTTATGGTTTGATACAAGTTAACGGATGTACAGCCACCCCAGTGGCAAAGGTAGCCCACGTATATGTTAGAGGTCACGGGTTCAACACCCAGCACTACCTTTTTTTCCTTATTTTTCACATTTTCACTCTTTTTTGTTCCAGCAAGCAGCGCTTGGGACTCCAATAATGGGCCTTTCCTTTTTTTCTTTCTCTAATCCCCCTGTTTACGTTTGCAGGCTAGCCAATTTCTTTTTATTATTTCATTTACTTTTATTTTATTTTATTTTATTTCTTTTTCTATATTATATTTTTATTATTATTATTATTATTATTATTATTATTATTATTATTATTTTTATTAATAAAAAATCCAAAAATATTTTTTATTTATTATTTACACTTATTTATTTTATTTTCTTTATAAAACAAAAAATACAAAAACATTTTCTTAATAAAATAATTTCCTTTTCTTAGTAAATTAATATTTAGATTTAGGTTTAATTATTATTTTTCTTTTTTCATTTAAAATTAATTTAGAACTTAGGTTTCTTTTAATTAATTAATTTTCAAATTTATTTTATCAACTTAAAACCTTTTTCATAAAAAACCCTAAAAAATATTTTTAACTTAATTTCTTTCTTAACTAGTTTAGTTTTAATTTTGTTTAATTTTAATTAATCATTTTCTTTAATTAGGTTAAAACCCTTTCATCAAAAACCAAACAAAATCATTTCTCTTTTCCATTTTTATTCTTGTACATTATTTATTCAATTCTTGTATATTATTCAATATGGTTGTAATAGATAATTAGCTTTAATTTTCTTGCAATCCCCATTTGTAAATTTGTATACCCCTTCCCCTAATGATGTAATAGCGTAGTAATTTTACTTTCCATAATTTATCACTTTTATATAAATGTTAGTAATTAGGGTTTGTATGGCAAGATTAAAACCAACAATTAGTAAACCCTAATTCAAGATAAACAATACATGTAAATCAAACACATTTGCACACTTGTACCCTTAGGGTAATTCCACTTGTTGCCTTACAAAAATGGCCATGTTATGCATGTGGGATATCTTAACAAAAATAATCAAACATACAAGATCATAGTCCCTCAATGAAGCTATCAATGTTGCCTTTTGTTGTACCCCAAAATTTGCCCTTCCATTTATCAAGATTTTCCTCACAAGACTTCTTGGACTCAAGACAAGATTAGGGTTTGGTCAGCTCAACACCTCATCTTGCACTGATAACCTGAAATTAGGGTTTGAGTTTGCACAAGGATTTTGGGACCATAAATGCTTCATGTGAATTTCATACACTGTGATACGGTGGGAGAACTGACTTGAGGTTTGCGTTTGTATTCGCAAATGTTGCGGTTAGCAAGAGTCGCCACCGACTTTTTATTTTATCCTAAGGAAAGGTTAAAAAGCACAGCAAAAACCTTTTGAGATGTTTTCTTGGGTTCGGGGAGTAGATTATAGAAAGGGAAGGTATTAGCACCCTTTCTATCCATGGTTATCCATGGGCTCTTAGTTACTTGCTTAGATCACTTGCCTTTTGTTTTCAATTGTTTTAAATGGTGCTTGAGTGTATGGGTTTTGAAAATGTTTTTGAAAAGAGGCCAATGTGGTGGCAACCTTTGTAATGATCCATGTGGGGATGTATACAAAGATGTATGTCTTTTGAAAAAGTTTTCATTTTGTTTTTGAAAGTTTTGTTTTGAAAGTATAGTGATGTGTGGTTTTTGAAATTAGGCAAGTGTTTTGTTTTGCAAGTTGATTCAAGTAACTAAGAGGTTATCTACTCCTAAATTTCTCAAAAGATTATTGCTATACTTTAACCCTTTTAACAAGTTTGCACCACCATTGTATTTGGTGGGCAACCTTGTGTTAGGATGTGAGAGGGACAAGCGCGGGTCATCGTTTAGACCATAATTGTAACGACGTTAAATGTCTTTGGGCAATTTCTCTAAGGGACTTGATCATTTGTTTTGTTTGTTTTGAAAAGTTTTATCGAGGGACTATGATCATTCAAACTGTTTGCTTTGCCCAAAGATGTTCAACATACAATATGGCCCATTTATTTGAAGGCAACAAGTGGAATACCCTAGGGGGTGCAAGTGTGATTTGTGTGTCCATTTTCATGCTTGTTTATCTTATATTAGGTCAAACTATTTTTTATCGTTTTTCGCATACAAACCCTAATTCTAGCATGTTATTATTAGAAAGCAATAAAGTGCGAAATTAAAATTACTAAGCTATTACACAACCAAATATGGGAAGGGGGGTACAAATGTTCGAATGGGGATATTGACAAGAATTTAAATCTAAATTATTACATCAATTAGATATTTGCATAGTAAATAAATTGCATAATTAAATGCAAATTAAATAAATATGTGAAATGCAAAAAGGAAGTTTTTATGTGTATGAGACAATATTATTTTATGTAAAAGGGAAAAGAAAATAAAAATGTATTTATTTTTGGAGTATTTTGAATTTAGGGTAGAAACCCTAATTTTCAAAAAAAAGGTATTATTTAATTTTAATACAACTATTTATTTATTATTTATAAAAATAACATAAAATGAAGTATATTGTGAAAAAGGTATTTTTGTATCAAATGTTAATAAAAATGAAAAAAATCAAGTATTTTTATATCTTTGTCTTAAATACATTAATAATCAAATATATATATATATATATATATAACCCTAAATATGTATTATTCTAAAAAATAAATATTTAAATATTTTAATAAAAATAAAAAGTATTTTTTTTGTGTGAGCTATTTTCAGAAAGTAAATAAAAATAAAATTGTATTTACATTATTTTTAACATTTTTATTCTAATAATCATATATATATATATTTATGTACAAACTAAACAAATAAACAAATAAATATGCAATAAATGCAAAAAATGATGAAAAAATATTTTTTTAATTTTTAAATGTCATGAGAAAAATAAACAAAGTCAATAAAAAAAGAAAAAAGTCAAAAATGTTTAAAAATAAGCAAATGGGCTCAGGGGGGGGTAAACCAAAAAAGATGGTGTGAAAAGCAACACAAATCCAGGCCCAGCCCACTTCACTCCTTCTTCAACCTCCAACACAGATTATTTGAAAAAACGCGCGCCATGTTCAGTTCCTTCTAACTCTTGATTCCTGGCTTTTTAGCAAAAACTCATAACACAAGAAATGTTCAGCATGAAGAGACGGTTCTAACCATATAAAGAACTTGACCTATCTCTCTAAGATGAGGGAGAATTTCTCTCCCCCTCTTTTCTGACCTAATTTTTCTACCATTTTCAGAGCTCAAATTCTCTCTACTCAGGCAAAAGAAATGAAAAGTAAAGCTATGTACATGTTCAGGGCTATGAGTAGGACCTTGTTTCTTCACAAACTTAAGACTAAAGATGCCTAATAAGAGAGATACGAATTCAAACTTTTACCTGTGCAGTTGAACTTCTATGTGGGGAATGAGAGACTTTCAGTGCAATGTAATGATTGGAAAAGCTTCCTTGAGGTCCAGGGATGCTTTTTCAATGCTTACTTTGTCTTGAACCTTCTTGTATCAAGCTGTAGAACTTCACCTGCAAGTCAAAGATGTGAAAATGGTGGAAGTGGTTAGAGCAACTACAGATCGTGCCTTAGCTTCTGGATAGCTTGCATAGGTTGTGAGGAAGGTAGAGGAACAGGTTTTGATCAAAATGCTTGAAGGGATTGAGAGATTGCACTCAAACTGCAGGGGCACCCCTGTTTGTGCAGTTTGAGGATGATTCTGAGATGGAGGGTGTATTGGAGGTCAAAAGCTCGTGTGTTAGCTTGGATATGTTATGTGTAATGTGTTTGACAACTTTGTTCTTCTGTTTCTATGCTGGTATGAGAGATAGCATAAGTTATGGATGTTACTTCTATGTGAAGCAAGCAAATGTCAACTTGGTTTCTAGGCCAGTACAATGCCTCAATCTATGCTGCACATTTGAGTCTTGATCAGTGGGATATGTCCATGCCTTTTTGCCTCAAAGATCTGCATTGTACCTCATAGATTTGCAAAATTGCCATAAAGTAACACTTTACAAGAATGGATAATATGCTTTTTCTAGTTTAGGCTTGGTTTTGTGTGTATTGTCCAAATGAGCAAAATAATGCTAGAACACAAAGGATATGCATTGAATTATTGAGTGAAAATGGGATTAGAGGCCTGCAATGTAGCTTAAGCATGCTGAATTCAAATTTGCCAAGTTTATGAACATGCTTTGATGAAGAACAAAAGTGAATTTTTGCCAACTTGTGAAATTCGAATCTCTCAAGTTATGAGGTTGTTTGATGAGTTCTTGGACATTTTGGAAAGCTTGGAATGTGTACTACAATCCATCTTTGAAATGCAATTTGAAATTCCAAGTGGAAGGGTATGAAAAGTGGCCTTGAAGTAGGGTAGAAAACCTTGTAAAAATAGGTCAAATTTCACTAAGTTAAAAGATGGTTTAGTGCCCTTATTCAAAAAATCATAACTTGAGATACAAGCTTCAAATGAGAAAACTTTGTGAATCAAAGTTGTAGATTATGCAACAAGCTACAACTTTCATGTTTTGACTTTTGTTTGAATCCAAATGGATCATGGTGAAAAGATGGGGCAAAGTTGGGAAAAAATTAGGGTTTTTTATAACTTAGAAAAATTCTAAGTTATGAAAAATTCCATTTTCAAACCCTAATTTGCATTTTGTGATTTCTTGGTGAACAAGTTTCATGATTTGGCATGTTTTGATGAAAAATGAATCTTGACTCTTGATTTTGACCAAAAAGTCAAAGTTTGACTTTCCAGTATACAGTCAAAATTGATCAATTGACTGGGAAATTCAACTGTCAATCTTGTGTACTTGGGATCTTTTGAGCTTGATGAACATGTCAAGATAATTCCATGGGGTCCTTAAGTCCATATGTGAGCTTGGTTTGCCATTGGCTAGGTCAAATAGTCAAAAATTGCCTTTGTGCAGTCAAAACCCTAAAAATGACCATTTTGCCCTTTTGATGATCTGATCAAATTTCTTGTGGAATTGTGATCCAAACTTGATCAAATGGTCCATGTGAGTTCATAATGTTGATGTGGATCAAATTTCATGAGGTTTGACTGTCAATTGGCCATAGTTGACTTTTTCCCCAATACAGCTGATTTCTAGGTCAACTGTCCAATTGACTGGGTAAAACTTGGAATCAAGACTTGAAACTTGGTATAGGTAAACTTGGGAGTCCAACATGAAGCATGAAAGTCATCTTAGGCATTTTAGGTCAAAGCATCCTTAGGCAAACACAAACCCTAATTTGAGTCCACAGTGCAAGGAGAAGCCTTGAGCAGAGGAAACCCTAATTGGATCTTGATCTTCAAAAGGTCTTGTGATGAGAAAATGTTGAGGAAATGGGAGGGCAAATTTTGGGGTACAACAGTTGCCCCTGTTCAATCTTCTTGGACCTGAAGAGTTAGATTGGCAAGTTTGCCTTTCGTGACTCGAGGGTAAAAGGAGATTGGACACTAGAGTGCCCGGAAATTTGCACTCGCATGCTGGAGTCTCATCAATGTGGTGTCGGGAATGGGCTTATAGATGCCATTTGGAGAGATGGTGGATAGGGAGACGGGCTTTATAGATGCCATCTGGAGAAGTGACAGAACTTTGTCGGGAATGGGCTTATAGACGCCATTTGGAAGTGTTGATCGCATAAGAGATTCCTTAGCGAGAACTTGTGTATTTAAGAAAGACAGATGTTTTCCTGGCTTGTTACAGGTGTTTGATCTTCAGTCTCCTTATGCAGATATGCCCTGGCTAGATACAGGTATCGAATCTACAATCGGTTGCTCATAGATGTGCCCTGGCTGGATACAGGAGTCGAATCTTTGAATTCTGCAGACGTGCCCTGGCTAGATACAGGAATCGAGTCTGGAAATGTGGTCCACAGATATGCCCTGGCTGGATACAGGAATCGAATCTGAAGCTGTTTGTAGTTGACAGATGTGCCCTGGCTGGATACAGGAATCGAATCTTTGAATTCTGCAGACGTGCCCTGGCTAGATACAGGAATCGAGTCTGGAAACTGATCACTCTCAGATGTGCCCTGGCTAGGTACAAGTATCGAATCTGGAATTGTGATAGTTGAAGGTAGTCGCTTTTGAGATTGTCTTTTTCCTGAAAAGGCAAAGACGTAAGTTGTATGCAATGTCATGATGTATGATATGCATGATGTCATGATGTTCAACATTTGATGTTGTATGTGTTTCATCATGTATGTAAGCAAGATGTATGAAAATGTGAAATGTTTATGAGTGTAATTTCATCTTAGGAAAATAAATCCTTGACGAATGGCCGGGAAGCTGCTCTGTGGAAGAGATACTTGGCCGAAGCTCTGATGAGAGGCCTGCTGAGGACTTTAACGATGGACTCCGCTGAGGATAATGATGATAAACTCCGCTGGGGAATACCAAAGATAGACTTCGCTGGGGTTTGAAGGAACTTTTGCCGAAAACGGTCTTCCGTGGCTTTTAGCTGAGGATAACCCAGTTATAAGTCCTTGTGAGGAAATAACTCTAAATAAAACTCGGGAGAGACGCTCGTACTTCGCCGGGGATAAGCTCGCAGAATCTACTGGGGATGAGCTTTTAAGACCTGCCGGGGAATGTTGTGCCTTTTTCAGGATCGACGGGGAATCGACTCTTGCTTGGGGAAAGTGCTGCTGAACCTTGTTTTACTCCGCGGGGAGTTAAGATGATTTGGCCACATTTTCAGTTGAACCTACCTTGGTGCCTTGGCGGACAAAACAACTAGACCGCATTAGACAACTCCACATTGCCCCTGTCTTTGACGTCACTTGTAATTAATCTCTTTTTCATATACAAACATTTATGAATCAGCAATTTAATGTCAAATGCATATATCAAAAATGAACATTGGACGTTCTTCGCAAGACAAAACAGAAAAAGAAAAACAATGGCAATTTATATGGACAAGTGAATTTGTATTGATTTAAACTTTGCCTGTGAATAGGCGTTTTTTGTACAAGAGGCTGACATCCTAGTAAGAGGACATCGCCAAAAAGTATAGAGTTTACAATTTGAAAAAGAAAACAAAACAGCTATGTGAACAATCCCACTGGGTTCCAACTCTACTATTGCCTTTATATCTCCGAATGTCTCATCGCTTTGCTGCTTAGTTGAAGATGAAGCTGATTGGTCAACGCCGAAATCTGGAGCCAGATAGTTGGTACCGAATTCCGGACGCGAAGTGATCCAATGAGACATAGTGTTACGCTTTTGTCCCTAACTTTTGCCTGGACCGCCCTTTCGGGTTTTCGGTCCACCGGGATACCCATTTTTGCCCAAGCCGCCCTTTCAGGTTTTCGACTTGCCGGGTGTACAGATTTTTTTCATTTCATCCCTTATTTTTGCCCGAACCCTTTTGGTTCGCCGGGAAGCCCTTATTTTTGCCTAGGTATGTCAACCTAGCGGGTCTTTTATTTATGCGTAGTATTTTTTCACTATGTCTGCATTGGCGGGGTGAGGAAGGTCGTCACCGTCCATGGTGGTTAGGATCATGGCTCCTCCTGAGAACACACGCTTAACCACAAATGGCCCTTCATAAGTAGGGGTCCATTTGCCCCTGGGATCACTTTGAGGAAGGATGATGCGTTTGATTACCAGGTCCCCAACTTGATACTCTTGCGGTCTGACTTTCTTGTTAAATGCCCTGATCATCCGTTTCTGATACGTTTGACCATGACAGATAGCAGTGAGCCTCTTTTCGTCAATCAGATTTAATTGATCAAGTCGAGTCTGGATCCAATCATCTTCATTCAAGTCTGCATCCTTCATTATCCGGAGGGAGGGTATCTGGATCTCGATTGGCAAGACTGCCTCCATGCCATAGACTAAGGAGAAAGGAGTTGCCCCGGTTGACGTCCTTGCTGAGGTGCGGTACCCATGAAGAGCGAACGGTAACATCTCGTGCCAATCTTTATAGGTCACTGTCATCTTCTGCACAATCTTCTTGATATTTTTATTGGCTGCCTCTACAGCCCCATTCATCTTCGGCCGGTAGGGGGAAGAATTATGGTGCTGTATCTTGAATTGTTCACAGAGTTCAGTGATCATTTTGTTATTGAGATTGGTACCATTATCCGTAATGATTCTTTCCGGGACACCGTACCGACATATCAGATTATGCCGGATGAAACGCGCCACGACGCTCTTGGTTACCGTGGCATATGAAGCTGCCTCAACCCATTTCGTGAAGTAATCGATCGCCACCAAGATGAAACGATGCCCATTGGATGCCGTTGGTCGGATCTCACCGATCATATCGATGCCCCACATTGCGAAAGGCCAAGGTGCCGTTAGGACATTCAAAGGAACTGGAGGGATATGCACCTTGTCAGCATAGATCTGGCATTTATGACAAGTTCGGGAGTGCTGGTAACAATCGGCTTCCATTGTGGACCAGAAATATCCTGCCCGAAGGATTTTCTTAGCCATGGTGTGTCCACTGGAATGGGTTCCAAATGTACCTTCATGCAGTTCCATCATGATTTTCTCCGCTTCAGCCTTATCCACACAACGTAGCAGGGTTGAATCATGATTTCGTTTGTAGAGAATGCCGTTGCTGAGGAAAAATTTTGCAGCAAACCTCCTCATGAACTTCTTATCATTGACAGATGCACCTTCAGGGTATTCCTGAACCTCCAAGTACCTCTTTACCTCGTGATACCAGGGTTTTTCAGTCACCTTTTCAGCCTCGAGCTCGCAGCAGTATGCTGGTTCATCCAACTTCCAGATTATGATTTGGGGAGCCTCATTGTCCCATTTAACTTTGAACATTGAAGACATCGTGGCTAGTGCGTCCGCTAGCTGATTCTCCTCTCTGGGGAAATGCTCAAAAGTTATCTCTTCAAAGTGAGGGAGCAAGGTCGACACATACTCCTTGTAAGGAATGAGATTCGGGTGTTTCGTATCCCACTCGCCTTTGATCTGATTGATCACGAGAGCGGAATCTCCGAAGACACTTAGAAACTTGATCCTCAAATCGATCGCAGCTTGTAAACCCATGATACATGCCTCATATTCTGCCATGTTGTTGGTGCAGCTGAAACATAATCGGGCGGTGAGGGGAGTATGAGTTCCCTTGGGAGATATGATTACAGCGCCGACGCCGTTACCCAAAGCATTGGAGGCTCCATCAAAATGCATAGACCATCGGGATCCTTCCTCAGGTCCTTCATCCGGTCCAGGTACTTCACAGTCAGTTACCACCATGATGTCTTCGTCCGGAAAATCAAAGTTCAATGATTGGTAATCGTCCACAGGTTGGTGTGCCAAATGATCAGCCAGTACACTTCCCTTAATTGCTTTCTGAGTTGTATACTGGATGTCATATTCTGTTAAGATCATTTGCCATCTTGCTATTCTCCCGGACAGGGCGGGCTTTTCAAATATATACTTGATGGGATCCATCTTTGAAATCAATAAAGTAGTGTGAGTCAGCATATACTGTCTCAGCCGGCGAGCAGCCCATACAAGAGCGCAGCAAGTTTTCTCAAGCAGTGAGTAACGAGACTCACAGTCGGTAAACTTTTTGCTCAAGTAATAAATAGCGTGCTCTTTTCGGCCAGACTCGTCATGCTGCCCCAGCACACACCCCATTGAATTATCAAGCACTGTCAAGTATAGTATCAGAGGTCTTCCTTCCACCGGTGGCATAAGAATGGGTGGCTCTTGGAGATATTCCTTTATCCTTTCAAAGGCGGCCTGACATTCATCATTCCAGCGTACCACTTGATCTTTCTTTAGTAATTTGAAGATTGGCTCACAAGTAGCAGTCAGATGTGAGATGAATCGGGCAATGTAATTCAGTCGTCCTAGGAAACCTCTGACTTCTTTCTCTGTTTTTGGCGTCGGCATCTCTTGAATAGCTTTAACCTTGGCAGGGTCCACCTGGATACCTTTATCACTTACAATGAAACCTAGCAATTTTCCGGATCTTACCCCAAAGGTGCATTTGTTGGGATTCAATCTCAGCTTGTACAACTTGAGTCGGTCAAACAACTTCCTCAGATGATCAAGGTGCTCCTCCTCAGTTTGAGACCTTGCAATCATGTCATCAACGTATACCTCAATTTCATGATGGATCATGTCATGGAATAAAGCAACCATGGCACGTTGATAGGTTGCCCCAGCATTTTTCAATCCGAATGGCATGACCTTATAACAGAAGGTACCCCACTGAGTCACGAAGGTAGTCTTCTCCATATCCTCTGGAGCCATCTTGATCTGATTATACCCTGAAAAACCATCCATGAAGGAGAACACCTTGTGTTGAGCTGTATTGTCAACAAGGACATCAATGTGAGGTAGGGGGAAGTCATCCTTGGGGCTGGCCCTGTTCAAATCCCTGTAGTCGACACACATTCTGACTTTACCGTCCTTCTTCGGCACTGGCACAACATTGGCAACCCACTGAGGGTAAGAAGTTACTGCAAGGAAACCCGCATCAAACTGTTTCATCACCTCGGCTTTAATCTTCTCAGACATCTCTGGACGCATCCGTCGAACTTTTTGCTTTACTGGAGGGCAATCTTCCTTGGTTGGCAGGTGGTGAACTACAATGTCGGCATCCAAACCAGGCATATCTTCATAGGACCAAGCGAAAATCTCCATGTAGTCTTGCAGCATCTGGATCAATCGTTGCTTCACGCTGAGCTCTAGATTGGCACCAATCTTGACCTCTTTCCTTTCTGTCTCAGTACCCAAGTTAATTGTCTCCACCGGCTCTTCATGTGGTTGAATAGCTCTCTCTTCCTGGAGTAGCAGTCTCGCCAGTTCACCAGGCACTTCACAATCATCTTCACCCTCGTCTTCGGCCAAGTTGATCGGATTTTCGAAGTCATAACTGGCGGTAGCAGAGCTGTTACCAGTGAGATCCAGGGTGGATTGAAACCTGTATAAGTGAGTGTGTGTAAATATAGCTGTTTTGCAATATATAACACAGAAAGGAAAAGAGCGCAAGATTTAAAATGCAACAAACGTCCAATGTTTTGATTGATGATATATGAAAATGTCATACAAAAAGCCCTCACAAATGGAGCTACGATGCCCCGGGCAGGACACCGAGCCAACAAAGTTTTAACATATTGTTTGTTACAAATTTGGAAATCAAAAGAAATCAATTACTGCGTGACAAATGTGATAGGGGTAAAATCCTTTGTTGTCCAGTTGCTTGGTCCGTCGCTGGCAGTCGGGTAGATCCAATTATCAAACTCAGCTTCCTCCACATCCTCCTCGATAGCATTCACCCTTGAGCTGGAAATAAACACCGGAGTCTTTCCAATCTTCTCTTTGCGCACTGCCTTCTGAGCCTCTGCAGTAAAGCCTAGCCCAAACTTGTCGTTCTTCTGAGTGAAGTCAGGAAGCTGACCCCAGTGTGCACCATTGCCTTTCTGAACCACAGCCCGGGCATCCCTTAGGGAAACCATCTTCAAGGAATCATTCTCTTCGGCCATTGTCTCCGCAGCTGCTGCAATTGGATGTACCTCCTCGAAATGTTGAAAGGGGGTCTCAATGAACTCTCCGTCCATCTCGATATACCTGAAGGAATTCAAATGGCTCACCATATACTCCTCTTCTCCTCGCACAGTGACGATCTTCCCCCTGACAGGATACTTCAGCTTTTGGTGCAAGGTGGAGGTCACGGCCCCAGCTTTATGGATCCAAGGTCGACCCAATAGACAAGAATACGACGGACGTATATCCATCACGTAAAAGGTAGAGTCAAACACTTGAGAGCCCACACGGATAGGGATGTTAACCTCTCCATGAACCATCCTCTTTGAACCATCGAAAGCCCTGACAATGATATTGCTGGGTTTCAACTACAGGCCCTCATAATCCAGACGATCTAAAGCCTTTTTCGGAAGAACATTCAAGGAAGAACCAGTGTCCACCAATACATGTGCCAGAGTAGTGCCCCTGCATTCAATAGAGACATGCAGGGCATCATTGTGGTTTCTCCCTTTTGCGGTCAGGTCAGCATCTGAAAAGCCCAAGCCGTTGTCCGCCGTCAGATTTGCTATGCAGTCAGTGAACTGAACTGCAGACGTCTCCTGTGGCACGTGGGCCGTCTTGAGAAATGAGATTAAGGCCTTAGCATGAGCCTCGGAGCATAGCAACAGGGAGAGCAGGGAGATCTTGGAGGGTGTATGCCCCAACTGCTCGACAACATTAAAATCACTTTTCTTTATTATTTTCAGAATCTCCTCCATTTCTTGTCGGGAGGCCTCAGCATTTACGGGTATTGGTGCCTCCATACGGGCAGGCTCTTCTTCAATCCCTTTGCCCCGAGCATTTGATGACTCGGCAGCAGGGGACACAATTTGATCAGCAACAGGACTTGGTAAACTTGCAGGTTTTATGAGGAGGGGTTTTCGAATAGCGGGCGGCGCAATGTCAGGCGAGAAGAGCCTGCCACTGCGGGTGACTTTAGCTGGACCGGTGATATCGCAGATACTGGCACTAGCATCAAATTCTTGCTTGATTCCATTTACATATACGTCTGCCCCATAATGCCAGGGGACAGCTTTATCAGACACGTAGGAGAGGGGTCCTGGAACAGTAATGATCACAGGCGCAACTGTCAAGATTTGAATAGGCTTCTTTGGGGGAGCCTTGATTGGATTTTTGAAGATGGTAATCACAGACACTTCTTTCATCGGAACCAATTGAACAACAGTCTTTTTGAATAGAATCTCCTTGCTATCCATTAGGCCTTGGATGCCTAACCTTAGCAAGGGACAATCAGATAGGGAAATAGCACAGAATGGGCAACCTTCGCCGCAACCCGGAAATAAACCGGCCCGCAGTAGGTTCTTCTTAACAGTCTTCAAAGGGGTAACAACTTCATCTATCGAAACAGCATACACTTCTTCCTCAATGGCATTTACCCTATGCTGGGGCATAGGAGCCGTCACAACATTCGGTCTTTCCGGCGCTTCAAACTGAATTTCTTTTGCATCAATTAGATCTTGCACTTTGTTTCTCAAGGCCCAGCAATCATCAGTAGTGTGCCCGGGACTATCAGAATGATAAGCACACCGGGCATTTGGGTTGTATTTAGGAGACGCAGTGTTGACGACCTTAGGAGCTTCTTTGAGGGTCACCAGGTTGGTGGATAACAGTTGGGGTAAAATTTGAGATAATGTCATACTCAAACGGGTATACTGCCTCTTGGGCCTTTCACTTCTTTGTTGATTGTACTGCTGAGGAGCAGCAACAGGTTTGGAGATGACCAAAGCATTGACGGCTTGGCGACTTTCGGGCTTGACCTGCCTTCTAGGGCCATAAACGGCGCTTGCTTCTTTCTTAAACGGCCTCTTCTCAGCACTTGTAGAGGCAGCCTTCTGTATCTTGCCTGACCTGATGCCAGCTTCAATTCTTTCTCCCGTTAATATCAAATCTGTGAACCCAGCGGAGGAATTACCAACCAAATGATTGAAAAACGGACCAGACAACGTTCCCAGAAACATATCAACCAGCTCTCGATCAGTTAATGGAGGCTGCACCCTGCCAGCCAAATCTCTCCATTTTTGAGCGTACTCTTTGAACCCTTCACCCGTTCCTAGAGACATACCCTGAAGTTGGGTACGCGTAGGAGCGAGATCAGAATTGTATTGGTATTGTCTGTAAAATGCAGTTGCCAAATCTTCCCAGTGCCGGATGCTAGCTCCGTCCAATTGGTAGAACCATTCAAGTTGTGACCCCGAGAGGCTGTCTTGGAAGAAGTGAATCCAGAGGTTCTTATCCGCCGTGTAAGGTTGGATTTTCCTTACATACGACCTCAGGTGCAGCTTTGGGCAGGAGACCCCATCATACTTGGCGAAGGCAGGCGCCTTAAACTTGTGTGGAATTACTACTCCAGAAGATAATCCCAAATCTCCGAAATCCAGTCCCGGCATGTTCTGAATTTCCATAGCGCTCAAGCGGTCCTCCAATTGTTTGTATCTGTCAGCAGCAGGTGGGTATTGTTCATCGTTATAGTCCGTCTCGTTGTCGGAGACTGCGGGACTAGGAGCTCCTCCCCCTTGGGGACTGTTTTTCTTAGCAGAAGAAGTGGTTGGATCAGCTTCGTTGTGGAGTGTGTTCCCAAATCTGCGTCCGGTGTTGAACATCGCCGTCCTCTTTTTCTTCTTCTTCTTCAGGAGTAGAGTCTTCAACTCTTGCTGACCTTGGGCTAGGCTTAGGACCATCTCTTGAAACTGTGCACTTTGGGCCTGAAGGGCCTTGATTGCTTGCTCACTGGATGATTCCGGATTCATGATGACTGTGCACACAAACAGCGAAAAATTAAGCAACCTGTGAAATAGGGTACCTGCTATGCATATGGTGCAATGGAATGCGTATGTATGCAATGCATTCAAGGATTTAGAACATTCAAACTTTGTTGTAGACAAAAAGGAACGCACATCATATTAATAAGGAGAAATTCGTTAGTACATAAATGCCTCATGGGCCAAATATTACAAAATAACTCCTTAAGGTAAAAAGACATTGCGCATCCTTTTTGGCGCGATGTAGGTGTTGAGATTCCTTTCCTCGTGCAGCAGGCGGGTAAGTTCCAGGACCTTCTTTTCACTAGCATGTAGACTGGTCTCAAGAGAATTCCGTTCTTCCTTAAGTTGGATCCAGCTCTTCTGCATCTCTTCCCAGGAGGTGGGCATGTCGGGATGTTGAATGGTGTAGGATGCTTCTCCTTCCAAGACTGGCTCTTTGATTACAGGTAGCATGTGAGGGTAAGGCATTACTAACTTCTGGGAGCGGGCTCGTACCCACTTGAGGTAAGGTTCCAACGGGATGGAGTTCCGGTGCCCCAATGTCTTGTTGTCTATCCTACTTGGCATCCTCCAAGCTCTGATAAATCTCTGACGAAGTCCTTGAGTATCGTTGTCGAAGTCGAAGACTATGTCAGGAATTAACATGTCATGAGGGCCATCCTTCTGAGCATAACCAAACTGTCTCCAAGCCAGGCATGGGTTGTAGGTAATACCTCCTTTGATTCCAAATAAAGGAACATTAGGGTACTCCCCACAACGATCAATGATAGTGACGTCTTCCCTAGACCTAGGGCACCAATGAATATCTGCATGCGTGAGAGTCATTAACCGTTGTGACCATCTCAAACCCCGCTCGTTCTTCAAAACTGATTGCGGAAGATGCGAAATAAACCACCTTCCCAGGAGAGGAGTGCAACACATAAGGACACCCCTTCTTCTCATGGTTCGAGTGTAACATGAGTGAAGGATATCCCCCAACAGTGTAGGTATAGGATTCCTGGTCATAAAGATCTGGACAGCACTGATATCAATAAGCTGATCTGGGTTAGGGAACAACACCAAACCATAGACAAGGAGGGCTACAACTTCTTCAAAAGCTCGTAGGTCAAGAGAGTTCCAACATTCTTGGGCCTTTTCGAACAGAAACCTAGCTAAGAACCCTTTGATACCACTTCTAACTTCCCAATGTCCTTTGAGGTCAGATGTCTGTAGGTGCAAGGCCTTAGCAATCTCTTCAAGCTTGGGTTCCTCTTCCGTACCGTTGTAGGGTAGTTGATCGAGGATAGGGACCTTCAGAAGTCGGGAGAATTCTTCCAATGTAGGCACCAACTGATAATCCGGGAAGGTGAAACAGTGATGCAGAGGGTCAAAGAATTGGAACAGGACCTTTATCAAGTCCTCCTCAATGTTGGTGTTAACCAAGTTGATGAGTCTTCCATGTCTCTCACTGAATGAAGAACTCTCGGGAATTCTGGACAGAAGCTCCTTAAGCTGAGGAGGGATCTTTACAAGGCTAATCTGAATTGTCTTTCTGCGAGCAGTTTCCATGTCCTATAAAACAAGAACAAAGATGAAGATTCGAAACCCTTGAAATGGTTAGTCAATGCTCATGATGTTTGTATGATGTAATGATGTGATGATTAAATGCATTATAAACATTCACAAAGGCAAACATGGTAAGGCACACAAGTCACACAAACCCTTAGAGTTTAGGCCTGCATGAAGTCTGGGTGTTACCCTCTTGAAGTTTTGTGGGCTCAACCTGTCCTATCAAAAGTAACCGGGTTCTAAAGGTCCCAATATCACTGGATTGCTTTCATTGTTCATCGTTTCGATTTAGCCACTGAACTGGCGACCGAAATATTCCAGGAAAGCAAACCTCAATTGAGTGTAGTATCGAGTATCAACCAACCTCGGACTGCACCAAAGTCAGTTATCTCACTACCCCTAAAAGGCCAAGATGGTTCAATTAAGGTTCCTAAGGTCAGTTGATGCTTCATGACACCACGCGGCGGCCCCGTACTCTCCTTGACTGAACTCAAGGGTTACCGGTACACACCAAAGTGCCACATCAACGTAGCAGACTGCTTCAACCATGTCGGTATACCCCGCACAGTTCCCTCACAGCCTTGTTGCTACCTAAAAGGGTTTCCCCAGATCCGGGTTAGGATCTATAAAACTCCGATACAAAGCCCACAATATGTAAAAGCAAACAAAGCAAGCAATTGAAAACAAAGGTGATCTAAACCCTAAGGTTACTCCACTTTAAAAGACCTCCCCAGCAGAGTCGCCAGTTCTGTGATACGGTGGGAGAACTGACTTGAGGTTTGCGTTTGTATTCGCAAATATTGCGGTTAGCAAGAGTCGCCACCGACTTTTTATTTTATCCTAAGGAAAGGTTAAAAAGCACAGCAAAAACCTTTTGAGATGTTTTCTTGGGTTCGGGGAGTAGATTATAGAAAGGGAAGGTATTAGCACCCTTTCTATCCATGGTTATCCATGGGCTCTTAGTTACTTGCTTAGATCACTTGCCTTTTGTTTTCAATTGTTTTAAATGGTGCTTGAGTGTATGGGTTTTGAAAATGTTTTTGAAAAGAGGCCAATGTGGTGGCAACCTTTGTAATGATCCATGTGGGGATGTATACAAAGATGTATGTCTTTTGAAAAAGTTTTCATTTTGTTTTTGAAAGTTTTGTTTTGAAAGTGTAGTGATGTGTGGTTTTTGAAATTAGGCAAGTGTTTTGTTTTGCAAGTTGATTCAAGTAACTAAGAGGTTATCTACTCCTAAATTTCTCAAAAGATTATTGCTATACTTTAACCCTTTTAACAAGTTTGCACCACCATTGTATTTGGTGGGCAACCTTGTGTTAGGATGTGAGAGGGACAAGCGCGGGTCATCGTTTAGACCATAATTGTAACGACGTTAAATGTCTTTGGGCAATTTCTCTAAGGGACTTGATCATTTGTTTTGTTTGTTTTGAAAAGTTTTATCGAGGGACTATGATCATTCAAACTGTTTGCTTTGCCCAAAGATGTTCAACATACAATATGGCCCATTTATTTGAAGGCAACAAGTGGAATACCCTAGGGGGTGCAAGTGTGATTTGTGTGTCCATTTTCATGCTTGTTTATCTTATATTAGGTCAAACTATTTTTTATCGTTTTTCGCATACAAACCCTAATTCTAGCATGTTATTATTAGAAAGCAATAAAGTGCGAAATTAAAATTACTAAGCTATTACACAACCAAATATGGGAAGGGGGGTACAAATGTTCGAATGGGGATATTGACAAGAATTTAAATCTAAATTATTACATCAATTGGATATTTGCATAGTAAATAAATTGCATAATTAAATGCAAATTAAATAAATATGTGAAATGCAAAAAGGAAGTTTTTATGTGTATGAGACAATATTATTTTATGTAAAAGGGAAAAGAAAATAAAAATGTATTTATTTTTGGAGTATTTTGAATTTAGGGTAGAAACCCTAATTTTCAAAAAAAAGGTATTATTTAATTTTAATACAACTATTTATTTATTATTTATAAAAATAACATAAAATGAAGTATATTGTGAAAAAGGTATTTTTGTATCAAATGTTAATAAAAATGAAAAAAATCAAGTATTTTTATATCTTTGTCTTAAATACATTAATAATCAAATATATATATATATATATATATAACCCTAAATATGTATTATTCTAAAAAATAAATATTTAAATATTTTAATAAAAATAAAAAGTATTTTTTTTGTGTGAGCTATTTTCAGAAAGTAAATAAAAATAAAATTGTATTTACATTATTTTTAACATTTTTATTCTAATAATCATATATATATATTTATGTACAAACTAAACAAATAAACAAATAAATATGCAATAAATGCAAAAAATGATGAAAAAATATTTTTTTAATTTTTAAATGTCATGAGAAAAATAAACAAAGTCAATAAAAAAAGAAAAAAGTCAAAAATGTTTAAAAATAAGCAAATGGGCTCAGGGGGGGGTAAACCAAAAAAGATGGTGTGAAAAGCAACACAAATCCAGGCCCAGCCCACTTCACTCCTTCTTCAACCTCCAACACAGATTATTTGAAAAAACGCGCGCCATGTTCAGTTCCTTCTAACTCTTGATTCCTGGCTTTTTAGCAAAAACTCATAACACAAGAAATGTTCAGCATGAAGAGACGGTTCTAACCATATAAAGAACTTGACCTATCTCTCTAAGATGAGGGAGAATTTCTCTCCCCCTCTTTTCTGACCTAATTTTTCTACCATTTTCAGAGCTCAAATTCTCTCTACTCAGGCAAAAGAAATGAAAAGTAAAGCTATGTACATGTTCAGGGCTATGAGTAGGACCTTGTTTCTTCACAAACTTAAGACTAAAGATGCCTAATAAGAGAGATACGAATTCAAACTTTTACCTGTGCAGTTGAACTTCTATGTGGGGAATGAGAGACTTTCAGTGCAATGTAATGATTGGAAAAGCTTCCTTGAGGTCCAGGGATGCTTTTTCAATGCTTACTTTGTCTTGAACCTTCTTGTATCAAGCTGTAGAACTTCACCTGCAAGTCAAAGATGTGAAAATGGTGGAAGTGGTTAGAGCAACTACAGATCGTGCCTTAGCTTCTGGATAGCTTGCATAGGTTGTGAGGAAGGTAGAGGAACAGGTTTTGATCAAAATGCTTGAAGGGATTGAGAGATTGCACTCAAACTGCAGGGGCACCCCTGTTTGTGCAGTTTGAGGATGATTCTGAGATGGAGGGTGTATTGGAGGTCAAAAGCTCGTGTGTTAGCTTGGATATGTTATGTGTAATGTGTTTGACAACTTTGTTCTTCTGTTTCTATGCTGGTATGAGAGATAGCATAAGTTATGGATGTTACTTCTATGTGAAGCAAGCAAATGTCAACTTGGTTTCTAGGCCAGTACAATGCCTCAATCTATGCTGCACATTTGAGTCTTGATCAGTGGGATATGTCCATGCCTTTTTGCCTCAAAGATCTGCATTGTACCTCATAGATTTGCAAAATTGCCATAAAGTAACACTTTACAAGAATGGATAATATGCTTTTTCTAGTTTAGGCTTGGTTTTGTGTGTATTGTCCAAATGAGCAAAATAATGCTAGAACACAAAGGATATGCATTGAATTATTGAGTGAAAATGGGATTAGAGGCCTGCAATGTAGCTTAAGCATGCTGAATTCAAATTTGCCAAGTTTATGAACATGCTTTGATGAAGAACAAAAGTGAATTTTTGCCAACTTGTGAAATTCGAATCTCTCAAGTTATGAGGTTGTTTGATGAGTTCTTGGACATTTTGGAAAGCTTGGAATGTGTACTACAATCCATCTTTGAAATGCAATTTGAAATTACAAGTGGAAGGGTATGAAAAGTGGCCTTGAAGTAGGGTAGAAAACCTTGTAAAAATAGGTCAAATTTCACTAAGTTAAAAGATGGTTTAGTGCCCTTATTCAAAAAATCATAACTTGAGATACAAGCTTCAAATGAGAAAACTTTGTGAATCAAAGTTGTAGATTATGCAACAAGCTACAACTTTCATGTTTTGACTTTTGTTTGAATCCAAATGGATCATGGTGAAAAGATGGGGCAAAGTTGGGAAAAAATTAGGGTTTTTTATAACTTAGAAAAATTCTAAGTTATGAAAAATTCCATTTCCAAACCCTAATTTGCATTTTGTGATTTCTTGGTGAACAAGTTTCATGATTTGGCATGTTTTGATGAAAAATGAATCTTGACTCTTGATTTTGACCAAAAAGTCAAAGTTTGACTTTCCAGTATACAGTCAAAATTGATCAATTGACTGGGAAATTCAACTGTCAATCTTGTGTACTTGGGATCTTTTGAGCTTGATGAACATGTCAAGATAATTCCATGGGGTCCTTAAGTCCATATGTGAGCTTGGTTTGCCATTGGCTAGGTCAAATAGTCAAAAATTGCCTTTGTGCAGTCAAAACCCTAAAAATGACCATTTTGCCCTTTTGATGATCTGATCAAATTTCTTGTGGAATTGTGATCCAAACTTGATCAAATGGTCCATGTGAGTTCATAATGTTGATGTGGATCAAATTTCATGAGGTTTGACTGTCAATTGGCCATAGTTGACTTTTTCCCCAATACAGCTGATTTCTAGGTCAACTGTCCAATTGACTGGGTAAAACTTGGAATCAAGACTTGAAACTTGGTATAGGTAAACTTGGGAGTCCAACATGAAGCATGAAAGTCATCTTAGGCATTTTAGGTCAAAGCATCCTTAGGCAAACACAAACCCTAATTTGAGTCCACAGTGCAAGGAGAAGCCTTGAGCAGAGGAAACCCTAATTGGATCTTGATCTTCAAAAGGTCTTGTGATGAGAAAATGTTGAGGAAATGGGAGGGCAAATTTTGGGGTACAACATACACCATCTTGGACCCCTAAGATTGCTCATACCAAGTTTCAAGCCATGAATCACATTTTTGCCCAGTCAATTGGACAGTTGACCTAAAAATCAATTGTATTGGGGGAAAAGTCAACCATGGCCAATTTACAGTCAAACTTCATAATTTTTTATCCAAAACAACATTCTAGGCTCATATGAACCATTTGATCAAGTTTGGATCACAACTCCTCAAGAAATTTGATCAAATCATCAAAAAGGCAAAATGGTCAAAATTAGGGTTTTGATTGAGAAAGGGCAATTTCTGATTTTTAACCTAGCCAATGACCAATTGGGTTCAAACATGATTTCAAGGACTCAATGGCATCATCTTGACCTAATCACATGGTTCAAAAGATCTCAAGTACATTGGATTGACAGATGAATTTTCCAATCAACTGATCAAAAGTCAATTATATACTGAAAAGTCAAACTTTGACTTTTTGGTCAAAATCAAGTGCCAAGGGTCATAATTCATCAAGACATGTCAAAATATGAAAATTTTTGATCAAGAAAACCAATTTTGAAAATTAGGGTTTTGAATTTGAAAATTTTCATAACTTTGAATTTTTCTATGTATGGAAAATTTCTTATTTTTTCCCAACTTTTCACAACTTTTTCACCATGATGCATTTGGATTCAAAGAAAACTTCCAACATGAAAGTTGTATTCCTCAATGAAATCTACAACTTTTATTCACAAAGTTTTCCCGAAATATGCTTGGATCTCAAGTTATGATTTTGTGAATAAGGGTCCCTAAACTAAATAACTTAGTGAAATTTTGCCCAAGTTTAGGCAGGTTTTTGACCTAACTTCATGGAAACTTTTAACCTAGTTCCAAGAGGTACCTCAAGTTGAATTTCAAATATGGATTGTAGAGAATGTTGCAAGCTTTCCAAAATGTCCAAGAACTCTCCAAGATCATTTGTGGTTAGGGAGAATCGAAGAAGAGAAAATGGCAATTTGTCACTTTTGTTCAAGCCATTTTCACAATGCACCAACTTGCAAATCAGATCCTAGCATGCTTGTACCTTGCATTACAGGTCCCAAATCCCTTATACACTCCATAATTTAATTCTAACTCAGTGGTTAAAGCCTTTGTTTTCACCTTTGGAGCATTGCACAAGAGATTAATCCATAAATGGCACATTGCCATTTTCATAAAGCTAGCTTTTACAACTTTATCAGCCTTGAGCCTTGGACTTGTTCCTTGGATGCAGGCATTTTCCACAGATAACAAGCAACTTGTACCAACTCTCTGCAGCTAGCTAGCAAGCAAGTACAAGCTTTTGGTTTAAGTTACTTCAACGTTCTTCAAATACAAGAAAAGAGGAAAAAGGGATCAGAACTTGTACATCTGATAAAGAGAAGGCTTGGCATCATTCTAAACAACTTCACAAACTTGTCTCAAGCTAATACACGAATACACAACATCTAAAACACTCTCAAACTCAGAAAACACATTTTTCTGCCCAAACATGGCAGTTTCTGCAAAAGTCTTGCCATTTCAATATTGGCTCGTGCGTTTCTTCCTTTAAGACTTCAAAGCCCTTGTCCTGGTTCTGTAATCCCTATTTCAGACATCACCATTTTCATTTTGGAAGATTACAGGTTGACTCGTGCAGGGAGTTTCAAGCATCCTCAAGACCAGCTAAGCATTGGAAAAGGTTGAGGGAACTTGAAGGAAGCTCACACGATCCCTAGGCCTTATTTAAAGTCCCCACATTGCCATATCCAAACTCAGCTGAGAAAGGTATTTTTCAAATCTCTATCTCTTTATTTAGGCATCCTTAAGTCACGATTTGTGAAGCAAAAATGTAGTCCTTAACTTGCTAAAGTTGTACATATGCATAGTTGTCATTTATATTAACCGAGTAGTGAGAATTTGAAGCTTGAAGTTCATGAAAAAATTAGGTCAAGAATTAGGGCTACATAAATTCTCCATGATCCTTGAGAGTTAGATTATGTTTTTTATATCACTAGAATCGTGATATCATAAGCTACATTTTTTGTGTTATAAGTTTTTGTTTTCGTGCAAAGAATAGAGAGTTACAGGTTTGAACTCAGAAACGCGCGCGCAAGAAGCCAAGGACAGGGATGAAGATGATGTTCTGGGCCTTGGCGCCTTTGGGCCTCTTGTTTTACTTCCCATACCCCCAGTTTACTATTTGCACCCCCCCTTTGCATATTTTTATATTTTTGCATATTTTCTCATAATTTTTATGTTTATTGACTTTATTATTTTTTTTCTGAACATTAAAAAATCACAAAAATGTTTTCTTAATTTTTTGCATTTTATCTTATTTTTTGCATAAAATATTGATTTATTAGAATAAATAGAATCTATTTTCTTAAAATAAATAGTAAACATATTTAAAAATATCATACATTTTTATTTTTATTATTCATACACATAAAATATTATTTCCACATATATTTTAATTTTTAATATTTGTAAATATTTTTATTTATTTATTTCTTGTACATAAATGAAAAAAATAAATGATATAGAACATATTTTCTTTTAAATAAAAAAAATTAGGGTTTCCCCTTTCAAAAATAATAATATTATTTTTTCTTATTTTTAGGACTTAAATAATTTTATTTTCTCATACATAAAACAAATACAAAACATTTTTTTGCATATTTACATTTTTATTGCATTTTTAATATTTGTTTATTTATTTAATTTGCAATAAATCAATTGGGTTGTAATAGTATTTTAGGGTTTTATTTTGTGCAAATATCCCCATTCAAAAACTTGTGTCCCCCTTCCCATAATAATTGTTGTAATAGCTTAGATTTATTTTACGCAATTTATCGCATTATATACATGTTTAGTAAAATTAGGGTTTTGCATGATAAGACAAAAATCAAACAAATAGAATGACCTAATCCAAGACAAACTAAAGCATGTAAAACGACAACACATTACACACAAGCATCCTTAGGGTTTCACCCACTTGGTTTCCTAAACAAAATGGCCATGGTATGCATGCAAAGTATCTTGGCAAACCAAAACAAAACAAAAGATCATAGTCCCTCGATGACGCTATCAAAAGGTTTCCTAAACAAATGATCTTGGTCCCTCAAACAAGCTAAGATACTTGGCACCATTGCTATCATGGTCATACGATGACCCACGCCCGTCCCGTTTAACATCCAAAGATAGGGTTGTTTACCAAATCAATGGTAAATCAACAATGTCAAATGAATAAAAAATGTACAAGAAAGTCTTTTGAGTAGGTAGAATGCTTCTAGTTACTTGATCAATTTGCAAACAATCCTTGCTATTTTCAAAAACAAACACACACATTTCAAAACAATTTCCAAATAACTTTCAAACATTGAAACATTTTTCAAAAGACAAACATCTTTGTATACATTCTTACGAACGAGAATCATTACAAAGATTGCCAAAATGATGGCCTCTTTTCAAAATACTTTCAAAACCACACAAAGCACCATTTCAAACAATTGAAAAAGCAAAGCAAGTGGTCTAAACAAGTAACTCAGATCCCATGGAAAACCATGGATGAAAAGTGTGCTAGCACTTTCCCTTTTCATAATCTACCCCCCGAACCCAAGAAAATATCTCAAAGGTCTTTCCTGTGCTTTTTTACCTTTCCTTTTGGATAAAATAAAAGTCGGTGGCGACTCTTGCTAAACCGAAACATTTGCGAACACAAACGCAAAATCTCAAGTAAGTTCTCCCACCGCATCACAGAACTGGCGACTCTGCTGGGGACCATATTATAAAAGTAGGGTTACCTTAGGGTTTAGATCACCTTTATTTGCTTACAATTGCTTGACTTGTTTGCTTTACACATTGGTTCTTTTGTTTGTGTTTGAATCCTCTACCCGAATTTGGGAAACATTCATAGGTAAATAGCAATACATTGTAGAAACTGTGCGGGGTATACCGACACGGTCTAAGCAATAGCTATGTTAGTGTGACATATTTGTGGGTACAGGTAGCCTTTGAGTCAATCAAAGAGAATACGGGGCTGCTGAGTGATGTCATGAAGCACTAACGAACTTCTAGAACCTTTACTTGACCAACTTGGCCTTTTAGGAAGTAGTGAGATGACCGGCTTTGGTGCAGTCCGAAGTTGGTAGATACTCGATACTACACTTATTGAGGGTTGGTTCCTTGTAATATTTCGGTCGCCAGTAAAGAGGCTGAATTGAAACAATGAACAAGGAAACAACCCAGTGATATTGAGCTCCTTAGAACCCGGTTACTATTTATTAGGACAGGTTGAGCCAACTAAACTTCAAGAGGATACTTACCTATGAAACCCCATGCAAGCCTAAACTAAGAACTTGTGTGATTTTCTTGTACATATATACTTGTGCATAACATCATGGACATCATGAGCATCATGTGCATCAACTAACCATTTCAAGGATTTTGGAGATTCATCTTTGTTCTTGTTTTGTAGGTTATGGATTCACTTCACAGGAAAACTATCCAAGTCAACCTTGTAAGAATTCCTCCAAAACTCAAGGATTTAGCTTCAAGGATTCCTGAGAATTCTCCATTCACCGAGAGACATGGTCGTCTACTCAACTTGGTCACCACCAACACAGAGGAGGATATGCTGAAAGTTCTCTTCCAGTTCTTTGACCCTTTGCATCATTGCTTCATATTTCCTGACTACCAACTTGTGCCTACTTTGGAGGAATTTTCTCAACTCTTGAGGATCCCTATTCTCAATCAACTATCCTTCAACGGTATGGAAAGAGATCCAAAGCCAGAAGAGATTGCTCAAGCCTTGCACTTGCACTCATCTGATGTCACAACACATTGGGAAACTAGAAGTGGTGTCAAAGGCTTCTTGGCAAAGTTCTTGTTTGAGAAGGCCCAAAGCTGCTGGAATTCCTTGGAATTACAAGCTTTTGAGGAGATTGTAGCTCTTCTCATCTATGGGATAGTCTTGTTCCCTAATCCTGGCCAACTTATAGATGTGAGTGTTGTCAAAATCTTCATGTCTCGCAACCCGATGCCTACATTGCTTGGAGATATCTTACACTCTTTTCACACTCGTACAATGAGGAAAAGAGGTGTTCTCATGTGTTGCGCTCCTCTCCTGGCAAGATGGTTTATTTATCATCTTCCCCAATCAGTCTTAAAGAATAAGAAAGGTTTGAGGTGGTCACAACGGCTGATGACACTTACACATTCAGATATCCATTGGTGTTATCGATCCAAAGAGAATGTTATCATTGTTGACCGTTGTGGGGAATTCCCTAATGTCCCTCTACTTGGCATTAGGGGAGGCATCACCTATAACCCATGTTTGGCTCTAAGACAGTTTGGTTATGCCCGAAGGGATGGCCCACATGATATGCTAGTTCAAGGTTTGGTTTTCGACTTCGACAACGACAATCAAGGACTCCGACAAAGGTTCATCTGAGCTTGGAGGATGCCCAACAAGGTAGACAGTAAGACCTTGGGACACAAGAATTTCATCCCCCTTGAGCCTTACCTCAAGTGGGTACGAACCCGCGCCCAAAGTCTTATGATGCCTTACCCCTCCATTCTCCCAGTGATTATAGAGCCTGTTATGGAAGGAGAGGTTCCATACACCCTCCTACATCCTGATATGCCAACACCACTCGAAGATTTACAAAGGAGTTGGATACAACTCAAGGGAGAACGTGATACTTTTGAAGCCCAATTCTACGCAAGCGAGAAGAAGGTTTTGGAACTCACTCGTCTATTTCACGAAGAGCAGACTCTCAACACCTACATTGAACCAAAGAGGATGTGCAACGTCTTTTTACCTTAGAATTTTGTATTATTTTGCCCAAGGGGCATTGATGTACTAACAAATTCTATCTTATTAATATGACGTGTGTTTCTTTTTTGTTTAAAACAAATTTGAATTTCTGAATCCTTGAAAGCATTGCATGAATACATATCATTCATCATATGCATAAACAGGTCTTCACGCCAAGTTTCCTCATCTCTCTGCTGTTTATTTCAGCAAGATAGATATTGAACAAACAGTCAAAGACTTACAAGCTCAGAATTCATAATTTCAACATCTACTCTTGACCTTGGCCAAGGGGAAGGAGGAGCTCAAGACTCTGCTAGAGAAAGAGAAAGAGAAAAAGAAGAAGAAGAGAGCCGGTGTGGTTATCATGGGCAGAAGGTTTGAAGGAAATACCAGAAGGACCTTGGAATTACCATCAACATCTGAAGAGGGGGAAGGAAAAGGAAAGGGAACGGCAGTGCCATCAGACTCTAAAGCAGAAGAAGAGGAAGATGAGGATTACTCCGAACAACAATACCCTTCGGCCGATGACAAATACAAAAACTTGGAAGAACGTCTAGCTGCTATGGAGATACAGAGAGTACCGGGGCTGGATTTTGAGGAGTTAGGGTTGGTTTATGGAATTGTAATCCCTCCTAAGTTTAAAGTGCCACTGTTTGCTAAGTATGATGGGGTATCTTGTCCCAAAATGCACCTCAGATCCTATGTCAGGAAAATTCAACCATATTCTTATGACAAAGACCTTTGGGTCCACTTTTTCCAGGACAGTTTATCAGGAACACAGCTTGATTGGTTCTACCAGTTCGAGAGAGCAGATGTTCATAATTGGGAAGACTTGGCAGCCACCTTCTATAAACAGTATCAATACAATGCCGACTTGGCGTCAACCCATACTCAGCTACAGAGTATGGTTATGGCTACCAATGAGGGCTTCAAAGACTACGCCCAAAAGTGGAGGGATTTAGCCGGAAGGGTGCAACCACCATTATCTGAAAGGGAGCTAGTGGACATGTTCTGGGGAACTCTGTCAGGTACTTTCTTTAATCATCTGATTGGAAGTTCCTCTACAGGTTTCACTGAGTTGATTCTAACTGGCGAGAGGGTGGAAGCCGGTATTAGAAGCGGGAAAATTCAGAAAGATGCATCTACCTCTGCTGCTGTAAAAAAGCCCTTCACTGGAAAGAAGGAAGTGTCTGCTGTCTATGCCCAGAGGAATCGGGGAAGAACTGAACGATGACCAACAGTGGGGGCCGTTATGATTCAAAAGTCTGCATCAGACCATCCGAGAAATGATCAGCCGATAAATAACCAGCAAAGGGTGGAAAGGCCTGTAAGGCAATTCACCAAGATAAACATGACTCCCGCTCAAGTCCTACCACATCTCTTGAAGTTGAATTTGGCCATGCTAAAGGAGGCCCCTAAAAATCCTAATACTACTTCTCCATACTACCATCCCAACGCCAGATGCGTGTACCATTCAGAAAATCTGGGGCACGACACCAACAACTGTTGGGCTTTGAAGAATAAGATTCAAGATCTGATTGACGCAAAGGAAGTTAAATTTGAAGCTCCTGAAAAGCCAAATGTTATCTCCGCTCCAATGCTTAGGCATGGACACAATGCCAACACTGTGGAAGAAAATCTGTTTGTTTCTACTGTGGATGAATTGTTAACTCCTCTCTTAACCATCAAGTTGAATTTGTTGAAAGCCGGGGTGTTCCCAGGTTGTGACATAAATTTCCATGCTTGCCTATCCTCCCCATTTGATTGTCCTCTGTTGAAGAAAGGAATCCAACAATTGATCGATAACCGAGAAATTTTGTTTGAGAAAGCTCCTATTTCACCCATTCCAGTTTCAAAAGTTTTGATAATAACCATATACGCCAATTCTTCTAGGGTTCCTAAAAAACTCATTAGGATTACATCTGCTCCTATGACTACTCCGTTGAAGATGACAATGCCCGGGCCAGCCCCTTACAAATCCGATAAAATGGTACCATGGAACTATGGTGGAGAAATCTACTACCATGGTGTCAAACAGATTGAACAGACCATTGAAGAAGAAAGCTCTGAGGAGGATAATCCCGACATCAGTAACATTGCCGGAACAAGCAAGGTTACCTGTAGTGGGAGAATCCTTTCTCCAGAGATTGCTCCTCCAACAGCAGTCTTTGGACCCGTGGCCACTCCGAAGATTACCCCTGTGATTGTACGTACAAGTGTACCCGCCAACAATAACAATACAATTCCCATCCCTGTTTCCACTGCCGAGAATAAAGGAAAGAATGTTCAAGAGGAGTCTGTCCTGACGAAGGCTCAATCACTAGTCATTCCTGAAACATCCAAGAAGGAGATGGAAGAAATCCTAAGGATTATTAAGAAAAGTGATTATGATGTTGTTGAACAACTGGGGCAGACCCCCTCTAAAATCTCTATGTTAGCATTGCTAATGTGCTCTGAGGCACATGCTAAAGCTTTGGTCAAGTTTTTGAAGACATCGCACGTGCCGCAAGAGACTTCGGCTGATCAATTCCAAGAGTGTGTGGCCAGTTTAACAGCTGACAATGGCCTGGGTTTCTCCAATGCTGACTTGACCTCCAAAGGGAGAAAACATAACGACACGCTACATGTCTCGGTGGAGTGTAGGGGAACCACCCTAGCTCATGTCTTGGTCGATACTGGGTCGTCTTTAAACGTCTTGCCAAAGAAAGCCCTGGATAGGTTGGATTGTGAGGGGTTGACTTTAAAACCCAGCAACATCATTGTGAGAGCATTTGACGGCTCTAAAAGGATGGTCCATGGGGAGGTGGACATCCCGGTCAAGGTGGGTACCTAGACATTCAATTCGACATTCTACGTGATGGACATTCGTCCTTCTTACTCTTTCCTATTGGGACGTCCCTGGATTCACAATGTCGGAGCTGTCACTTCCACCTTGCATCAAATGCTCAAGTACCCCGTCCAAGGGAAAATCATAATTGTCCATGGGGAAGAGGAATATATGATTAGTCATCTGAATTCCTTTCGTTATATGGAGTTAGATGGTGAATTCATAGAGACCCCTTTACAACATTTTGAAGAAGTCTCTGAAGAAATAGCAGCGACCAAGGCGGTGTCCTCAACTCCTGTGATCACAATACCACCACCTCGAATGTCATCTCTCAAGGATGCTAGGGCAATAGTGGAAGAAGGCGGATCCACTATCTAGGGGCAGCTTCCCGACTTTCCTTTCAAATCAGACAAATTTGGCTTGAGGTTCACTTCGACTGGTCAGAAGGCTGTGCATCACGCCCGTGCCGGAGGGCCACCTGTGAGGATCATCCATCAAGGGGTTAATGCACTAGAGGACAGTGAAGAAGAGGGCAGCTTAGAAGATTGGATTTTTCCTACTGTTGGCGGAGGACTGTGCAATTGGGAAGCAAAAGACTTTGTTCCGATTACTTTCATAAATCAAAAATTTATCTTTTCCATTTATGTTGGATCTGTAATAATTCACAAACAATTCATACTTTTTCAACTTTGTGTCTTACCCGAGGCACATAGGTTCATTTGTAAGGGTTCTTATTTCATTTTCATATGTCATTTTAATGAATCATGGACGATTTTCATATTTAAACCTTTTGTGCTCATTGTCTTTCTTTTACATTTTTGTTGTTTTAAGATGGCTATCTCTTACACACACCCACACTCACAAATGCAGGTACCCTTCCACTCCGGAACCCATGGGTAACGATACTGCTATAGCCTTCAGTGACTCTGAAGATCTGATCTACCAAGCCGAATACGAAGGTGAGGAAGATTGTGAGGTGCCAGGGGAAATGGCCAGATTACTACAGCAAGAGGAAAGAGCAATTCAGCCTCATGAGCAGTTGGATACAATCAACTTGGGAACTGAGAATGACAAAAAGGAAATCAAGATAGGTGCCAATCTAGAGCCGAGTGTCAAGGAGCGCCTAATTCAGCTACTGCATGATTATGTTGAAATCTTCGCCTGGTCATACGAAGACATGCCGAGACTCGATACAGACATTGTGGTTCATCGTCTACCCACCAGAGAAGACTGTCCACCAGTGAAACAGAAGGTCCGCCACATGAGACCAGACATGTCAGAAAAGATCAAAGCAGAAGTTATGAAGCAGTTCAATGCTGGATTTCTGGATGTTACTTCATATCCACAGTGGGTTGCTAACATTGTGCCTGTGCCTAAAAAGGACGGCAAAGTGAGAATGTGCGTGGATTATAGAGATTTAAACAGGGTCAGCCCTAAAGATGATTTTCCACTTCCGTACATCGACATCTTGGTTGACAATACAGCTCAGCACAAAGTATTTTCTTTCATGGACGGATTCTCAGGCTATAACCAGATTAAAATGGCACTTGAGAACATGGAGAAAACTACTTTTGTCACACAGTGGGGTACGTTCTGCTACAAAGTGATGCCATTCGGACTGAAGAATGCCGGGGCAACCTATCAACGCGCCATGGTAGCTTTGTTTCATGATATGATACATCATGAGATAGAGGTCTACGTAGATGACATGATAGCCCGATCACAAACTGAAGAAGAACACCTTGATCACTTGCAAAAGCTGTTTGTCAGGTTGAAGGAGTACAAGCTCAGATTGAACCCAAACAAGTGCACATTCAGAGTCCGGTCCGGTAAACTCTTGGGTTTCATTGTCAGCAACAAAGGCATCGAGGTTGATCCTGCCAAAGTCAAAGCTATACAAGAAATTCCTACTCCTCGCACTGAGAAGGAGGTCAGAGATTTCTTGGGACGCCTAAACTACATTGCTAGGTTCATTTCTCACCTAACATCTACTTGTGAAGCAATCTTCAAGCTATTGAAGAAAGATCAGGTAGTTCGATGGAATGATGACTGTCAGATTGCTTTCGATAAAATCAAGGAGTATTTGTTAGAACCTCCTATCTTGATGCCACCCGTCGAGGGAAGACCGCTAATCATGTATCTGACCGTCCTAGAGAATTCAATGGGGTGCGTACTGGGGCAGCATGACGAGTCTGGCCGAAAAGAGCATGCCATTTATTACCTTAGCAAAAAGTTTACCGACTGTGAAACAAGATATTCACTGCTCGAGAAAACTTGTTGCGCTTTGGTATGGGCTGCTCGCCGGCTAAGGCAGTATATGTTGACTCATACCACTTTGTTGATATCTAAGATGGATCCGATAAAGTACGTCTTTGAGAAGCCTGCTCTATCTGGAAGAATATCTAGATGACAGATGATCCTAATGGAATACGATATACAGTACACGACACAAAAAGCTATAAAGGGGAGTGTGTTAGCTGATCATCTAGCCCATCAAGTTGTCGAAGATTACCAATTCATGAGGTTCGACTTCCCTGACGAAGACATCATGACATTGGACAGTGTTGAAGATTTCAGACCATATGACGGACCTGAACAAGGATCTCGGTGGACCCTGTACTTTGATGGGGCCTCCAATGCACTTGGCAACGGTATCGGCGCGGTACTCATATCTCCAGAGGGATGTCATACTCCTTTCACCGCCAGACTTTGCTTCAACTGTACGAACAACATGGCAGAGTACGAGGCATGCATCTTTAGACTCAAGGCTGCCATAGACTTGGGAATTAAATCTTTGATTGTGTTTGGGGATTCAACGTTGGTCATCAGTCAGATCAAAGGAGAATGGGATACTAAGCATCCAAACCTCATCCTTTACAAAGAACATGTCTTGACATTGTTACCACATTTCGAGCAGATTACCTTCGAGCACTTCCTGCGAGAAGAAAATAAGCTAGCGGATGCTCTAGCTACAATGTCATCCATGTTTAAACTTAACTGGGATAATGAGGCTCCCCAAATCACCATTGAACGGATGGACGAACCTGCACACTGTCACGAGATTAATATCAAAGAAGTAGTGGACCAACCGTGGTTTCATGAAGTCAAAAGGTATCTCGAGGCGCAAGAATACCCTCAAGGAGCTTCAGTCAATGATAAAAAGTTCTTAAGGAGATTCTCAGCTAAGTTCTTCCTAAGCAATGGCATCCTGTATAAGCGCAATCATGATTCTATTATGCTCCGTTGTGTGGACAAGCTCGAAGATGAAAAGATCATGGCTGAATTGCATGAAGGTACCTTCGGCACTCACTCTAGCGGGCATACGATGGCTAAGAAGATTCTAAGGGCAGGCTATTACTGGTCTACCATGGAAGCTGACTTCTATCAACACTCCCGAACATGCCATAAATGTCAAATCTATGCCGACGAGGTGCACGTGCCCCCGGTTCCTCTAAATGTATTAACAGCTCCTTGGCCATTCGCTATGTGGGGAATCGACATGATTGGAGAGATCAAGCCTACAGCATCCAATGGACATCGTTTCATTCTGGTGGCCATTGACTACTTCACCAAGTGGGTCGAAGCAGCTTCCTTTGCATTCGTTACTAAGAATGTTGTTGCCCGCTTCATCAAGCAGAACCTTATTTGCCAGTACGGTATCCCCGAAAGGATTATCACTGACAATGGTACAAACCTTAACAATACTATGATCACTGCCCTGTGCGAGCAGTTCAAGATTCAACACCATAATTCATCCCCCTATCGGCCAAAGATGAATGGTGTTGTCGAAGCTGCAAACAAAAACATCAAGAAGATTATACAAAAGATGACGGTCACCTACAAGGACTAGCATGAAATTCTACCGTTTTCTCTTCACGGGTACCGTACCACGGCACGCACATCAACTAGGGCAACACCCTATTCTTTAGTCTATGGCATGGAGGTTGTTTTACCTATCGAGGTTCAGATCCCCTCTTTGAGAATCATGAAGGATGCAGGTTTGAGTGAAGACGATTGGATTCAGACCCGACTTGATCAGTTAAACTTAATTGACGAGAAGAGATTTATTGTTGTTTGTCATGGTCAGACGTATCAAAAACGAAGGGTCAAGGCTTTCAACAAGAAAGTCAGACGCCAAACATATCAAGTTGGAGATCTAGTGATCAAGCGCATTATCTTGCCACAAAGTGATCCCAGGGGAAAATGGACTCCTACCTATGAAGGACCATTTGTAATCAAGAACATCTTTTCTGGTGGAGCAATAATCTTAAGCACCATAGACGGTGACGACCTGCCGCACCCTGCGAACGCAGACATAGTCAAAAGATACTATGCATAAATGACCCGATAGGTTGACACACCTAGGCAAAAAAGGGCATCCCGGTGAATCGAAAACCCGAAAGGGCGGTTCAGGCAAAAATTAGGGATAAACAAAAAAAATCTGCACACCCGGCAAATTGAAAACCCGAAAGGGTGACTTGGGAAAAAAAGGGTTTCCCGGTGAATTGAAAACCCGAAAGGGCGGTTCAGGAAAAAGTTAGGGAATTAAAGTGTATGACTATGTCTCGTCAGATCACTTTAAGAACTATCTCTTCACTGACAAACTCTGAGCTTCTGATCAATTCAATCATCTTCGAACGAAGCAACAGATGGACAAGATATTCGGAGACACGAAGGCTATAGCAGAATGGGAACCCCATGGGATTTTTTACACATAGCCATCTTTCTTTATAAATTTTTCTTATTTTTATGACACCATCCTCTTACTAGGATGCCTGTCTCCTTTGTACAAAACACTTACTCAAAGTTAATACAAAGATATCTCTTTCAAAGTACAGAAAAACTATTTACCTTTTTCTTTTACACTTGTGTTTTTTATTTGCAAAAACGTCCAATGATTCATTAATGAACATATGCATTTGAACGTAATTATTGTTTAAAAATAAACAGGATGAAAAAGAACAATCACTGACAGACTGAAAGGATAGGAAAACGTCTTGAGGCTATTCCAGGAGAAATCCCTACAGTACATCATCTAGATCCCCAGTGGAACTAAAATTTTAAACTCGTGATCCCCATCAGAGTTAAAACTTCAAACTCCCAATCCCCAGCGGAGCAAAAACTTTGAATTACAGATCCCCAGCGGAGATGAAACCTTCTTCCCCAGTCGAGTCAAGATTTCCAACTACCAACCCCCAATAGAGACCATTCAGTTTTCTCCAAACTCCCCAGCAAGTTGTCTTGAAGCCTGGAAATCAACCAGATAACAGTTAATTTTTGTCTCTCCCCAACCTAGGGTAACTCCCCAGTAGAGCGGTAGACGACCGAAAACTCCCGAACTTACTCTTCAGCAGTAAGCCTTCTTCCCCACAGAGTTTTTATTTTTCAACAGAATGAAGATTCTCATTTTTAATTCCCCAGTGAAGTTGCTCCTCAACAAGAATGAAGATTCTCATTCCCCGCAGAAGTCATCAAAGCTTTATTTATTCCCTAGTAGAATAAGGATTCCCATCGTGTAACCCTCAGTAGAAGTCATCAAAGTTCTCTGGATTTCCCAAGCAGATTACTCAAGCAGTTTGGCATTACTCTCACAACAAAATCTTTGCCAATACTTCAACTTTAAGACATGAAGGATCCTTACATCCCCCACAGAAGTTGTCAAGGATTTTTAATCCCCAACAGTCGCCCAGGATTTCTTATCCTCAGCAGTCAATGATTTATTTTCCCCGGCAGCAGTCAAGGGTTTTATTATCCCCAGCTATCAAGGATTTATTTTCCTCAGCAATACAGCAAATCAGCTTACATGCGCATACATTACATCCATATATCATAAACATTGATAAAACACATTTATTGCATCATACATTTCATGCAACATCACTTTGTGTTTCAGCTAACATTTTACCCTTTTCAGGATAAGATTAACAAGCTACCATTAACAGTATACAATCATGATACAGTACAGATACACTCCAGACACGGAAGTCATTCTGCTATTCATTCAGATTTTAAGTTCATATACGCTCCAGATACGGATGCCATCCTGATACTTATTCAGATTTCAACTATCAGATACAGTTCAGATACACTCCGGATACAGATGCCATCCTGATACTTATTCAGATTTCAACTATCAGATACAGTACGGATACACTCCAGACATGGAAGTCATTCTGTCACTTATTCAGATTCTAGTTCAGATACACTCCAGACACAGAAGTCATTCCGTCACTTATCCAGATTCCAGTTCAGATACGCTCCAGACACGGATGTCATTCTGACCCTTATTTAGTTTTCTGATTCAGATACAGTACAGATACACTCCAGACACGGAAGTCATTCTGTTACTTATTCAAATTCAAATTCAGACACAGTCCAGATACGCTCCAGACACAGTTGCCATTCTGTCACTTATTCTGATTTTCCCCAGCTTAGATACGCTCCAGACACGGTTGCCATTCTATCATTTATTCAGATACAAAGTTCAGATACAGCTCGAATATGCTCCAGACGCGGATGCCATTCCATTGCTCATTCAGATTCAGTCTCCAGATACAGTTCAGATACGTTCCAGATACGGACACCATTCTGATACTTATTCTTTTGGCTTACAACTTACAAGTTCAACAAACATTCTTAGATGGCATCTTTAAGCCCATATCCAACAAGATTCTATCACATCTCCAAATGGCATCTTTAAGCCCATTCCCTCAACTACAATTTGACGAGTGCAAATTTACGGGCACTCTAGTATCCAATCATCTTTTACCTTCGAGTCACGAACGACAAAGCTCGCCAATCTAACTCTTAAGGTTCAAGAAGATTGAACAGGGGCAGCTGTTGTACCCCAAAATTTTCCCTTCCATTTATCAAGATTTTCCTCACAAGACTTCTTGGACTCAAGACAAGATTAGGGTTTGACAAGCTCAAGACCTCATCTTGCACTGATAACCTGAAATTAGGGTTTGAGTTTGCACAAGGATTTTTGGACCATAAATACTTCATGTGACTTTCATACACCATCTTGGAACCCTAAGATTTCTCATACCAAGTTACAAGCCTTGAATCACATTTTTGCCCAATCAATTGGACAGTTGACCTAAAAATCAGTTGTATTGGGGAAAAAGTCAACCATGGCCAATTTACAGTCAAACTTCATAATTTTGGATCCACGACAACATTCTAGGCTCATATGAACCATTTGATCAAGTTTGTATCACAAATCCTCAATAAATTTGATTAAATCATCAAAAGGGCAAAATGGTCAAAATTAGGGTTTTGACTGAGAAAGGGCAATTTCTGATTTTTAACCTAGCCAATGATCAATTGGGTTCAAACATGATTTAAAGGACTCAATGGAATCATCTTGACCTAATAACATGGTTTAAAAGATCTCAAGTACATTGGATTGACAAATGAATATTCCAGTCAACTGATCAAAATTCAAGTGTACATTGAAAAGTCAAACTTTGACTTTTTGGTCAAATTCAAGTGCCAAGGGTCATAATTCATCAAGACATGTCAAAATATGAAACTTGTTGATCAAGAAAACCAATTTTGAAAATTACGGTTTTGAATTTGAAAATTTTCATAACTTAGAATTTTTCTAAGTATGGAAAATTTCTTATTTTTTCCCAACTTTTCACAACTTTTTCACCATGATGCATTTGGATTCAAAGAAAACTTCCAACATGAAAGTTGTAGTCCTCCATGAAATCTACAACTTTGATTCACAAAGTTTTCCTAAAAGATTCTTGGATCTCAAGTTATAATTTTGTGAATAAGGGTCCCTAAACTAAATAACTTAGTGAAATTTTGCCCTAGTTTAGGCAGGTTTTTGACCTAACTTCATGGCAACTTTTCACCTAGTTCCAAGAGGTATCTCAAGTTTCATTTCAAATATGGATTGTAGAGCATTTTGCAAGCTTTCCAAAATGTCCAAGAACTCTCCAAGATCATTTATGGTTAGGGAGAATCGAAGAAGAGAAAATGGCAAATTGTCACTTTTGTTCAAGCCATTTTCACAATGCACCAACTTGCAAATCAGATCCTAGCATGCTTGTACCTTGCATTACAGGTCCCAAATCCATTATACACTCCATAATTTAATTCTAACTCAGTGGTTAAAGCCTTTGTTTTCACCTTTGGAGCATTGCACAAGAGATTAATCCATAAATGGCATAAAGGGTACATTGCCATTTTCATAAAGCTAGCTTTTCCAACTTTATCAGCCTTGAGCCTTGGACTTGTTCCTTGGATGCAGGCATTTTCCATAGATAAGAAGCAAATTGTACCAACTCTCTGCAACTAGCAAGCAAGCAAGTACAAGCTTTTGGTTTAAGTCACTTCAACTTTCTTCAAATACAAGAAAAGAGGAAAAAGGGATCAGAACTTGTACATCTGATAAAGAGAAGGCTTGGCATCATTCTAAACAACTTCACAAACTTGTCTCAAGCTAATACACGAATACACAACATCTAAAACACTCTCAAACTCAGAAAACACATTTTTCTGCCCAAATAGGGCAGCTTCTGCAAAAGTTTTGCCATTTCAATATTGGCTCGTGCGTTTCTTCCTTTAAGACTTCAAACACTTTACATACATCCTACCTAAACTATCCAAGCCCTTGTCCTGGTTCTGTAAGCCCTATTTCAGACATCACCATTTTCATTTTGGAAGATTACAGGTTGACTCGTGCAGGGAGTTTCAAGCATCCTCAAGACCAGCTAAGCATTGGAAAAGGTTGAGGGAACTTGAAGGAAGCTCACACGATCCCTAGGCCTTATTTAAAGTCCCCACATTGCCATATCCAAACTCAGCTGAGAAAGGTATTTTTCAAATCTCTATCTCTTTATTTAGGCATCCTTAAGTCACGATTTGTGAAGCAAAAATGTAGTCCTTAACTTGCTAAAGTTGTACATATGCATAGTTGTCATTTATATTAACCGAGTAGTGAGAATTTGAAGCTTGAAGTTCATGAAAAAATTAGGTCAAGAATTAGGGCTACATAAATTCTCCATGATCCTTGAGAGTTAGATTATGTTTTTTATATCACTAGAATCGTGATATCATAAGCTACATTTTTTGTGTTATAAGTTTTTGTTTTCGTGCAAAGAATAGAGAGTTACAGGTTTGAACTCAGAAACGCGCGCGCAAGAAGCCAAGGACAGGGATGAAGATGATGTTCTGGGCCTTGGCGCCTTTGGGCCTCTTGTTTTACTTCCCATACCCCCAGTTTACTATTTGCACCCCCCCTTTGCATATTTTTATATTTTTGCATATTTTCTCATAATTTTTATGTTTATTGACTTTATTATTTTTTTTCTGAACATTAAAAAATCACAAAAATGTTTTCTTAATTTTTTGCATTTTATTTTATTTTTTATCTTATTTTTTGCATAAAATATTGATTTATTAGAATAAATAGAATCTATTTTCTTAAAATAAATAGTAAACATATTTAAAAATATCATACATTTTTATTTTTATTATTCATACACATAAAATATTATTTCCACATATATTTTAATTTTTAATATTTGTAAATATTTTTATTTATTTATTTCTTGTACATAAATGAATAAAATAAATGATATAGAACATATTTTCTTTTAAATCAAAAAAATTAGGGTTTCCCCTTTCAAAAATAATAATATTATTTTTTCTTATTTTTAGGACTTAAATAATTTTATTTTCTCATACATAAAACAAATACAAAACATTTTTTTGCATATTTACATTTTTATTGCATTTTTAATATTTGTTTATTTATTTAATTTGCAATAAATCAATTGGGTTGTAATAGTATTTTAGGGTTTTATTTTGTGCAAATATCCCCATTCAAAAACTTGTGTCCCCCTTCCCATAATAATTGTTGTAATAGCTTAGATTTATTTTACGCAATTTATCGCATTATATACATGTTTAGTAAAATTAGGGTTTTGCATGATAAGACAAAAATCAAACAAATAGAATGACCTAATCCAAGACAAACAAAAGCATGTAAAACGACAACACATTACACACAAGCATCCTTAGGGTTTCACCCACTTGGTTTCCTAAACAAAATGGCCATGGTATGCATGCAAAGTATCTTGGCAAACCAAAACAAAACAAAAGATCATAGTCCCTCGATGACGCTATCAAAAGGTTTCCTAAACAAATGATCTTGGTCCCTCAAACAAGCTAAGATACTTGGCACCATTGCTATCATGGTCATACGATGACCCACGCCCGTCCCGTTTAACATCCAAAGATAGGGTTGTTTACCAAATTAATGGTAAATCAACAATGTCAAAGGAATAAAAAATGTACAAGAAAGACTTTTGAGTATGTAGAATGCTTCTAGCTACTTGATCAATTTGCAAACAATCCTTGCTATTTTCAAAAATAAACACACACATTTCAAAACAATTTCCAAACAACTTTCAATCATTGAAACATTTTTCAAAAGACAAACATCTTTGTATACATTCTTACGAACGAGAATCATTACAAAGATTGCCAAAATGATGGCCTCTTTTCAAAATACTTTCAAAACCACACAAAGCACCATTTCAAACAATTGAAAAAGCAAAGCAAGTGGTCTAAACAAGTAACTCAGATCCCATGGAAAACCATGGATGAAAAGGGTGCTAGCACCTTCCCTTTTCATAATATACCCCCCGAACCCAAGAAAACATCTCAAAGGTCTTTCCTGTACTTTTTTACCTTTCCTTTTAGATAAAATAAAATTTGGTGGCGACTCTTGCTAAACCGAAACATTGGCGAACATAAACGCAAAACCTTAAGTCAGTTCTCCCACCGCATCACACCTTTCAAAATGATCTTAGTCCCTCAAAGAGAAATGCTAAGATATCTCACAACATTGCTATCATGACTATATGATGACCCACTCCCGTCCCTTTACATCCAAAGATAAGGCTTCTTACCAATCAATGGTAAGATGGCAATAACAAAGGAAAGGAATAAATAAACAAAGACTTTTGAGTAGGTAGATTGTTCCTAGTTGCTTGCTCATTTTCAAATCAAACATCCTTGCTTATTTTCAAAACAAACACCAAACACTTTCAAAAAAACACTTTCAAAACATGAAATATTTTCAAAAGTTCACACTTTGTATACATTCTTACGAACGAGAACTATTACAAAGTTTTTCTAAACAAAGGCGCCTTTTCAAAATACTTTCAAAAACCACACAAAGCATATTTTTCAAACAAAAGCAAGTGATCTAGCAAGAAACTAAGAGCCCATAGATAACTATGGATGAAAAGGGTGCTAATACCTTCCCTTTTCATAATCTACCCCCCGAACTCAAGAAATAATCTCAAAGGTCTTTCCTGTTCTTTTCAGCCTTTCCTTTTAGATAAAATAAAAGTCGGTGGTGACTCTTGCTAACCGCAACATTTGCGATAAAACGCAAAACATCCCAAGTCAGTTCTCCCATAGTATCACAGGACGTATCTAGAAGGGGGGTTGAATAGATACCGTAATTTTTAAAATTAGTTTTTAAGGAAAACTTGAAATGCAATGAAAGCTACCCGAATACACTCGTCTAAAAACGATCCTCTATTGAAAAGACCGGATATGCGTAAAATCTAATGGAATGAATCAATGAGAATTATTAACACTTAACTCAATTATAATTGATCACTTATACTCTTTAACTATTGTCAATTACTTCCAATGAAATGTTGAGAAGAAAGCTCACAAATTTACACTTTTGGACTTTTATCGAACACTTGGTGTGCTTAGTCACACCAAGTCCAATCTATCTTAATTTGTAGTGTTGAAATCAGTTATAGCAATCAAATTGATTACTATAGTTTTTGGTAATAGTTCAATTGCACTACAAATCCAAACAGTTGGAACCACAAGAGCGAATTTACATATTATAGCAAGTAAGCGGTAGAAGACGAGAAAGAAGAACGACACACGATTTGTTTAGGCAGTTCCCCCTGTCGTCCTCACGTGGTGTATGTCTGCCCCTAATTCTAGAATTTAAAATTAGGATAATTGCTATTATGATTGCAAAGTTTATACAAGAGATAGAAAATAGTCACCACAATTCAAACCTAATATGTTCAATTGAAAACTAAGCTCCCATCTTCCCTTGATTCGATTTGAATCAAGTATGTCACCAATCTTCGATAAACCTTCGGTTGTAGCTACCCTGTTGAGAATCCAACCCATTTCTCAAACCCTCTGCTTGGATGATTTTATCGCAAGATGATGACCCCAATTATTCATTCAAAATCCTCCAATTATAGCTACCTTGTCGAGCGAACCCACAGTTTCTCAATCCCTTAAGCACAACTGAAATTGACGAAGCAAAGAATTGTCAAAAACCCCTAAATCCCAATGATATTGGAGGACAAAACCGTCAGATCTTATTCAAGAAAAACCCACAATTACTCAACCCGAACAAGATCGCAATCTTCTACTTTGAACGTATCAACACACGCTTCGCACCTTGATCGACAAAAATTATTATATGTAGTTGTCAATGGATGAGTGAGAAGTTGAAGATGATGAGTACCTTGTGTATCTATTTCACTTTTCTTGTTGAAACCAACTGATATAACCAAACAAGAATTTATATGTTATCTAAAGTCAAGACCTAAACTAGCAGGCTGAAAAAAAATTTTTACGAGTGAACGATCGACCTATGCAAAAGGGGACTCGACCTAAGAATTCCCGTAAGTCCCATATGACAGTGTATACAAGCCATGCGTCGACCTATACAATAAGGGTGACTCAACCTGAGTATTCCCGAAAGTGCCATATCATAGTGTTCACGATCCATACGTCGACCTATGCAGAAGGGTGACTCGATCTGAGCATTCCTGAAGGTGCCACATGACAGAGTGCATGATCCATGCGTCGACCGCTCCAGGGGTATGTGTCGATGCATAGTTCCTAAACATTTCTTCCAGGATGAGTCGACCATATAGTCGACGTGAGCAAACCTGATACTTCCTAAAGGAGCAACTTTTAATTATGCGTCGACCTGAGCTTTCTTTGAGTCGACTCACAGCATATAGATTTCCAAAAATGCCAATTCTTGAAGACTTTTCATGCTACTTTTTCCACCATATCATCTAGAAACATTTCCTACATAGTTTTTACATCATCTAAACCTTTATTGAAGGAACCTTGCCCTCACATACTCCCGCTTTTTGATGATGGAAAAACTTGTCCTTAGCACCATGTATCAGAATGTTAATCTTGGAGATTTCTCCCCGTATCTTTGTGCACCCTATTGTTTTGTATGGCTTTCATATCATCATCTTTTCTTGGCTTCCACATGTTTCTCCCTCTTTGACAACATCAAAAAGAGTCAAAGCAACCGGTTAAAATAACAACAATCAATACAAGGTTAGATCATTATCTACTTTGGCAATCAATAACTCTAACAAAAAATCACATAAAGAGATGTTAGAGAAAGGCATAAAAAATAAATAGACACCAATCATATAGTATAGTTACAGACCGGTGTTCAAAGGAAGACAATCACAAAGTAAGTCATAATTCAAAAATTATTAAACAACAAATACTAGCTAAAGTTCATGAAATTTACAAAGTACAAAAAATCAATTTTGTATATATTCATGAATTTTAAGACATAATAATGCATAAATAACCACCTAAGCATATATCACACGTCACAAAGATTGAAAAGCACTTATCACAAGGAATTAAGAATTTTCAAGTTTACCGAATTGAGTTATCAAGAATATAGTTAAAGTTGGAATGATATTACCTATATGATGTGGGATGATAATTTTCCCTCACAAGTAACTTGATACAAGAGTGTAGATAATTCATGAGAGTACAAGCATAAATAATAGTAATGCAACTAATGTAGTTGCAACCTATCCAAAATATCGAGAACACCAAGTTCCCTACGGATGTGGAAGAAAGGCTCGGTCGCAAGAGGTTTTGTGAAAATATCTGCAAGTTGATTTGTGTTATCAACATGCTCAAATGCGACATCACCTTTTTCTACATGATCCCTAAGGAAGTGATGCCTAATCTCAATATGTTTGGTGCGTGAATGTAAAACCGGGTTTTTGGTTAGGTTTATGGAACTAGTGTTGTCACAAAATATCGGATTATGATCGAGTTTGACATCAAAATCAAGTAATTGTTGTTTTAGCCATAAAATTTGGGCACAACAATTACCGGTTGCAACATATTCTGCCTGGCACTTGAAAAAGCAACAGAAACTTGTTTCTTGCTATGCCAACTTACTAAGGAATTTGAAAAGAAATGACATGTACCACTAGTACTTTTCCTATCCAACTTGAAACTGGAAAAGTCAGAATCGGAATAACCAACCAAAGAGCAATCACAACCCTTATAGAAACCATAACCCATACTTAGTCGTACCACAAAGATACCTAAGTATTCGCTTAACGGCTTTTAAATGTGACTCTTTGGGGTATGATTGATACCTAGTAGACATACATACACTAAACATAATGTCGAGACGAGAAGCGGTAAGGTAAAGAAGGGAACCGATCATACCTCTATACCTTTTTACATCAACCGGCTTACCATATTCGTCAGGATCAAGATTAATAACGGTAGGAATTGGAGTGTCAATGAATTTTAATTTAGCCATGTCGAAGCGCTTTAACAATTCTTGACAATACTTGGTTTGACTCGCAAAAGTCCCTTCCTCGAGTTGATTAATTTGAAGCCCAAGAAAGTACTTTAATTCACCTATCATACTCATTTCAAATTCTCCCTGTATCAACTTAGAAAACTCCTTGACCAAAGATGTATTAGTAGAACCAAATATAATATTATCTACATAAACTTGTATTAAAATTGAATGTTTTCCTTGGCGCTTAATGAAAAGAGTTGTATCGACCTTTCCTCTTGAGAATCCTTGTTCTAACAAAAACTTGCTAAGGCGTTCATACCAAGCCCTAGGGGCTTGTTTGAGACCATATAAAGCACGTTTTAATTTGTAAACATGGTTAGGATACTCAAAGTTTTCAAATCCGAGAGGTTGAGATACATACACCTCTTCACTAATATAGCCATTTAGAAAATCACTCTTAACATCCATTTGATATAACTTGAAGTTTTGTGAACATGCAAAGGTAAGAAAAAGGCGTATGGCCTCAAGTCGGGTACCGGTGCATAAGTTTCCTCATAGTCGATTCCCTCCTCTTGGTTATACCCTTGAGCAACAAGGCGAACCTTGTTGCGAGTTATTATTCCATTTTTGTCCAATTTGTTCCTAAACACCCATTTAGTGTCGATTACACGATGGTCTCGCGGAGGAGGGACAAGATCCCAAACCTCATTTCTCTTGAATTGGTTCAGCTCATCTTGCATAGCTAAAAACCAATGTTCATCGAGTAAAGCGTCTTTGGAGTTTTTAGGCCCAACTTATGTGACGAAAGAAAAATGATAACAGAAGTTACTTATCTTGGACCGTGTAGTGATTCCTTTTATGATATCTCTAAGAATATATTATCGATGGGATGATCCTTGATAGATTTCCATTCCAATGGGAGAACATTTTTATTACTTTTAATATCCAGATCTTTTTCTTTGATAGATTCACATTCCAATGGGGAATTATTTTCATCACTTTCAACATCCAGATCTTTAAGAATAATTTCCAAAGATACACCTGCACCATCAAATACAATACATTTTCCGACCGATCTCGGACAAGATTCATCAAAAGATACATGCACGGATTCCTCAACAATTTGTAACCTTTTATTAAATACTCTATAAGCTTTACTAGATTGAGAGTATTCGAGAAAGATACCTTCATCTGCTTTTGAATCAAACTTACCAAGATTTTCCTTTCCATTCTTCAACACAAAACATTTACATCTGAAAACGTGAAGGTGTGAAATATTAGGCTTTCTTCCTTTTAGTAGTTCATATGGAGTTTTGTTTAGAATTGGACTGATTAGGATCCTATTCAAAACATAACAAGCCGTACTTATGGCATCGGCCCAAAAGTACTTAGGAAGGGCATGTTCATTGATCATAGTTGTTCCGAGTTATTCTAAAACATGGTTTTTGCGTTCCACTACTCCGTTTTGTTGTGGAGTACGTGGTGCGTAAAAATTATGATCAATGTCATGTTTTTCACAAAATTCCTCAAAGAGGTAGTTTTCAAATTCACCCCCGCGATCGCTTCGAATTGTAATAATTTTAGTGTTTAACTTGTTTTGGAACATCTTATCAAATTTTTCAAATGCGGAAAAAGTGTCACTTTTGCTAGCTAAGAAAATTGTCCAACAAAATCTATAGAAATCATCTACTTTAACAAAACCATAATAATTACCACCTAGACTTTTTATTCTAGATGTTCCAAAAAGATCCATGTTGAAACCGCCGGCAGAAAACACAGAGCCGTCACCGAACTTTATTTATCCCGAAGGAAGGGGAAATATCGATAAAACCACAGGGGAATGGATAAGATGGTCTTGCGACCAAGAGAAAGGGTAAGGGAGTCGGTTATGCGAGGGGAAGGTATTAGCCCCCCTCACATCCGTTGTACTCAACGGGATCCATTTTGTTTGTTTGTCTTAAAGGGTGTGTTTATCTACAACTATGCTTGCTAAAAGGGGAAATGAAAGGTTTTTGATTATTGCGTTCGTGAGGGTTTCGCGACCCTTTGCCTACGTATCCAATGAAGGAATCAGAACACCGTAGTTCCTCTTAGAAAAATGGTTGGTTTGTTTGTTTTTTTTAGTGGGCGACATTAACGCATGCATTCTAGCAATAGGCACGGTCGGTATCGCGGTAGAACGGAGATAACATGCCCTTTGGGGGAGTTTTGATTTGTTGAGTGTTTTGCGGGTTTTAAGATATATTCAAGTAAGGATTAAAGAGTGTTTTTTTTGGATTTTTTTGGTTTTATTTACTTGTTGATTTTATCTTGCCATACACGCCTAATTACTAGCATTTGTACAAAGTAAATAAAATGCAGAAAGATAAAATCCTACACTATTACAACCGTATCGAAAGGCATAAAAAATATGAAGGAAAAAATAAGATAAAAGTAAGAAAAATGAGTGTCTTTCGACCCAGGCAGTAGCACCCTTCGACTTGCATTATGTTGGCCTCCTTCGATTGGGTCTGGCAACAGCAAAGTCACGTCTTTCGATTGGTCCTTGTCAGGGGCGAGGTCTTGTCCTTCGATTGGGCAAAGGCAGCAGCAAGTTGTATCCTTCGACTGGGGCTAGCACCAGTGAGATTCTGTCCTTCGATTGGCCTGGAAGGGTGAAGGCATGACTTTCGACTGAGGCCTCACGGTCAGCATGTTGTGCCTTTCGATTGGGACCAGTGGGACAGCATGTTATGCCTTTCGACTAGGCCTGGAATCTGTGCAAGATGTAATCTTCCTTTCTGCCTCGTTCGACTGGGCCTGGAGTCAGTGAGGGAATGCCCTTCGACTGAGCCTGGAAGTCAGTGAAGGCATGCTTTTCATTTGTATCTTTCGTTCGACCTGGAGAAAGAGGATAGAAGCCAGAAGCTTCGTTTCCTATTTCCTGTTTCCTGTTTCTTTCATTTCAAGCATTAAATGGCAACATGGCCTGAGGCCATGCTAATATTTGTCTTGTAAACAGTTTAATACTTAATGCATATTTAAGTAAACAAGCAGCAAAACGAAAGGGGTTAGCTCTGAAAACATATTAAGTAGGTGGAAACGAAAATAACCAAAGTGTTATGTACATGTTTTGAAATGAAATGGAAGATTATTCACATATTATGCCATGAAACGAAAGGTTCAAGGGTAAGAGTGACTTACCTTGCTGGAGGCTTCGAATGGGTGTGGGACCTTGAGTGGAGGCCCAGGGTTCTGGATTTGAAAGAGGGGGCCAACAGTTGTGCTTAGAATGCTGGATTCGAAGGAAGGAAAGAAACAAGTTTTATGTTTATTTCCAAACTGGATTCGAAGGATACTAAAGAGTACTTGTTCTTCATAATCGAAGGAAGTAAGCATGTGATTCTGGTTTTTTTGTGATTTCTCAAGTGTTGATGAACTTTGAGGGTTTTATTGTGTTTGAGAAAATTTGGGGGATTCGTTCCTCTGGTCCAAAGATCCTCCTCAAACATGTGTTGGAGCCTCTTATTTATAGGCAAAGTTGGTTGAAGCTTTTGGAGGGAAAACAAAATAATTTGAACAAATTGAGTAAACTGCTCTTTGTAGCCTTCAAGGGACAGTGCTTTATTGCCATTTTGGTGCAAGGAATGGGGCAGTACAGGACTGTTGTGCAGCAGTTTTGGAGTTTTATGGCCAGTGAATCAGGCCCGAGCCTGGCAGCGCATGTGACTTGGTCGACAAATTCCTTTGGCCTCTCGTCCTTTTGTCTTGACTCCATAGACTCACCTTTTGACCAGACTTTTAGTAACCATCTCCTTTTTTCAATCGAAGTGACGTTCAAATGACTTCCCTAGACAATCCTTCGAATGGGCCAAATTAATGCTCTTGGGATGGATCAGTAATATATGTCCTTCGAATGGGGACATCCAAACATGCCTGACAAAACTCTTCGAATGCTCCACCAAGATGCTTTCTTCGCCTGAGGCAATGACATAGTGAAGAGTTTGTATGCTTGGAACAGGCCATTTCTAACAGGAAATCCTTCCCACTCAAATTTACCTACAAAGGGGATATATGGCCAAACGAAAGAATGACAAAACACTTGTGCCCAAGGATTCACACCCCCAAGCGAAGGATGTGTGCCAGGGATGGAAGGCTCAATCGAAACTTGCAAAGTTGGAGAAGTCACTCCCCCAAACGAAAAAGGCGTGCAAGGGCAGGATGTGTGATCGAAAGAGGGCAAAAGAGAGGCTTTTTCCTCCTGGATCGAAGGACATCATCAAGAGGGTCTTTTCCTTGCAGGGGGCACTTGTGGCCAGCAAACATGGTTTTCAAGGCAAGCAATGTAGGAAGCAAAAGTCACAAACGAAGCCTGCAACAAGAAGTCACACGCCCATGCGAAAGAGGCACGCTAGCATCCATTTTGAGCGATCGAAGGAGGCCAAGAGTCAATCGAAGGATGCTGATCGAAAGAGGCCTAAAGGCCAATTGAAAGAGCTGAAACGAAGAGCACTTGTATTTCTCCAATTTTTGTCAAAATAATATTTTTATCTGTTTTCTCCCTTTTTGACAGTTTCCTTTTAATTTTGGTACTGGAAGATCCCAATGCACTTGTGCAAACTTAAACCCTGAGAATCCTTGTGAGAAAGGCCCAATACACTGAGCTTTGAGCCACCCTCGAGGCATGCGACAGAAAAATCTTCACAAAAACCAAAAACACGAAACCCTAGCATCTTGACCAGCACACATAGGGAAATAAACCCTAATCCAGGCTCTGATAAATTTGAGCGAGAACCAACCTTGCAACGTGATGAAAAAATTCATTCCACAATCCGCTAATCGAGAACCAGATGTGCTTCCTTTTTACCTGATAAGAAAACCTTAAAACAAGATTAGACAAAAAGAGGGCGCAGCCCTAATACTTCAAACCAAAGCGCTTGATCCCATGAGATGTGGGATATGCAAATGACTGAGTAATAAAATGATGCAAATGGAATGCAAAGTTCAAAGCCAGACAAGAATAAAAGAGATAGGGCAAATTTGGGGTACGACAGCTGCCCCTATTTAATCGTCTTAAACCTGAATGTGAGATTGGCGTCAGCCTTTCGGAAGTTCAAGGTGGAAGATGATTAAATACCAGGACCCGAAATTTTCCCTGGAGATATGGTGTGAGTGTTATTCACTGGTGTGAATGTCTGCTTGGGGAAAGACAAACTGGTCTTCTGGTGGACTAGTCATGATGGATAAAACATGGTTGAAAAAGGGTAGCTCGTACTAGGGTAACGGTGCCAATACAAGGTTTTTTTTTAGGGAATGAATAGTAAAGTGACTGAAAGGATATGGTTGGCGATGTCGTGATGATTGAAAGTAGAATTACTTGACAAAATGATAACTTAAATGCAATGAGTAGAACTTGATGACGACAGAGAATCTATCAAGCGGTATTTCACGACCCAAAAAGAAAGGTAAAGATAATGGGTAAAGATCGGCGTATAATCTATGACCCAAGAGAAAGGTAAAGTGACGATAAGACCTACGGGCGACCTACGACCCTAAAAAAGATAACGTGAGGGTAAGACCTACGAGCGACCTACGACCCTAGCAAAGATAACATGAGGGTAAGACCTACGAGCGACCTACGACCCTATGAAAGATAACATGCGGGTAAGACCTACGAGCGACCTACGACCCTATGAAAGATAACGTGCGGGTAAGACCTACGAGCGACCTACGACCCTATGAAAGATAACGTGCGGGTAAGACCTACGAGCAACCTACGACCCTATGAAAGATAACATGCAGGTAAGACCTACGAGCGACCTACGACCCTATGAAAGATAACGTGCAGGTAAGACCTACGAGCGACCTACGACCCTATGAAAGATAACGTGCGGGTAAGACCTACGAGCGACCTACGACCCTATGAAAGATAACGTGCGGGTAAGACCTACGAGCGACCTACGACCCTATGAAAGATAACGTGCGGGTAAGATCTACGAGCGACCTACGACCCTATGAAAGATAACGTGCGGGTAAGACCTACGACCCTATGAAAGATAACGTGCAGGTAAGACCTTTGAGCGACCTACGACCCTATGAAAGATAACGTGCTGGTAAGACCTACGAGCGACCTACGACCCTATGAAAGATAACGTGCGGGTAAGACCTACGAGCGACCTACGACCCTATGAAAGATAACGTGCAGGTAAGACCTACGAGCGACCTACGACCCTATGAAAGATAACGTGCGGGTAAGACCTACGAGCGACCTACGACCCTATGAAAGATAACGTGCGGGTAAGACCTACGAGCGACCTACGACCCTATGAAAGATAACGTGCGGGTAAGACCTACGAGTAACCTACGACCCTATGAAAGATAACGTGCGGGTAAGACCTACGAGCGACCTACGACCCTATGAAAGATAACGTGCGGGTAAGACCTACGAGCGACCTACGACCCTATGAAAGATAACGTGCGGGTAAGACCTACGAGCGACCTACGACCCTATGAAAGATAACGTGCGGGTAAGACCTACGAACGACCTACGACCCTATGAAAGATAACGTGAGTATTGAGAGTTAGGGAGAAGTACGACGTACTGGCACCATGGTTTATTATAGTTGATAATGTAATAACAGATATTAACTGGGAATTATGAGGATGAAATTCTTTGTGAGGATGTTTTGTTGATTTGGGATTGATCTGGCTCATGCTTCATATGCATTTGAAGTGCGACAGGATGATCCATGGATATGTTGTGCGTTTGAGGATGCAATGCAGTATGTCGTGATGATTATTGTGTGTAAAATGTCAAAAAATCATTGGGATCCATTGCTCGTCCTCTTGAGGTACCAATATGGGCTGGTGCTTGAAATTTGAGAGAAAAGAGTTATATCCTTGTCGAGCTCATTGGGGATTAAATCTTGTTGAAGAGGAGTAGCTTGATCTGACTTCCTGCACCTGCTGGACGGCTTGTGAATGACTGAATAGAGACATGGATCTCACCAAATGCCCCAAGTTTTCTCTATTTCCAGGGAGGAAAGGGCCCCGTCTGACTCTCCTTACTTCACGAACCACTTGGGGATTTAGAAATGGACATTAGTGTCTTCATATGCCCCGAGTTCACTTCATTGCTAGGGAGTCGCGTGTTTAAACATCTGCAGGGAATGATGATGATTTTGAGGACGTTAACTGAACCAAAGTGAATGTCATGACTCTCTTAGCTTGATTTAATTTGTACGGATGACAGGAATTTGCTCGAGTAGCTCCGTAAGAGGGGAGGAGGAATGCCCCTGCCTGCAAGGATCTCTTCGAGTGGAATGCTGGAAGATTCGTGTCATAATACGGCGCAAAGTGGCATGCCCCAATATCTGTCTCTGATCATGGATTCTTGTAGAGATTTGTCGAATCTCGACGTAACTGCCCCAGGTTGCACAAAATTATGAATAAGTTACTCAGCCTGATTCCCCCAGTTTGAAGTTCAAAGAGATTTATCGACATGGTTGCTTCTGATTGACTGGAAAAATATGGAAGAGATTCATCGACGTGATAGCCTCTGATTGGCAGCTTGAGGTAATGCCCCCAGAATAAGATCCATCTTTGTCTTTTGACAAGTTTCTGCAGTAATCGTCCTTCGATATGACCATGTTTTCAAATGATTCTCATCACGCAAGCTTACTTGATGTTCAAGCACTTATTTATATGCAACGAATGTTTGTCTAAGAATGATGATTCTAATGCAAATTCTATGCTTGTCTTGAAGTTCGAAAAACTTTTATTGAAATGATGTCGAAGCATCAGTTTTTTTGTTTTTAAGAATATGTGACGTGTTACCAAATCAAATTTTAGTACATCTCCGAGGAGTCAGGTTACCGTACTCTCGCTACAGTATTGCTTTTGAATTAACCCATGCTTCAGTTAGGACTTTTAAGGGTTGTAACGTGGCCTGGTTCACGGTTTTAGAAAAAAGGATTTAAGGCTCAAAATTATTTGGTGCCCACCCATTCTCCATAATGTTCTCCATTCTTATGTTCAGTTAACTCGATACGAGAACTCATCTCCTGACAAGAGAGTTTGCGATGATTGAGGAACCACAGGGGTTTCTAAGACCCGACAATCACTGGCTTCTTGGCGTCTGATCACTCGATCTTGTTCTTTGCTGAGGATTATTATTGTTTTTTATTTTACTTTCCCTAATTTATTTATTTTTTGGACAATTTCTTGATTTTGAAGTTGCAGTCCAGCGGGATGCCCTGACTTTTGCCTAAGTCTCTTTTTTTTTAAGTTATGACTTAACGGGGCCTTTTGTCTCTTTCTTTTTGAACAAGTTATTGATCTTCGTGCCATCTTCGATTTGTTGGAAATGGTTGTGGTTGTCTGAGTCCTAGATAGATGAAGAATAACCGTTATGGTATCGTCATCTGCTGACCTCCTGATTGTGCAAGAGATACCCATTGGGATATCGTTCTCTTTGATGCACGTTGCTGGCAGGTGACAGTTTATCATTGTGGTGTTGACTTCTCCTAGCCATTTGATGGGTAACCATTGTTGTATCGCTAGGAACTCCCTCTTGACAAGTTCTGGATGCTCGATCAGATTAACTGAAATCTACCCGCCCTGGGGTTAAAAATGAGGGTTTTTTCTGTGTAAAAGAAACTCCTACTTCAAAGCTCTAAAGGGTTGACGAGGGTCTATCTTCCTTATAACTCCGGTGTTTGGGGATTTAAAACAATGCTTGTACATCGTCAGCAAGGTTTTATTCAAAAGCATACCGTTTGAGAATCTAAGTATCAGATCTTCATCATCCTCCCTCAAGAGTTGTTATTTTTTTCTTTAAATTAAATTAAAAAGAGTTAAGCATCAAAAGCAAGTATAACAACAAAACATAAATGAGTGAATACGAATGAATTAGTTCAAGACAAACACAGTCAATGCATGGTGATTCAATATAAAAAGACAAACAATTTCGCATACAATGGGTACTGAACAACACAAAAAAGGTTACAAATGATAATGCAAATGAAATTAGAAATTGCCATGCTCAGGAGACTTCTTCAGCCCTGGCTCATTTGAGGAGATGCTCTTGCAGTCTTGACACCTATCTCAGCAAGGGGATTCAATCCATTATCAGACCCTTTGGAGTGAACGTGATAACTTTGGCATCAAGGAGGTCTTGAACGTTGTTTTTTAATGCCCTACAATTCTCAAATGTGTGTCCTGGAGCCCCTGAATGGAATTCACAACGAGCACTGGCATCATACCCTCGGGGGAGAGGATTTGGTGTTGGACCCAGTTCACGCAGTTGAACCAACTGATTGGCAAACAACTGAGGGAAAAGTTGAGCATAAGACATGGGAATGGGATCCACCCTCCTTTCAATAACTTTCTTCCTCTTTCGTCCTTGTTGCCCCTGAGATTGATGACTCGGCTGAAAAGACCCAGATCGTGCTCGTTGGACATATAGTTGTCTCTGTATGTACTGATGTTGATGAGTCGTCTTTGCTGTTTACTGGATTCTGAGAAAGGGGACCCCAATGAGTTTTTGTTGTGAAAAAATGAATGCATGGTAACATGGATGAATGCTTTATCTTCATTTCTAATGAGACCCAAAGACTCGTCTATCTTTTTAAAATTTCCCTTTTGAAAAGTTATATCAACAAGACTTGTCTTTGGATTTCTCTAGATATGAGATATATATACATGATGATGTGATGTTATGGTATGTTATGGCATGAAGTCTCAGCTCCACATATTCTGGATAACCATTGCGTAGTCCGTTGCACAGGCTGAAAGTAACAGGATCAAAAGTTCGACGTCACAGGCATGGAGTCAGAGTAACCACCCACAAGGTATGTACTAGGGGTTTATCACCTACCGAACAAGGTTCTAAAGAGTTCTCGAAGTCTACGCTCTTCCTTTGGATATTACCGACGTCCTAATTACTTGGTAATCAGTAATATTCGCAAGAAAAACTCGTCCGAGCGCAATATCGCGTGACAACTACTTCCGGATTACTCCGTTATAGTCTCTGCACTGCACCTAAAAGGCCAAGATGGGTTAATGGTTCTACGGCCCTCAGCTTCTCGAGCTCCCAGGTCGAAAGCAACGACGTCTTCCCGATTACTCGGTAAATATCATTACTTTCAAGGGGACCTCCACTGAGTGGGGGATTCTCATGCCTTCTTCTTAGGGATTACTCCCTCAAAGTTAACATGACTATACCGCCCGTCCTAATCCTATGTGTAACCCAAGTCCAGGTAGAGGACTTATCAAAAGTAGTCACCAAACCCAACATCACAATGTATCCAGAATATATGAGTAGCAACAAATATGCAATATATACAAAAGAATAGAATAAATAAATAAAGAAATAAAACAGTAAAGCAAGGTAAAACAAATAAATAAACACCCAAACAGACAAATAAACAAAACTAGGAGAGACTCGCTAAAATCCCCAGCAGAGTCGCCAGCTGAAACCGCCGGCAGAAAACACAGAGCCGCCACCGAACTTTATTTATCCCGAAGGAAGGGGAAATATCGATAAAACCACAGGGGAATGGATAAGATGGTCTTGCGACCAAGAGAAAGGGTAAGGGAGTCGGTTATGCGAGGGGAAGGTATTAGCACCCCTCACATCCGTTGTACTCAACAGGATCCATTTTGTTTGTTTGTCTTAAAGGGTGTGTTTATCTACAACTATGCATGCTAAAAGGGGAAATGAAAGGTTTTTGATTATTGCGTTCGTGAGGGTTTCGTGACCCTTTGCCTACGTATCCAATGAAGGAATCAGAACATTGTAGTTCCTCTTAGAAAAATGGTTGGTTTGTTTGTGTTTTTTAGTGGGCGACATTAACGCACACATTCTAGCAATAGGCACGGCCGATATCGCGGTAGAACGGAGATAACATGCCCTTTGGGGGAGTTTTGATTTGGTGAGTGTTTTGCGGGTTTTAAGATATATTCAAGTAAGGATTAAAGAGTGTTTTTTTGGATTTTTTTGGTTTTATTTACTTGTTGATTTTATCTTGCCATACATGCCTAATTACTAGCATTTGTACAAAGTAAATAAAATGCAGAAAGATAAAATCCTACGCTATTACAACCGTATCGAAAGGCATAAAAAATATGAAGTAAAAAATAAGATAAAAGTAAGAAAAATGAGTGTCTTTCGACCCAGGCAGTAGCACCCTTCGACTTGCATTCTGTTGGCCTCCTTCGATTGGGGCTGGCAACAACAAAGTGACGTCTTTCGATTGGGCCTTGGCAGGGGCGAGGTCCTGTCCTTCGATTGGGCAAAGGCAGCAGCAAGTTGTATCCTTCGACTGGGGCTAGCACCAGTGAGGTTCTGTCCTTCGATTGGCCTGGAATGGTGAAGGCATGACTTTCGACTGAGGCCTCACGGTCAGCATGTTGTGACTTTCGATTGGGACTAGTGGGACAACATGTTGTGCCTTTCGACTAGGCCTGGAATCTGTGCAAGATGTAATCTTCCTTTCTGCCTCCTTCGACTGGGCTTGGAGTCAGTGAGGGAATGCCCTTCGAATGAGCCTGGAAGTCAGTGAAGGCATGCTTTTCGTTTTCATCTTTCGTTCGACCTGGAGAAAGAGGATAGAAGCCAGAAGCTTCGTTTCCTATTTCTTGTTTCCTGTTTCTTTCATTTCAAGCATTAAATGGCAACATGGCCTGAGGCCATGCTAATATTTGTCTTGTAAACAGTTTAATACTTAATGCATATTTAAGTAAACAAGCAGCAAAACGAAAGGGGTTAGCTCTGAAAACATATTAATTAGGTGGAAAGGAAAATAACCAAAGTGTTATGTACATGTTTTGAAATGAAAGGGAAGATTATTCACATACTATGCCATGAAACGAAAGGTTCAAGGGTAAGAGTGACTTACCTTGCTGGAGGCTTCGAATGGGTGTGGGACCTTGAGTGGAGGCCCAGGGTTCTGGATTTGAAAGAGGGGGCCAACAGTTGTGCTTGGAATGCTGGATTCGAAGGAAGGAAAGAAACAAGTCTTATGTTTCTTTCCAAACTGGATTCAAAGGATACTAAAGAGTACTTGTTCTTCAGAATCGAAGGAAGTAAGTATGTGATTCTGGTTTTTTTGTGATTTCTCAAGTGTTGATGAACTTTGAGAGTTTTATTGTGTTTGAGAAAATTTGGGGGATTCGTTTCTGTGGTCCAAAGATCCTCCTCAAACATGTGTTGGAGCCTCTTATTTATAGGCAAAGTTGGCTGAAGCTTTTGGAGGGAAAACAAAATAATTTGAACAAATTGAGTAAACTGCTCTTTGTAGCCTTCGAGGGACAGCGCTTTATTGCCATTTTGGTGCAAGGAATGGGGCAGTGCAGGACTGCTGTGCAGCAGTTTTGGAGTTTTATGGACAGTGAATCAGGCCCGAGCCTGGCAGCGCATGTGACTTGGTCGACAAATGCCTTTGGCCTCTCGTCCTTTTGTCTTGACTCCCTAGACTCACCTTTCGACCAGACTTTCAGTAACCATCTCCTTTTTTCAATCGAAGTGACGTTCGAATGACTTCTCTAGACAATCCTTCAAATGGGCCAAATTAATGCTCTTGGGATGGATCAATAATATATGTCCTTCGAATGGGGACGTCCAAACATGCTTGACAAAACTCTTCGAATGCGCCACCAAGATGCTTTCTTCGCATGAGGCAATGACATAGTGAAGAGTTTGTATGCTTGGAACAGGCCATTTATAACAGGAAATCCTTCCCACTCAAATTTACCTACAAAGGGGATATATGGCCAAACGAAAGAATGACAAAACACTTGTGCCCAAGGATTCACACCCCCAAGAGAAGGATGTGTGCCAGGGATGGAAGGCTCAATCGAAACTTGCAAAGTTGGAGAATTCCTTCCCCCAAACGAAAAAGGTGTGCAAGGGCAGGATGTGTGATCGAAAGAGGGCAAAAGAGAGGCTTTTTCCTCCTGGATCGAAGGACATCATCAAGAGGGTTTTTGCCTTGCAGGGGGCACTTGTGGCCAACAAACATGGTTTTCAAGGCAAGCAATGTAGGCAGCAAAAGTCACAAACGAAGCCTGCAACAAGAAGTCACACGCCCATGCGAAAGAGGCACGCTAGCATCCATTTTGAGCGATCGAAGGAGGCCAAGAGTCAATCGAAGGATGCTGATCGAAAGAGGCCTAAAGGCCAATCGAAAGAGCTGAAACGAAGAGCACTTGTATTTCTCCAGTTTTTGTCAAAATAATATTTTTATCTGTTTTCTCCCTTTTTGACAGTTTCCTTTTAATTTTGGTACTGGAAGATCCCAATGCACTTGTGCAAACTTAAAACCTGAGAATCCTTGTGAGAAAGGCCCAATACACTGAGCTTTGAGCCACCCTCGAGGCAGGCGACAGAAAAATCTTCACAGAAACCAAAAAATCGAAACCCTAGCATCTTGACCAGCACACATAGGGAAATAAACCCTAATCTAGGCTCTGATAAATTTGAGCGAGAACCAACCTTGCAACGTGATGACAAAATTCATTCCATAATCCGCTAATCGAGAACCAGATGTGCTTCCTTTTTACCTGATAAGAAAACCTCAAAACAAGATTAGACAAAAAGAGGGCGCAACCCTAATACTTCAAACCAAAGCGCTTGATCCCATGAGATGTGGGATATGCAAATGACTGAGTAATAAAATGATGCAAATGCAATGCAAAGTTCAAAGCCATACAAGAATAAAAGAGATAGGGCAAATTTGGGGTACGACAGCTGCCCCTATTTAATCGTCTTAAACCTGAATGTGAGATTGGCGTCAGCCTTTCGAAAGTTCAAGGTGGAAGATTATTAAATACCAGGACACGAAATTTGGCCTGGAGATATGGTGTGTGTTGTACCCCAAAATTTGCCCTCCCATATTCCTCAAGGTTTGTCAAGAATCACCTTCAAATGGTTCAAGATTGCTCAAGAGATTGTACAGTCAAACCACTTCCTAAGCCAGCTGAAATTAGGGTTTTGGTTCTTTCAAGGAATTTTAGGTTTTCAATGGTTCAATCAAGTCTCAATGGCCTATATACATCCTCAAGCACCTACATGTCAAGTTTCAAGACTCACAGTGCCAATTTGCACAGTCAAAAGCTCCATTTGCTCTACAGTCAACTGTAGGGGCAAAATGGTCATTTTGCAGTCAAAAGTCAGAATTTTTGGTCAACATCTTATTTTGAGTACACAATCATCATTTGATCAAATCTTGATCATGATTCCACAAGAATGGCTCAAAAATCATCAAGATGCAAAAAGTTACTATTTTTGGACAGTAGAAAAGTCAACTGTATCTTGACCAGGGCATAACTTTTTCATGGTTCATCAGAAAAATCCCATCCAATGCTCATTTTGAAGGGGATGACATTTCCTATAATCCATCTTCACATTCCAAGTCCAAGAAATGCACTCACAAAAAGTTATCAATTTCTACATTATAGGTCAAATTCAAAACTCAACAAAAATGCACATTAAGTCAAAGACCATAACTTGATATTGGTAAATCCAAATGACATGGGACCAAAGGCATTGGTTATAGGACTTCAAGACCTTTCCAAAACGTCCAAGAACATGTTCATATGATCAAAATTGAGCAAGATATGCATTGGAGAAGTTGGGAAATTTTTGTGAATTTGCAAAAGTCAATTTTTCTCAAAACACCTTGTTTTTGCTAATGGGCCTCAAATTTCTTCTTGAAACTTTATCCATGGCCTATGCACGACCCATCAAGCTTAATTGAATTATTTTCTTATTTTTTATTCATTAATTGGATTTTTAATTGATTTTAATTCATTTAATTAATTTAAATTGTAGGAAAATACAAAGATTTGATTTTTCAATCTTTTGTGAAGCAAACATGGTCAAGATATGCTGCTATAAAAACCCCCGCTATCTGATTTCCTTTTGCAGGTACAAACGAGGAAGACGAAGGACGTGTAAGCATATCATTGGTTCATTCAAAAAGGGTGCGCGTTTTATTTGTGTTACAGCATATTGGGTTATTTCTTAATATTATATTCACTTATTGTTATAATAACAAACGCAGGCAAATGGCATAGTGGTTAATGCGCTGGCTGGTGACCATTGGGACCTGGGTTCGATTCCCAGGTCCCCCAAAATTCTTATAATATTTTTCTTAACATGATTACATGCAGGCTTCAGGAAGCGTTCCACCATGTACCTCAATCACCCATGCGCCATGTGGCTGCCAGCACAAATCCAATGGCCATGAGATGCTGACCATGGTACTCCCAGTCAACCAACGCCCTGGACGATCCCAGAAAGTCAAACAGGCTTGTGTGTTAATGGGCCAGAATTTCCAAACAAACCTCCTTAATGGGCCATCACCCCCCTGGTTCATTCATTCCTTTTTCTTTTATTTTATAATTTCTATTTAATTATTTTACTATTACTAATTATTATTATTATTATTATTATTTAATTAACTCAATTAATTATTTTCATAATAAATTCAGAAAACTAAAATGTAAATATTTTTATTATTATTATTTATTAATTTCACTTTATTTTTTGTAAATAAATACTAACAAACTAATTTAGTTTAATTAGGTTTAATTTTGACTTTTTTCACAACAAGTAAAATCCATGTAGAATTAGGTTTTTGACAATTTTAATCATCTTCTTTGTTTTAGTTTATTTTCATTAAAAACATAAAAAACTTAAAAAAATATTTCTTTTATTTAATTAATTAGAATTAGGTTTTATTAAATGCAAAAAGGACCAAAATTCATTCTTTTCTCAAAAAGGGGTCAAAACCCTAAAGACTTTTCCCGATTCAATTTTTATTCGCACATTATTATTTTTGATCATATGGATGTAACTGCTCCGAGGATGTAATAGCGTAATTAGGACTCTTTTTATCGCTTTCTTTATTTTCCGCATTTACTTTTCAAGGGTTGCTTTTGGCGATGTAAATACCCGACGCCTTGTAATAGCGTAGATTTACTTTCCGAAATTTACTTTCCGCACAACTATTAACTGCTATGCATGACAATACTTTCCTGAAAATAAAATCAAAACGTAGCTCACCATAACCTGTGCAAAGATAAAATAATCTGAATCCTGACACACTCGCACATGCCACTCTTAGGGTACGCCTCACTTGGTTGCCTCGACGTGGTCATTGAGTATAGGGTGTTTTAGAGGTCGCCCTCCTGTCTAAAGATCCAAGTTGCCTCGAAACGGTTGCCTCGGATAAAAAGGATCTAGGACATTAGGGTTACCGCTAAGGCGTCCTACTATTGCTTTGGTGACCACATGTCCCTATAATCGAATTGACCCGAAACTCCAACGATGGTGCTACCTACTTCTCAATAGTGGGATAGTATTGTCTAAAGGACATTTACATAGCTTAATTCCTTTTGAGTAGGTAGAGGTTCTTAGATACTTGCTCTTTCAAAACAAAAACAAATTTTCGCACTTACACTTTTTTCTGACAAAAGTTTTCAAACAAACACTTCATACACTCTTGAGGACTGATACAAGAGTCAAAGCGAAGTTTTCAAACAAACTTTTTCAAAACCCACAAACACAAGAAAAGCAAAACATTTTTGAAAACATAGTGAGCAAGTACCTAAGAGCCCGTGGGTAACCACGGATAGAAAGGGTTCTAACACCTTCCCTTTCTATAATCTACCTCCCGAACCCGAGAAACATCTCGAAAAGGAATTTTTCTGTGCTTTTGTCCTTTCCTTGTTGGATAAAATAAAAGACGGTGGCGACTCTTGCTTACCGCGACATTTTGTGAAAACAAACGCAAAACGCGAACCAGCATTCCAAAACAGTCAGTTCTATTTCCACCGATCACAGTGTGAGTGTTATTCACTGGTGTGAATGTCTGCTTGGGGAAAGACAAACTGGTCTTCTGGTGGACTGGTCATGATGGATAAAACATGGTTGAAAAAGGGTAGCTCGTACTGGGGTAACGGTGCAAATACAAGGTTTTTTTTTTAGGGAATGAATAGTAAAGCGACTGAAAGGATATGGTTGACGATGTCGTGATGACTGAAAGTAGAATTACTTGACAAAATGATAACTTAAATGCAATGAGTAGAACTTGATGACGACAGAGAATTTATCAAGCGGTATTTCACGACCCAAAAAGAAAGGTAAAGATAATGGGTAAAGATCGGCGTATAATCTATGACCCAAGAGAAAGGTAAAGTGAGGGTAAGACCTACGGGCGACCTACGACCCTAAAAAAGATAACGTGAGGGTAAGACCTACGAGCGTCCTATGACCCTAGCAAAGATAACATGAGGGTAAGACCTACGAGCGACCTACGACCCTATGAAAGATAACGTGCGGGTAAGACCTACGAGCGACCTACGACCCTATGAAAGATAACGTGCAGGTAAGACCTACGAGCGACCTACGACCCTATGAAAGATAACGTGCGGGTAAGACCTACGAGCGACCTACGATCCTATGAAAGATAACGTGCGGGTAAGACCTACGAGCGACCTACGACCCTATGAAAGATAACGTGCGGGTAAGACCTACGAGCGACCTACGACCCTATGAAAGATAACGTGCGGGTAAGACCTACGAGCGACCTACGACCCTATGAAAGATAATGTGCGGGTAAGACCTACGAGCGACCTACGACCCTATGAAAGATAACGTGCGGGTAAGACCTACGAGCGAGCTACGACCCTATGAAAGATAACGTGCGGGTAAGACCTACGAGCGACCTACGACCCTATGAAAGATAACGTGCGGGTAAGACCTACGAGCGACCTACGACCCTATGAAAGATAACGTGCGGGTAAGACCTACGAGTGACCTACGACCCTATGAAAGATAACATGCGGGTAAGACCTACGAGCGACCTACGACCCTATGAAAGATAACGTGCGTGTAAGACCTACGAGCGACCTACGACCTTATGAAAGATAACGTGCGGGTAAGACCTACGAGCGACCTACGACCCTATGAAAGATAACATGCGGGTAAGACCTACGAGCGACCTACGACCCTATGAAAGATAACGTGCGGGTAAGACCTACGAGCGACCTACGACCCTATGAAAGATAACGTGCCGGTAAGACCTACGAGCGACCTACGACCCTATGAAAGATAACGTGCGGGTAAGACCTACGAGCGACCTACGACCCTATGAAAGATAACGTGCGGGTAAGACCTACGAGCGACCTATGACCCTATGAAAGATAACATGCGGGTAAGACCTACGAGCGACCTACGACCCTATGAAAGATAACGTGCGGGTAAGACCTACGAGCGACCTACAACCTTATGAAAGATAACATGCGGGTAAGACCTACGAGCGACCTACGACCCTATGAAAGATAACGTGCGGGTAAGACCTACGAGCGACCTACAACCCTATGAAAGATAACGTGCGGGTAAGACCTACGAGCGACCTACGACCCTATGAAAGATAACATGCGGGTAAGACCTACGAGCGACCTACGACCCTATGAAAGATAACGTGCGTGTAAGACCTGCGAGCGACCTACGACCTTATGAAAGATAACGTGCGGGTAAGACCTACGAGCAACCTACGACCCTATGAAAGATAACGTGCGGGTAAGACCTACGAGCGACCTACGACCCTATGAAAGTAAACGTGCGGGTAAGACCTACGAGCGACCTACGACCCTATGAAAGATAACGTGCGGGTAAGACCTACGAGCGACCTACGACCCTATGAAAGATAACGTGCGGGTAAGACCTACGAGCGACCTACGACCCTATGAAAGATAACGTGAGTATTGAGAGTTGGGGAGAAGTACGACGTACTGGCACCTTGGTTTATTTTAGTTGGTAATGTAATAACAGATGTTAACTGGGAATTATGAGGATGAAATTCTTTGTGAGGATGTTTTGTTGATTTGGGATTGATCTGGCTCATGCTTCATATGCATTTGAAGTGCGATAGGATGATCCATGGATATGCTGTGCGTTTGAGGATGCAATGCAGTATGTCGTGATGATTATTATGTGTAAAATGTCAAAAAATAATTTGGATCCGTTGCTCGTCCTCTTGAGGTACCAATATGGACTGGTGCTTGAAATTTGAGAGAAAAGAGTTATATCCTTGTCGAGCTCACTGGAGATTAAATCTTGTTGAGGAGGGGTAGCTTGATCTGACTTCCTGCACCTGCTGGACTGCTTGTGAATGATTGAATAGAGACATGGATCTCACCAAATGCCCGAAGTTTTCTCTATTTCCAGGGAGGAAAGGGCCCCGTCTGACTTTCCTTACTTCACGAACCACTTAGGGATTTGGAAATGGACATTAGTGTCTTCAGATGCCCCGAGTTCACTTCATTGCTGGGGAGTCGCGTGTTTAAACATCTGCAGGGAATGATGATGATTTTGAGGACGTTAACTGAACCAAAGTGAACGTCATGACTCTCTTAGCTTGATTTAATTTGTACGGATGACAGGAATTTGCTCGAGTAGCTCCGTAAGAGGGGAGGAGGAATGCCCCTGCCCGCAAGGATCTCTTCGAGTGGAATGCTGGAAGATTCGTGTCATAATACGGCGCAAAGTGGCATGCCCCAATATTTGTCTCTGATCATGGATTCTTGTAGAGATTTGTCGAATCTCGACGTAACTGCCCCAGGTTGCACAAAATTCTGAATAGGTTACTCAGCCTGATTCCCCCAATTTGAAGTTCAAAGAGATTTATCGACATGGTTTCTTCTGATTGACTGGAAAAATATGGAAGAGATTCATCGACGTGATAGCCTCTGATTGGAAGCTTGAGGGAATGCCCCTAGAATAAGATCCATCTTTGTCTTTTGACAAGTTTCTGCAGTAATCGTCCTTCGAGATGACCATGTTTTCAAATGATGCTCATCACGCAAGCTTAGTTGATGTTCAAGCACTTATTTATATGCAACGAATGTTTGTCTAAGAATGATGATTCTAATGCAAATTCTAAGAATGATGTTCAAGAACTTATTTACGATTCTTCGATTATTATGTCACATTTTATCCCTTTTTGTAGTTTTTGAATCATATTCCAGGTACTTAGCATTTGCAAGGCATAAATAAGAAAAGTAAGAAAAAGAATGGAAAAATGAAGAAGAAATGGCTTTAAAACAGCAAAAATGCAATTCTGTAGCAGAGAAGTGTGCTTCCCGTCACAAAGGCGTTACGACCGGAACGAGTTGAATATTTATGCCCCTCGGCATGCTCATGTTACGACCGGGACAAATGTGGATTACGTGTACAATCCAAGCAGTTATGAAGTCTTCGCCAGTGGAGCATAATAAGCGCACGTCACCTGGATTTTCTCCGCATGAAGAACGTGAATCATGGAAGTTACCTATTTTTCCTTAACAAAAATGGACTCTATAAAAAGGAAGAAATTTCCAACTCTAGCTCTCTATCTCTTTGGCCTGCACTTTGAACTAAATTTGTTACGCAGTTTATTTTTCTGCTGAACATTATTTAGATTGTATTCTGCTTTTTACTTTTGAGTTTTATAATTCCAGCATTAATCTTCCAGTAGTAGTATTCCGTTGGCAATAAAACCTCACCGTCAAAGCATTATTTTTCCACATCGGAGAAATACTGCAACACTAGTTTGTTTCCAGACCTCCAGAGTTGTTTAGGATTACTTTGATTTTGTTCGAGCTATTTTTACTTCAAGTCAATCCTGTCGGCTTGTGGATGGCACATGCTTATTAGAATTAACTGCTTTCTTATTCACTTTTCAGGTTCTTATTCTAAACAGAATAATTTATTTATTTCTTAGCATGCATGAGATATTGAATTTACACTTTAATTATATGATATTCTGTGATAATATTATGTCTGGCTAGATTCCTTATACCGGTATGTAAAACTTGACTAAAAGGATTCGGTAATTAATTGGCATTATTATTTTTTACAAAAATACTTTTCTGGTTTTAATTTCCAATTGAATATTTAATTGTTTTTGTACAAAAGTAAGAAACAGTCTAAGGTTAAAATCAATAGAGCGGAAGTTTGAGGTTTTACTAGGATAATGGTTATTGAAACATTAATTTTAAAAACAGCGGAAGCGCTTTAACGTTAATTGGAACTTATTTGTTTTCAAAAAATACTTTTGAGTTTTAAATGAAACAGCGGAAGCGCTCATTTCGAGTTTAACTTATATGATCTAATTCAATAGAACGGAAGTTTGAGACGAGGGTTTTTAAACAAATATTTTCACCGAAACTGTGTTTTAATACTAAAAACAAATTCCAATGACGTACTGAATCCCTTAGGTTAATAAAATAGATACCGGTATCTCATCATTAATTATTAAATTCTAGTTAATTCCCGATTAAACCCAAACACTCAAATTTATAATTAGCCTTAGCTTTACATAGTAGTAACCTTTAGATAACAGTAGTTCTGACCATCAGTCCTTGTGGGTTCGATATCTTTTAAAACTACGCGATAGACAGTGCACTTGCAGTCACTACACCCGATAGACTCATAAAGTCGCAATCAAGTTTTTGGCGCTGTTAACGGGGACTGAATTAGTCGAATACTGTAACTCCCTTATTACACAGTATAGACTAAGGCAACCAATTTTATTTTTTATTTTAACCGTCGATTGTATGCCAAGCACTCGCTCTAAAGAAGAGGAATTATAGCAACCAATCAACGAATTCGAGCATTTTGTTAGCATAAGACGCCGAATCAGAGAGTACCAAGCCAAGTACAATCTTCCCAAAATCAATGTTCCTAACTTTTCTCTTCCTGATCCCAAAATGGCTGAAGGACCCCAAAATCGTCCTCTGAAGGATTATACTGCTCCATCGCAAGAGGAACCCCACAACAGTATTGATGCTCCTGCTATCGCACGGAATGATTTTGAACTAAAGCCTTTACTTTTGCAAGCCGTTCAACAAAAGCAATTTTCAGGATGTCCTACGGACGATCCAAACCTTCATTTATTCGTGTTTGTGCAGTACGCAGATACAATGAAAGCAAATGGAGTTAGCCCTGAAGTGATAAGACTTCGTCTTTTTCCTTTCTCGCTAAGAGATAGAGCTAGAGCATGGATCCAGTCTCTACCATCCAACTCCATTACCACATGGAACAAATTGAAGAAAGTTTTCCTAGCGCGGTATTTTTCGCCAAGTAAGAAGGCTATGCTGAGAGCTAATATAAATGGTTTTAAACAAAAGGAAAGCGAATCTCTTTTTGAAGCATGAGAGAGATATAAAGACATGTTACGACTCTTTCCACATCACGGTCTAGAGGAATGGTTGATCATCCACACCTTTTAAAATGGTCTCTTGTATAACACAAGACTAACGATTGATGCAGCTGCTGGTGGTGCACTGATGGATAAACCATACCATGATGCCTATCAACTTATCGAAAGTATGGCTCAAAATCACTATCAGTGGGGAAGTGATAAAACAATGATGGAAAAATCTCCAACGAAGAGTGATATGCACGAAGTTAGCAGCTTAGACCAAGTTAATGCTAAGGTGGAGGTCGTTACCCAAAAGATAGAAAGCTTGACCATAACTCCCACAGCCACCGTGGCTGCAGTAACTCCAACTTGTGATCTATGCGGACTTCATGCACATAACGCACCCGAATGTCCACTTTTAATAGGAGTAACAGTTGATCAAGTGAACTATGCTCAAGGAAATCCCTATGGTAATAACTATAACCCTGCTTGGAAGAACCATCCAAACTTTTCATACAAAAACAATAACGTTTTGTGCGCACCAGGGAAAGCTCCTACTAGACCTCCAGGATTTCAGAAATCCACCCAAAATGTCCCAAATACCCTAGGAAGTCCAACATCGAAATCATGATAGAAAACTTTGTAGCTAACCAAGCTCAAACTAACAAAGATTTCATGAATCAAAACATTCACACTAGTGAACAGATTCAGCAATTGACTAATAAGATCGATGCCCTTTCCACACACAACAAAATGTTAGAAACATAAATTTCACAAGTTGCCCAACAGCAAGCGGCTACAACTGCTCCAGCTGGAACTTTTCTTGGACAGACCCAACCAAATCCGAAGGGACACGCTAACTCCATAATACTACAAAGTGGGACAGAACTAAGCGGACCAACTGAACCTAGAATCGAGAACCCAGCCATGTACCAAAAACATGGAAAAGAAACTGAGAAGGAAGTTGAACTAAAGGAAGTAGAAAAAGAAGGTGACGAAGAGGCTGTAGAAAAAGAAGAACCTTATGTGCCTCTGCCGCCCTATAAACCACCCATTCCATATCCTCAAAGACTTGCTAAGTCTAAGAACGTAGGGCAATTCAATAAATTCGTTGAACTTCTAAAACAACTTAACATTACCATACCTTTTACAGAAGCTATCACACAAATGCCCTCCTACGCTAAATTTCTTAAAGAAATCTTATCCAATAAGAAAAAGCTTGAGGATAACGAAACTGTATTGCTCACTGTTGAGTGCAGTGCTATAATACAAAACAACATGCCTCCTAAACTTAAAGACCCAGGTAGTTTTTCCATACTGTTGTACCCCAAAATTTTCCCTCTCTTTCTCCAGGAAATCATCTTGGATTCTCAGAGTCCCTCTGAAACAAATCCAAGTCCTGAATTATCATTTTTGCCCAAGCAAGCCATTTACAAGAGCAAAATGATCACACAAGCTCTAAAGGCAACGCTTTTATCTTGAGAAAAATTAAATTCTAAACATTTGGAATTTTCCTCTAAAAAATGGGTGTTTAAGAAAAAATTGGCGCTTCAGAACTTCTGGATCAAAATCCAGATAGAAACGGTCAGAAGTTGCAAGCTTGGCTCTACGCAGTCAGAAGTTGGCTCTTCGGCAGCCACATCAACACAGTCAGAAGTTGGCTCTTCAGCAGCCACATCAACACAGTCAGAAGTTGGCTCTTCAGCAGCCACATCAACACAGTCAGAAGTTGGCTCTTCAGCAGCCACATCAACACAGTCAGAAGTTGGCTCTTCAGCAGCCACATCAATACAGTCAAAAGTTGGCTCTTCAGCAGCCACATCAACACAGTCAGAAGTTGGCTCTTCAACAGCTACATCAACTCGGTCAGAAGTTGTAAACGTGGTTCAACACGTAAGCCTCAGACAGAACATGCTGAAATCAGAAGATAAAAAGGTCAGAAGAGTGAGTGTTACACTGATACAGAATCTCTAAGTCCAGGATTTCCATAAGCAAATTCCAGGAACGTGTCAGAAGGTCAGGGGAATCCCCAGGATATGCTAAGACAACAGGAGGCCAAGACCAGAGCATGGTTTACGTTGTTTTTGGTAAAGCAGAACTGCTGGTTCAAGTTTCCTATTACCAGAATATTGGTGTTGATGAGTCTCATCACCATTTAATACTCATTAATGCTCTCAACCACTCCTGAACATTCATCCAAGTAGTCCCTTCACGTGTGTCTTGGTAAACGCCTTTATGCAGGTTCTGGAATGGGTCTACGCGCCACCGTCCACCTAAGAGGTCACTTCTCCCCAATCCACGCCTGCTGCTCCAGCCTAGACTGAAAGGCTATCTGTTATCACAACTTCCCAGGAATTTATTTCAAAGAACAATTCAACCTCTGTTGGCTCCTTTAATGTTCAAGAAGCCACAAGAGTTTTGCCTATAAATAGAGAGTCGTTGCCCACTGAAAAAGGGCGTCCAAAAAACAGAAAAATTGCTAGAAGAGAAACAGAAATCTTTAACAAGAAAGTGTTGTGAAACTCTGCCAAAATCTCCAGTGCTTCATACCTTTGAATTTCTTACCTTCAAACTTCATAAATACCCAGTTTTCTTTGTGACTAAAGAACATCCTTTCAACTTCTGACCACATATACGCATACACCTTCATCTACCCTTTTCAAAAAGAATCTGTCCAGAATACCATCAGAGCCAAAAGCTAGCTCACATCCACAAACTTTTCCAACAGCCAGGTAAGCACCTGCTGACCTTCATCACGCTGCTAAGCATCATCAGCTTTGCATGCTCAGATAAACATAATGTAAATATCATACTGCTGCTGTTTGTGTTCTGAGGATTTTCATACCTCAGAACGTTTTGAGTCAGCCTAGAACCTGCCTGTGACCTTGTTGGTTCTGTCCTCTGAAATACTCTGACATTTGCTGGAGCTGTTCCAAGCATGTTTTCTGTTTTGTGTAATAACAATAAAATTGCAGATGTTCTGATTAGTACAGGGAAAAGCCAAGTGCTGACTTTGACATTAGCACATCTGAAGCCTGTTTTGCTGTCAATAATATCAGAACTTCTGAGAGTTATTGTCTTTCCAGCAGGATCATAACTTCTGAGTTACCCACTAACAAACTTCTGTCTTGCAGCGCAGGGGAGTCAGAACTTCTGATTTCCCCACTAACAGGTTTCTGTTTTGCAGGTGCCATAGTCAGAAGCTCTGACTCATACAGTTTAACCAAAAGGTTGATCATCTGGCAGCGGGTCTGAGTCAGAACTTCTGATGACCTCTCAGCAGCGCGCTGGCTCCCTCTCTCTTTCTCTCTATCTTGTTTTTTGCTATTTTCTTTTTTGTCTATTTTTCTCGTTGAACCCCCCATGTACAAATGTGTACCCCCACTCCCTAATTGTTGTAATAGCGTAGGATTTTATATTTCCGCTTCTTATTGCTAGTAATTAGGATATGTATGGCAAGATAAAATCAATGAAATAGAAAATCCTAATTCAAAGATAAACTCTTGTATGCAATAAAACACACTTGCACACTAACACCCCTAGGGTTACTCCACTTGTTGCCTTTAATAATGGGCCATGTTGCATGTTAGGTGTCTTTGGCAAAACAAAACAAATCAAATGATCATAGTCCCTCGATGACGCTTTCGAAAGTTGCCTAAAAATGATCAAGTCCCTTAAAGAAAGATTGCCCAAAGACACTTGGCACCATTGCAATCATGGTCTAAACGATGACCCGCGCCCGTCCCGTTATCATCCTAACACAAGATTTTCCACCAAATACAATGGTGGAATAAAATTGTTAAAAGGGTTAAAACATAGCAAAGACCTTTGAGAAATTGAGGGTAGATAGCTTTTGGTTATTTGCCAACTTGCAAAACAAAAACACTTGCCTATTTTTCAAAACACACATCACAAACACACTTTCAAAATAACTTTCAAAAACATTGAAAACTTTTCAAAAGACATACACCTTTGTATACATTCAAACAAGAATCATTACAAAGGTTGCCACAACGATAGCCTCTTTTTCAAAACATATTTCAAACACACACACAAAGCACCATTTCAAACAATTGAAAATGCAAGGCAAAGTGATCTAAGCAAGTAACTAAGAGCCCATGGATAACCATGGATAGAAAGGGTGCTAATACCTTTCCTTTCTATAATCTACTCCCCGAACCCAAGAAAACATCTCAAAGGTTTTTGCTGTGCTTTTTAGCCTTTCCTTAGGATAAAATAAAAAGTCGGTGGCGACTCTTGCTCAACCGAAACATTTGCGAAAACAAACGCAAAACCCAAGTCAGTTCTCCCACCGTATCACAGAACTGGCGACTCTGCTGGGGAGATTTTAAAGTGGAGTAACCTTAGGGCTTAGATCACCCTCTTGCATGACTAATTGTTTGTTTTGATTGCTTTACATCTTGGCTCTCTTGTTTGGGTTTACAATCCTACACCCGGATTTGGGGAAACATTCATAGATAGCAATACGTTGTGGAAACTATGTGGGGTATACCGACATGGTTGAAGCAATAGCTATATTAGTGCGACATATTTGTGAGTACCGGTAACCCTTGAGTTCAATCAAGGAGAGTACGGGGCCGCTGAGTGATGTCACTAAGCACTAATGACCTAGAACCTTACTTGACCATCTTGGCCTTTCATTAGGGGTAGTGAGATGACCGGCTTTGGTGCAGTCCGAAGTTGGTAGATACTCGATACTACACTCATTGAGGGTTGTTTTCTTGGAATATTTTGGTCGCTAGTTAAGTGGCTAAACCAAAACAATGAACAATGAAAGCAATCCAGTGATATTGAGCTCCTTAGAACCCGGTTACTATTTATAGGACAGGTTTTAAGCCAACTACACTCAAGAGGGTACTTACCTATGAAACCTCATGCAAGCCTGAAACTAGGGTTTGGTGTGATTTGCTTGTACATATGTTTTGTGCATACATCATAAACATCATAAAGCATCATGTGCATACACTAACCATTTCAAGGGTTTAGATCTTCATCTTTGTTCTTGTTTTGTAGGTCATGGAAATTCTTCCCAGGAAAACCATCCAAGTCAACCTTGTGAGAATCCCTCCTCAACTCAAGGAGCTCACATCAAGAATTCCGGAAAGCTCTCCCTTCAGTGAAAGACATGGTAGACTGCTCAACTTAGTCAGCACCAACATTGAAGAGGACATGGTAAAGGTGTTGTTTCAGTTCTTTGACCCCCTTCACCACTGTTTCACATTCCCCGACTACCAGTTGGTAACCACTTTGGAGGAATTTTCTCAACTCCTGAGAATTCCTATCCTTAATCAACTACCCTACAACGGTACGGAAAAGGAACCAAAGCCTGAAGATGTTGCTCAAGCCCTACACTTGCAACCATCTGACATCAAGGGGCATTGGGAAACTAGAAGCGGTGTCAAAGGCTTCTTAGCAAAATTCTTGTTTGAGAAGGCACAAGAGTGTTGGAATTCATTGGACCTACAAGCCTTTGAAGAAATTGTGGCACTCCTCATTTATGGGTTGGTCTTGTTCCCAAATCCTGACCAGCTTGTGGATGTCAACGCTGTCAAAATCTTCTTATCCAGAAATCCAATACCAACATTGCTTGGGGACATTCTTCACTCAGTTTACACTCGAACAATGGGAAAGAGGGGTGTTCTCATGTGTTGTACTCCTCTCCTTGCAAGGTGGTTTATTTCGCACCTTTCACAATCTGTCTTGAAGAATGACCAAGGCCTAAGGTGGTCACAACGGTTGATGACCCTCACTCACTCTGATGTACATTGGTGTTCTCGGTCCAGAGAAAATGTCATCATCGTCGATCGTTGTGGAGAGTTCCCTAATGTTCCATTGCTTGGCATTAGAGGAGGTATTACCTACAACCCTTGTCTAGCTTTGAGACAATTTGGATATGCACGGAGGGATGGCCCTCATGACATGTTGATTCCTGACCTAGTTTTTGACTTCGACAATGATGCGCAAGGACTTCGCCAAAGATTCATCAGAGCTTGGAGGATGCCTAACAAGGTAGACAGCAAGACACTGGGGCACAAGAACTCCATCCCTCTTGAGCCTTATCTCAAGTGGGTACGAACCCGAGCCCAGAGTCTAATGATGCCTTATCCTCATGTTCTCCCTGTGATTAAAGAGCCCGTTAAGGAAGGAGAGGTTCCCTACACCATCCTATATCCTGACATGCCTACATCGTGGGAGGAGATGCAGAAGAGTTGGATCCAACTCAAGGAGGAACAGAACACTTTTGAAGCCAGCTTCTACGCCAGTGAGAAGAAGGTTTTGGAGCTTACCCGCCGACTCCATGAGGAAGAGACCCTCAACACCTACATCGCACCAAAGAGGAGGCGCAACGTCTTTTTACCTTGAGAAGTTTTTGTAATATTTGGCCCATGGGGCATTTATGTACTGAAAAATTTCTTCTTATTAATATGACGTGCGTTCTTTTTGTTTACAACAATTTTGAACTTTCTAAATCCTTGAATGCATTGCATACATAAGCATACCATTCATCATATACATAAGCAGGTCTCCACACCAGGTTTCCTTATCTTTCTGTTGTTTATTTCAGTAAGATGGATCTCGAACAGACGGTCAAGGACTTGCAGTCTCAGATCAACAACTCCTGATGACCTTGGCTAAGGGTCAGGAGGATCTGAAAGCCCTGCTGGGGAACAAAGATCAAGTGAAAAAGAAAAAGAAGAGAGTCGGGGTGGCTACCTTGGGGAGAAGGTTTGAGGGTGAAACCAGAAGGGTTCTTGAATTTCCTTCCGCATCCGAAGAAGAAAACAGTAAAGGAAAAGGGGTTGCGGTACCTTCCGAATCCGAAGCTGAAGAAGAAGAGGATGAAGAAGACGAAGACTACTCAGAACAACAATACCCGCCGACTGATGACAATTACAAGAGTTTGGAGGACAGGTTAGCAGCTATGGAGCTGCAGAGAGTTCCCGGTTTGGATTTCGAAGATTTGGGATTAATTGCTGGAGTTGTGATCCCCCCGAAGTTCAAAGTGCCTATTTTTGCAAGATATGACGGGCTGTTCTGCCCAAAAATGCACCTAAGGTCATATGTCCGAAGAATCCAACCTCACACATGTGACAGAAACCTTTGGGTACATTTCTTTCAAGATAGCCTGTCTGGCACTCAGCTAGACTGGTTTTACAAGTTGGAAAGGTCGGAGGTACGTAGTTGGGAGGATCTGGCAGCTGCTTTTTATCGTCAATATCAGTATAACTCTGACCTGGCACCAACCCACACTCAGCTGCAGAGTATGGGAATGGCCTCAGGTGAGGGATTTAAGGAATACGCCCAGAAGTGGCGCGATCTGGCTGGAAGGGTGCAACCTCCTCTTTCTGATAGAGAACTTGTTGATATGTTCCTAGGGACCCTGTCTGGTCCATTCTTTAATCATCTGATCGGTAGCTCTTCCTTGGGGTTTACTGAATTAATTCTGACTGGCGAGCGGGTAGAAGCCGGTATCAAGAATGGGAAGATTCAGAAGGATGCCTCTGCATCTACAATTGCTAAGAAATCATTTCCAGCGAAGAAAGAAACAGTTGTTGTGTATTCTCAAAGGGGATCAGGAAGAAGTGAGCGCAGGCCGACTGTGGGGGCCATAATGATCCAAAATCCACCAAATGATCAGCCTCGCAATAACCCGTCCAGACCTAAACAGCAATGGGGGGAACGGCCACCACGGCAGTTCACCCGCATTAATATGACGCCCGCGCAAGTTCTTCTGCACTTTTTAAATCTGAATCTCACAAATATCAAAGAAGCGCCGAAAAATGTGAATACGACCTCACCAGCTTACAATGCCAATGCCAAATGCGCCTACCACTCCGATAGCGTCGGACATGACACAAATAATTGTTGGGCGTTGAAAAATAAAATTCAAGACTTGATAGATGCAAAAGAGGTGGAGTTCGATGCTCCATAGAAGCCAAACGTGATATCTGCTCCGATGCCGAAGCACGGTCGAAATGTCCATGCTATTGAGGAAGATTTGTATGTTTATGATGTCAATGACCTGATAACTCCGCTGTTAACCATCAAGTTAAATCTGTTAAAGGCCGGGATTTTCCCAGGATGCAAAGAAGACTGCTACGGTTGTTACTCTCTGCCAATTGATTGCCCGTTACTGAAGAAAGGCATCCAAGGCCTGATGGACAGTCAACAAATTCTGTTTAAAAGAGTTTCTGCTATTCCGACCCCTACTGAAGATGTTTCAATTATCACCATTCACGCCAATCTTTCCAAGGCTGTCAGAAAGCCTGTTAAGATTACATCTGCTACAAAGTCTGTTCCTCTGAAGATAACTATGCCAGGGCCTGTCCCCTACAGTTCTGAAAAGTCAATACCATGGAATTACGGTGGAGAAATCTACTACCATGGTATTAAACAAGTTTAAATAACCGAAGGAAGCTCTGATGAAGAAGATGCCAGCATTGGAAACATTGCCGGCACAAGCAAGATCACTCGAAGTGGGAGAATATTTTCTCCAGAGATTGCCCCCCCAAAAGCAATCTTTGGACCCTCATCTGCTGCCAGAGTTATTCCTGCGCCGATAAAACTTTCCGCTAGAACCCCATTGATTGAAGACGTTGCTGTTCCTGTTGTTGTCTCTCCAACTTCTGCTGATAAGGGTAAAGGGATCCAAGATGAGCTCGTCAGGACGAGGGCTCAACCTTTGGTCATCCCGGAAACCTCTAAGAAAGAGATGGAGGAGATCTTGAAAATAATTAAAAAGAGTGATTATGACGTGGTAGAGCAACTGGGGCAAACCCCCTCGAAAATCTCCATGTTAGCATTGCTACTTTGTTCAGAGGCACACGCCAAAGAATTAATAAAATTCCTGAAGACAGCCCATGTACCCCAGGAAACCTCTGCCGACCAATTCCAAAACTGTGTAGCCAGTCTTACAGCAGACAACGGTTTAGGTTTCTCTGATGCTGACCTAACCTCAAAAGGAAGAAAACACAACGACGCATTACATGTGTCAGTAGAATGCCAAGGGACTACTCTGGCCCATGTTCTAGTCGACACTGGTTCTTCTCTGAACGTGCTGCCTAAGAAGGCCCTCGACCGTTTAGACTGTGAAGGCTTGGAGTTAAGGCCAAGTAATATCATTGTAAGGGCATTTGACGGGTCAAAGAGAATGGTACATGGGGAGGTAGACATTCCCATTAAGGTTGGCACAGAGGTGTTCCCCTCAACTTTCTATGTGATGGACATCCGTCCGTCATACTCTTGCTTACTGGGGAGACCATGGATACACAATGCTGGGGCAGTCACCTCTTCCCTACATCAAATGCTGAAGTACCCTATCAAAGGAAAGATCGTAACCATCCACGGAGAAGAAGAGTATTTGATCAGCCACCTGAACTCTTTCCGATATGTAGAGGTAGAAGGTGAATTCATTGAGACGCCATTCCAGCACTTCGAGGAAGTCTCTCCTGGGGTGGAAGTAGCAAAAGTGGTAGCTGAGGTACCAAAGCAGATGGCCAGGATGGCATCTCTAAAAAACGCGAAGGCCGCAATGAAGGAAGGGAAAAGCTCGACATGGGGGCAGTTGCTGGACATTCCTCACAAAACAGACAAGTTTGGTTTAGGATTCACTGCTGTGGGACAGAAGGCTATGCGCCGTTCAAAGGTTGAAAGAGCACCCATCAAGATCTCTCCTTATGGGATTAATGCTTTGGAAGGTGAAGACGAAGAGGCCAACATTGAAGATTGGATCTACCCAACCATCGAAGGGGGACTACGCAACTGGGAGGCAAAGGACTTTGTCCCCATTACTTTTATTAATCAGTAATTATCTGTCAAAACATTTCCTTTGGTCTGTAATAATTTCTTTTGAACAATCCGGACACTACTTTTTCACCTCATGCCTTGCCCGGGGCATGTAGGTCCATTTGTAAGGGTTTTGATTATCTTCATATCCATATGCCATGTTTAATGATTCATTGGACGTTTTTCATCGATAAACTGCTGTGTTCATTTTCCTTCCTTTTTGCATTTTGTTTAAAGATGGCTATCCCTTACACACACCCACTCTCACAAATACAGGTACCCATCCACTCTGGATTCTATGGGTGACTATTCTGCTATGTCCTTCAATAACTCTGAAGATCTGGTCAATCAGGCTGAGTATGAAGATGACGAAGGTTGTGAAGTACCAGGAGAGCTAGCCAGACTTTTATAGCAAGAGGAAAGGGCCATCTTACCTCATGAAGAGTCGTTGGAAACTGTCAACTTAGGAACAGAGGAAGACCTGAAGGAAGTGCAAGTGGGTGCCAATCTGGAACCAAGTGTCAAGGAGCGCCTGATACAGCTGTTAAATGAGTACGTTGAAGTCTTCGCTTGGTCTTACGAAGACATGTCGGGTTTAGACATAGACGTTGTGGTTCACCGTCTCCCTACAAGAGAGGATTGTCCACCGATCAAGCAAAAAGTCCGCCGAATGAGGCCCGACATGTCTGAGAAGATTAAAGCAGAAGTGATGAAACAATTCAACGCTGGCTTTCTGGCTGTTACATCCTATCCACAATGGGTTTCTAACATCGTGCCAGTTCCTAAAAAAGATGGCAAGGTCAGGATGTGCGTAGACTACCGGGATTTGAATAGGGCCAGCCCCAAAGATGATTTTCCGCTACCGCACATTGACCTTCTGATTGACAACACAGCTCAGCACAAAGTGTTTTCCTTCATGGATGGATTCTCGGGCTACAATCAGATTAAAATGGCCCCCGAGGACATGGAGAAAACAACCTTTGTTACACAATGGGGTACTTTCTGTTACAAGGTGATGCCGTTCGGACTGAAGAACGCAGGGGCAACCTATCAACGCGCCATGGTAGCTTTATTTCATGATATGATACATCATGAGATCGAAGTTTATGTAGACGATATGATAGCTCGGTCACAAACGGAAGTGGAACACCTTGAACACCTGGAAAAGCTGTTTGCCAGGTTGAAAGAGTACAAACTCAGGCTGAATCCAAGTAAGTGTACTTTTGGAGTTAGGTCTGGTAAACTTCTAGGGTTTATTGTCAGCAACAAAGGCATTGAGGTCGATCCAGCAAAAGTGAAAGCAATACAAGAGATGCCTGCTCCCCGTACTGAAAAGGAGGTTAGAGGGTTCTTGGGGCGCTTGAACTATATTTCCATATTCATCTCTCATCTGACTTCTACCTGTGAGCCAATTTTCAAATTACTAAAGAAAGATCAGGTAGTCGAATGGAACGACAATTGCCAAGCTGCTTTTGATAAGATCAAGGAGTATTTGCTAGAACCTCCTATTTTGATGCCTCCCGTCGAAGGAAGACCATTGATCATGTATCTAACCGTCTTGGATAACTCAATGGGGTGTGTTTTGGGCCAGCATGACGAGTCTGGTCGAAAAGAGCATGCTATTTATTACCTTAGCAAAAAGTTTACCGACTATGAGACTCGCTACTCACGACTCGAGAAAACTTGCTGCGCTTTGGTATGGGCTGCTCGCCGACTAAGGTAGTATATGCTGACTCATACCACCTTGTTGATTTCCAAAATGGATCCTATCAAGTATATCTTCGAGAAGCCTGCTTTATCTGGAAGAATAGCTAGATGGCAAATGATCCTAACTGAGTATGACATCCAGTACACCACTCAAAAAGCTATAAAAGGGAGTGTACTAGCTGATCATCTATCTCATCAAGCTATCGAAGATTATCAAACCATGAGATTTGACTTCCCGGACGAGGACATCATGAATTTGGACAACATCGAAGGTAAAGGACCCTATGACGGACCCGAAAAGGGATCCCGATGGACCCTGTACTTTGATGGTGCTTCAAATGCACTTGGAAACGGTATCGGTGCGATACTCATTTCCCCGGAAGGTTGTCACACTCCTTTCACGGCTCGACTCTGTTTCAGCTGCACAAACAACATGGCGGAATATGAAGCTTGCATCTTTGGTCTCAAGGCTGCTTTAGACTTGGGGATCAAATCTTTGATCGTGTTTGGGGACTCGGCTTTGGTTATCAGTCAAATCAAAGGAGAGTGGGATACCAAACATCCTAATCTTATCCCATACAAAGAACATGTCCTGACATTGTTGCCTCATTTCGAGCAAATTACCTTCGAGCATTTCCCGCGAGAAGAGAATCAGCTAGCAGATGCTCTGGCTACAATGTCTTCTATGTTTAAACTCAACTGGGATAACGAGGCTCCCCAAATCACCATCGAGCGAATGGATGAACCTGCGCATTGTCACGAGATTAATACTGAGGAAGTTGTGGAACAACCCTGGTTTCACAAAATCAAAAGGTATCTCCAGACTAGAGAATATCCCGAAGGAGCTTCCGTAAATGACAAGAAGTTCCTAAGGAAATTTGCTGCCAAGTTCTTCCTGAGCAATGGCATCCTCTATAAGCGCAACCATGATTGTGTTTTACTCCTATGTGTTGACAAAGCTGAAGCAGAGTTAATCATAACAGAGATGCACAGCGGTACATTTGGCACCCATTTGAGCGGGCATACTATGGCTAAAAAGATCCTAAGGGCAGGCTATTACTAGTCTACCATGGAAGCAGATTGCCATCAGCACTCCCGTACTTGCCACAAGTGTCAAGTCTACGCTGACAAGATTCATATTCCTCCGGTTCCTCTCAACGTGCTGACAGCTCCTTGGCCATTCGCAATGTGGGGCATTGACATGATTGGGGAGATCAAGCCCACGGCTTCCAACAGACATCGCTTCATCCTGGTTGCCATTGACTACTTCACCAAATGGGTCGAAGCAGCTTCTTTCGCCTCTGTCACTAAAAATGTGGTTGCCCGCTTCATCAAGCAAAACCTCATATGCCGGTATGGTGTTCCAGACAGGATCATCACGGAAAACGGTACAAATCTGAATAATACTATGATCACCGTATTTTGCGAACAGTTCAAGATTTACCATCACAATTCATCTCCCTATCGGCCGAAGATGAACGGTGTTGTTGAAGCTGCGAACAAAAACATTAAGAAGATTATTCAGAAAATGACAGTCACTTACAAGGACTGGCATGAGATGTTACCGTTTTCTCTGCATGGATACTGTACGACGACACGTACTTCAACCGGGGCAACCCCATTTTCTTTGGTATATGGCATGGAAGCTGTCCTGCCCATGGAAGTTCAGATTCCCTCTTTAAGGATTATGAAGGACTCTGGTTTGAGTGAAGATGATTGGATTCAGACCCGACTTGATCAACTCAATTTGATCGACGAGAAGCGACTCACTGTTGTGTGCCACGGTCAGACGTATCAAAAACGGATGATCAAAGCCTTCAACAAGAAAGTCAGACGTCAAGTATATCAAGTTGGAGATCTCGTAATCAAGCGGATTATCCTGCCGCAAAGTGATCCCAAGGGCAAATGGACTCCTACATACGAAGGACCATTTGTGATCAAGAGTATATTTTCTGGTGGTGCAATGATTCTGACCACCATGGACGGCGACGATTTGCCGCACCCTGCAAACACAGACATAGTCAAAAGATACTACGCATAAAATAACCCGACAAGTCGAAAACCCGAAAGGGCGGCTTGGGCAAAAATGGGCATCCCGGTGGACCGAAAACCCGAAAGGGCGGTTCAGGCAAAAATTAGGGATAAAACAAAAAAAATCTGTACACCCGGCAAGTTGAAAACCCGAAAGGGCGGCTTGGGCAAAAAGTGGTTTCCCGGTGGACCGAAAACCCGAAAGGGCGGTTCAGGAAAAAGTTAGGGAATTAAGGCGTATGACTATGTCTCGTCGGATCACTTTAGGGACAATCTCTTCATCAACTAGCTTCAAGCTTCTAATCAATCCAGTCATCGGCAGACGAAGCATTGAATGGACAGATATTCAGAGTTGTGAAGGCTATAGCAGAATGGAATCCCATGGAATTGTTTCACGTAGCCATCTTTCTTTTGTATAAATTTTTCAATTTTTACGACGGCATCCTCTTACTAGGATGATTGTCTCCTCTGTACAAATATACTTATAGAAAGTTAATACAAATACTTTTCCAAATACAGAAATTTGCTTTGTCTTCCTTTTCTCTTTTCTTTTGCACTTATGTTTTATTTGAGAAACGTCCAATGTGTTGTTAAATAGGCATATGCATTTGAACATAATCATTTCCTTATGAATCAAGAAAGATGATTACTGATAGGTTGAAAGGTACAGACAGACATCTTGATGCCCTTTCAGAAGGATTCCCCAGCCGGAGAGCCCTCCAATTCCCCAAACAGAGTTAAATTTAGGATCCTCAATAGAACAGGAGCTTTCTCAAGACTGATCTCCCCAGCCAGAGGGCCTTCCAGAACTCAATTCCCCTCAGAGTTTCAGTATCCCCAGTGGAGCCTCAAAAATCTGAAAATCCAATCCCCAGTGGAGCTAAACATTCCAACTATCAATCCCCAGCGGAACTAAACTAGTGAACCTTCTCCCCACAGAGATGCTTCCCACCAAACTGGAGATCCTCGGTCATACCTCTCCAGCTTGAGTCTACCAGATTCTGAACTCCCCAGTAGAGATCATCAGAAATTCTCATTCCCCGCAAGTCACCAAGGAATTCCAACTCCCCGCAGTAGTCCTAGGATCCCTCAACAATGGAAGATCTTGCTTTCCCCAAGCAGAGTGAAGACTCTCATTCTCAGTTCCTCACAGGATAATCAGATGTTCTCCAGTGAAGATCTCCTCAGGGTAGGAATCCCCCAGTAGATTGGCATACAACCCAAGCTCCTGATTCTCCAGCAGTAGTCAACAAGGATGTCTAATCCTCAGCGATCAAAATTCTTGCAATCCCCTGCAGCAGTCAAGGATTCAATTTCCCTGGCAGCAGTCAAGATTCCTTTATCTCCAGTTATCCAGGATTCATCTATCCTCAGCAAGACAGCTCTTCAGCTTACATGCGCATTCATTTACATTCATACCATAAACATTGATATAACATATATATTGCATCATACATAGCATGCAACATAACCTTGTGTTATATCTAACATTTCATCCTTTTCAGGATAAGATTAAAAGGCTATCATTAACAATTATTCAGATACAGTATGGATACACCCCAGACACGGCGGTCATTCTATTACTCATTCAGAATTTCAAGTCAGATACAGTACAGATACACCCCTCCACGACGGTCATTCTACTACTCATTCAGACTATAGCAATCAGATACAGACTAGATACGCTCCAGACACGGCAGCCATTCTATCTCTCATTCAGATTCACTCATCCACCTCAAGATTCAATGCATTCCAAGCACGGATACCATTCTGACCCTTACCACAGCAGTTTGATTCTCCCCAGTGTGTTCGCCATGGAAGTCATTTTGTCATTCATTCAGATCCTAGTTACAGTTTCGGATACACTCCAGACATGGAAGTCATTCTGCTAACTCATACAGATCTCAGATCCTAGTTACAGTTTCAGATACACTCCAGACACGGAAGTTATTATGCTAACTCATACAGATCTCAACTTCAGATACAGTCCAGATACGCTCCAAACACGGTTGCCATTCTGTCACTCATTCAGAGTTTGTCCCCAGCACGCAGTTGCTCCATACGGATATTTCTCTGTTACCCGGATACAATACAGATACACTCCAGACACGGCAGTCATTCTGATATTCATTATACCTTCAAGCACAGTTACAGCTCAGATACGCCTCAGACACGGAGGCCATTCTTTTGCTCATACAAACTCAGTCTCCAGATATCGTTCAAATGCATTCCAGACACGGATACCATTTTGATCCTCCTTCTTCTAACCAGTCACATTGCAATTCAACAAACATTCCAGATGGCATCTTTAAGCCCATCCCCGACAAGATTCTGTCACCCCTCCAGATGGCATCTTTAAGCCCATCTCCAAATGGCATCTCTAAGCCCATTCTCACATCCATTGTTTTGACGAGTGCATATTTAAGGGCACTCTAGTGTCCAATCTCCTTTTACCTTCGATACGCGAAAGGCAAGCCTGCCAATCTAACTCTTCAGGTGCAAGAAGATTGAACAGGGGCAACTGTTGTACCCCAAAATTTGCCCTCTCTTTCTCCAGGAAATCATCTTGGATTCTCAGAGTCCCTCTGAAACAAATCCAAGTCCTGAATTGTCATTTTTGCCCAAGCAAGCCATTTACAAGAGCAAAATGATCACACAAGCTCTAAAGGCAACACTTTTATCTTGAGAAAAATTAAATTCTAAAGATTTGGAATTTTCCTCTAAAAAATGGGTGTTTAAGAAAAAATTGGCGCTTCAGAACTTCTGGACCAAACTCCAGATAGAAACGGTCAGAAGTTGTAAGCTTGGCTCTACGCAGTCAGAAGTTGGCTCTTCAGCAGCCACATCAACACAGTCAGAAGTTGGCTCTTCAGCAGCCACATCAACACAGTCAGAAGTTGGCTCTTCAGCAGCCACATCAACACAGTCAGAAGTTGGCTCTTCAGCAGCCACATCAACACAGTCAGAAGTTGGCTCTTCAGCAGCCACATCAACACAGTCAGAAGTTGGCTCTTCAGCAGCTACATCAACTCGGTCAGAAGTTGTAAACGTGGTTCAACATGTAAGCCTCAGACAGAACATGCTGAAATCAGAAGATAAAAAGGTCAGAAGAGTGAGTGTTACACTGATACAGAATCTCTAAGTCCAGGATTTCCAGAAGCAAATTCCAGGAACGTGTCAGAAGGTCAGGGGAATCCCCAGGATATGCTAAGACAACAGGAGGCCAAGACCAGAGCATAGTTTACGTTGTTTTTGGTAAAGCAGAACTGCTGGTTCAAGTTTCCTATTACCAGAATATTGGTGTTGATGAGTCTCATCACCATTTAATGCTCATTAATGCTCCCAACCACTCCTGAACATTCATCCAAGTAGTCCCTTCACGTGTGGCTTGGTAAACGCCTTTATGCAGGTTCTGGCATGGGTCTACATGCCACCGTCCACCTAAGAGGTCACTTCTCCCCAATCCACGCTTGCTGCTCCAGCCTAGACTGAAAGGCTACCTGTTATCACAACTTCCCAGGAATTTATTTCAAAGAACAATTCAACCTCTGTTGGCGCCTTTAATGTTCAAGAAGCCACAAGAGTTTTGCCTATAAAAAGAGAGCCATTGCCCACTGAAAAAGGGCGTCCAAAAAACAGAAAAATTGCTAGAAGAGAAACAGAAATCTTTAGCAAGAAAGTGCTGTGAAACTCTGCCAAAATCTCCAGTGCTTCATACCTTTGAATTTCTTACCTTCAAACTTCATCAATACCCAGTTTTCTTTTTGACTAAAGAACATCCTTTCAACTTCTGACCACATATACGCATACACCTTCATCTACCCTTTTCAAAAAGAATCTGTCCAGAATACCATCAGAGCCAAAAGCTAGCTCACATCCACAAACTTTTCCAACAGCCAGGTAAGCACCTGCTGACCTTCATCACGCTGCTAAGCATCATCAGCTTTGCATGCTCAGATAAACATAATGTAAATATCATACTGCTGCTGTTTGTGTTCTGAGGATTTTCATACCTCAGAACGTTTTGAGTCAGCCTAGAACCTGCCTGTGACCTTGTTGGTTCTGTCCTCTGAAATACTTTGACATTTGCTGAAACTGTTCCAAGCATGTTTTCTGTTTTGTGGAATAACAACAAAATTGCAGATGTTCTGATTAGTACAGGGAAAAGCCAAGTGCTGACTTTGATGTTAGCACATCTGAAGCCTGTTTTGCTGTCAATAATATCAGAACTTCTGAGAGTTATTGTCTTTCCAGCAGGATCAGAACTTCTGAGTTCCCCACTAACAAACTTCTGTCTTGCAGCGCAGGGGGGTCAGAACTTCTGATTTCCCCACTAACAGGTTTTTGTTTTGCAGGTGCAATAGTCAGAAGCTCTGACTCATACAGTTTAACCAAAAGGTTGATCATCTGGCAGCGGGTCTGAGTTAGAACTTCTGATGACCTCTCAACAGCGTGCTGGCTACCTCTCTCTTTCTCTCTATCTTGTTTTTTGCTATTTTATTTTTTGTCTATTTTTCTCGTTGAACCCCCCATGTACAAATGTGTACCCCCACTCCCTAATTGTTGTAATAGCGTAGGATTTTATATTTCCGCTTCTTATTGCTAGTAATTAGGATATGTATGGCAAGATAAAATCAATGAAATAGAAAATCCTAATTCAAAGATAAACTCTTGTATGCAATAAAACACACTTGCACACTAACACCCCTAGGGTTACTCCACTTGTTGCCTTCAATAATGGGCCATGTTGCATGTTAGGTGTCTTTGGCAAAACAAAACAAATCAAATGATCATAGTCCCTCGATGACGCTTTCGAAAGTTGCCTAAAAATGATCAAGTCCCTTAAAGAAAGATTGCCCAAAGACACTTGGCACCATTGCAATCATGGTCTAAACGATGACCCGCGCCCGTCCCGTTCACATCCTAACACAAGATTTTCCACCAAATACAATGGTGGAATAAAATTGTTAAAAGGGTTAAAACATAGCAAAGACCTTTGAGAAATTGAGGGTAGATAGCTTTTGGTTATTTGCCAACTTACAAAACAAAAACACTTGCCTATTTTTCAAAACACACATCACAAACACACTTTCAAAATAACTTTCAAAAACATTGAAAACTTTTCAAAAGACATACACCTTTGTATACATTCAAACAAGAATCATTACAAAGGTTGCCACAACGATGGCCTCTTTTTCAAAACATCTTTCAAACACACACACAAAGCACCATTTTAAACAATTGAAAATGCAAGGCAAAGTGATCTAAGCAAGTAACTAAGAGCCCATGGATAACCATGGATAGAAAGGGTGCTAATACCTTCCCTTTCTATAATCTACTCCCCGAACCCAAGAAAACATCTCAAAGGCTTTTGCTGTGCTTTTTAGCCTTTCCTTAGGATAAAATAAAAAGTCGGTGGCGACTCTTGCTCAACCGAAACATTTGCGAAAACAAACGCAAAACCCAAGTCAGTTCTCCCACCGTATCACACATACCTTGCTTAATCGGAAAATTTGTCATAGACAAAGCACTATGCAATTTAGGAGCCAATATTAGTCTGATGCCATTATCAATTTGCAAGAAACTCAACATGGGAGAACTGAGACCAACGAGAATGTCCATACATTTAGCTGATCGATCAGTGAAATTTCCTTTAGGTATGTTAGAAAATGTTCCTGTACGTATAGGACAATTCTATATCCCCACTGATTTCATAATCATTGACATTAAAGAAGACTCCAATATTCACATTCTATTAGGTAGACCATTCCTAGCTACTGCAGGAGCCATAATAGATGTCAAAAATGGAAAATTGACCTTCGAAATCGGAGAGGAAAAGGTTGAACTCATCTTATCTAAATTCCTCATGGCACCAGCCATCGACGATTCATGTTGTTTCCTGGATGAAATCGATAAATGCGTGAAAGAAATGGAGAAACAAAAAACCACTTATTCAGAAGTATTAAGGATTATCATACCCCTGATACTCGAAGATGATAATTGGTGCCCTGAATATCAAGATGAAAACCTGAGTTAATGCCTAGCCTTAACGCCTGATCCTATACCCTGTCAAAAGAAACCTACCATAGAACTCAAAAGATTACCCAAAGACCTAAGATATGAATTCCTAGACACAAAACTTGAACGACCAGTTATAGTCAATGCAGACTTAGGACAAATAGAGACTGAAGAATTACTACATGTCCTTAGAAAATACTCAACTGCTTTAGGTTATAACATATAAGAATCTAAAAGGAGTAAGCCCTTCTATATACATGCACCATATTATGCTAGAGGAAGATTGTAAAACCTCTAGGGAACATCAAAGGAGAATAAATCCCATTCTGAGCGATGTAGTCAAAAAGGAAGTAGAAAAGCTACTAGAAGCATGAATCATATACCCAATATCCGACAGTAAATGGGTTAGCCCAGTACATGTCGTAACTAAGAAAGGTGGTGTTACGGTTGTCAGCAACACTAAAGGAGAATTTGTAGCGCAACGAACTCACACTGGGTGGAGAATGTACATCGACTATATAAAGTTAAATAAAGCCACTCGTAAAGATCACTTTCCTTTACCCTCCATTGATCAAATGCTTGAATGACTAGCTAAACACTTTCACTTCTGCTATTTAGACGGTTATTCTAGATTTTTCCAAATTCGGGTAGAGGATTCAAACCCAAACAAAGAACCATAATGTAAAGCATACAAGTCAAACAGTGTAAGCAAATAAATGTGATATATCCCTAAGGTAACCCCACTTTTAGAATTTTCCACAGCAGAGTCGCCAATTCTGTGATACGGTGGGAGAACTGACTTGAGGGTTTTGCACAGAATCGCAAATGTTGCGGTTAGCAAGAGTCGCCACCGACTTTTCTTTTATCCAAAAGGAAAGGTGAAAAAGCACAGAAAAGACCTTTGACATTGTTTTTCGAGTTCGAGGGGTAGATTATGAAAAGGGAAGGTATTGGCACCCTTTTCATCCGTGGTTTTCCATGGCCTCTTAGTTACTTGCTAGATCACTTGCTTTTGTTTGAAATTGTGCTTTGTGTGGTTTTTTGAAAGTATTTTGTAAAGAAGCCATTGTTTAGGCAATCTTTGTAATAATTCTTGTTTGTAAGAATGTATACAAACATATTTGATCTTTTGAAAATGTTTTCAATTTTGTAAGATGTTTGAAAGTGTATGTGATTGTTTTGAAAATAGCAAGGATGTTTGTTTTGAAATGGAGCAAGTAATTAGGAGCAATCTACCTACTCAAATTTCTTTCTTGTTCATTTTCTTTTCCTTTGACATTGTTGTTTTACCATTGATTTGGTAAGCAACCCTATCTTTGGATGTAAACGGGATGGGCATGGGTCATCGTATAGGCATGATTAGCAATGTTGCAAGGTATCTTAGCATTCTTTTTTAGGGACTAAGATCATTTGTAAGGTAACTTAGATAGCTTCATCGAGGGACTATGATCTTGTATTTTGCTTATTTTGCTAAGATATCTCACATGCGTAATATGGCCATTTTTGTAAGGCAACAAAGTGGATTTACCCTAAGGGTGCTTGTGTGAAAGTGTATTCTTTTCATTCTTGATTTTTTCTTGAATTAGGATTTTCTATTTGATTGATCTTGTTCTCTCCATACAAACCCTAATTACTAGCATGTGAATATAAAGCATTTAAATTGCGGAGAATAAAAATACTAAGCTATTACATGATTTGTGGGAAGGGGTGTACAAATTGAATGGGGATTGCAAGAATTTAAAGCCTAATTAGTCTATTACAACCATATTTAATTTATACAATAATTAAAATAAATAAATGTACAAAAATAAATATGCAAGAATATAAATGCAAAGAAAATGGATCTTTTTGTTTGGATTTTTTATGAGAAAAAGGAATTTGTTTTAACCTAATTAATTAAAAGAAAATAATTAATTAAAATAATAAAAGTAAACCTAATTTACTAAGAAAGTATTTTAAATAAAACCCTAAATCTATTAATTGATTAAAAACAAATTAAGGTTATAAGAAAAGCATTTTTTTTTTGTTATTTTTGTCTTGGAAATAAATTATAGTATTATAAAACATTTTTGGCCTTTTTTTATATTAAAATAATATATTTAAATAGGTATAAAAGAAAATAAATGATAACCTAGTTTTAATTAAATTTACAAGATAATTAGTAAAGATAAATAAAGTATGATGAATAAAATATTTTTTTGTGTGAGACAAATATTTAAATTATATCAAAACATAAATCTACTATTTTTATATTTTTTATGATTTTTTTAGTATTTTAGAAAATATATTTAAAAAGAAAAATGAAATAAATAAATAAATAAATACAAATGGGCCAGGGGGTGCCAAAAGTCAGTATGTGAGTCAACAAAGAAAAAAAACCACAAGGCCCACTTATCGGAAGCCCAGACGCCTAGTTGAACAAAAATGAGAAAAATGCTGAAAAATAATGGCAAAAGGTAGCGTTGGGTATTGAACCCATGACCCTCCATACACACGTGCGCTACTTTTGCCACTAGGGTGGCTGTACATCCGTTAATACAAATGAAACAATAAATACATAAGGTAAAATATCTCCATGACCTGTACTTCGTCTTCAACCTTCAGCCAGCCGGACCACCTGTATCTCATTCGTTTCTCAAGAAAAATGGAAAATGTAAACATGAAAGTTGTGCCATTTTTCCTCACGAATCTAACCATATAACTTATGTAAGCTAAAAGTCAAAGATGAAGATTAATTTTGCTGGCCCTAAATTAAAACCTATTTTTTTCAAAAAGTTCAAATCTAAAATTCTCTATATACAATCAATATAAATGAAAACTATGAACATGGTCAATTTTAGAGCAATGATATCTATATTTTATCTTTGCAAATCAGAAACAAATGATACATGTATGAAGAGATGGAAGTTTGAAAACTTACCTCTTGCAGCTGGAGTCGTGAATGGAGTTTGAGCAACTTTGGAGATGGCCTGATGATCTGTTTAGCTTGCCTGGACCTCCTTGAGTGTATTCCAACTCTTACTTTGCTTTGAAAGTCCCTGAATCTCCCTACTCAAGTCAACCTGCAAGCTTGATATTTGAAAATAGTGGATAGTGATAGAGGGGTTACAGTCTTGAAACAGGGGTCTGGATCACTTGTGTATGATGTATGTAAGGTGTTTGAATGATTAAGAATCAAAACGCACGAGTGGAAATGGAGATGGAGAGTTTTTGCTCAAAACTGTCAAGTTGAGTAGTCTTGTGCAGCAAGGGTGTTTGCGAGATTTTTTGGATGCTTGAAATCGTGTCTTAGCTTGCAATAAACTTGTTAATATGTATGGAAAAGATTATAGCACAAAATTACTCCAGGTTTTTGAGTTATAGGGTTATGGCTCTATAACTTGCTTTTGAAGAAAAGTGAAATGACAAATCTAAAGTATTGTAGAAGCATGTTCTGAGCTTTCTTAGGTCTTAGACACATTGCTTTTGGTTTATAGGAGTTATGTGTGCAGAAAGAACAAGTTAGAAGCTCAAGACAAGTTGACTTTGTGATTAAAGCAACTTTTCAAGAATGGAATGGTAGCTTTCTTCCAAAAATGGCAAATTGGCTTGGACAATGCTTGGAACACTTGGATAATAGCTCAAAAGCAAGTGTAATCTTCTGATTATGGATAGATATTAAGGTTTAGAAGCCTGCAAAATAATATTGTGCAGCATAGGTTTGAAATTGGATTTTTGTTCATCACAAAAGGCCTTGTAATTAAAGTGACAAAACACCAACTTCATCTCTTCGATTCTCCCTACTCAAGAATGATATCAAGGAGTTATGGGACATTTTAGAAAGCCTGCAATGTGCTCTAAAACCCATATTTGAATTGCTTTTGAAGATTCCCCTTGGAACTATATGAAAAAGTCCCATGAAGTTAGGTCAAAATCCTGGTCAAATTAGGGCAAAATTTTACTAAGTGTTTAGTTTCATGACCCTATGTTCTTGAAATTATAACTTGAGATCCAAGCACTTTTGGAAGAAGTTGTGTGAAGAAAAGTTGTATATTTCATGGATATCTACAACTTTAATGTTGGAAGTTTCCATTGAATCATCTTGCATCATCGTGAAAATTTGGCTCAAAGTTATGAAAAAACATGAAATTTTCAACACTTAGAAAAATTTCTAAGCTTAGAAATTTTGACTTTTCAAAATGAAATCTTGACTTTTTGATTTCTTGATGAATAAGTTTCATATTTTGACATTTTTTGATGAATTATGATTTTTGGCACTTGAATTTGACCAAAAAGTCAAAGTTTGACTTTTTAGTACACAGTTGACTTTTGATCAGTTGACTACAAAATTCATATGTCAATACCATGGATTTGCAATGTTTTGAATCATGTCATTAGGTCAAAATGATGCAATTGGACTTTTGAGATCATTCCTTAAATCAATTGACCATTTGCTAGGTCAAAAATCAAAAATTGCCTTTTCCCAATCAAAACCCTAATTTTGACCATTTTGACCTTTTGGAGATTTGATCAAATTTCTTGAGGAATTATGGTCCAAATTTGATCAAATGATACATATGAGTTTAAAATTTTGATGTGGATAAAAAATTATGAAGTTTGACTGTAAATTGGCCATAGTTGACTTTTTCCCCAATACAGCTGATTTGTAGGTCAACTGTTCAATTGACTGATCAAAAGTGTGATCCAAGGCTTGAAACTTGACATGACTAATCTTGGGGGTCCATAATGGTCCATGAAAGTCATATGAAGCATTGATAGTTCAAAAATCCTTGTGCAAACTCAAACCCTAATTTTGGTCATCAGTGCATAAGGAGGTGTCTTGAGCTGATCAAACCCTAGTGCAGTCTTGAGCCCAAGGAGATCTTGTGAGAAAATTATTGATAAGTGAGAGGGAAAATTTTGGGGTACAACAGCTTCCCCTGTTCAATCTTCTTAAGTCTGAAGAGTTAGATTGGCGAGTTTCGTCATTCGTGACTCAAAGGTGGAAGATGATTGGACACTAGAGTATCTAGAAATTTGCACTCGGTGATGTGATGGTTGAGGGAATGGGCTTAAGGATGCCATTTGGAGAGGTGATAGAAAGTTGTAGGAGATGGGCTTAAATATGCCATCCAAAAGTGATCGTTTGTATTGTAATTTGTAAGCTGAAAGAATGAGTATCAGAATGGCGTCCGTGTCTGGAGCGTATCTGAACTGTATCTGAGAGTTGAATCTGAATGAGTATCAGAATAGAATTCGTGTCTGGAGCGTATCTGAAGTGTATCTGAGAACTGAAACTGAATGAGTATCAGAATGGCATCCGTGTCTGGAGCGTATCTGAACTGTATATGAGAGTTGAAACTGAATGAGTATCAGAATGGCATCCGTGTCTGGAGCGTATCTGAACTGTATCTGAGAACTTAAACTAAATGAGTATCAGAATGGAATCTGTGTCTTGAGCGTATCTGAACTGTATTTGAGAGTTACACTTGAATGGGTATCAGAATGGCATCAGTGTCTGGAGCGTATCTGGGCTGTATCTGAAAGTTGCACTTGAATGGGTATCAGAATGGCATCCGTGTCTGGAGCGTATTTGGACTGTATCTGAAAGTTTCACTTGAATGTGTATCAAAATGGCATCCGTGTCTGGAGCGTATCTGAATTGTATCTGAGAGTTGAAACTGAATGAGTATCAGAATGGCATCCGTGTCTTGGAGCGTATCTGAACTGTATCTGAGAACTCTGAACATTATTAATGATAGCTGTTAATCTTATCCTGAAAAGGGTAAAATGTTAGCTAAAATGCAGGGTCATGTTGTGTGAAATGTATGATATAATGCATTCATTTTATCGATGTTTATGATGTATGGATGCGATGTATGTGCATGCGAGCTAATCTACCACGCTGATGTTGGACTGGGGAAAATATATCCCTGGCCGCTGCTGAGGATATGGAGTGTAAGTCTTCATGTTGTGAAGTTAAAGTGTTGATGAATTTCCACTTAGAGAAACAAACTCTGTTGTAAGGGAAATGTCGTGTACTGCTTGTAAAATCCTGTTGTGAAATCCTGAGAAATTGAACGACTTCTACTGGGGATTGATAATTGGAAGCTTGTTCTGTTGGGAATTAAACTGCAAATTGTGGAGATTTATGGAAATAACTTAGAGAGATTTCCCTAACTCTTAAAGCCATTAGTAATTGTCTTTTATTTTGTTTATTTGTAAACAGTAATTATGTTCAAATGCATATGTTCAACAATGAATCATTGGACGTTTTTGTAAACAAAACACAAGAGTAAAGTAAAACAGATAGTTTTGCACTTTCAAAGGAAAATCTTTGTATTGACTTTAAGTAATTTTGTACAGTGAGACAAACATTCTAGTAGGAGAACACCGTCGTAAGAAAAAATGAAAATTTTAATACAAATAAAAGATAGCTATGTGTATTTATCCCACGGGGTTCCTATTCTGCTATAGCCTTTGTATCTCTGAGCATTTTGTCTATTTGTTGCCTCGTTCGAAGATGATTGAATTGATCAGAAATGTCGATTTTGCAAGTTGTCCTTAAGGTGATCCAACGGGACATAGTCATACGCTTTAATTCCCTAACTTTTGCCTGGACCGCCCTTTCGGGTTTTCAGTCCACCGGGATACCCTTTTTTGCCCAAGTCGCCCTTTCAGGTTTTCAACTTGCCGGGTGTACATATTTTCTTTTATTTTTGTCCCTAACTTTTGCCCGAACCTCTTTTGGTTTGCCGGGATGCCCTTGTTTTTCCTTGGTATGTCAACCTAGTGGGTCTCTTATGCGTAGTATCTTTTGACTATATCCGCGTTCGCAGGATGCGGCAGGTCGTCACCATACATGGTGGTTAAGATCATTGCCCCACCAGAGAAAATGTTTTTGATTACAAATGGTCCTTCGTATGTAGGAGTCCATTTTCCCCTGGGATCGACTTGCGGTAGTATGATACGTTTGATCACCAAATCTCCAACTTGATACACTTGGCGTCTGACCTTTTTGTTGAAAGCCTTGATCATCCTTTTTCGATACATTTGACCATGGCATGCAGCAGTAAGTCTTTTCTCATCAATCAAGTTCAATTGATCAAGTCGAGTCTGGATCCAATCGTCTTCGTTCAGCCCTGCATCCTTCATAATCCTCAGAGAGGGGATCTGGACCTCGATAGGCAAGACAACCTCCATGCCGTAAACTAGAGAATAGGGTGTTGCCCCGGTTGATGTGCGAGCTGTGGTACGATACCCGTGGAGAGCGAATGGTAACATCTCGTGCCAGTCTTTGTATGTCACTGTCATTTTCTGTATAATCTTTTTAATGTTCTTATTTGCAGCTTCGCCAACACCATTCATCTTCGGCAGGTAAGGAGAAGAATTATGATGCTGAATCTTGAATTGCTCGCACAAGGCGGTGATCATAGTGTTGTTAAGATTTGTACCATTGTCAGTAATGATCTTCTCCGGGATACCATAATGATAGATGAGTTTTATTTGATGAAACGGGCAACAACATTCTTGGTAATGGAAGCGAAGGAAGCTGCCTTAACCCACTTTGTAAAATAGTCAATGGCCACTAAGATGAAGCGGTGTCCGTTGGAGGTTGTTGGCTTGATTTCCCCAATCATATCATTCCCCCACATAGCAAAGGGCCAAGCAGCCGTCAAGACATTCAGAGGAACCGGAGGTACGTGCACTTTGTCAGCATAAATCTGACACTTATGGTAGGTTCGAGAGTGTTGGTAACAATCTTCTTCCATGGTAGACCAGTAATAGCCTGCCCGTAGGATTTTCTTTGCCATTGTATGCCCACTGGAATGGGTGCCAAAAGTTCCTTCATGTAACTCAGCCATGATCCTTTCAGCTTTAATCTTATCTACGCACCGAAGTAATACAGAGTCATGATTGCGTTTGTATAGGATGCCATTACTAAGGAAGAACTTAGCGGAGAATCTCCTTAAGAACTTCTTGTCATTAACTGAAGCTCCTTCCGGATATTCTTGAGCCTCGAGATACCTCTTGAATTCGTGAAACCAGGGCTGGTCCACTACTTCTTCAGTATTAATCTCGTGACAGTGTGCTGGTTCATCCATTCGTTTGATGGTGATCTGGGGAGCCTTGTTATCTCAATTAAGTTTAAACATGGATGACATTGTGGCTAGTGCGTCTGCTAGCTGATTTTATTCTCGCGGGAAATGCTCGAAGGTAATCTTCTCAAAATGTGGTAGCAATGTCAAAACCTGTTCTTTATAAGGGATAAGGTTAGGGTTTTTGGTGTCCCATTCTCCTTTGATCTGACTGACAACCAAAGCTGAATCTCCAAATACATTCAAGGATTTGATCCCCAAGTCTATGGCAGCTCTGAGACCAAAGATGCATGCTTCGTATTCCGCCATGTTGTTTGTACAATTGAAGCAGAGTCTTGCGGTAAAGGGAGTATGACACCCTTCTGGAGATATGAGTACAACACCGATACCATTGCCAAGTTCATTGGATTCCCCATCAAAAACCAGGGTTCATCAGGATCCTTGTTCAGGTCCGTCATATGGCCTGAATTCTTCACAGTTATTAACCGTCATGATGTCTTCATCTGGGAATTCAAACTTCATGGGCTGGTAGTCTTCCACAGCTTGGTGAGCAATGTGATCAGCTAGTACACTGCCCTTTATAGCTTTTTGGTTAGTATATTGTATGTCATATTCCGTCAGGATCATCTACCATCTCGCTATTCTCCCAGAAAGAGCAGGCTTCTCGAAGATGTATTTTATCGAATCCATTTTAGATATTAACAAAGTAATATGAGTCAGCATATACTGTCTTATCCGGGGAGCAGCCCATGCCAGAGTGCTGCAAGTTTTCTCAAGCAGTGAATATCGGGTTTCACAGTCGGTAAACTTTTTGCTCAGGTAGTAAATAGCATGCTCTTTTCGGCCAGACTCGTCATGTTTCCCCAATACACACCCCATTGAGTTTTCTAAAACAGTCAGATACATGATCAATGGTCTTCCCTCGACTGGTGGCATCAACACAGGAGGCTCTTGTAAGTATTCTTTGATTTTGTCAAAAGCAACTTGGCACTCGTCATTCCATTTGACTACTTAATCTTTCTTCAACAATTTAAAGATTGGTTCACAAGTAGCTGTCAGGTGAGAGATGAATCTGGCAATGTAGTTCAAACGCCCCAAGAATCCTCTGACTTCTTTCTCAGTACGAGGAGCAGGCATCTCTTGTATCGCTTTAACTTTATAAGGATCGACCTCGATACCTTTATTGCTGACGAAAAAGCCTAGGAGTTTACCAGACCACACCCCAAATGTGCATTTGTTTGGATTCAACCTCAGCTTGTACTTCTTCAGTCTCTCAAATAGTTTTTGTAAGTGATCAAGATGTTCTTCTTCTGTTTGAGATCTGGCTATCATGTCGTCCACATAGACCTCTATTTCGTGATGTATCATGTCGTGAAATAGGGCTACCATGGCATGTTGATAGGTTGCCCCAGCATTCTTTAGTCCGAATGGCATCACCTTATAGCAGAAAGTGCCCCACTGTGTGACAAACGTTGTTTTCTCCATGTCCTCAAGCGCCATTTTGATTTGGTTGTAACATGAGAATTCGTCCATGAAGGAAAACACTTTGTGTTGTGCCGTATTGTCAACTAGAATATCAATGTGAGGGAGTGGAAAATCATCCTTAGGGCTTGCCCTATTCAAATCTCTGTAGTCCACACACATTCGCACTTTGCCGTCTTTTTTGGGCACGGGAACAACATTGGTAACCCATTGGGGATAAGAGGTGACAACCAAGAATCCAGCGTTGAATTTCTTCATGACTTCTGCTTTAATCTTCTCTGACATATCAGGCCTCACGCGGAGAACCTTTTGCTTTACTGGCGGATAATCCTCTCTTGTAGGCAGACGATGTACCACAATGTCTACATCAAGTCCCGGCATGTCTTCATACGACCAGGAAAAGACTTTAACATAATCGTGTAACAACTGAATCAAACGCTTCTTGACACCTGGTTCCATATTGGTACCCACCTTGACCTCTTTTTTGTCTTCTTCGATACCTAGGTTGATTGTATCCACGGGTTCCTCGTGAGGCTGAATGGTTCTCTCTTCTTGTTGTAGCAGTCTGGAAAGTTCCCCTGGTACTTCACAATCTTCCTCACCTTCGTCTTCGGCTTGGTAGATTAGATTCTCAGAGTCACAAAAGGCCATAGCAGTATCGTTACCCATGGGATCTCGAATGGATGTATACATGTATTATGAGTGTGAGTGTGTGTAAGGGTATAGCTATCCTTGAAAGAAATAAAAAATGTAAAAATAAAAACAATGAGCATAAAAGTTTGTATGAGAAGACGTCCATGATTCATTGATGTCATATGAAAATGAGATAATAACCCTTACAAATGGACCATTGTGCCTCGGGTAAGACACAAGGTTTTAAGAGTGCGAATTGTTTTAATATTACAGATCCAACAAAATGTAAAGACATATTACTGTGGGATAAAAGTGATCGGGACAAAATCTCTAGCCTCCCAGTTATTGAGCCCTCCACTGACAGTTGGGAATATTCAGTCGTCCAAGTCACAACTATCTTCATCATCTTCTACGGCGTTAACCTCGCGGTTGCTGATCTTCAGGGGTGGTCCTCCGCCACGAGCGTGGCATACAACCTTCTGAGCACTTGAAGAGAAACCCAAACCAAACTTATCAGACTTATATGGGATATCTAGGAGTTGTCCCCAGATAGTTCACCCACCTTCTTCTACCACTGCTTTGGCATCCTTCAGAGATAACATCCGGAGTGGAGGCCTTGTGATCTTGGGAACAGCCTTGGTTACTGTCACATCTTGCAGGACCTCTTCAAAGTGTTGGAATGGAGTTTCAATAAATTCACCATCTAATTCCACATATCTGAAGGAATTGAGATGGTTGATCATATATTCTTCTTCTCCATAAACAGTGATAATCTTCCCTTGAATCGGATATTTCAGCATTTGGTGCAACGTAGAAGTGACAGCACCAGCATTGTGAATCCATGGTCGGCCTAGCAAGCAGGAATATGAGGGACGAATATCCATTACATAAAAAGTTAAATCAAATGTTTGGGTTCCAACCTTTATGGGGATATCCACTTCCCTATGTACCATCCTTTTCGAGCCGTCAAAAGCCCTTACTACTATGTTACTTGGCTTCAATGTCAATCCCTCACAGTCTAGCCTATCAAGATCTTTTTTAGGCAATACATTCAGAGATGAGCCAGTGTCCACCAAAACATGAGCCAAGGTTGTGTCCCTACATTCAACTAAGACATGCAATGCCTCATTATGCTTCCTTACTCTTGGCGTTAAATCAGCATCTGAAAAACCTAGACCATTATCTGCAGTTAAGCTAGCTACTCAGTCTTGAAACTGATCGACAGATGTCTCTTGGGGTACATGGGCAGTTTTCAGGAATTTTACCAAGGCTTTTGCATGCACCTCAGAACATAGTAGTAATGCCAGCATGGAAATTTTAGAGGGAGTTTTCCCCAGTTGTTCAACTACATCATAGTCGCTTCTTTTTATGATCTTCAGAATTTCCTCCATCTCTTTCCGGGAGGTCTCAGGGATAGCCAATGATTGTGTCTTCGTCTTGACAAACTCAACCAAAACACCTTTTCCTCGAGTCTCGGTTAACTTGGCAGCAGGAGTGTTGGTAGGAATGATAACAGGGATCGTAACATCTTTGTCAGTTGGAGTATTAGTATAGACGATTGTAGGACTGGGAATAGCCTTCGGGGGAGCAACAACGGGAATGATTACGGGTCCATAAACTGCTTTTGGGGGAGCAATTTCTGGAGAGAATATCCTTCCGCTTCGGGTAATCTTGCTAGTTCCTGCAATATTACTGATGTTGGAGTTGACTTTCTCGGAACTCGAGTCTTTGGTGGCTGACCAATCCTGCTTGATACCGTGGTAGTAGAAATTCCCTCCATAATTCCATGGTATGGTTTTGTCTGACGAATATGGGACTGGTCCAGGCATTATAATTATTAAAGGGGTTGCCTTCGGAACTGATGTAATTTTAACGGGTCTTTTGGTGGAGACCCTGAAAGAATTGGCGGAAATGGTAGATAGAAACATCTTCAAAAGGAACAGGTGGAACAAAAGTCTTTTCAAACAAAATTTCTTTGTTATCTATTAGGCACTAAATGCCTGTTTTCAACAAAGGACAACTGGTTGGCGAGGAAAAACAGAAATGACAACCTTCATCACAGCCCAGGAACACACCGGCATTCAACAAGTTCACTTTAATAGTCAGGAGCGGGGTCATAAGCTCATCAACTGAAGTAGCAAACATTTCTTCTTCAATGTCATTGGTATTATGGCCATGTTTGGGCATAGGGGCAGAAATGACATTTGGCTTTTCGGGCGCATCAAATTCAATCTCTTTTGCTTCAATGAGGTCTTGTATTTTGTTTTTAAAAGCCCAATAGTTATTAGTGTCGTGGCCAGGACTGTCAGAGTGGTATGCACAGCGGGCATTAGGATGATAATGAGGAGATGTTGTGTTGGGGTTTTTCGGAGCTTCTTTCAAGGTCACCAAATTGGATCTTAGTAGATGTGGTATTACCTGAGATAGGGTCATGTTAATTATGGTGAACTGCCTGACCGATCTTTCCATCCTCAGTTGATTGTTTTTTTGCTGATCAGGCGCATGCTTAGGAATCATAACAGCCCCCACCATTGGTCGGCGTTCGGCCCTATCTTGATTTCTCTGAGGATAAACAGCAACCACTTCTTTCTTTCCGATAAATGGCTTCCTTATAGAAGCAGAGGATGTATCTTTATACCGGCTTCTACCCTTTCTCTGGTCAATATCAACTCAGTAAAACCTGCTGATGAACTTCCAATCAAGTGATTGAAAAAGGGGCCAGCCAAGGTGCCCAAGAACATGTCTACCAACTCTCTCTCAGATAGAGGAGGTTGAACTCTTTCGGCTAAATCTCTCTATTTTTGCACATATTCCTTGAAGCCTTCATTTGAAGTCATGGCCATAATCTGAAGTTGAGTACGAGTAGGTGCAAGGTTAGCATTGTATTGGTATTGTTTGTAGAAGGCTGCAACAAGATCTTCCCAGTTGTGAATGTTGGCTCTTTCTAACTGGTAAAACCAATCAAGTTGAGTTCCAGACAGGCTGTCTTTGAAGAAGTGTACCCATAAGTCTTTGTCAGTGGTATGGGGATGGATTTTCCTTACATAGGATCGGAGATGCATTTTTGGACATGAGACTCCATCATACTTGGCGAACACAGGTGCTTTGAATTTGGGAGGAATGACAATCCCCGACACTAACCCCAATTCCTCAAAGTCTAAGCTAGGCACTTTTTGGATTTCCATCGCACTCAACCACTCTTTGAGATGTTTATACTTGTCATCAACTGGAGGGTATTGTTCTTCAGAATAGTCTTCTTCTTCCTCTTCCTCTTCTAATTCTGACGGGACAACTGTTTCCTTGCCTATCCCATCTTGATTGTATCTCTCACCAGATGTCGTTGCAAAGTCTAGGGTCCTTCTTGTCTTCCCATGAAATCTTCTTCCCATGTTTAGGACTCCAGTTACCTTCTTTGTCTTCTTTTTCTTTTCCTCAGCCAGCAAAGTCTTCAACTCTTCTTGTCCTTTGGCTAGGGTCAAGAGCAACTGTTAAAACTGTGTATTCTGAGCTTGGAGGTCCTTCACTGTTTGCTCGAGATCCATCTTACTGAAATAAACAGTAGAGAGATGAGGAGACTTGTTGCAAAAGACCTGCTTATGTTATGATGAATGGTATATGCATATGTAATGATTTCAAGGATTTCAAAGATTTCAAAGATTCAAGTTTGTTTTAGACAAAAAGGAAACACATGTTATATTAATAAGTTAAAGCTTGAGTCCATCAATGCCTTTTCGGGAAAAATAATACAAAAACTCTAAGATAAAAAGGTAGGTCGCATCCTCTTTCGTGCGATGTAGGAATTCAGAGTCTGCTCCTCATGAAGTAGTCTAGTGAGTTCCAAAACCTTCTTCTCGCTTGCGTAGAATTGGGCTTCGAAAGTATCTCGTTCTCCCTTGAGTTATATTAAATCCCTTTGTAGGTCTTCAAGAGAGGTAGGCATGTCAGGATGTATGATAGTGTATGGAACATCTCCCTCCATGATAGGCTCAATGATTACCGGGAGAATGGAGGGGTAAGGCATCGTAAGACTCTGAGCACGAGTTCGTACCCATTTGAGGTAAGGCTCAAGAGGGATGGAATTTGTATGCCCCAAAGTCTTGCTATCTACCTTGTTTAACATCCTCCAAGCTCGGATAAATCTCTGGCGAAGACCTTGATCGTCGTTGTCGTAGTCAAATACCAAACCTTGGATCAGCATCTCGTGCAGGCCATCCCATTGGGCATAACCAAATTGTCTTAAGGCTAAGCAAGGTTTGTAGGTGATTCATCCCCTAATTCCAAGTAAAGGGACATTAGGGAATTCTCCACAACGGTCGACAGTGATAACATTCTCTTTGGATCGGGAGCACCAATGAATCTCCGAATGTTTGAGCGTCATCAACCTTTGTGACCACCTTGAACCTTACTCATTTTTTAATACAAATTAGGGAAGATGCGAAATAAAACATCTTGCCAAGAGAGGAGTGCAACACATAAGGACACCTATTTTCCTCATTGTGCGAGTGTGAAAAGAGTGTAGGATATCTCCTAGCAATGTAGGAACTGGGTTGCGGGATATGAAGATTTTGACGGCGTTTACATCTATGAGTTGGTCAGGATTTGGAAACAAAACCATCCCATAGATGAGGAGAGCTAAAATTTCCTCAAAGGCTTGCAAGTCCAAGGAATTTCAACAATTTTGGGCTTTCTCAAACAGGAACTTTGCTAGGAAACCATTGACACCACTCCTTGTTTCACAATGAGTTGTGATATCAGATGAGTGCAAGTGTAGAGCTTGAGAAATCTCTTCTGGCTTTGGGTCTCTTTCCGTATCGTTGAAAGGTAGTTGATTCAGAATGGGAATCCTCAAGAGTTGGGAGAACTCTTCCAAAGTAGGCGCAAGTTGATAGTCGGGAAATGTGAAGCAATGGTGTAAACGATCAAAGAACTAAAAAAGCACCTTCATCATGTCCTCATCTGCGTTGGAGGTGACCAAGTTCAATAAGCGACCATGTCTCTCGGTAAATGGAGAGTTTTCAGGAATCCTTGAAGCTAGCTCCTTGAGTTGTGGAGGTATCCTTACAAGATTAACTTGAATAGTTTTCCTGCGAAGTGAATCCATATCCTACAAAACAAGAACAAAGATGAATCCCAAAATCCTTGAAATGGTTAGTGGATGTATATGATGTTCATGATGTTCATGATGTTATGTAAAAGTATGTATATAAAAACAAAGCAAATAAGTCCTTAGGTTTAGGCTTTCATTGGGTTTTATAGTTAAGTACCCTCTTGAAGTTTAGTTGCCTAAACCTAACCTAGTAATAGTAACCGGGTTCTAAGGAGCTCAATATCGCTGATTTGTTTCCTTAGTCATTATTTCAGCACAAGCCTCTTTAATGGAGACTGAAATATCCCAAGAAACCAAACCTCAATGAGTATAGTATCGAGTATCTACCAACTTCGGACTGCACCAAAGTTGGTCATCTCACTACATCCTAAAGGCCAAGTTGGTCAAGTAAAGGTTCTAAAAGTTCATTAGTGATTTATGACATCACTCAGCGGCCCCGTATTCTCTTTGATTAACTCAAAGGCTACCGGTACACACAAATATGTCGCACTAACGTAGCTATTGCTTAGACCATGTCGGTATACCCCGCACAGTTTCCATAATGTATTGCTACTTACCTATAATGTATCCCAAATCTGGGTAGAGGATTCAAACCCAAACAAAGAACCATAATGTAAAGCATACAAGTCAAACAATGTAAGCAAATAAATGTGATCTATCTCTAAGGTAACCCCACTTTTAGAATTTTCCCCAGCAGAGTCGCCAGTTCTGTGATACGGTGGGAGAACTGACTTGAGGATTTTGCGTTGGATCGCAAATGTTGTCGTTAGCAAGAGTCGCCACCGACTTTTCTTTTATCCAAAAGGAAAGGTGAAAAAGCACAGGAAATACCTTTGAGATTGTTTCTCGATTTCTGGGGGTAGATTATGAAAAGGGAAGGTATAAGCACCCTTTTCATCTATGGTTTTCCATGGGCTCTTAGTTACTTGCTAGATCACTTGCTTTTGTTTGAAATTATGCTTTGTGTGGTTTTTTGAAAGTATTTTGTAAAGAGGCCATTGTTTAGGCAATCTTTGTAATGATTCTTGTTTGTAAGAATGTATACAAAGATGTTTGATCTTTTGAAAATGCTTTCAATTTTGTAAGATGTTTGAAAGTGTATGTGATTGTTTTGAAAATAGCAAGGATGTTTGTTTTGAAATGGAGAAATTAATTAGGAGCAATCTACCTACTCAAAGGTCTTTCTTGTTCATTTTCCTTTCCTTTGATATTGTTGTTTTACCATTGATTTGGTAAGCAATCCTATCTTTAGATGTAAACGGGACGGGTGTGGGTCATCGTATAGCCATGATTAGCAATGTTGCAAGGTATCTTAGCATTCTTTTTTAGGTACTAAGATCATTTTTAAGGCAACTTAGATAGCGTCATCGAGGGACTATGATCTTGTATTTTGCTTATTTTGCTAAGATATCTCACATGCGTAATATGGTCATTTTTGTAAGGCAACAAAGTGGGTTTACCCTAAGGGTGCTTGTGTGCAAGTGTATTGTTTTCATGCTTGATTTTATCTTGAATTAGGGTTTTCTATTTGATTGATCTTGTTCTCTCCATACAAACCTTAATTACTAGCATGTGAATATAAAGCATTTAAATTGCGGAAAATAAAAATTCTAATCTATTACATGATTTGAGGGAAGGGGTGTACAAATTGAATGGGGATTGCAAGAATTTAAAGCCTAATTAGTCTATTACAACAATATTGAATTTATACAATAATTGAAATAAATAAATGTACAAAAATAAATATGCAAGAAAATAAATGCAAAGAAAATGTATCTTTTTGTTTGGATTTTTTATGAGAAAAAGGAATTTGTTTTAACCTAATTAATAAAAGAAAATAATTAATTAAAATAATAAAAGTAAACCTAATTTACTAAGAAAAGATTTTAAATAAAACCCTAAATCTATTAATTGATTAAAAAGAAATTAAGTTTATAAGAAAAGCCTTTTTTTTGGTATTTTTGTCTTGGAAATAAATTATAGTATTATAAAATATTTTTGGCCTTTTTTTATATTAAAATAATATATTTAAATAGGTATAAAAGAAAATAAATGATAACCTAGTTTTAATTAAATTTACAAGATAATTAGTAAAGATAAATAAAGTATGATGAATAAAATAATATTTTGTGTGAGAAAAATATTTAAATTATGTCAAAACATAAGTCTACTATTTTTATATTTTTTATGATTTTTTTAGTATTTTAGAAAATATATTTAAAAAGAAAAATGAAATAAATAAATAAATACAAATGGGCCAGGGGGTGCCAAAAGTCGGGATGGGAGTCAGCAAAGAAAAAAAAACACAAGGCCCACTTATTGGAAGCCCAGGCGCCTAAATGAACAAAAATGAGAAAAATGCTGAAAAATAATGGCAAAAGGTAGCGCTGGGTATTGAACCCACGACCCTCCATACACACGCGCGCTACCTTTGCCACTGGCGTAGCTGTACATCCGTTAATATAAATGAAACAATAAATACATAAGGTAAAACGTCTCCATGACTTGTACTTCGTCTTCAACCTTCAGCCAGCCGGACCACCTGTATCTCATTTGTTTCTCAACAAAAATGGAAAATGCAAACAAGAAAGTTGTGCTATTTTTCCTCACTAATCTAACCATATAACTTATGTAAGCTAAAAGTCAAAGATGAAGATTAATTTTTCTGGCCCTAAATTGAAACCTAATTTTTTCATAAAGTTCAAATCTAAAATTTTCTATATGCAATCAATATAAATGAAAACTATGAACATGGTTAGTTTTAGAGCAATGATATATACATTTTATCTTCACAAATCAGAAACAAATGATGCCTGTATGAAGAGATAGAAGTTTGAAAACTTACCTCTTGCAGTTGGAGTCGTGAATGGAGTTTGAGCAACTTTTGAGATGGCATGAGGATCTGTTTAGCTTGCCTGGACCTCCTTGAGTGTATTCCAACTCTTACTTTGCTTTGAAAGTCCCTGAATCTCCCTACTCAAGTCAACCTGCAAGCTTGATATTTGAAAAAGGTGGATAGTGTTGGAGGGGTTACAGTCTTGAAACAGGGGCCTGGATCACTTGTGTATGATGTATGTAAGGTGTTTGAATGATTAAGAATAAAAACGCACGAGTGGAAATGGAGATGGAGAGTTTTTGCTCAAAACTGTCAAGTTGAGTAGTCTTGTGCAGCAAGGGTGTTTGCGAGATTTTTTGGATGCTTGAAATCGTGTCTTAGCTTGCAATAAACTTGTTAATATGTATGGAAAAGATTATAGCACAAAATTACTCCAGGTTTTTGAGTTATAGGGTTATGGCTCTATAACTTGCTTTTGAAGAAAAGTGAAATGACAAATCTCAAGTATTTTACAAGCATGTTTTGAGCTTTCTTAGGTCTTAGACACATTGCTTTTGGTTTATAGGAGATATGTGTGTAGAAAGAACAAGTTAGAAGCTTAAGACAAGTTGAGTTTGTGATTAAAGAAACTTTTCAAGAATGGAATGGTAGCTTTCTTCCAAAAATAGAAAATTGGCTTGGACAATGCTTAGAACACTTGGATAATAGCTCAAAAGAAAGTGTAATCTTCTCGTTATGGAGAGATCTTGAGGTTTAGAAGCCTGCAAAACAAGATTGTGCATCATAGATTTGAAATTCGATTTTTGTTCATCACAAAATGCCTTGTAATTCAAGTGACAAAACACTAACTTCATCTCTTCGATTGTCCCTACTCAAGAACAATCTCAAAGAGTTCTTGGACATTTTGGAAAGCCTGAAATGTGCTCTAAAACATCTATGAATTTATTTTGAATATTCCCCTTGGAACTATATGAAAAAGTGCCATGAAGTTAGGTCAAAATCCTGGTCAAATTAGGGCAAAATTTTACTAAGTGTTTAGTTTCATGACCCTATGTTCTTGAAATTATAACTTGAGATCCAAGCACTTTTGGAAGAAGTTTTGTGAAGAAAAGTTGTAGATTTCATGGAGATATACAACTTTCATGTTGGAAGTTTATCTTGAATCATCTTGCATGATGGTGAAAATTTGGCTCAAAGTTATGAAAAAACATGAAATTTCCAACACTTAGAAAATTTCTAAGTTTAAAAATTTTGACTTTTCAAAATGAAATCTTGACATTTTTTATTTCTTGATGAATAAGTTTCATATTTTGACATGTTTTGATGAATTATGATTTTTGGCACTTGAATTTGACCAAAAATTCAAAGTTTGACTTTTTAGTACACAGTTGACTTTTGATTAGTTGACTGCAAAATTCATCTGTCAATCCCATGGATTTGCAATGTTTTGAATCATGTCATTAGGTTAAAATGATGCAATTGGACTTTTGAGATCATGCCTTAAACCAATTGACCATTTGCTAGGTCAAAAATCAGAAATTGCCATTTCCCAATCAAAACCCTAATTTTGACCATTTTGCCCTTTTGGAGATTTGATCAAATTTCGTGAGGAATTGTGGTCCAAATTTGATCAAATGATACATATGAGTTTAAAATGTTTATGTGGATAAAAAATTATGAAGTTTGACTGTAAATTGGCCATAGTTGACTTTTTCCCCAATACAACTGATTTTTAGGTCAACTGTTCAATTGACTGATCAAAAGTGTGATCCAAGGCTTGAAACTTGACATGAGTAATCTTGGGGGACCATAATGGTACATTAAAGTCATATGAAGAATTGATAGTTCAAAAATCCTTGTGCAAACTCAAACCCTAATTTTGGTCATCAGTGCATTAGGTGGTGTCTTGAGCTGATCAAACCCTAGTGCAGTCTTGAGCCCAAGGAGATCTTGTGAATAAATTCTTGATAAGTGATAGGGCAAATTTTGGGGTACAACAATGTCGACTATTTTTCAAAATGGATCGAGGTTGTAGCCTCTCCAACAAATGACGCGCGAGTAGTGGTTAGGCTTTTCAAGAACGTAATCTTTCCAAAATTCGATGTGCCAAGACTTGTCATCAGTGACGGTGGCTCCCATTTCATTTCCAGAATCCTAGAAACATTATTAGTGAAATACGGAGTCCGACATCGTGTCGCAACGCCTTATCATCCATAAAGAAGTGGGCAAGTAGAGGTCTCCAACAGAGAAATAAAGCAAATCTTAGAAAAAACTGTAGCAACCTCTAGGAAAGATTGGTCATCTAAGTTACATGACGCTCTATGGGCATATAGGACAGCATATAAAATTCCGATTGGAACAACACCATTCAAACTAGTTTATGGTAAATCATGTCATCTGTCAGTGGAAATAGAACATAAGGCTTATTGGGCCATTAAGACCCTTAACTTAAATTACACCGCTGCGGGTGAGAAAAGAATCTTAGACATCCACTAACTAGAAGAACTTAGACTAGACGCTTATGAAAATGCTCGGATATATAAAGAGAGAACTAAAAAATGGCATGATAAACGAATATCTAGAAAAGAATTCAATGAAGGCGATATAGTTCTCTGGTTTAATTCTAGACTTAAATTATTCCCGGGAAAACTTCGTTCTAGATGGTCTGGTCCATTCGAAGTTACCAAGATTTTTCAAAGTGGCGCAGTAGAAATCAAAGGAATGAGTTGCAAACCGTTCATTGTAAACATACAATGCTTAAAACATTATCATAGCATAGATAACAAAGAATATTACACAACAATTAGGCTAGATGTGCTACCACCCCATTCATCAGACTAATCCCCATGTAATGTCGAGCTTACGACTTTAAACAAAGCGCTTCTTGAAAGACAACCCAACTTTGAGTCTTTTCTTTTTGTTTTGCTTGTTTTCTATTTTATTTTTCTTTCTTGCTTTTATTATTATTAATGTTAAAATATGCAGTATTGTTTCTATAGTTTTTCCCGTTACTAAGTTAATGCTAACTGTCAACCTATTCCAGACTAACATTCTGATTAGCTAGTATACTAACCACGATGAACTTGGTTGATACGATGGGCATTGTGTTTAGAGGAGGGAACTAGCGGAGGAGTTTTGAGTCTCTTTCTGATAGGGAGTTAGGATTAAGTACCTACCCCGACGGACCAGCCATGATAAACTTAGGGATTTGGGATAGTGTTCTATTTTTATTGAGCCAAATAGGATGGGATACATCTGCTATAAGGAGAAAATTTATCTCTTACCGTAGACTGAGTTTAGAGTTTTTAAGCTCCCTTGTCTACAAACCTGACCACGGTCTGGGATTTAATAGGGGACTCATTAGATTCAGATTGTTTGGTATAAAGTACACTTTCACCCAGAGAGCTCGCTGAGTTACTAGGATTCCCACATAGCATATATGCATTTACCATAGTCCAGGAAGAGCTTTTTCATATAGGTGAGCTTGATTATTTTTGGGCAGATATTACAGGCATTAGTAACCCTGAGCCTGAGGACATGCATTCTGAAAACATCCACAACCCATATTTTAGATATTTCCACAAAATTCTAACCTACACCCTGTTTGGTAAAGCTGAAAACATTACCACCGTTTCTAGAGCTGAGTTGTTTATCATGTTCTGCGCCTCGCAAAACCGTCCTATAAACAGAGCTACATTTATGCTGGCAGATTTTCACCGTCTTGTGACGGCTGAACATGAACCCATTCTTATAGGAGGTTTAATGACCATGATAGCTAATGTTATCAGATTAAGACAACAATTGTTGAACCTTGTCCCTCAGGGAAGATTCCAGCCTATGGATATTAATTTTTGTTTCAATAGGGGTATCATCGGGAACCTAGGCCCAGGTAGTTTCGACCTCCTCATTAACAATCAGTTAATTCCACTTTTTACCTTACCTGACCCTAGGACAAGCATACATGACCGAAATAACTTGTTATATGATTGGGACGCACCACACATGTCACCACCACACACTCCTGAGACACCCATGATATATGACCACCTAGATGCTTTCCTTTCTGATGAGGATATTGATCCTGAGACCCCTCCTTTCTACCATGACTTCCCACCTCCCGAATAGATAGGCTCAAATTTCCCCGACTCTCTAGTTATTTCTCTGCCTCCTGTATTTCATCCTGCTCCCGTTTTGACTGCCATTCAATCAGAGATTGATATGTTGAAGGACGAGCTTGTTATTTTGCAGATTGACTTCCATTTCTTTATGGATATGGTAGTCGAACAGTTAGATTACATTTATCAGCATCTTTTCTCCGCATTGTTGGACCGTCGTGCCTGATTCACCAGACTTACTGCTTTATTTTATTTTCTTTCCACATTTAAAACATTGGGGACAATGTTTTTTTAAGTGTGGAGAGACGTTTTATTAGATTTTCATTATTTATATGACACTTTATTTTAGTATTTTTGGAACTTTATCATTCAATACAATTTTTATTTATTTCTTCAGTTCAATTTTATTATGAGTTTTCTTTATTTTGTTTATTCTGCATTAATATCATATCTACGTATATATATATATATATATATATATATATATATATATATATATATATATATATATATATATATATATATATATATATATATATATATATATATATATATATATATATATATATATATATATATATATATATATATATATATATATATATATATATATATATATATATATATATGTGGCTATGTTTAAATTATCCCATATCATTTACCCATATATATTTATGTAGAATTATTGGAGAGGTATGTTGTAATATAGGATATGCAAAATATCTAGTTTTAGACTCGTGTCACTCGCCACAAGTGTGACGCCCGTCAAGCTTCACATAGCCATGTGCCGCTCGGCACATATGTGTGACGCTCAGCACACACTGATAATACAGACGCATTCCTGTATTATTATAGAAACCCTTGCTAAACCTTTTCAACCTTCCATCTTCTTCAACTGTTGCTCACAATACATTGAACCATTACCTATTTCTCTTCCCCTATTATCATTGCCATAAAAATCCATTAAAACCCACATATCACGTCCATTATATCTCCCTACATAAATCATCTCCAAACCCTTTTTCATTCCAAAATCCCCAATTTCTCACATAAACCTTCACCCTTCTCCTTTCCTTGCTTAAAAAAATGGCACGAAGAAATTCCAGATCTGAACCTGATCTTTCCGGCATTATTTTTCATAACGGAGAAGCCGGAGAGAACCAAAGGGCTCAGTACCTCAAGTTCTACCAATGCTCCGTCGTACCGACGCGGTATGTGGATACTAAGTGCCTCCTAAAATTAGACTTGCTTGATAGTGTCCAGTGGTTACTCCATCACTCTGATTTGACCTTCATCTGCATGTAGAACCTCCCAACATACGAGTCGTTAACCTTGGAATTTTTGAGCTCGTTCTCCTACAACCTGTCGTGTGATGAGAACGAGCACCTATCTGGCTCTGCCACCTTTTAGAATGTTCAACACTAAATATTCAGTAAGTCAATCCACTCTCAGTGCCTTCTTCCATTTTCCTACCGAAGGGATGGTACACCATTGCATTCCAGAAGACCTTGATTGGGCGTATACAAGTTTCAAGCTTTGGAAAGTTCTTACCAATGAGGAACCAAATAGCTGGGAAGGACTTTATTCTTCTTCCATCCATAACCCCACAATAAGGTACTTCCACCGTGTCATCTCAAATACCACTTTTGGAAGAATGAACAACAACAAAGTTAATTCAAAAGAGTTGTTCCTCCTCCACTGCACCTTAAAACCCAACCAAAGGATCAACGCAAGTACCTTCCTCTTATCACATATCCAGTCCTTGTGCGCCAAAGAATCTATACCTTTTTGCATCGGAGGGATAGTCACCTCAATAGCACTTGGCCTCAACCTTCAAGACAAGCTTGCAAATCTGCCATCACTTCCGCCCATGTCTATTGACATTGACAACTGTCGGGATGGCCACTTGATTAAGGTCAGAAGATATGGTAGATACAACCTCATGGTGCATAATAAGGTAGTCCCAAGTATCATTTTTCCAAACTTTGTGCTTACTAATGTTATAGATTTGTCTAAGTGGCTTTATGACCTTGATGCTCCTGCACCTGAAGATAATGCGAGAAGCGACCAGGGGAATGTCCAAGCGGATGAAATGGAACAGGAAATGGAACAAGGAGACACTGAATAACAAGCTTCTCCTGAAAATGTGGCAAGCACGTCCACTGGGACTAGGAGAAGAAGAGAAAGAGAACCGGCCTCGAATGATGACATTATGGCTGCCATGATGGGAAAAAATGAGAGAATGCGGGCTATGCAAAAGAACCAGAATACGATGATGCAACTTATGTTGGCCATGCAAACTCAACATCAAGAATACGATGAAATAAATGAGCGATGGGCTGCGAGGTTAACTGGGGATATGGCAGCATTGATCGTACAGGTGAATGATTTTCAGGATTATGTTTACCATGTAGCCATGCCCCATCCTCCGGGTACACGTGGACGAGCACGAGGACAAGGAAAAGGACACGATAATGAGCAAGAATAGATTTATTTTTCTTCTCTTCTCATTTACTTCTTGTTTTAAGCATTGGGACATTGCTTGTTTCAAGTTTAGGGGAGCTAGTTAGTTAAGAACTCTTTGTTATTTCCTAGGTAGATCTTTCACTTCTATTTCTTGTAATCAAGACATTTTTTGTACTTTCAACTTCATTTATGCAACTTTTCCGTTGTTATCTAATTTCCCACTTTCTTGAGCCGTAACAAAAAATTTATGTTAGTTACTTGCATAATCTGACGCATTCGAAGAATATATAGGTTGTTCACTTTTAAAAAGATATATGAGAAGCTTTGAGTGAAACAAAAGTACGATGGATACCGTCATAACACTCTAAATCCGCAGATTGCGCTAGGTCGATTTAAGTACCCTTTATACCAAAACCTTGAACTTTAGCTTTAAAATAACCCCGAGTAGTTTATCTAGCAGTCAGCACCGTCTTAAACACAAACTATGTAGGGAGTCGATGAATATAAGTGAATGATCCAGCGTATTTGAAAGATATATGCTTTAATGTTAGAAAATAGGGAATGCACCAATTAAGTTAGGCGATCCTCACACGGTCGCTTAATCCAACAGATGTAGTACCTACGTGTTATAACGCAAAAACCTATTGTCAGTTGGTTCAGAGGTGTCTGGTACTAAACTTGGTAGGGTGGACTACGGTCGGATCCCCCGCAACTTGCAATTGGTAAATTAAAGGAGGTTACCGCATTCATGTTCCAGAACCTCATGCTTAAAAGGATCATAGTCACTAACCGTCTACTCTACTATGTGCGCGTGAAGATAAAGGGCTTAATGTGATTGCGCTAGAATGAAAACGGGTAAAATTTAGCGAAAAGAGTTAGGTTGAGCTATAATGGCATGACTGGAATTGGTCTGCACAATAGGGGATGTTTAGTGTTATTACCATATCTTTTGTGTCATGTTGAGCTTACATTTCCGCAAAAACTTAGGCAGCCGCTTATGATTCGAATTGTGTCATGAATTGCATTTAACTTCTACCTTATTAGTTTTTATACTTATTTTATTGCTTGAGGACAAGCAAAGGTTCAATCTTAGGGGAGTTTGATAACACGAAAAGATATAGAATTTTCCGTCCAAATTACATAGATTAAATTTCCGATTCTTCGATTATTATGTCACATTTTATCCCTTTTTATAGTTTTTGAATCACATTTCAGATACTTAGCATTTGCAAGGCATAAATAAGAAAAGGAAGAAAAAGAATGGAAAAATGAAGAAGAAATGGCTTTAAAACAGCAAAAATGCAATTTTGTAGCAGAGAAGCGTGTCGCTCGCCACAAAGGAGTTATGACTGGCACGAGTTGAATCTTTGTACCCCTCGGCATGCTCATGTTACGACTGGGACAAATGTGAATTACATGCACAATCCAAGCAGTTACGAAGTCTTCGCCAGTGGAGCATAATAAGCGCACGTCACCTGGATTTTCTCCGCATGAAGAACGTAAATCATGGAAGTTACCTATTTTCCTCAACAAAAATGGACTCTATAAAAAGGAAGCAATTTCCAACTTTAGCTCTCTCTCTCTCTCTCTCTCTCTCTCTCTCTCTCTCTCTCTCTCTCTCTCTTTGTCCTTCACTTTGAACTAAATTTGTTATGAAGTTTATTTTTCTGCTGAACATTATTTAGATTGTATTCTTCTTTTTACTTTCGAGTTTTAGAATTCCAGCATTAATCTTCCAGTAGTAGTATTACGTAGGCAATAAAACTTCACCGTCAGAGCAGTATTTTTCTACATCGGAGAAATACTGCAACACTAGTTTGTTTCCAGACCTCAAGAATTGTTTAGGATTACTCTGATTTTGTCTGAGCTATTTTTACTTAAAGTCAATCATGTCGGCTTGTGGAGGACACACGCTTAATGGAATTAACCGCTTTCTTATTCACTTTTCAGGTTCTTATTCTAAATAACATTATTTATTTATTTCTTATCATGCATGAGATGTTGAATTTACACTTTAATTATATGATATTTTGTGATAATATTATGTCTGGCTAGATTCCCTACACCGGTATGTAAAACTTGACTAAAAGGACTCGATAATTAATTTGAATTATTATTTTTTACAAAAATACTTTTCTGGTTTTAATTTCCAATTGAATATTTATTTATTTTTTGTACGGAAGTAAGAAACAGTCTAAGGTTAAAATCGATAGAGTGGAAGTTTGAGGTTTTACCCGGATAGTGGTTATTGAAACATTAATTTTAAAAACAGCGGAAGCGCTTTAATGTTAATTGGAATTTATTTGTTTTCAAAAAATACTTTTGAGTTTTAAATGAAACAGCAGAAGCGCTCATTTTGAGCTTAACTGATATGATCTAATTCAATAGAACGGAAGTTTGAGACGAGGGTTTTTAAACAAATAGTTTCACCGAAACTGTGTTTTAATACTAAAAACAAATGCCAATGACGTACTGAATCCCTTAGGTTAACCAAATACATACCGGTATCTCGTCATTAATTATTAAATTCTAGTTAATTCCCGATTAAACCCAAACACTCAAATTTATAATTAGCCTTAGCTTTACATAGTAAACTTTAGATAACAGTAGTTCTGACCATTAGTCCTTGTGGGTTCGATATCTTTTAAAACTACGCGATAGACTGTGCACTTGCAGTCACTACACCTGATAGACTCATAAAGTCGCGATCAATTTAAAATAAATTTTTGTTTGTTTGCCCATTTGACATGCATCACATAAGTGATCTTTAGAAAAATTTATTTTGGGTAAACCAACAACTAGATCTATTGATACAATTTTTTTTAGCAAGTCAAAATTGATATACGCTAATCGCATATGCCAAAGCCATGAGTCTTCACTCATGGAGATAAGACGTTTAGCACCGGTCAAAGATACTTCATTCAAGTCAAGCATATATACATTATTAAACCTCAAGCCTTTAAACACAAGTTCCTTATCATTATTTTCAATTAAGAAACAATCTATTAAAAAGGAAACTGTATATCCTTTGTCGTATAATTGACTAATACTAATGAAATTATATTTAAGACCCTCAACTAAAAGGACATCTGAGATAGTAGTAGAAGAGGGATTACCTAAACTACCTTTTCCGAGTATAGATCCCTTGTTGTTATCACCATAGGTTGCAAAGACCTTCTTCTTAACCACAAAGTCAAAGAATATGGAAATGTCACCCGTCATATGTCTTGAGCACCCATTGTCGAGAAACCATCTTCTCTCCACAGTCTCAAGACATTCCACCTACAAAATAAAACAAGGGAAATAGGTACCCAATTTTTATTGGGTCCTTGTATGTGAGTGAAACATGGGTTGCCTTTGGGAGACCATTTGAAAATACCTTTAGGTACCAAAAATCTTCTAAATCAACATTTTTAATGGTGTGTCCCTCCTTGCAAAAATCTAGACATGCTGAGTCTTGATAGGAGTTACTTTTGCTTTATTGATCTCTTATTTGATAAGAATATTTTTGATAGGGATTAATCATGCTTTTTCTAAAGTTTGAACGATCAATAGTGTGATACGGTGGGAGAACTGACTTGAGATTTCGCGTTTGTGTTTGCAAATGTTTCAGTTTAGCAAGAGTCGCCACCGACTTTTTATTTTATCATAAGGAAAGGTCAAAAAGCATAGGAAAGACCTTTGAGATGTTTTGGGTTCGGGGAGTAGATTATAGAAAGGGGAGGTATTAGCACCCTTTCTATTCATGGTTATCTATGGGCTCTTAGTTACTTGCTTAGATCACTTGCTTTGCATTTCAATTGTTTGAAATGGTGCTCTTCAATTGTTTGAAATGGTGCTTTGTGTGTGGTTTTGAAAGATGTTTTGAAAATAGGCCATCGTTGTGGCAACCTTTGTAATGATTCTTGTTTGAATGTATACAAAGGTGTTTTTGTCTTTTGAAATTTTTTCAATGTTTGAAAGTTGGATTTTGAAATTGTGTTGTGAAGTGTGTTTTGAAGATAGCAAGGATGTTTTTGCAAACTTTGATCAAGTAACTAAGAGTTGTCTACCCTATTTTACTCAAAGATCTTTCTTATGTTTTTAACCCTTTTAACAGTGTTGTTTCACCATTGTATTTGGTGAACAACCTTGTGTTAGGATGTTAAACGGGACAGGCGCGGGTCATCGTATAGACCATGATAGCAATTGTGTCAAGTATTTTTGGCAATTTTCTTGAGGGACTTGATCATTTTGTTTAGGCAACTCAGATAGCGTCATCGAGGGACTATGATATTTGCTTTGTTTTTGTTTTGCAAAAGTACTTGACATACATATCATGGCCCATTTTTGAAGGCAACAAGTGGATTGAAACCCTAGGGGTGCAAGTGTGCATTGTGTTTGTTTTTCATGCATTGTTATCTTGGATTAGGTCAAACTAATTGTTGATTTTATTTTGCATACAAACCCTAGGTCTAATCATGGCATAATTGAAAGCTTAAAGGTGCGAGAATTTAAATTCTACACTATTACAACATGATATAGGGAGGGGGGTACAAATTTGAATTGGGGATTATTTTACAAGAAATTAAATCCTAAATTATTACAACCAAATTGAATGTATAAGATACAATATTTAAATATACAATAATTAAATAAAATACAATAAATAAATGTTAGATAAAATGTGTTATGCAAAAAAAAAGATTTTTATGTATGTAAAAAGTATTTTTAAATATGAAGTGTAAATAATAATAAAAAAATCAATTTTAATTATTTTTGTTCTTTAGGGCAAAAACCCTAATTTTTTAAATAAATAGTATTATTTGTTATTTATATACAATAATGTATTAATTTGTACAAAAAATAAAATTATATTAAAAAAAGGTATTTTTAGTATAAAGTATTAATAAAAATAAAAATGTATTATTTTTGTGTTTTTTGTTCTTATTATTAAATAAAATATATATATATATATATATATATATATATATATATATATATATATTAAATATATGAAGTGTATAAAAAACAAAAATTAATTATTTAAAAAAATGTATATATTTCAAGAAAATATTTTCAAGTGTGTATAAAAATAATAAATAAAAATAAAAGTATTTTTTACATTTATTTATACATTTAAACAAAAATAAATATAAAGTATTTAATATATTAATACTAGAAATAATTAAAATAAATGCCAAATAAATATAAAAATTTATGAAAATATTTTTTAAGTATTTTTTATATTTGAAAATAAAATATCAAGGTTAGAGAAAAAATAAAAATGCAAAAATAATGAAAATACAAAACAATGGGCCAGGGGGTGCTGAAAGTGAATTGGGAGGTGTCAAAAGTAAAGAAATCTAGGCCCAACCCAGACTTCATCTTCAACCTCCAGAAGTTTGAAAAACGCGCGTTTTCCATACAAACCTGTATCTCCTGTTTCAGTGATCCTTTGACAAAACTCAAAACATGAAACTTGTAGAGCATCAAACAACGAATCTAACCATATAAAAAACTTAAGCTAACTCTCAAAGACCAGAGAGAATTTCTCTGGCCCTAATTCTTAACCTAGTTTTTTCAGAAAGTTCATGAACAAAATTCTCCTAGCACGATTAATTTAAATGAAAACTAAGCACATGTATGGTTTCAGGGCTATGAGTACAACATCTTTCATTCACAAACCTAAGTCTAACTATTCCTAAATAGAGAGATAAAAGTTCATGAAATACTTGTTTCAGTTGACTTCGAGTTGGACAATGCAGCAACTTCCAAGGGTGCTTAAGGTTCTTTTGAGCTTGCCTGATGTCCAATGAAGCTTTCCCAATGCTTGGCTTGTTTTGAGGTAGCCTGAATCGTGCTACAGAACTCAACCTGCAAAGCTTCCAAATAAAAATGGCAATGTGTGTTAATGGAGTTACAGCAACTTGTGGATGGTCTGGATAGCTCAGGTATGTTGGTTGGAAGGTGTTTGAAGTAGCTTTGGACAAAATGCACGATGGAATTTGATGATGGCTTCCAAAATGCAGAACTGGCCCTGTTTTGCAAGAAAATGGGGTTTTGGAGTATGAGGATGCTTTTGGGGTGAAAGGCTCGTGCTTCTGACTTGTGAGGATGTATAAAACTTGTTTGAAAACTTTGTCTTGGTTGGTTTTATCATATGTGCAAGTCCTGAGCTTTTTTGCCATTTGACTTGTTTTGAAAGCAAAGTTGTGAACTGTCCAAGCTAGGGCCTGTACAGGCTAGTTACAAGCATGCTCAACTTGGTGTACTATGCCTGAGATTAGGGAAGTTGTTTGCTGCAAGGAAAAAAGTCCAAGGCTCAAGAAAATGAAAATTGACATAAAGTGGCCTTTATGAAAATGGAAGTATGACCTTTATGCTCAAAATGGAAAAGTTCAATGTACAAAGCTCTCTTGATCAGAAAAATGCCAATATACAATGTATTTGCATTCAATTTTGGAGTGTAAATTGGTTTAGAGGCCTGTAATCATGTACTAAGCTAGTTTGGTCAGATTTGCAACATGGTATGAACATGTTTTGGCCATGGTTTCAAAGTGAGTTTTTGCCAACTTCAAGCATTCGATTCTCCCTAACCACAAAGGTGTTTGAGGAGTTCTTGGACAATTTGGAAAGCTTGCAACATGTACTACAATCCATATTTGAAATTCAACTTGAAAATATAAGTGGAACTATGTGAAAAATGGCCAAGAAGGTGGGTCAAAATCCTGCCTAAACTAGGGCAAAATTTCTCTAAGTTAAAAGTTTTAGGTACCCTTGTTCCAAAAATCATAACTTGAGATACAAGCTTCTTTTGAGAAAACTTTGTGATTCAAAGTTGTATAATTTGTGATGTACTACAACTTTCATGTTTCAAGTTTTTTTTGAATCCATTTGCATCTTGGTGAAAAAATGGGACAAAGTTAGGAAAAAATAAGAAAATTTTATAACTTAGAAAAATTCCAAGTTATGAATTTTTTCCATTTTAAACCCTAATTTGCATTTTTGGGTTTCTTGATGAAGAAGTTTCATAATTTGACATGTCTTGATGAAAAATGACCTTTGGCACTTGATTTTGACCAAAAAGCCAAAGTTTGACTTTTCAGTATACAGTCAAATTTTGATCAGTTGACTGAAAAATTCATCTGTCAATCCTATGCATTTGAGATCTTTTGAACTTGTTGAATGGGTCAAGACAATGTCATTGAGTCCTTGAGTCCATGGTTGAGCTTGATTTGCCATTGGCTAGGTCAAACAGTCAAAAATTGCCTTTGTACAGTCAAAACCCTAAAAATAACCATTTTGCCCTTTTGGTGATCTGATTAAATTTCTTGTGGAATTGTGATCCAAACTTGATCAAATGGTTCATATGAGTTCATAATGTTGATGTGAATCAAATTTCATGAGGTATGACTGTCAATTGGCCACAGTTGACTTTTTCCCCAATACAGCTGATTTCTAGGTCAATTATCCAATTGACTGGGCAAAAATTTGAATCAAGGCTTGAAACTTGGTATGGACAAACTTGTGAGTCCAACATGAAGTATGAAAGTCAATTTGGGTATTTTAGGTCAAAACATCACTGTGCAAACTCAAACCCTAATTTGGGTCAACAGTGCAAGAAGGTGTCTTGAGCAGAGCAAACCCTAGCTTGAAATGAGAGGGAAAATTTTGGGGTACAACAGTTTCCCCTGTTCAATCTTCTTGAACCTGAAGAGTTAGATTGGCAAGTTTGCCTTTCGCGACTCGAAGGTAAAAGAGGATTGGACACTAGAGTGCCCGTAAATTTGCACTCGTCAGAACATAAATGAGGGAATGGGCTTAAAGATGCCATTTGGAGATGGTAGAATCTTGCTGGAGATGGGCTTAAAGATGCCATCCAATAATGTTTGTTGAATTGCAATGTGGTAGGTCAGAAGAATGAGTGTTAAAATGGTATCCGTGTTTGGAATGCATTTGAACTGTATCTGGAGACTGAATTTGTATGAGCGAAAGAATGGCGTCCGTGTATGGAGCGTATCTGAGCTGTAACTGTATTTGAAATTTGAATGAATATCAGAATGACTGTCGTGTCTGGAGTGTATCTGTATTATATCTGAATTCTGAATGGGCGTCAGAGACACATCTGTGTATGGAGCATCTCTGGTTTAGGGGATAAATTCCGAATGAGTGACAGAATGGCAACCGTGTCTGGAGCGTATCTGGACTGTATCTGAAGTTGAGATCTGTATGAGTAGCAGAATGACTTTCGTGTTTGGAGTATATCTGAGACTGTAAATGGGATCTGAATAAGTAACAGAATGACTTCCGTGGTGACTGCACTGGGGAGAATCAAATTGCTGGTATAAGGGCCAGAATGGCATCCGCGTTTAGAGCGTATCTGAACCTGTAGCTGATAGTTGAATCTGAGTGAGAGATAGAATGGCCGCCGTGTCTGGAGCGTATATATTCTATATCGAATTGCTGAAGTATGAATGAGTAGTAGAATGATCGTCGTGTCTGGGGTGTATCCATACTGTATCTGAATAATTGTTAACAATAGCCTTTTAATCTTATCCTGAAAAGGGTAAAATGTTAGCTAAAACACAAAGTTATGTTGCATGATATATATGATGCAATGAACTGTGTTTCATCAATGTTTATGATATATGAATGTAATGGGTGTGCATGTAAGCTGGGTAGCCGTCTTGCTGAGGAAAATAAATCCTTGATAACTGGAGATAATGAAATATTTGATTGCTGTCGGGAAAGTAAATCCTTGACCAATGCTAGGGATTCCAAAAATCTTTGATTACTGAAGATGAGAAATCCTTGTTGACTGCTTGGCGATTAAAGATCTCTGATTGTTGAGAAGGAGAAATCCTGGGACCACGGCTGGAGATTGAAAATCCTTGGTGATCTGTGGGGACTAACAAGGCCTTTAACAACTTCTGCAGGGAATGAGGATCCTTCATGACTTTCCTGGGATGTAGGGAAATCTCTGAAAATCTCTATTGGGGAGTTAAAACCTAGGAGGCTTCTGCTTGGAGAACTGAGACCGAGAATCTTCGATCTTGCTGGGAGATAACTCTATGGGGGGAATGTTCACTATTCTGGCTCCGCTGGGGATAGGATTTTCAGGGTTTTCGGGCTCCACTGGGGGTCAGGAGTTTAACTCTGATGGGAATTTCGAAACTTAACTCAGCTGAGGAATCAAGTTTTAGAATGCACTAGCTCCGCTGAAGATCTTGAAGCTTAACTCCGTTGGGGAAATATACTCCAAACTTTAGCTTTGTTGAGGATCTGAATGATGTATCGTAGGGGATTTCTTCTGAAATGGAACAAAGATATCTTCCTACACCTTCAACCTATCAGTAATTATCCTTTTTCAATTTCATTTTATTTGTAAGCAGTGATTATATTCAAATGCATATGCCTATTTAACAAAACATTGGACGTTTTCAAATAAAACTTAAGTGTAAAAAGAAAAGAAAGGCAAGCAAATTTATGCGCTTTGAAGTATCTTTGTATTTAATTTTCGTGAGTATCTTTGTACAAAGGAGACAGACATCCTAGTAAGAGAATGTTGTCATAAAAATTGAAAAAATTTATACAAAAGAAAGATGGCTATGTGTAACAATTCCATGGAATTCCCATTCTGCTATAGCCTTCACAACTCTGAATATCTTGTCCATTCGCTGCTTCGTCCGCTGATGACTGGATTGATCAGAAGCTTGGAGTTTGTTGGTGAAGAGATTGTTCTTAAAGTGATCCTACGAGACATAGTCGTACGCTTTTAATTCCCTAACTTTTGCCTGGACCGCCCTTTCAGGTTTTCGATCCACCGGAAAACCCTTTTTTGCCCAAGTCGCCCTTTCGGGTTTTCAACTTGCCGGGTGCACAGATTTTTTGTTTTATCCCTAATTTTTGCCTGAACCTCCCTTTCAGGTTTTCGATTCACCGGGATGCCCATTTTTGCCCAAGTCTCCCTTTCGGGTTTTCAACTCGCCGGGTCGTTTTATGCGTAGTATATTTTGACTATGTCTGCGTTCGCAGGGTGCGGCAGGTCGTCGCCGTCCATGGTGGTCAGAATCATTGCCCCACCAGAAAAAATGCTCTTGATCACAAATGGTCCTTCGTAAGTAGGAGTGCACTTGCCCCTGGGATCACTTTGCAGTAAGATGATCCGCTTGATTACAAGATCCCCGACTTGATATACCTAACGCCTGACTTTCTTGTTGAAAGCCTTGATCATCCATTTTTGATACGTCTGACCATGACAAACAGCAGCGAGTCGCTTTTCGTCAATCAAGTTAAGTTGATCAAGCCGAGTCTGAATCCAATCGTCTTCACTCAAACCAGCATCCTTTATAATCCTCAAGGAAGGAATTTGAACCTCCATGGGCAAAACAGCTTCCATGCCATACACCAAAGAAAATGGGGTTGCCCCTGTTGAAGTATGTGTCGTGGTACGATATCCATGCAGAGAAAACGGTAACATCTCATGCCAGTCCTTGTAAGTGACTGTCATCTTTTGAATGATCTTCTTGATATTTTTGTTCGTAGCTTCAACAGCACCGTTCATCTTCGGCCGATAGGAAGATGAATTGTGATGATAAATCTTGAACTGTTCGCATAGAGCGGTGATCATGGTATTGTTCAAATTCGTATTGTTGTTTGTGATAATCCTGTCGGGGACACCATACCGGCATATGAGGTTCTGCTTGATGAAGCGGGCAACCACATTCTTTGTAACTGAAGCATAGGAAGCTGCCTCGACCCACTTGGTAAAATAGTCAATAGCCACCAGGATGAAGCGATGTCCATTGGATGTCGTAGGTTAGATCTCTCCAATCATGTCAATTCCCCACATTGCGAATGGCCAAGGAGCTGTCAGAACGTTGAGAGGAACAGGGGGAATATGTACCTTGTCGGCATAGACTTGGCATTTGTGGCAGGTACGGGAGTGTTGATGACA